>JAEIFG010001638.1:0-625000 GCA_018901795.1 Drosophila sp. st01m
TCAACATTTGCTAAATTCTTATTCATATTACTTTTCTCTTCCCGCCATCCCTCTTTCCTCCTTGCAACAAGAGAAGAAAGATTTCACTCTCAAGCAAATTGACACAATTTGCCATAATAATAACAATGCAATTCTTTCACACTTCTACTACGACAGCGTTCAACTATTAAAATGGATAAACATTCGTCTGACTCTTCATCGCCACCGGCCTCGCCCAAGGTTCTGGCCGACTCCCCATCATCATCAAATGATGGCTCCTCCGCCAAAAATCTGAATCACTCACATGCGGGTGCCGTTCATTCTATTGCCATGCACAATGCGCCTAGCACGAGCTATGTCAACAAATCTCTCAAGACTTCATTCAAGACTCCACTTCGCAAACATCAGACCTTGAATCGAACATCTGCACGAGAACAGAGCAAACTCAAACTCGATATCAAGATCAAAACCAGGCGTATCATCAAACGCATCATCAAACGCAACATCAAATGCAACATCAAATGCAACTCCAACATTGGCAACGACAGCAACAACACCAACTACAAAGCTAAAAAGCTCAATCACACAGATATTAATTATCATAAACGTATCCAGAACCAAAAAAACAATGATAACGCCACTATTGATATAAATCTTGATCACAACAACAGCAGCAACAACAACTACTGCAGCAGCAGTGACAATGCCAATGCCAATGCTAATTCAATGCGTTCGCAATTTGCAAATATTCTCAACTTTGTGCCCCCGACAGTCTCATTATTCGATACAATTACCGACAACATCGAACTTTATCAACTACAACAACGTGAACGACAACTAGAACTTCAGCGGCTGCATGAACTACAACAGCTGCTTCACTCATTCTATTGTCCACTCAATTGTGAACATCCACATTAACATTTATTACAGCCACATGTAATTTTCTTCTTCTCCTTTAATTAAAATTACAATTAGACTTACTACATTCTTATAAGGCTTTAAACCAATAAATCTCCATACTTCACTCTTGTCAAAATTGAATCCACATTTATTATTATCACTAAACTAAGAATTAAAATGAAAATTATGTTTACACTAAGAAAATCTAAGAAAATCAAAAATGCGATTCCTCTTTTTATTTTCCATCTTCTCCTTTAATTACTATTACAATTAAACTTACTACATTCTTATAAGGCTTTAAGCCAATAAATCTCCATACTTCACTCATGTCAAAATTGAATCCACATTTATTATTATCATTAAACTAAGACTTAAAATGAAAATTATGTTTATGTAAACTTAATAAACACTAAGAAAATTTAAGAAAATCAAACATGTGATTCCTCTTTTTATTTTTCTTTTTAATCCCAGTACAGGCTCCCTTTAAACAATATAACCTGTCTCTCTATTCATTTTGCTTTTTCGGCATGTCACAGCATGCTACAAGAATGCCATCAAAATGACTGAACCAGCTCTTTATCACCATCATCTATTCTCTTCTCTAATCTTTGACATGGTTCCTGGATGGCATTCTCACTTTTGCTCTTAACAAATTTGTTTCGTCACTCCGTCTTGCCGCCATCTACTTCAGTGCCATCACAACATCCTTCGGGATTCAGTAATCTACAATCAAGAAAAACTTAGTTCATAACTATATAAGCACTTAAATCAAAAATTCGGTAAATACAATCGAACTCACAAATAAATACAATACCTATTCATTCAAAAAAAAACAAAAAAGGTATCTCAAAAATTCAAAAATTAAATCTATGAAAATGTACACTTGTCATACCGTCTAAAAAAACAGGCATAGCATATGCAGAATTTGTGAAAAGTTTTTCTGTAACCTTACACAAATTGCATTAATCAACTCTGTATCTATTCATCAAAAATACTTAAAATCATAAAAAATCGTATCTACTTACCAAAAGCTTCTACCAAAAATACTTACCAAAAAAAAGTATGTAAATAAACAAATGTCATACCGTCTAATGCAGACAATTAAATTACATTTGTATTAATCATAGAAATTGTATCTACTCATTAAAAATTTGCTATCTAAAAAGTGTCTAAATAAACAAATGTATTGCAGCCAATTAAATTACTCTTGTACTCATTTCATTCAAAGCCTTTTTTGCTTTGCTTTTGCTTTTGGTCTTGTTTTTGGTTTTGCTTTTGCCTTTGCTTTTACGTCCTACTACAATACAGACGACGGACGGCTGTCTATTCTGTCTGTTTGTTTGTTTGCTTTATCAAAATATGCTTTTTAACTCGCTCATTATCACATTATCTAATTAGACTCGTAATCAAACGCATCTCTATCTCTCTCACGGGGGATCCTTTCAAGATCTCTTCGGTGGGACTGATTGCGTTTATTCATATAATTGCTCAATATCAGAAAATACTCACATATTACACACGGATAAGGACGGCGGACGGTTGGCGGCTTTTAGCCGTCAGCCGTCTGCCGTCTGCTTGTCCACTACTCATTCACACTCACCAAGTTAGTATCTTGATTTTGCTTCTGCTTTTGCCTCTGCTCAAATGCTACTGCTGCAAATACTATTTTTCTCACTTTTGCATTTGCATTGCTAAAATAAGAATACGCTATTAGCAAATGGCTGAATCAATACGTATTCACACTCATACACAATGAGTATGGTATAATATGTTTTTCTGCTCTTTTTCTCTCACACCCTGCTGCCATGAGTTTGAGATTCTTGTCTCCATGTGGCGCATTTACTCTCGCCACTTGTATGCATTTGAAGTATGAAATAGTACAGTCGTTTGGCGCTCATCAAAATGTCTTGTCTCTTGTCCATTTCCATTTCTGCTTTAGCACACGTGCTTTAAATATATCAAAATATGAAACATGTCATTTGCAGCATGCAAATGGTCAAACTCATGCACTCAAATTGACACAATTTATTATTTTACCAAAATAATAATGCAATTTCTTCACTCCTCTTACCACAGAGTTCAGCAGCTTAAAATGGAAAGACATTCGTCCGATTCAACATCATCACTGGACTCGTCCTTGGTCCATGATGACTCCCCAGTATCGGTGCTATCAATGTCCCTGCTTGCCTCAACGGAATCATCCGATCAATCTATAACAGCTGACCCATGCTCATCGTCGTCGGAACAAGAATTAACGGCCGTCGATGCGCTTTTAGCAATCGGCGCCTCCTCTTCCTCCGACACACACACGGATATGGACATTGATCAAGACACTGCTAACGTTGTTGTTGCAATAAATCAACCTCCGTGTCCCGATTCTGATATTGTCCCCACTGTCAACATAAATACAAACTTAAACAGTGACAGTGCGGCTCGCACCCGGTGTTCGCTGTCAGCGCTCAGCTCTATTCTAAACAAAGAACCTGACCTCTATAATAAAGTCTTGGAATTGATAAAAAGCTCCAGCAGGAAGCAATCCAATAATGAAATCTCACCGTCTCAGCAAACAATACAGCGAAAACTGCAAGAACAGCAACAACTCGCCTCAAACCCAAAGACTGCCTCTAATATCAATGTTATCAGCAATGTCCAAGTTTGCTCTAATTACAATGCGAATGCAAATGTCAATGCTAATGCCAATGAGGCAAATAATAATAATGACATTGAAATCATAGTCACTGACTTTGCTGAACCAAGTCCTGCCAATGCTATTGCTGCTACTGTACCAGTACCATTAGCAAATGCCACTCCACCGACCATCATATCGCCATCTCAATCATCAAGTGATAGCTTCCCTGCTAATTATCAAAAAAATACTAATCCAATGGCGCTACGACGCAGCAATCGACTGTCTCGCTCTACTTATGCGAGTGTTGTTCGCTCTAATGCTACGCTCAATGCGTCAAGCACTAACAATGCCAGCAACAACCCTGTCAAGAATCCATTTCGTATCCTTAATGAATCAGACTTCGAATCTGACAACAACAACAGAAATGCAAATGAAAATCAAGATCAAAATCATCTTCAGTCTCAGTTGCGTTCTCAGTCTCAGTCTCAATCAAAAAAACTGCAATCGTCACCAGTTTCTGCTGTACCCATAATGGCACCACCACCGCCTCCACCACCCCTATCGTCTCGATCATCTCTTGGCCCATCACCGTTTAATGGCGCCGCTATTCCATCTACGTCACGGAATGCCAATCGTGCTGCTGCTGCTGCTGCGGCCAATGCCACCTCATCCTCAAACTCTTCTGCTTCAGCTCACAACTCGGTGCCCTCTAATGCTGGCAACGCCAGCATTTCGGGCAGCTCAGTTGCTAACCGGGAAATAAAACCGCCACAGATTTGCGTTTATTCCATAGCACAACATAAACGTATGAGACTAGCAAATGACGCGCAAGCGAATTACGGTGACGAAATCATTGATGCTGATGCTGATGCTGATGAAAACACCACTGGCTCCATTAAACCAATTCACATGAACGTACTAACGTCCAAATTAAACAGCATTGTTGATGCCAATGCATTTGATATCAAACTGGGTGGCCGTGGCATTGCCCGCATAAATCCCAAGTCAATTGAGACATATCGCAAAATCATCAGATTATTGGAAGCTGACCAAAACATTCAATTCAACACTTATCAATTGCGTGAAGAGCGAGCGTTTCGTGTTGTTGTGCGTGGCATACATGCCAGTACGCCCACACAACGCATTCACGATGAACTATTTGAAATGGGCTTTGCCGTCAAAAGTGTATATAATCCCACTTTCAAAAATCACCACGGTCTTGGCATATTCTCACCAAATTTGTTTTTCATCGAGCTTGAGCCTGGCCATAAAATAAATCAACACATCTTTGAGGTGAAACGCTTGTGTCAGCACTTAGTCCGCTTTGAATGGCCCAAACGCAATGTGCAGTCATTAACACAGTGTCAGCGCTGTCAACGCTTCAACCATACCAGCCACTATTGTCGCAATGAGGCAAGATGCGTTAAATGTGGGGGCAGCCACCTGACTGCGGTCTGCACTAAACCCAAAAATTTGCCACCAAATTGCGCAAACTGCAATCGTTCGCACACGGCCAACTACAAAGGCTGCCCTCATTATCTGAATCTTCTTGAGAGCAGAATGAAATCAATAAGAGACACTGGCTCGACAGCAAATTCTCAATCACTGCCGGCTGGCAATCAATCTGAGAGGAACATGAACAAAAACAGAAACAAAAACAAAAAAAGAACATTGCAAGCCATACAAGTCAATCAAATGCTATTGCGGGCGTGAATCGGGACAAAATTCGAAATTTGAATCTGAGTTCGAGCCCTAACTCGAAGTCAAGATCAAATAGCAACAACAACCGCAACAACAACAACAACTACAAGAACTATAACAAGAGCAACAGAGACACCAACACCAACAGCAACATTGGCAGCCACAGCAACAACACCAGCAATAATGCTAAAATGCCTTATCAAACTGATTCTAAAAATCAAAAACAACAACAAAATCCAAAAAGTAAGTAAATGCTAAAGCAAACCACAAATCCAAACGAGATAAAAATCCTGTATAATATTTCAATTGCTCATACAAATATATCAATATCTCCGATGCCCCCCCCCCCTCTACTTTCTCTTCCTCTTGTTATTCTTCTATTCTTCTATTTTTTTTTTTAACAGTTAATCACAATGCCAATATTGGCAGAAAGCGCGGTCATAACAACAACAACAACAACTACAGCAGCGGCAGCAATGCCAATGCTAATCAAACGCATTCGCAAATACCAGCTCGCAATGCAATCATTAAAGCAGATAATGCCATTATAATGTCTGCGTCAGCTCCCACAATTGACAATAACATGCAATGGCAGCAGTCAATACAGTCGCAATTGCAGAAACAACAACATCAACATCATCATGAACAACAGCAACTGTTGCAACAGCAGCAGCATCAACTTCAATTGCATCAGTCATCTTCTGAACTGTCTGATGAGCTGCGCGAAGCTCTCATCCAGCAATTAGTTCACGGCATTCGTAATCAGACACCAATACAAATATCTTCATCCTCACCCATATCGGTGCACTCGTCACCTGAATTGATGCCTGATGCGGTACCCGATGTGACACCTGCCGAGTTGCTCAATGCCACGACACTTCCTGTGCCTGCTCCTGTATCTGTTCAATTTGATTCTGCATCAAATTCTACAGATTCATACATGCAACACCAGCAAGGCAGCAACAACCAACAAGGTAATAAACCAACAACAACCAGTAACAACAACAACAACTTTCACAGAAAAAATGCAATCTAGCCAACCTTCTGACTCAGCAACATTGGCCCCTCACTCAGGACGAGCCTCCGCTATTCGCAATGCTCGAAAAAATGTTTATTAGTAAACAAAAGCAGCGCCATGCGGCACATAGGCAACGTGTAAAGGAGCTAATAATTTCACTCAGCCTTATCATTCACCGTCTGTATCCAATTCTATCTTACAGGTTCTTGAATCAAAAAAGGGAAAAACGTCTCCTCCTCTTTTTCCTTTGAAAGAAAAAGAGGAACGAGACAATAACTCTTTTTGACTGTAATGCTCATTGATCACTCATCATATCATCATCACTGTCATCGATGCCATCGTCATTGCTGTCAACAACAACACCAATACACTTACATCAACACTTATTACCGCCACTTGGCTTTTTTCTTACATTTCTACTGACTACACTTGTACTTACCATTTCCCTTAAGGCATTAATGCTAATAAGTTTAATTAAATCTGAAGTTTTGCATCACGCAACTCCATAATTTTCACACTTATCATAACTGAATCAATATTCTATATTATTATCAAACTATGAATTTAAATGGAAAACTATGCCTAAGTTTATTAATAAACAATAAGAAAATGAGAAAATCACACAAGCGATTCCTTCTTTCATTTTTTCCTTTCACTGGCTGACGCTTCAGTACAACTCCATTCTCTCTTTATTCATACTCCCTTTCAGCATGTTGCAAGATCTCTAAAAATACCATCAACTCAACTGAACAAATTATCCAGCTAAGTAACACCTTCTTTTTAAAATTGTCCAATTGACCAGTTTACTACATGGAATTATCACTTTAATTATCACTTTAATTATAACTTTAATCTCAACAGATTCATTTCGTCACTGCGTCTTGACGGCAATACCTGCTTTTGCTCCAACGCCCTTACAGCATCCTTTGGGAATCTGCAAGCTACAATCAAGAAAAACCTTAGTTTTTAACTCTAGATCGTACACACATATAAATCAAATATTCGGTTCAATAATCGAATTTAAATACAAAATACAATATGTATCCAATCAAAAAGAACAAAAAATGTATCTTAATTTCACCTAAATCTATAAAATTGCTCTCTGAAAAAGAGCTTTTTATATGTACACTTATCAAATCGTCGAAAATAGACATAGCATACGTAGAACTTGTGCAAAGTTTTCTGTAACTTTACACAAATTGCATTAATCAACTCTGTATCTATTTATCAAAAATACTTAAAATCACAAAAAATTGTATCTACTTACCAAAAATATCAAAATTACTTACTAAAAATTCTTACCAAAAATACTTACCAAAAATACTTACTTAAGAAGTATCTAAATAAACACATGCCATACCGTCCAATGCAGACAATTAAATTACTCTTGTAATAATCACAGAAATTGTATCTATCCATTAGAAAATATTACTCCAAAAATGTTAAAAAATGTTATTCAAAAAGTATGTAAATAAACAAATGTCATACCGTCTAATGCAGACAATTAAATTACTCTTGTACTCATTTCATTCAAAGTCTGGGCAGCCGTCTGTTTGTCCACTACTCATCCACATTCAGCAAGTTGGCAATTTGCTTTTGCTTTTAGTTTTTGCTTTGGTTTTGGTTTTGCTTTTGCGTCCTACTACAATACAGACGGTGGACGGCTGACTGTTCTGTCTGTTTGTTTGTTTGCTTTAACAAAGTATGCTAAACTCGCACATTATCACATCACACTCATAAACAAACGCATCTCTCTCTCACGGGGGGATCCTTTCAGGATCTCTTTGGTGGGATTGATTGCGTTTACCCACACTAATTCATAAAAATTGCTCAAAATTCAGAAAATGCTTTTACATATTGCACACGGTTGTGGACGACAGACGGTTGGCGGCTTTTAGCCATCAGCAGTCTGTTTGTCCATCACTCACCCGCATTCACCAAGTTGACAAGTTGCTTTTGCTTTTACGTCTTGCCACAATACTGACGGCAGACAGCTGTCTGTCTTGACAGACTGTCTGCTCTGTTTGCTC
Source organism: Drosophila sp. st01m (assembly GCA_018901795.1). Classification (NCBI taxonomy): domain Eukaryota; kingdom Metazoa; phylum Arthropoda; class Insecta; order Diptera; family Drosophilidae; genus Drosophila; species Drosophila sp. st01m. The sequence goes on from JAEIFG010001638.1 coordinate 8,258, forward strand.
TATCAAAACTCGCTCTTAAACTCGCTCACTATCTCATCGTCTGACCAAAACTTGCAATCAAAACACATCTATCCCTCGGAGGGGCCCTTTTTGGGATCTCTCTGGGGGATTGATAGCATTTATCCATACTACTGCCTACAATCAAAAAATGCTTTCATATATTGCACTTAGATGCGGACAGCGGACGACTTTTCAGCCGCCTGTTGCCCACTACTCATCCAGCAAATCGGCAATCGTATGTACGCGTCGCGTACACGCTCTCCGTCGTATACTCTCTCATATCAAACTGAAAATTGAAATTGTATTTGAATCTTGCAAAGCAAGTGCAGGTACAAATACAGTTTCAATGCTCACGTCTGGGACTTTATTATTTCATTCATTTCGCCTTTTCATTTTCACTATCTTTTTTACATTTTTCTTTTGATTGTCTTTTAATTTTTTATCATTATTATTATGATTTTCCTGTCAACATCAAAAGCTTAATCATCACTGGAGGTTTACGGCAATAATTGAGCTACCTGTATTCGTGCCACACTTGACATTGCTCAGCGTACAACTAATGCTCATCCGCTATCTATTAACCGCAAATACTAACCAAATAATTTTTTCTTTCCCCACTCTTTCTACTAATCGACATGTCCTAATTTGGAATTGCAACAGCAAGCGGGCGCATATGCATATTTGCATACATACACACCCACTCGCACGCACTTCCAAACGGTTCGCCCATCGTCAGGTTGGGTGTCGAGGTCCACATTGGCGTTCACTAATGGTTCGTATGTTGCGATCTCCGCCCAGACCATTTAATGGGCGAGTCATCGTGTATGCGAGAAGTGCTGGTGTGTTGCCACACAACTATTATTATAGTTATCGCTGCTGTTGTAAATTCCCCATTCCCAATTTTTTCCATCTATCCAAAGCACACACACACTTGCTTTCTTTGAAAGTAGATGTGTGTGTGTGCATACACGACTGCAGCAAATGTTTTCAAGTATGGTGCAAGATTTTCACGGAATGGCTCGAGTCTCTGTCGCGATTCCGTGAATCTAACAACTGTGTCTCCTTGGTGCGTGGACTCACACCCATCAGTGGGCAACCACGTCCACCGATAAGGATATTTGAAGGCAACTGTTTTCCCGCCCTTCCCTCTCGGCACACACTCGATTGATTTCGCTAGCCCGTGTCTGTTGGAGTATGTCCTGCACCGACGGACGGCCAGTGTTTAGCTCTTGCGTTGAATCAAGTGTGTGTGTGCAGGGGATCGGCGGTTGTAAGGTTGACCGAAACTCTTGCTAATACCACAAACAACCCAACTGCACAATTACAGCCGTGCAACTGTCTGCAAGTACTCTTTCTGTGGGCGGTTTGGCGGTGGCCAAGGAACTGTGAGCAATTGTCCCACTCACAGTGTACTTGTTGCCACCTCGGTCTGTTGCAAACACCATTAAAGATACATCTGGACCGGAGGTGTGCGCACGGCACGGGACTGTTGTTGTGCATATCCCCTGGGATGACAGCCAGAGAAAAAAAAAAAAAAAATTGTCATAGCTGAAATAAAAGAATTATAAAAGCTAAAACTAAAAAAAACTACAATCTATTGACTACTATTTTTAGTTTATATTATTAAGAAACTTTGTTGCCAATGAATTCTTATAAAATGTACAATAACATTGAAAAATGGTTGCGGGAGGGAATGCAAACTAATTCTGTGAGTCAACCTTGGCCACACACAACAAAAAAAAAATATTAAAAAGTAAGTGGGGAATAGTAAAAACCGTTTAATGCATAAAATCTAAAGATGTCAACGTCCAAATCTTGATTTATAGAAATAGATACGTATCTTAAATTCACTTTTGGCACTGAAAACCGCACACAAAGCTTTTCATATTCAGCGAAAAACAAACTGTGTGCCTAGAGCATGTATCGCCCATCGTCCAAAAAAGAAAAGCAGCAATAGAAACAAATTTTCTTATGTTGATATGCTTAAATATGTTTATTTTTGTTTTTAATTTGCATAAATGTATAATGACAGAGTTGCCTTAGAAAAAATTCGTGAAAATATTGCAAATATATAATGCTTGAATAAGTTCAATTTTTGTATAGTCACTTAAATATTTAACAATTATTTATTCAACATTTTAATAAAACCTCTTTAGCGAAAATTATTATTTGTTTTGTAAAAAATGTTTACTTGCTCAAAGAGTATAAATGAATATGTATATTTTACTTATACATTTGATTGTTTTAATACTTGTATAAAAGTCTGTATATAAAAGCGTTAACCTATATAAGGCAAACGATAACAGTTGTACTTTTGTCGATATATGTATACGGAAATGTTGTCAGCTTATATACTATAGCATTTTAGCTAGTGATTATAAGGTCCCACTAAAACATATAAAATTGTTTAAAATGCCTATGTCATGAAACTCACATTTTTTTAATAAAAAGTTTAGTAGCATTGTAAAATGGAAATGTCTTAAAATACGTCAAATCTTTGAGAGCCAATTTGTATTGACCTCTATGTCTTACATTTTATGAACAGAATTTGTGTATATGTTAGATGTTAAGTTAAAGTTTATTATAAACATGCAAAAGTAAAAGGTTAAAGTTGATTTAAATTATATTTTGCGTTCATATACATCATATGCGTCTAAAACTGACTTTCTTCGTGCGTTGTAATGTTAGTCTTTAAGATTTCGCTTTCGCCGTTGGTATTTTCGTGGGATACGCTCGTTATTACAGATTTTATGACGACAGAGCTGGTGTTTGTTTCCGTTGTGTTACTAATAGATAAGGAATCATAATTAGAATTGTTGTATGACATTCATGCAGGCATCAATACAAACCTATTTGAAGCCAAATCAAGTAGATTGGGTATATTAATGTTAGGTATGTCCTTCATGTTGACGCTGGTGGTGCTTTGATTGGTTTGCGTGCTGAGCACTGACAGACGGCCTTTAAAGAAAAAAATTACATTGTTATAATAATGCCTAATATGCGATTTGTTAAAAATATATTTTCAAGCATATTACATTATGGGCTTGCAAAAATCAGATTACTTGTGCGGAAGTTTTTTAGGAATTAATTTTTATAGTGAATTTTATTTCCGTAAATCTAAATACTAAAGGTAAAAGAGAGAGAAAAATTTATCAACAAAATTATTGTAATAAAAGAGCACATAAAAATAACGTGCTAACTTATAACAAGCACAGAAAAATAATACTAATAAAATGCAAGTATATATAGGCATTTCCGTTATGGCTAATGTGCACAGTAGAGTCCAATAAAAAAGGTTAATATTACTGAAAGGCTAAGATTTAAAAAACCGTAACGGTTCTGATTTCAAAGATTATATTAAAAATAAGGAATAATTCGTTATGACAAAATCTAAGGTTTTTCAATGCTTTAATACAAACAAATTTTTCATTTCATTTTAGGAATGTCACTAAAAATATCAATTAATAGGTTATTATGTGTTGTCGGATTAGTATGATCAAGGTATCTTTCAATCCGTATTTTTGATAAGAAAATGGTTGAAATGATCTTACCGTACTACGTATGTATATAACTCAAATCGAAGAAAAGTTTTGATTCTTGGCGAATATTTTGATAGTAACCACAGTAAAGTTATGTATTATTTATTATTTACAACTTGTAAATTACAAGACGTTAAATGAATATTTGTGCAAAACTAATGGATGTGTAATAATTGAGATCATTAAAAATAATATATTTGTGGGAAAAAATATATAATGTAAGTTACTGATAAATTTCAATTTGTTCTTAATTTGCTACGGTAAACCTTTTAGTGGAAATGCATATGTACATTTATTGGGCTCCAAGATGCTTTTAAGTGTAAGTGATACGCATATAAATACAGTTTTCTTACCGACAGTTTCCTCTGTTGTTGTGGAGCATAGAGTTGTCGTTGTAGTATTTAAGTGATCGCGCACAGAGTCGACTGTGATGTCACCTATAGAACTGGTAATAGTCTCGTTGCCACGATTGGGTGAATTGCTACTAAGTCCGTTTGAGGGCAAAACACTATTGTTTTCAATACTGAGCGGTTTGTCGCGTTGCTTGGCAACTGGTGGTTCCAACAATCCAGCACTGTTATCAGCACCATTATAATTTCTATCAATTTCCTTATCAGTGTCATCCTCTTCATTGCTAGGTGCTGTAGATTCGACGTCCTCGTTCATGAGTGGCTCGATTTCAACGCAACCCGTTGGTTGGACAACTTTGGAGGTAGCTAAAGATATGCGTTGTAGTTCTGATGACGACATCATGTACAGGGCCTCGCCGGCATTGGTAAAACATAGTGAAGAAATACCACTGCAAGAGATAATGATACAGATAAGTTGATGTTTTGTTTTACGCAAGTATATTTAATACATACTTGATATCTTCTCGCCTAACAGCAGCCGCATTCAATTGGCGCTTTAGCTCTGGCACTGATAGCACCATAATGTCGCCCATGTTGGTCAAACATATTAGTGCCATCTCATGGTACAGATCAGCTGGCAATATACTCGAATTAGCTACACCTTCGCCAGCTTCATTAGAACGCGTCGATTTTGTCGGGCTGTTGCCATTAAGACTTTGCAAAAGTTCGTGCGGGACGCGACAACTAAATGAACCGAAGTGCACACGACGTATACGGGCACCTTCATTAGCGGTTAGTTTGTACTTGTTGATCGGCTTCAATTGCGGAAGAGAGAAGACCTTGAACTGCTCCTCAGAAGCAATAAGCACACGATGGGGCGGTGTTCCATTTTCACCGTAGTTGAACTGATCAACAGGACAGCCAGTTTGATCAAATATGGAAATTGCAACGACTGGAGCGCGATGCTTTAGTTGAATTTCTTTGGCCAATTGTGCAGAGACGCGACGTGGGGTCTGCGGCGTAGCGTTACCGCTTGCAGGTGGTAAGGTAGTGGCTGCTGTCGGCGCTGGTGGTAAATGTAACAGAAATACTGAAACAGTGCTTGAATTTGTGGCCGACCACAATGTAGGTGAAGTGATGTTTACTAAAAAAAAAAAAAAACTTGATTAAAATTAAATAATAAGAGTAGTTTGATTTACACAAACGCACCATTCGTAATAAATGTTTTAGCAAACAGCAAGCAACGCACCATAGATCCCATGCCATCGTCAGGGCAGCGCGCCTCAATTTGCCTCTCCACAGGTCGAGCCTCTAACTGCAGAACACATAATTGTATTGGATTGGTATTGATTGAATATAATATAAATAAATTGAGCATACCGTAGTTGGAACAACATTGCTTTGATTGTTTCGAGTTGATCTTCCCTTACGCAGTTTGCGAAATGATTCCCGAAGTGATTTCTTGAACGATTTGCGACGTGAAAGCTGCTCACCCGCACCAGTCATATCGTTTGGATTGAGAGTGCATCGGTGGAACACCGGAACAAAATTCTTAAAATCAAACAAAACTAATCCGTGTGCAGTACCACCGGACACAAGACCCCAGTTAGCTTCCAATGCCAAACAAGTGATACTTGCAGGTGGAAGCACCTGTAGTACGCCAGTTATATTCACACCATTTACAGCAATTGGTGCGGCATGTTCCTCTAATAAATTGGCCCTCACGTTCAACTGATCGTGCCCCTTCCACACAAATCCATCACGATCACTGACCAAGTTCATTGAACTAACCTTTAGCATACCACTGTCTTTAGTGCCACCCAGAAAGTCGGCTATAACAATTTGACCAGCTGTACCACCAACAATAAGCTGTCCGGTTTTTGGGCATAATGCAATTTTTTTAACAGCTAATCGAGGATCGTCAGAATACGGATCAAATAGACCCGCCTTACGGAAAGGTGGCTCTCCTTCATCTAGTGGTTCAATGCTGGCATCAACTGCAGGTGAATCATCATTCTCATTTTCCTCATGTCCAAAAATAATGTCGGTTTTGAAGTTAAAAATGGGCTTTAAGAGCACCCCAGAGCAATCCCAAAATTTAACGGACCCATCTTCGTGTCCAGTTAATAAAATTTCGATATCATTTTCATCAACTTGCACAGCTTGCTCAGGAAGCACACCACCAACAATAGGCCAGTTAATACTGCTGTAGTCTAAATCCTGTTCATCACCAACATTCAAAATTCTTTCATATACTTCTTGGGTAACTTGTGATGCCAAGTAATTGCATGTCACTGCCGAGGCGTGCACCGAGTGCAGATATGGCGCTTTAACGCCCGAAACTTTAGAATCTGTGAGATCGTAAGCACAAAGCTCTTCCTCAAGCAACACAATAAGCACCTGTACAGCTTCACCATCTTCTTTGTATGTCACAAAGAAATCAATCACTTTGGACGTAAAATCCAGACAAACTTTTTGTCCGTCACTCGCATGAACAGAAACGCAGTTATGATCGCCATATGCAGACCGCGGCATTCCGCCCGAAAAAATGATTATATCATTTGCTCTGCAATTATAAAATGTAATAGAGTGGACTATGGTAAAGAATGTCAAAGTTACCCTCGTTTTCCTTTGTACAACCGATTGATACTTTTGCAAGGATCAGGCCCATAGGGAACGTAGTTAACATTTTGAGGTGGCTCTCCGCTTGCTATACTCCAGGTAGCATAAGAGCCGTCAGCGTGGTACCAGTTGAATTCCGTACCCGTAGCATTTACATAGAGACCTACACTTTGACCGTGCCCGGGTGCGATGAAGGCACGTTCAACAACCGAATTTTCCAAGTCCCATAATACACAGAGACCACGATTGTAGGCGATAATAAGCTTATTTAATGTGTTTGGCAGTTGTCGTATAGACTCAATAGCACCTGGATTAAGCTTGTAGGTCGGAGGCACTTGCTCCAGTACCACATCATGATAAATTACAGGTTCACGGATTGAAAATGATTTCAAATCAAATTGATATATATTGCCTCCTTCGGTTCCTATCCATACAAGATCTTTATTAAGCGAACAGCATAAAGAAGATACTTTCTTTAATTTTCCATCAAATGGGAGTGTTTTAATAGGCACAAGCGTTGTACCAACAGGCTCCCATAATGTTAGTTGATTGGCAGCTGTCAGTGACAAAATACGACCAGTTCCATAAACCCATTCAAGTAATTGAATATTTAGTTCCGATGCCAAATTATTAACTAAGGTATGCTGGGCATAAAGCTCAACGCCTGGTTGACCGAAAACTTTTATGGCCCCAGTTTGTGTGCCAATAGCCATTAGGTTGGCGACTGGATCATACGCCAGAGCTGATGGCTTGTGAGGGAATCCATGTTGAGCAGTCTGCAAAGATGAATATTTTTCTTATTATTATTTGAATATATACCATATATACCATTTATTCTAGGATATTGGATATAAGATATTGAATGAATATTCGAGTAGGCGTATAAACTTATAATAATACTATGAATACTAAAATTTAAAAGTAATTATCTTTATTGTTGGTCGAAATTCTTCATTACAGCCTTAAAAATTTGTGTTAGCCTATAATATTTTAAGCATGCATATTAAATATTATTATAGCCCAATGATTACAGTAAACAAAATACAAAAGATCTCAAGGCAATCAACATGGTGTCGACCTCATTACAGGTGCAGCAGTTTACAGTTTAATGATATCTTATCAGTTTTGAAATTTTATTTTTATCAGTAACCACCAACTACACTCGGCACATTCATTCTCGGCTATATAAACTGCGACCAACCCATTTGCCCAGGTCGTACATAAAACAAACTTGGGTAATCTTATCGTCTATATTGTTTTGTACTCCTAGTATCACTTGCGTCTGACTGCGCAATGTACATAATATTATTTTAGGTTGATGACAATAGATTCTTTGTATTCGTTCCGGTAAAAAAAAGTATGGTATGAATGTTTTTATTTCGTACAATTGAGTATATAAGAGTTTAATGTATTCATATATTTTTGCGTAAAGCTGGAAAAACTCCAATATATTAAAAGAATTTATGGATTGTGCTAATTACAAAAAGTAATCACTATTTCTGGCTCTGCATACATGATAAACTTTGATATTGACATATTTAATAGAGTATTTAACAATAGAATAAATTAGCGCAATTGTTCAGCTACTTAAGTGAGAAATTACAGTTCTAGACAATGTGTTTACTGGAATGAGCAAAGAAAATTAACACAACAAACTTCCTTTTACATATTTATCATAGAAACTAGGGAAGTAATAGTCATAGTCAGACGTAAGTATATACTTATATCGATTTATTTCAGTTCGTCGCACAGATAATATAATTTATAAGGCAAGTTGAAAATGTCTTCGATACTACTTATGTACATATAGGTATCTTTATGTCGCTTAAATACTGATACATTACATCAGTTTCTGAAGGTGACGCACAGTTGGTGACGTCATTAAATTAAACGACGTCGCTAACTACTTTTTCTATTGGGAAATTGGCAATGGCGTCGACATTGAACAGCACGCGCATTCCTCAACACTTCTGTGGGTTAAATTCACGGACATAATTTCATCTAAAAGCATAACTTTACATACGCACTGCGCTGTTTGAAAAATAACGCCACTTTAAAACTTTGGTATTGATCATGTAACAAATAAGGTGTTCAATTTCTTGTGTCTGTCTGCGTTTTTTTTTTGTGACTTTCAAGTCCTAACACAACATGTGTTAAAATGATCTTAAAATGAATTATAATTTACTAATGGTGACTTATATTGATTAAATAATGTACAAACCTTCCGATAAGCGAATAGCTCCTTCTGAAGTCGTTGACGTTCAGCTGTTGGTTGCTGTCCTTTTCCGCGAATAAATTTCAACATGGTTGTGTTTGCGATTTAAGAACTTTGTCTTCTTTACTTGCAAGTCTGAAATGTAATAAATTATGATATGATGATTTCTAAGAATTTTCATCAGCTTTATTGTTTTGTTTGAAGTAATTACATAAAAATTTGACTATATTCAGGAAATATGAGCAAACCAAAAATCAAATTAATGTGAAGAAAATAAAAAACACATTTATTTCCTATTTTTGTAGGCGTACTACTTCTCATAGATTTTTTTGATTTATAAAATTAAAAACAATCAAACCACCACAAAATCATTATGCGAGTTCCATTGTAATTCACATAAGCACAAGCATAGAAATTTGTATGTACCTGTGTTCACAGCAAATAATGTACAAATGAAGGTACACAGGTACAGGTACAGCAAACATGGAAAAAGGAAATGGCACTGGAGTTTCACATCAACATGACCTAAACTTACCAAACTTGTTAGACAAGTTGTGATCAGATTTGTATGTAGGCGTTGAATAAAGAGCTATTCAAATCTATTTCTGTGAATACATAAATCGTTTGCAAAAATATTGAAACTAAAAACCAAAACAAAAACATACATGTAAATAAAATTTGAAAATGTATAGGTATGCAAATAATAATACAAATACATACATATTTTTTGAATAATGAATACATCATGGAGAACAGTTGTGTTTATACGGGTTAGTTTATAGTCAGTTATACGACAAGTTTACTAGCTGTACATGAAATCAAGATTAGTTACACTGCAATTGCAACTACATTTCTTTTGTGATGCGCAAATATGTTACTTCAATTCGACGTTATTTCAATTAAGTTGGTTACTAATTTTAGCTAGTTTCCATTTTCAGCTGCCTTATGCTTTATAATCCTTTGCATACATTTTCAAAATAGCACACTCTAGAAATGCTCTGTAGGTCAAACGACCTTGATTAATTCAGGATTAACTGCTGCATAAACTTGGCGTATAGAATGCGTGACTGGGAGACATAATCCATTCAGAAATACACACATACACAAAAAGAATTGTTATTGTTGCTGTTTGATAGCCGACGCCCGAGAATTTATTCGCCACTAATCATAAACACATTTATGGTTTCTCAATGGAACTGATTTTAAATATATTAGTTTCATCTTTTTATAACAAATGCTTACCGAACTTAAGAGAATGTAGAAAGTGATCTGAGCTGTAAGAAATGATCACAAAAAACATTTTTGTTAATAGAAAACAAAGGCAGACTCAACATTAAGAGAAGAGAACTCGTACACACGCTCATGCATATACATGTGTGTGTGTGTGTGTATGTTAATGGTTCGCTGCCTTCTCTGAGTCATACGTATGCAAAATCATATTTTTAAATATTTTAATACCATTTAATTTTTGCATAGATACTGCTTGTTAATTACTTTATTTTTTAATTATATTGATAATGTCTTTCGACTATCAACTTTAATACATTTGCAGTTGCGCTGTGAGGATCAATGCGTTATTGTATCTTTTCACACTTGTTGGAGTCCCTTCACTTGCAAACTGCTGAACAACTGCTTATCTAACATATTATCACTGAGTTACCCTTCGAAAAATAATACACAGTCAATTATGTATACAGCGTTATCTTTTGTACTTATTTTTCGCGTTGGGAAAATGTTTTAATTCCGACGCTTGGAAAAACACACGACGCGTTCATACCGAATCGTCTTTTCAACTGTATCGATATAATAAAAATACAAAATAATATGTGTAATCGATGGACGCGTGAGCCAGAAGTTGCCGATATTATATCGCAAACAAATTTTTGGAAAGTATTATATAGAGTGGTTCATCGGTGTTCAATAGATGTGCTCGACAGGTACGGTAAAGTAAGTGGCGATATTTTATCGGGAATTAATGTTTATAAGTTTGTGTTTGCGGTACATTTTTGGTTAGCGAACGAATCGGTAAATAAGTGGAAATGGTTTATGAATACTGGAAGTTCGTCGTTTTTTTAATTAATTTTGAAGTATTAATACAAAATATACATTTGCTATAATTGAATTTATTTAATTACACTTAAGCTACATATTATAAATAAAAAAAATTAAGAATAGATGATTAAGACCACTAAGCAAATAACCTATAGAGAACTAAAATACAATGTTGAAGTTAAAAAAAAATATCAAGATTTTTCACCTTTAAAAAATATGTAACATTCATAAAACAACATATTTAATTTATTTTATCATCATTAATTATAAATTTATTTCATTTTTGGTGTTTTTTCATACGAAATATTGATTACAAAAAGGTAGTAAGCGTCAAGGGTATTTCATAGTGAGCATGTTTTGTGTTTTGCTTACTGAGCAAGCAACGAGCTCTGGCAGCCGACTGAACTGAAAGTCAAAATAATTTTCTCTGACATTGCGTCCTCGGCAAAAATTTCCCGTGGACCCAATGTCGAGGCATTTGCTTGGCCACTTTTGCTTGTATGAAATGAGTTCTCTATAGGTTATTTGCTTAGTGGTATTATATAGAGTGGTTCATCGGTGTTCAATAGATGTGCTCGACAAGTACGGTAAAGTAAGTGGCGCTATATAATATCGGGAATTAATGTTTATAAGTTTGTGTTTGCGGTACATTTTTGGTTAGCGATCGAATCGGTAAATAAGTGGAAATGGTTTATGAATACTGGAAGTTCGTCGTTTTTTTAATTAATTTTGAAGTATTAATACAAAATATACATTTGCTATAATTGAATTTATTTAATTACACTTAAGCTACATATTATAAATATAAAAAATTAAAAATAGATGATTAAGACATAGTTCATGACTTTATTGGGGTGAGAAGTTTAATCGAATCTGTTCTGAACAATTTGATGCATGGTGCATTAAATTATCGACCGACCTCCGCATTTTATTAATGAAGCAACGAAAAACTAGTAAATTACAATATATTTCTAAATTAAGTAGCCGTAAGCAATATAAAACTATGGTGATTCCAAAGGAAGTGCTTAGTGACTACAAGGAGCTCTTCGAGAGGGCCAACAAACTGGTTGAGGAGGAGAGCAGTTCTGATCCACCAACCGATCCGTATCGTTCCCATTATAAGGCGCGCGACGTGTTGTTGGACCTAAAAAAGCGGCTTGATGATCAGCTGATTTCGATGCGGGCCTGCGAAGATGAAGGCTGTGACGAGGAGCTGATTTACAAGGCCATGCTTGGCTTCGTTTGCCGTGACTTGGGTCGCATACACATTTTCACCGAGGAGTCCTCCGCTGGCGAAAAGTTTCTCAATCGATGCCTGGAATTAATTGAACCGCACAAGCAGCGGCCCGAGGGTATTATACCCTATATGGGCGCTGTTAACGAGCTGAGCATTGTACTCGGCTCCAGGCAAGAATATAAAACTGCTGCGGAGCTGCTGCTTAAGGCAGAGCTTAACTATGAAGATTTTAAAAAGATTGGAAAAGTTGCTCTAGGCGTTGTTGATTTGTACAGTCCATCAGATGAGCAGCAAACGGCTGCAGGCGCCAAGGATTTGGAGAATCTCTACACGCTGTGTTGTTTCTATTTGGCACAGATGTATGGCCACATTGGAGAGCCGGAAAAGTCAGCACAATGTTGTCATCGCACCTTGCATCGACAGCTACAGTATAAATCGTATGATGCTATTGATTTTGCACTGAATACGGCAACATTGTCTCAGTATTACTTGGGCAAAGAGCGCTTCAAGGAAGCACGTCATCATTTGGCCGCTGCCACCGTGATTATGTCAGAGCACGAGTTAAATATGTTAAAACCGGAGATGAGCGAACAACAGCGGGCAGATTATACAGAGACATTCAAGCATCGTTATGCAGATGTTGCACGTTGCTGGGCCAAATATGGTTTGCAGCTGTTGCAATCTTCCAGAGAACATTTGCTACAGGATGACGATGAGGAGCAGGAGAAGCAAGTTATCAACGCTATCAATCAGCTAACTTTGGAGGCTGACGAGGATTATCGCTTTGTGGATCTAGATTTGGCGGTCGTCGAGAGTCGCGTCAGCTGTGATTATTGTCTGACCTTTGACGATGCCAAGCTTGTGTTTCACTATGTAAACGAGTGGCTAGATGTGGCCAAGGACTACTATAAGGCAGAGACAGAGGCAACCGAGTATGCAAAGATTGTACAAGACTATGCTGAAGCCTACGAGTATATTGCCTTCTTTGAGGAACAGCCCGAGAATCAGGCCAAGATGCAGAAACGTCGGGCCAAGTATCTAGAGGATCTGCTCGAGTTACTCGACCATGTGTTCTATTTAAAAATCTGTCGTGAGTGTTGGTATGTGGCTGGCACAGCACACGCTGCTGTTCTGGACGTGCGTCTAGACGCCATGAAGGCGCAACAATCGCCAACGCCTGAGGAAGTTAAGAAGATCAATCAGGCAGCTCTGAAGGCCATCAAGCATTTCGAAAGTTTTGTCAAATCATATTTAGCGTCGCCCAACAACAGCAGCAACAGCGAGCAATGGCGCAGCAACATGGACACGGAGGAAGTGCGTCTCATGCTCTATGCACACTTTCATATAGGACGACTCTACTACAAACTAATCAGTGCTCATCCACAGCAGCAGCTAGAGCAATTAAATCAATGTCTGCTCTATTATAAGCGCTTCAGTGAGGCATGTGGCGAGCACAAGGATGCTTCCAAGCCGATGCACGGAGAGATTGGCGTAGTTCGGGAGATGCTGGAACTTCTGCCACTTAAGATTGTCACAGTTAAACGCAGATTAGAGTGAATTTCATTAACATTTCCAAGCTTTATATTGTTATACTAGTCCCAAAAAGAAATAAACTAAATACAAATCAAAAGGGTAATCCCGTGTTTGATGTGGGCTTCTTGCTGGCGATCCGCACAGACAATGGCGACTGGCAATTGGGAGATTTGTACTGACGTCGTTTTAACAGTGCCTTTTGTATGCTGTTGCCCACCTGTCGCAGAGGCAAAGCTGTTATGTTGTCCAGCAAATTATCCTGGGCATGCTTTAGTGTGCTGGAGACTAACTCCTCCACATTAATGGCGCGAGGGTCTGCCATCGGTTCACGTTCCAGAACATCAACAATAATGCGCAACGTTTCCTCAGATTGGAACTCCTCCAGAGGCAAAACCTCGGACAGCTCCTTGAACATGTGCATCATAATAAACTGTGTGCGATTAACAACCTCACAAAAGCCACGTGCACACAGCGAATCCTTGGCATGCTCAAATATACCAGATATAAGCTCCTCTGTATTGACATCGGACCGTTCATAATCAAAGACAGCAACTACCTCATTAAAGAGTTTGCGCAACTCTTCCGCGCTTATATGAATAAAATACTTCTTCGGCACAATCGTCTCTAAATGTTGCGTGATGCACTCGGCAATGCGATCCGTGTATCTACCTTGGAAACTATAAGCCGCCTGGCACAAATATAACGACGATCTCTGTGCAAATTTGCGCACATTCTCAGCGCTCGTGTGACGTCCAAAATACTGATTGAAACTTTTCTGGACAATTGTATGAACCCGATCCATGATAAAGTCATCTGGCATGGGAGGCAACATGTATGCCTCCACGTTTAGTATAGCCGGACACAGCTCATCATCCGGCTTCATTGGCGTTAGTTCGTTGAGAACAGCTTGTGGCTGCGATGGCAGCAATTCGTTTATCTGGAGCGGCTTGGCTTTTAGGCGAAGTGTGCAGATCTCACGCTCCAGGCACTGAAAGAATGATTCAATTAAAATTTAAGATTCAACTAATAGGAAATCCCTACAGTCGCGGGAACACGACTGTAAGATACCCTGCACTTAAGCCAGATAGAGCTCGCTTACAAATTGAAACTTTTTATTTCTCTTAAAATTCGAAAACAAAGTTGAATAGCATTATTTAATATTTATTTAATTATTTCCAACTGTCAAGGGATACAATTTACTAATTGAATTTACAAATCCTTCAATTTAAAGCTTCATACTATAAATTAATATAAATGTTAGTTTATAAATTGTGCCGGAAATCAAATTTTTAACATTGATTTGATATTAAAACTAAGAACACAGAAAAGCATCATAATTAATTGTAAATAATAAATTAAAATTCATAAAAATATACTATATATATATATATATATATATATATATATAAATGTATATATAGAAAAAATAATTAAAATATAATTGAACAAAGATGCAGTAATGTATAAAAATATAATTAATAAAAGAATATGATTGCCTTATAATAAAAATTAAATTTTCCATTAGTTAATATTTATTTAATTATTGCCAACTGTCAATGGACACAATTTACTAA
This sequence comes from Drosophila sp. st01m, assembly GCA_018901795.1. Classification (NCBI taxonomy): domain Eukaryota; kingdom Metazoa; phylum Arthropoda; class Insecta; order Diptera; family Drosophilidae; genus Drosophila; species Drosophila sp. st01m. The sequence continues at coordinate 23,380 of JAEIFG010001638.1, forward strand.
ATTTAAATTTACAAACCCAAATTTAAAGCTTCATACTATAAATTAATAAAAATGTTAGTTTATAAATTTTGCCGGCCATCAAATTTTCAAGATTGATTTGGTATTAGAACTAAGAGCACAGAAAAAGACCATAATTAAGTATGACAAATAAATGAATATTCCCAACATTCCTAAATGAATATATATAAAAAATAATTAAAATAAAATTGAACACAGATGCAATAATGTATAAAAATATAATTAACAAAAAAATATGTTTGCCTTATAATAAAAAATTTAAATTTTCCATTGAAATACAAAAGCAGAAACGTAAAGAATATAAACAATATATTAATTTGAAATTCACCTTTTTTATCCGAATAAATAAACTATGAATTTTGTTGAAAAATTAATGAATAGTTGATTTCTATAAATACCAAATTTGTTGAAAACAATTTTTGTTATTATTGCTATTTTTTTTTTTTTAAAGTTTAAGAATAGTTGATTTCAATAAATAACAATTTATGATATTATTGCTATGTTTTTAAATTATATTCAGGAATTCGGATGATTTTAAAATGCATATTCGGTGTCTCTAGATATAAGAGACCATCTAAATGTTCATAAATATGGGCATACAGACAGACAAACAATTTAATAAAAATGTTATTAAGATCATAGATTATGTAACACACCTCAATCTGTTGAAGAAGAGCGTTCTCAATGCCCATCAGCTTCTCGATATCGTAGCTCAGGTTAAGCACCTGGGGATTTGCCCACTTGGCATAATTGCGCTCTTGCACGTCCAGCAGTGAATCCAGGACATTTTTCTGTTCCAGTAGCACCGTCTGTATGTTGAGCTTCTCCGTGTTATTTTGTGTCTCCTGCACCAACTGCTCCTCACAGCGCGACAATTCAATCTAAAGACGGACACTTTGAAAATAAGTTATCCTAGAGTTCTTCAAAATCTCCTACCTTTCTCTCCTGTAGTTCCTTCTCGAGTGAAGACATCTCCTCCTCGGCTGTCGATTCCAACTCAAAGACGTAACGTCGCAGCACTTCCTCCTCCAGTTCATCGAGATTGACAATCAATCCAAAGCGCTTCATTTGCGCTTGTTTGATTTCCTCCTCGAGGCGTGTTATTTCGAATCTCATAAACTTAATATCCCGATTCATGCGACGCAGATGCACAAAATTAATGCGATGCCATCGTCGAGTGGCCAGCGTCTCCTCGTGCAGCTTCTCGGCCCGACGACGCAGATCGACCAGCATGTCGGCATCAAAGAGTATCGCATGGGAAACATCCCGGTAATCGTTGCCTTCATAGAAATGCTGCAGTTGATCCATGCGTAGAATCGTATTCACCTGCACCTTGTTGATCTCCTGTTGCCTATTGCGCTGTAATGATAGAAGATATATGACACCACGAAAGCAAAAATTCTACTTCCCTTTTTAAAATTGTACGAAATATTTCGCAAAAAATGTTTTAACAAAAATATTCAAAGATTTCGATAAACCCCACTTATTACGCTTTCCTATATTTAGGAGCTTACTCTAAATTCCAGCAGAGTGTTCTTCTCGCGTTGATAGACCTCTTCGTGGTACTTCATCTTAGTCTGCATCTCGGCAATTTCTCGACGTTTGCGATCTACCTCGCGATGGCTTTCAAGGAGGGTACGTTCCAAGGCATGACGATCGGAGCGCATGGTGAAGGACCATTCGTAAAGGACACGATCGAGGGCTGTAGGACAGGTGTTCTCGTCGAGACGTATGGTTGTCATGTCCAACGAGTCAACGCTCTGGGCATCAGCACCTTCATCCTCGCTGGATGACGATGATGATGACGAGGACGATGACTCATCGTCATCACCATGTACACGCTTCGGTGGACGCCACTTTTTCTTAAAAATGCGACGCAAAAAGTCATAGAACTTGTGTCCTTTGATGGTGTTCATAAAAAGAACTTGCAAACCAGAAATCTGTTCATTGATCTTCTCAATGATTTTTCGTAGTTCATCCAATTGCCGGTTGGTGGCATTTATCACAACCTGAAGCTCGTTGCGTGTGCCCATCGCATGTTTGGCATTCTGGAGCAGCTGCGTCTCGATCTCTTCGCTATCACGTAAAATATACAACTCCTGGTTTAGACTGATCATAAAGGAGGTGAGGAATTCCGATTCCAATTTTGTGTGAAAACGGTCGACATGAATCTTTTCCATTTGCAAGTCGAACAACCGTATTTGCTCATCGACCTGATCAATGATATGAATCTGCTCAACTGTCAGCAGACGCAACCAACGATGTTGCATTTCCTGCATCATCGGGGAATTTCCCCTCAACATCCGGTTCATAGTAAGCGAGGTCACTTGCCGCTGGCAGATTCTGAATGTATTCCCTCAACTCATCCGCCGGTAAAGTGCTTCGCAATTTGGAGATTTGTAAGGCTTTAAACTTGGTCACCTCTTGCAGATCTGGATTATCCAACGCTGTCATCTCATAAATACTAACATTATCCAGCGTGCGTTGAGGTTTTTTGAATCTCATAATCTCCTCCACTGTGTAATCCAAATCGAGTATATCATCCACATTCACTCCACAGCCGGGTGTAAAGTGTTCGATGAGATTTAACTCTGGATACTCCATTTCCATGTCGATTGCATTGATTTTCTTCAACTGTATGCGGTTTACTTCGGGCAGATATTCGTGAATGCGCTCCAAGCGATCCCGCCTCTTTTGTATAAAATCCATCAACTCCTTCTTGTGATCACGCAACGCGATCACTCTCTGATTAAACGAATCCATCATTTCGAAGTATTTCTCCCGACACTCAACAATTTCTATATATTTTGCAGTCAATGTCTCTGTAGATTTGGGCTCGTAGTCGGAATTGATCTTTAGCTTGTAATCTCCCAAATTCCGTTGGGCGTCCGCAATCTTAGCATCATCATCTGGGTGATTACGATTCGGATCGGGTTTCTGCCTTTCCAACTTGTCCCAATCAAACATGCGTCGTACCTCGTAAAGTTGTCGATTGCGATAACGATGAAGGAGTCTCATCATTTTCCTGCTAAATCTCGGCGTAATGCTCTTCGGATCACGTCCAAAGAAAAAGCTTTCTGGTGGGGGGCCAGTTATAGAATCTTCCTTCTCCTCGTAGGCAATCACTTCGGTTAAACTGAGATTAACATTTATTTAGAAAGACTAAAAATTAAAATTACTAATAATGATGAATTAGTTACGGAAATACTCGAAACTTTATAAACAAATATGGATAAGTCTAAAAAATTTAGAAATTTTTTAAAACTAAATTGAATGTCCTCAAAGGATGGAAGCAGAAATAATCAACTTAAATTAAATATATAAAGAAAAGTCTGACTATTTACATATATGAAAATTAATATAAGTATGTTTAAATTTAATTTTGATAGATAAGAGACAGTTTTGAAGAAAACATATCTTTTATTAAGCTTATAACTTAAAAAAATATGAGGATAAACAGCACAGGAGTCATCCAATAAATGCTATAACATAACTTCTAGAAATAGATTATCTGTTAATTATTTACAAGAAACTTTTCAGTCTCGAAAGAAGGATATCTAATTATAGTTTAATTGATAGTTGATATAAAAAATTAGGGAAGTCCAATTTAATATTCTTAAAATAAAAGTGTTATTATTTGATTAACAAATAACAAGGGGATGCGGATAATCATTGAAAAACAAAGGTAAAGTAGGATCATCTAAAAAGACTCTTTTCAAAAATAAATTATAAAATAAAAAATGTAATAGAAAGGACAAATATTTAAAAATCAATGTTTAAATGCGGATTGATGTTAAGCTTTGGTGCTTTTATTTAAAAAAATAATAACGTGAAGTCTCTATATACATGAATTTAGATGGAACTCTCTACTCTTACACTTCTGGCTGCTCTGGCACACGCTTATCAATCCATCTGCTGCTTATTTTTGATAAAAGATATGGTATTTATGGTTTATTTGATGGTAATACATTGGTAATTGGGAGAAGTTGTAATTGAAGGAGCTAGCTTACCGCATATCTTGCTCCCTTTTGATACGTTCTTCTATGTCGAGCTTAATTTGGTTGAACTCCTCGCCTAGCGTCTCTAAGCGAAACGTGGACACGGGTTCCACGTTAGCACTAACAGGAATACTCAGCAGTTATTCAAAGATTTGACTCATTATTCAAATTTGACTTACGAAAGTGGAGTAATTGTAAATGGCACATGATCCAATTTCTTAAGAAAATGATTGTAGAGCTTTGAGTGGCCGACTTGGGCAAATTCGAGATCGTACGCCTGATCCTCGCGCACATCGTCCAGCTCGGCTTGAAGCTCATCACGTATTTGTCGAGTAATTCGTTGATCGAGCAAGAGATCTTTGTCGGGAAAACGTAGACCAAGCGGAAGTTCATCATTGCGTCGCACAATCTCAAAGTAAACACTTTGTAGTGTGCCAATCTTGACCAGAACATCGCGATCGTGTGCCTCGGCGGCCTCCTGTTGACGCTTTAATTCCGCATTGATTTTTTCCTGCTCCAATGAAGGTGTCTCCGGGTCAAGTATGTCCATAACTGGGCCAATGCTCGGCATCGGCGGTAGGGGCTTCCTTAACGGGTTCTTTGCAACCTTTGGACCATTCCATTTGTAAAGAAACACATTGCCGTCGTACCCAACGGATACAAGACGCTGTCCATCATAGCTACTAATAATAGAAGGAATAATGCCTTTGAGAGCATCGTGCATCGGATAACTCCGGTAATCAGCGAGGTCTGTGAAGTTCTCCGTATTAAATCGATTGATTCGCAGACTGCCGTTCATCATGCCAAATAAAATGTACTCGTCTCTAAGGAAAATATCAAGGAAAAAATAGGAGAAACATAAGTGGAGATTAAGATAGAGTAAAAAATAACTCCAGTCGAGATAGATCTGTAATAAGATCTGTGAATTAAACTATTCGTTTAAAAATCATTAGGGACACAAGTAGATTGGTGGAGAAATCAGAGGGCGGTTAGTAGAAAATATCTTAATGGATTGTTAAGTAATAGTAGCAATCAGTGCGGAAATCTCGGAACTGGGAAGATTTCTGTAGAGGGATTAGGGATATGCAGATCAAAACAACAATCAAATTAAAATTCGATGTGATAAATAATGAGAATAGTAGATTAAGTAAAACGATTAGTAAAGTATTCACCGATAGTTGAGTGAAAGAAATCGGTGTTCTACAAACTTACACGATGTAGTAGGAATGGATTTCAACATCGTCAGCATCCGTAATTAAAGTACAGATAGTGGGTTCCGGGGCATCAAAATCTAGCTCATAAACGTAGCCGGCATCGTAGCCCGCCATGGATACCCAGATGGTATTGCGTTCGGTGTAGCGCAACCAGATGATGCAATTAGGAATGATAGGAATGTGCAACGGTTCCTCCTCCTCATCTGGCTCCGAATCAGCCAGGGCGCTCTCCATATCTATTTGCAGACCGGGGTTCGCTTTCTTCAGCTTCTCAATCTCACGCATTTTACGCTCCCGTTTCTTTTCCTTGCGCTTCTTGACCTTTTCACGTCGAAGTTCTCGACGGATACGGCTCTTGACGGAGACAAAGCGGGTGCTTCGCAAGCGGGTGGGATCCGTGATGTTGTAGGAGAGATAGGTCTCTTGCTCGGTAACACTCGTGCGTACATTGTATTCATAGACCTCGCCAGACTTACAGCCAATCAAGACCACGGACTGTTCCTCAGGATGCCAATAGAAGCAACTGGGGACAGCCTTGAACTCCACAAATCCCAGTGGACGCAATTGCACTAGTTGCAGTTTTGATGTTTCGTTGCTCAAGGCGTAGATGAACATACTCTTGTCGGCAGAACCACTTAGAAGCAATGTGCTGCTTCGATTGATGCTCAACTTGGTAATGGGAGCTGTATGTGTCTTAAAAGCCTTAACCAGATGCATGGAAGCCTTAGCTGGATTACTGAGATCCAGAAAGATATGGCGCAGAATACCATCCTCAAAGCCGGCAACCAGTTCCGTGCCCAGGCTAGAAATCTGTGTATCAATCCACAGTATATCCACCCCATTTGCCGCAAATTGTTTCTCGAGAAGCAGAAGCTGTGCGTCAAAGTCATAGACAAAGATCTTGCCCGTTTCGGAGAGGGCCAACAAGTGTGGGGAAACGGGAGACATTTGGGCGGCAAGGACACGCCCACCAACGCAGGAATAAAGTTGAACTGGCGGCCTTGTAACATCATAGGTATTGATGTCACAAAACCAGATGCCTCCATTGCCATCCTGGGCATAATAGCCAAAGTCCATCTCCTCGAAGGGTTTAATCTTCTGCATGCATCGTATCTCCACATCAGGGATCTTAAACTCATAAATTGGATCGATTTCGACAAACAAATCATCTTCGGGAGGATCAGCCAGATCAACAGTCTCCCAATACCAGACACGGACATAGCCATCCATGCCCACGGTGGTCACCTCACCATTCTTCATGGTTATCCGTGTAATGGGCTTCAAATGACACGGTTTCCTTCCCTTGCGACATATCTCAAACTTGATGAGACCCGCCTCCCAGAGTAACATATTGCCCCAGTCGCAGCCCGAGATGACATTTTCATCGGGCAACATATACATCGCGTGTATGTCACTGAAATCAGTCTTGCCAAATCGTCCCAAATCCCCTTTGAGCTTCAGGCCCGTAAATGTGTTGGCCATCTTCCAGAACTTAATATGGCTCAGGCCGGAGGAGCACAACAAAATGGGATTGTATTCGGAGAAGTGCACAAATAGTATGTTACTTTGAAAAGATTTAGCACGGAGTACAACTTCAGCACGTTCCCATCGCCAGATGGTGATGATAAAATCGGGATAACCCGCCTGTGAGGCAAACAACTCTCCACTAGCATTGTAGGATCCCGCCGTAAAGCAAGTCTTGGCCGCACCTGTCAGTTTGATGTGTACATCATGCGATGGATATTCATAGATGAAGATTGTTGGACGTGGTCCATTTTCGCCCACGGTAAAGAGATTCTTAAATTCCGGCCGTTCGTTTTTCGTTATAAAGCCAATGCCGCAGCCGAAGACAGTCTCTCGAAAGGTCACCTCACGCCGGGATATACTAAAGTAATGCAAGAAATTCCCAGAAATAAAGATCAGTGTATCATCATCCACCATGACCAGGTTAAAGAGTCGCTTGCAGTCATAGCCAAAGGAGTGTCTGTATAAATAATCATAGTCTTACTTGTGTGCTACTTGTGTGCAATAAACCTCACTCAGTTACTGGATACACTTACTCCAACTCTATTATGTCTTGCAGAAAGGATATTCCAAATTCATCGTCGCCCAAATCCTCCTCCTCCTCGCCCATAAGCTCAACATTGTCGCCCTGTGAGTCCATGTCTTTTTTCAATTATATTTAGCTTGTGCGTTTTGAGTCAATTCCAAAAGTTATCCTGACTATTTATTATTTATTTGAGTGGTTGCCAGGGAGACTCCCAAGCTATTTATCTCTCTCGTTGAGGAGCATGCGTGGAAATTGCTCAAGAATCCAAGATGCATTATGTATTACAAAAGCATGGATGCAATTAATAATTTATTAATTGTTTACCTCAATTTACTTGTTGGGGATAAAATGAAAGACAAACTATTTGTATTTTTTTTCCCTTTACATTTACAGTTTGAATTTTTTAATATTCGTATAATTACATTAAGATAACTAATCAGAAAACCAAATCCTTGAAAGCATCATCATCTTCAGTGAAAAATGCAGCTATATCCTGAGCCGTATCGGTCTTATGGCTCTCAACATTATTGTTTGCTTCACTTTTAGGAGAAATGGTCGGCACTGTTGAAAAGTTTTTTTTAATTTCGCCAGTTTTAGCTTGGGCATCTGCTGATTTGGCGGGTGAAAAGAATTGGTCCATTTTTTGGGACTAAAAGGAAATGTTAAGAAGTATAATAAATTATTAGATACCTATTCAAATTATTATAGTTTATATATCACCGTTGTGGGTGCTGCTGTGTGCGTTGCCTGCTGTAGATCCTCCGCAAAGATGCCCACTTTGCTAAGCACCTCCTGCTTGTTCTTCAGCATACTCCATATGGTATCATCTGCTGTTTGCGTGGCCATTAAATAACGACATATCACTGCTTTGGTTTGACCAATGCGATGAGCGCGACTTTCCGCTTGCGCCAAGGTCTAGTAAATTCAATCACATACACATATTATAATTATTATTACATTGTGTTTAATTATAAAATTTTCTTAAAGCAAAACGTACGCTTGGATTCCAGTCCAACTCGGCAAATACAATCATTTCAGCTGCGGTCAGCGTAATGCCAGAATTGCAGGCTTTTAGCGAAAGAACCGCCACCTTGCAGTTGCTTTCTTTTTGAAACGTGTCCACATAGTCAGCTCGGAGATCACTGCGTGTTTGTCCATCGATGCGTATGTAATGCACTCTAAGTGCAATCAGACAATCACTTATGGCATCTAGCATAACTTTATGATGTGCAAAGATTATAAACTTAACGTCATCCTTAATTAAAGTCTTAAGATAGGAGCTAGGATAAGTGTAAAATGGAATAAAGCGAATAGTAGTATGAAGCTAAAAACGTATAGAATTGATTTATTAACTTACCAGACAGCTCTTGTTTTGACCTCTGCGGTTCGCGCATAATAGCGCAGTAAGACATCCTCCCTGGATCGACCCTTGGCTGATTGCAACTCCTCATTTAGATTATTAATACTTGTTTTGGCATCATCATTAGTCCACACCAGCGTTGGATCCAGTACAACAGTTTCTCTATAAGTTTAAATATCTTTAAACAAAATCTGATCTAAAAATACTACTTAATTAACTTTTATGTCCAAATTGGCATATTTTTAACAAGAAATAAATGTAAGGTCTCAGAGTGAATATTTAAGCGTAGTTACGACAAAGGAAATAGATTCGAAATAAAAACTTGAGATTTAAAATTACCAAAGTTCGATTTAGATCGCAACCAAGATCCAGAGCATATATTTTTTTAACAAAACTTCAACGCACAACGAGTTTGAAGCACAAAGCATGATCAAAATGATATTTAGCTTGAAAATCAGTTCAATTTTAACAACGTTGTGATTTTTGAAAATTTTAAAATTAAAAATATCCAAAATCGAAACCAAAATATAATTATTTTTTTAAGCGAGTTTAATATAATTTGAATACAGAACGAAATTGTCTCAACCAAGATAAGAATTACATGTTTAGTTTTGACATTGTTATGAAAGTTTGAAGTTAATCCGATGTTTGACTTAGCAACTTTAAAGCAACAATTTTTATGATATTAAAAAAAAATTTTAAAAATATACTGAAATCAAAAAACCTTGTGAAAAAATTGCTGCTGTAATAGCTAGTTCTTGTTGACGGATGCAGTTACGAATCTGCTTCGATCTGCTTACTTACCGATTTTTTCGGCTAGCTGCGGTAAAACTTCGGCCTTGGTGCGCCTTAGCATATATTTGAGTATCAAAATCACCTTTAGCTCTTCCAGATTCGATTGGCCATTGGCATCCCAGCCGAATGCTGTCTGCTTGCCATCGCAATATCGAGAGGCTAATATTTGAAAAAAAAAGGATTTAAATATAATTAATTAAGTTGCAGCAATAGAGACTTACTAAATTCCATAAAATTCATAAAGCGACTGTCTACCAATTGCAGCTGGGTAAAAAGCTCAAGCGGACGTGATAAAGCCGGCGTACCGGACAGAAGGATTACACGTTTGGCTTTCTCTGCGAGACGCTTCGCAACCACAGTGCACTTGGCTTTGCTGTTTTTAAGTGTGTGCGACTCATCATAGATGACAATTCCAAATTGACGCTGCAGCAGCTTGTCCATATTGCGTTCCATCATATTGTAACTTGCAATCAAAACTTTGGCATTGCCCACATAAGTCTGATTGTTGGCCAGCACTTGGATATAATGTACGGCCAACGATGGCAGCAGCTCTGTAATGTGCCGAGCCCAAGAGTCCCGAGTGCTGGCCGTGGTACAAATGAGCAGTGGCCAATCGTCCTTGAAATAGTCAGCAACCGCCAAAGCTTGATATGTCTTGCCCAAGCCCATTTCATCACAGATCATAACACGTCCATGCTGAGCTATGGCAAAGCTGTAATTATAATAACAATTGAAACAGAGAGTGAGAAAGAGAAACTAAACTCACCATACTCCCTCCTCCTGAAAGGGCATCAGTTTTTTGGCCAATGTGGCGTTAATAGAAGCCAACACGCTGCATTCCACCCGCTTGGGACTCTGCTGACACAAATCAATGAATTTCTTTGGTATCGCGCCAATGACTACATACGGTTTAAGTTCGCCCACTTGCAGCTGCAGCGCGTGGTAATCCTTCAAGTCAAAATTCCATATGCGTGTTTGACTATCGTAAGATTTTGTTGGCATTCTTTTAAACACTTCAATGAGCTTCTCATGGTAACCCGAAGCGTATACTGCAAATCTCTTGGCGCTTATCAAATATACGCGGCAATTGACGGATTTCACAAATATCGGTGCCAAGGTGTCAGCTGGATGCTGCTTCTCAGCACTAAGCGACAATATTTGTTTGTTTACTTCATTTGGACGCTGATAAGGATGAGCTGCAGTTCGACTCAATTCCCGGGAACTTTTGGACTTTATGGCTTTGAGTGCATTCAGAAAGGCAGAGCTCTTATTGTTGTTGTTATTACTGGAGCTAGAGCTGTTGACTGAATTTTGCTTTTGTAGCGGCAAATTATAAAACTTTGAGGCCGCTGTCTTAACGCTTAATTGTTCACCCGCACTTGCTGCATGTACTTTTTCGCCTGCAGTTTGGCCATTGCAATGCGCCGCTTTTCGGCTATTTCGGCGGAGGTGCAAGTGGACATTTTTGTTGCCAATTGTGAAGTATTAAGGTATAACAACAAAAAACAAATCACTGAATCGAAATAAGCGGCATTATCAGCAACTATCTTATTATCGGTTTTCTCGACATTGGTTCAGTGATTCGAATCTCATTATAGTTCCAAGAAAGAACAATGTATCGAACGAACAGAACAACTATAGTATATGGAGCTACAAAATTACATACATCAATTGAACTACGATAAAAAGCACTAATATATTTGTGGCGTTCTAGTGCGATGCAATCGATAAGCTATCGAAATTGGATTTTTCTTGTAGCGCTTGCGTAAATCAGCTGTTCGTTTGTAAACAACATTTATTGGCCATAGGCTGGTTTGCCTATTACGTACAATTGCATTAAATCGAAAACTAGGAGTAATCACGTTAAAATACGTAAATAGCATGTGTACGCTGCACATTGAAGAGGAGGCACATTTGGCTGCCATGGGCAGTAGAGCGCGAGCACGCACACCGAGTCCAATGTTAAAGCGAAGACCACAAGATAGAGAACTCACATTATTCGACATTAGTTGGGATGATGTGCTTATTCCACAATTGTCAATCTACCTGTCTCTCAAGGACCTTTTCAATTTGCGCTGTTGCTCGCGCACAGGACAAGGATTTGCGGAATCGACGCTGGAAAAGCGCCAGGAGTTGCACTTATCGGGCAATAACACACGGAATATCCAGCTGGGTTTTAAAGTGTTGGCGCGTTGTTGTCGACGTCTGCAGCATTTGCATTTAGCCAGATGCAAGTGGCTAACAGATGACCTTCTCCTGCCGTTGTTGGAGAATAACAAGCAGCGTTTAAACGCTGTCAATTTGAATGAATGTATCAATATCACAGCACTTTCGCTGCAACCGATCATCGTGCAGTGCAAGGAGTTGCGAATCTTGAAGCTGTCTAAGTGCCAATGGCTGACAACGGGAGCAGTCGACGCTCTGACGTTGCATCAAAGCAAACTACTGGAGGTCGATATATCACATTGTGGTGCAATTGGCGAACGTTGTCTGATTATTTTCTTCCGCAAGCTCAACAAACTGACAATTCTGTCTTTGGCCAATACTCCGAGTGTGACGGATCAAGTGCTCATACAGATTGGCAACTATTGTCGCGAACTGGAGCATATTAATCTCATTGGCTGCTCCTCCATTTCCGACTATGGCGTTCAGTAAGTATGCCAATTAAGTGTGTGTGTGTATTTGTGTGGCGTTTCTTGGCTCGACTCGCAACTCAACTGCACACATCTCTTTCAGTGCACTCAGCGTACAGTGTAAATGGTTGCAATCGCTGCTCATTAAACACTGCTATCGCATCACGGAACGCTCGTTGGCTCCGCTTCGTCCGCGAGTGCTTATTGATCGACCACGTCCGCGCCAGGATGCTCACAATGCCAACAACATTAACGATTTCTATCCCAGTGATTTTCTTGTTTATTAGTCCCTGCAACGGTTTCCCTTCTTTTCTGACTCTCTTTATCTTCCTGGCTCTTTCTCTCTCTCGCTCGGTCTCTACTTATCAACGATTCGATAACAGCTCATTGACCAAGAGCTGCCCAAAACTGCAGTCCCTGATGGTCCAACGTTGTCCTTTGGTTACGGAACGTGTACTGGCGCCTCTACGTGGACGCCTGCATATTGATCGACCAAGCGTGGCCTACAATCTCCCCGTTACGCAGCATCGTCTCTACCTGCAGGTGTGATGAGAAACTGATACATATAAAGATTTTTCAACTAGACTAAAGACAAATCCTATGTTAATATCAGTGATTAAAACCTTAAGAGAAACCTTAACCTTTAAAGCGATAGCAACCGATTAAAATTTGTAACCGTTGCCGAAACTTTTTTTCACTGTACTGAAACCTAAAAGTAGAACCTCTGTGAACCGAAATAACCGTTTCATTTATAAGTGTTTCTTTTGGTTCTCGGTGTCGCTTATATTGATTAAGAGTAACTGTCTTTACCAGTCTTTTGAAATGGTTATTATTGTCGCCTAAAGCCAAATGAACGTGCAAAAGAAGATACAAACATACGTAATTACATACAAAATTACGAGAAAAAAAGACGAACAGAAAAAAACGAATTCAATTCAATTTTACGTTAAAAAATCATAAATAAAATTTGTAATTAAAAAATATTTTTTAGAAAACTTATTTTTTTTGTAAACCGAAATAATACAGGTATTTCAAAAAACCGATAACGGTTACAAAACCGATATTCACAGATTTTACGTGACCGAAAACAGTAAGTGAATCTATATTCGTTAATCTATGGTTAATATGTTTACTCTAGTTTAATACAATTGATTAGCTTACGATTAAAGTTGTTAATAAAAATGTAGGCTAATCTTATCCATTGGTTTTCTATACAGTTTGCGTACATTTTTCGGCGGAGTTCCGTTTTATTTTTTTCTTAAAAATGTATATTTTTTTTGGTATTTGTACAGGCAACAAGTTTTTTTAAATGTATATAATTGTATTATAAATATATAATTGTTATTAATATAATTTAAAATCTTAAATTTTTGATATTGAAAAAGCGGAAAAAAATTCTTTTAAGTTTTTTTTTTATTGAATAGAGTTACTAATACAATATATAGAAATTACCTTATTCTGGCAAAAGCCCAACTGTTGATAATTGAATGTACTCAATAAAATTATAAACAATTTATGTAAATAAACAACTGACCAATGAATGCAAATGTGTATAGTAAATGTACTATAAATGTAATAGAGCCCTGTTTGGACACCATTTGAAATTAAGACCCCTCACTCACTCAATTTCAACAACAATTTTCAACTTTTTACTTAATAAAAAAGTCTGTTCAAAAAGCGTTTGGCAAAAATGCTATTTAAAGGCGTGCAATTAAATAGTGTGTGCATTAACATTTCCCATCATTGTGCTGACACTAATGGCGAGCTCGAGAGAGTTTTTTCCGTGCCATATGCAGCTTCATTGGCATCTCCACTCAACTTTAACTGTGCAAGGTCATTGGTGAGACCACTGTTGGCCTTCCAGCGGTCATGCAATTTATTGAGATGCGCATAGGCGGTCATGGAGATGTTTAAACTTGGCATAACAGCGTTTAGGCCCGGCTCCCCTGTGAAGGCGAGACCACAGAGGCCCAGGTACGTATGAAAAGGATCTGGCGAAGACTGTGGCCACTTGGCAAACCCACCAATCATTTTATCCTGTGTGCTCAGTATATATTCTCGATTTTGGGCATAGTCGGTCAGGTCAAAGCATTTTAACATACGCAACGCAGAGCCAATCCAAAAGGAATAGCACGTATCCACGGGTTTATTTGGGCGTCCCTGAAAGCCATCCATCTGACGAAACACTAGCCAGCGTTTAATGCGTTCCACAGTTGTTGTATCCAGACGATCCAGTTGACCGCTTAACTCCAGAGCAGCCAATGCACAGAATGTGGTGCCACCGTGTGATTCTCCTTCCAATTCCTGACTAAATCCGTAATCGTAGCGTAGACTACGCATTATAAACTGAAACATGGTCTCCTTGTTCACATTGCCCCAATAGTCGAGCATGTGACAAATGGTGGCAGCACAATACACAAAACGCATATCATTCTCGCTACCATCGACGCAAGCACTAAAGCTGCCATCCGGACGCTGCACCGCCGCCACGCCATCGATGATACTCTTACGGTCTAAGCGCGACAGATCGTCACCCAATGTAACTAACACTGCAATGCTGGTGTACGTCATTGCAACATGCCCCCATTGATAGTTTCGCATGCATTTCAGGACCTGAACATCCTCAGTTTGCGGTAACATTGCACGGCAACCCTGAAAACGTTAACACAACATTAAATTTTTTTAAATTTCATTATATGTATTTAAAAATTAAATAAATCGATTTAAGTTAACTTGATAGTTATCATTTACTGAATAAATATTCAATAATACTGACAATCAAAGATAAGACTTCAAAATTATATAAGAAATTGTTAATGAAAATAAAGGAGGAAGAAAAATGTTTTATTTATTAAACAAATTTTAATAACTATAAGATGAAGTCGAAGATAGTGTCTCTTTGTTGGGACCGAACGAAAAATTTAACAATACTGTTTACAACTTTAATATTGATATATATGAAAGGTATTCCCTTAAAGTGGTTGTGCATGTCATATTGATAACAGAAAGATAAAAGGCGGCCACAACGAGCCGAATACCGCTCAAGGTAAATATACACTTACTTATCTAAACGCATTACTTTTATATAAGATGCCCTTGTTATTAGGAAGTATAACTGTAAAAGTGTCAACCTTTGTTGATATCAAATATATAACACGGCACATATAGGATCGAGCAGAGCAACTGTCGCAGTGGCTGCTGCAGCGCCACGTAAAAAGATAAAGTCAGTAGTGTTTTGTGTTTGTTTTGGGCTTGTTTGTCTATCGTATCTCTATGGGTGTGACATGTAAATTTATGCTCACCATAAAACCGCCGCAATGCTTTTCCTTCTCATGTGGCACCACCAAACCTCCGTATGTCCAGTTGATGATGTCTTCTCGCAATTGTGGGGATACCAAATTCAGGGAGTTAAGCACATCCAGCCCACAGATTGCAAAGAACACAATAGTGCTCCTGCAAAAAAAGGTCTATGTGCGACAGAGTTCTTTGATATCCTTATATCCTTACCTGGTGCTATCATGCGAAGACATGCGGGCTGGCAACAAGTGCAGAAAACGCAGCAGGTTCTTGGCGTGCTTTGAGAGCAGCACGGGCTCTGGCTCTGGCTCGGATACATCTGTCATATCTATAATGTGGTACGACATATTTTTTAAAAAAACTTATTTTTGTTGCTGTCACTTCCAAATGTTTATCTTTCTTCAGAGTTTGTATGCATGAGTGTGTTCCACTATGACAAAGCGCTGGTAGAGTTTGTGTTGTCGCAACGGCGCGCAAGTTAATGGCTGTGCACTCGCACGTGGAAATAATTAAATAGTTTTGCATTACCTTTTTGTTATTATGAGCCGGTTTCTTGCATTGCTCTCACGGAATTTAGACTAGAAAAACAACAGCAATGTAAAAGACGCTTCTTCTTCGAGTACTTCACAAAAGCGGAGTATCGATAAAAAAAGTACCGATGACACGATTGTTTAACTTGTCGCTGCTTCGTTGTGAGTGTTAAAACATAATCAGCTGTCCACTAAACCGCATTTATACATTCTTTCTGTTTTTTTTGTGTAAATCAAATACAAAACGCAGAAAAAATGCGCATAACACAGTATTTGACCAGTAAATTAAAAAACTTCTCTAATCTGCCAAAGGAATACATTGAACGCAGCAAAAAGCAGGCAAGAACATGCTACTTTTAATTAATTTGATTAATTCTTCGCGCTCACGTAACAACAGTCTCAACATACATATATTATTTTGTGATATGTTTGTAGGTATATTGGCAAACGCCGCGTGAAGTAAATTATTTACCAAGCACTGTTGAACGCAAACGCTTTCGTTATACCACAAATCGGCCATGGACCGGACAATTTCGGCAACAGAACATGCCGGGCACAATGAGGCGTAAAGTCTTTGTGGAGGCAATCGGTAAGTAAGATAAATTTTATAAAAAATAAATATAAAATAATTATTTAGATGGTAAAAAAATTAAGTAACATGAATTAATATTATATAAATAAACAAATCAGTTATATTTATAATTTTCGAAGCTATATATTCTTCTCCATTGTAGTCTTCCCGCTATTATTTGTCTTTATTTCTATATAAAATCGTATTTGTAATTATTTCAGAAAATTGGAGCTACTTCCGCGGCGATCGTATTGAAGTGCTGGTCGGCAAGGACAAGGGAAAGCAGGGCATTGTCTCACAGGTGATCCCTGAGCGTAACTGGGTTATTGTGGAGGGCATCAATTGGCATTACAGACGTGTCGGCGCCGAGAAAGAATTTCCTGGGATTATCATAAAATCGGAAGCTCCACTGGATGTCATCAAGGATATACGTCTGGTAGACCCATCTGACCTTCAGGGCACTGAATTCGAGTGGCGTTTCACCGAGGAGGGTGAAAAGGTGAGGGTCTCTTTGCGTTCCGGACGTATCATTCCCATTCCGGAGACCAACAATCAAACCCATGACTATAAGACACCAAATGCGTACATTGAGCGTGATAAGGATACAACCGCTACTGTGGTGGCCGAGATTACCTTCCAACCGAAGCTCTCCACGTTTGAAATGGATATCATGGAGGAAATGGGCATCAAGGAGGAACGTACGCCGGTGAAGAGCTATTGGTACTAGGTCCATAAAGTTATGGTTTGTTTGTTTCTTAATAAATAGTATAAAATAAAACTAAACAAACCCGGAGTAAGAGTTTTTATTATTATTATTCTTATTATTAATATGTTTCTTCTGTTATGAAATACAAATGTTGATCAAACGTATTTTTGTAAAAATTAATAATTTAATTTGTACAAATATTATGTAACTTTGAAATTATTTTTTGTACAACTTTTGTGCATCACGTGCGTGCCACACTGAATATTTCCTCGCGATGCTCCCTCAGTGTTTGCGCCAGACGTCGCACCGCCTCCTCGGCCTTATCAAAGTCCCTGCGTAGTGTTTTATTAAATGTATCATAGAGCCAGGTGCAAGTTTTGGACATGCTCGCCTCGTAGTTATTGAAAACGCGACTCGTGTGCTCGTAGCTATAAAAGAAGTGGAAATTATAAAAACAAATAAAAAAATAAATAATCATGCTATACTTACCGCGCTGTGTTTGAAATATCTGTTATCAAATAGGTATTGCAGTGATGCACTGCCAGCACCTGGCGATGGCTCATATATCTGAGTTCCACGTGCGGTAGCGCTAGTTGAGCCGCCTCCAGTGACGTCAGTGATGCATGCAGTAAACTGCGGCAGTCCAATGCCGATTGTAGCTTTTGATTTGGATCACTAGAGAATGTGGGAAAAAAAATATAAGCATACAGCAAAAAAAAAAAAATAAAAATATATAACAATTTGTAAATATTCATTTTGAATCGAATATTGGATGCAAAATATCAGTGTTCACAAAATAAAAACGAAACGCTGCGCTCCGGGACGCTCGCTCGCCTAGTTGTTAGTTGATGCCCGGGGGAGGAGGAGGAGGAGGAGCAGCAGAAAACTTCTTTATAAAATAGAGAGATGTGTGAAGTAACCAACAAATCTTCTATTACTTCAAAAGAAGTTTCATTTAATGAGGCCCAAATATGAATTTAAAATAGAACTCAAATATAATTAGCACCTTAAAAAACCCACAGTAAATTAAATACTTAATTAAACCGTTATAAAAAGTCGGTTATTTCGGTGTTTTGGTTAGGATAAAAGAAAAAAAGTTATTTGGTATTTAGTATAGTATTTAACCCGCGATCTAAACATAACATGATTCTAGTAGTAAATACTCACATACTTCCGCTTAAGTCTCGCCATTGGTTCAGTGCGAGCGTGGATGAGTTGGCAGCGGCCCGAAGTAGTGTGCCACAGAGCCGCCATTGCTCTAAGGCGCTGCCCAGTTTATCGCGTGTATCTCGCGCCGACTCCAACTGTTCATCGATGCTCTCCTCGAGTCGTGTCATATACGTTCCACCGCTAATGTACGCTATGATGCCGTCTTGGTTTACATAAAGGTCATTTATCTCCGCATAGCTGGCGGCAAGAGTTTTGAGTCGCCGCTTTGAATGATCCAGGAGGTCACCGTAGTAACGTATGCTAAGTACGTAGAGCGCCGATTCGCTCAAATTGGCAAAAAAGTCCTCGTGCATGGAAGCCTTTCGTGGATCTCCAATCACGCCCAGATTGTGCGCTAGCTATAATTATATATTTATTAGATAAACTTGGTTGATACTCTCATAGATGCTGATCAAGAAAATATACATATAACGTTTTAGTGTTATTTATTTCGACGATTGCAGTCAACCCTCATTCTCGACGAATAACGGGTATAACAATCATCAAGTAGCTTACAAATTGAGGCCGTTAAGACGTTAATTTTGCGCCACTCACCTGGGCCAGGTCGTTGGTGGGTGTATTGGCGACAATTTTAATGCCCGTGCGTTCACTCCTCAAGGTCAGCGGAAGTGCCTCTGAATCGCCACGTCCCTCGTCTGGATTCGTTTCGCTTTGCGTTGTTTTCGGTTTACCTTCAAGACCCAGCAGGGCATTGCGTTTGCTCTGCAAATGCTCGATCCATGCCTCGGCGGTGGCCATTCTAGGACCTGGACAACCGCCTTCCATTTTACTAATTTGCTTATCCAGTTGCACATATTGTTGCACAATATTCTAAACATGGAGTGTAAATAAGGATTATTTTTATTTTTTCAATCATCACATGGATTTTTTTTAGACTTTTTTTATATTATTCAAAATTAATAAGCATGATTGATGAAAATTCATTAAAATTATAATTTAGTCATTATGTTATTTAAATAACCATTCAAAAATGTTTAAGTGGCCTGATTTATTTAGATAGATGTTTATTCAATTTTACCGTTACGTTGCCGTCGCCATTTTGTTGTGAACTCAGAACTGCATTTGGCACCTGGCCGCCAACACCCGACCGTGTCTCCATGGACGAGCCACACCCCATTATACCCAAATCTGGTAAGCCGATGGCAATGACATTTTAACCGCAGATTCAGTTTAGTAAATGACGTTTGTACACGCTCAAACGCGTCCATTCACGTCCATTACACTCGCCTGCCACACGTTGAATGAGAGGCCACTGTCAGCTCGTCCGTTTGTCCAGTTATGGAATAGCAACAAAAATTTTGCGCGTTACTTGTCCAGCACAAGTCAATATTGCCGCCCAACCACTTACCACTCCATTCATCCATTTATGTGTCCATTCACAGCAAAGCACTGCCATAAGTGGGCTGCCCAACGTGTGGATCTTAAGGGTGATGGTTGGAGTGGGTGTGGGGGGTGTGGGTGGCTCATGGCTGCACCACATTTCACAATATGTGTAAACAATATACATATGCTTGTATATTTGCTATTTTTTTGTTACTCTTGTTATTAACTTGCATGTCAAATTCCTCGACGATTTATATATGTATGTACATAGTTCATATGACAAATAAGTAGAGCACTAAATAATAATAATAACGGAAAATAAAATAAAGCAGCAACAACTAAACAACTATTTGATATTAACTTATGCTGCAAGTTGGTCACTAAGTGACCCACAAATTGGCCATAACATAATCCATCAACGAGATAAGGATCTAAATTTTGATAAATTACCAACAAATTATAGACCACCCATATTATAACACCCAGAAAGGGAAAGAGAGAGTGATGGTAAAAACCTGAAGCATGTAGTTTATTTAGTCAATTTATCGCTTAGCCATTCATTATTCAGACATTCAATATCACTTAAAGGGGAAGTTCAGCTATTAAAATACAAAAGTAATAAAAATAAAGATAATCTCATTGAACTAATTTTTTTATATTATAAGTTAAATATTATATATAATAAAAAGAGAAATTAAATGCGACTTCATTTTTTTAAAAATATGCGTAGATAGTCAAATACACAAATCAAGATACATCTAAAATTAGAGATAGTCAAGTATTTTATTTATTAAAAAAATTTTACATATGCACACAATATTAATAATAGTGGTAATAATAATAATAATAATAATATAAATATTACATTTTAATAGCCGCCTGCCTTATATTACTTTGCTTCAAATTTTAATTTAGAATGCAAATTCTGTACCGAGATGCATTCGAGAGAAACTCTGAAATATCGGTAGCGCACAATTGGACAATATTCTTGTTTGTCCTTTGGTTGCAGAAAGTACACTGCTCAGTGTGGCTCTGCTTCTAAAGTATATGTAATTACCACTTAGCAGTTTTGGCTTTGAAAGTTATAAAGGTTGTGCAAAAATTAAAGAAACAATTTTAAGTTAGCCATAAAAATAATTTCAAAAGATTTTTTAAAAAATTGTGAGATATAACTGACTCTATTGGATTGTGTCAAGGCTAACGTAAAATTCATGGAGTCATCGTATGTGACGTCTGTTCACAGTTGTCATTCAAGCGGTTCGAACTTTGAATCGTTCTTTACCAGCTAATTCTAATCGGCTCGTACGTGCTTACCATGTGCACACTTGGCGTATGTGCAATTGCAGGTACTTGTAGTTGCATGCAGTCAAAATTAATGGGTCAGACGAAAATCATGGAACCGCGGACAGCTAAGCGAGCTGTTGACACGTCCCCATCAATAGTGTACGGTAGTGCATCGTAGTGGGATTGTGGTGGTTTTGTGTAGGTTTGTGGGTGGCCTATTAATGAAGAAAGGTAACAAAGCTTGCTGACAGAAAACGATTCAACGAATGTGCTGAGCAAAACAACGAAATGACAAAAAATGTGAATGCTAATTGCGCAGACGTCAATTCATCCTGGAATTTGGGAATATGCGACATCGCTTTATTCAATATTGAAAGCAAAGCTTGTCGAATGTTGGAATGCCGGAATGCCGGAATGCGATTGCTCGGAAACGAAGCCGCACAAATGTTCGAGTTGCTCGTTGGACACTCGGTTCAGTCGCAAGTCAAGCGGCGCTCCGACAACATGTCGTCGGTTCAAGTGTTGCTCTAAAAGTCGAATAAGTTTGCACTTCGAAATACTGTTCAGTTCTAATATTATGGGTTTGTGGCAGGCGCTGTGTCAACGACGACCGGGGAGTCCATCGCATGACAGCTGCAATATTGAGTTGCAGCGACATTGCAACAGCAACAAAGTGAACCAAACAGTTCACCAGGGTCAAGTTCAACCCATCTCAAATGACACACGGGTAACCGAGCAATCGCTTCAGGTTTGGCGGGCGTTGCCCGCTGAAATTCGTCATGATCCAAGCATGGCCAGCTTTCGAATGGAGAATGAGCGCATATATGGCGAGGGTGAGTGCCGAGAGCAGTTTGAGCCAGTGGGAGAAGATTAAAGTGGCGTTAATGATGTCTAAATATGAGAATATTAAAATAGGCAACGTACCAAGTATGCGCAGGAAATACGAAAAGGGTCAAAAAGGAAGACGTTCAGGGCATAAATGAAGTTCAATTAGAAGAAAGTCGAAGTAAAATAAGGGAAATGCAGTAAAAGGTTAAAATCAAACAAATTTCTGTTGGATAAAGGTTCGGGTAGCCGAAGTAAACAGAAATTGAGGTAAGATCACGTTTAAGAAGGAGGAAGTCCGTTCAGGAGAATGAGAGATGGAATTCGTTGGTGAGATGACTAACCAAAAGCAGAATCAGCTTCAGATTGATGCTAGCTTTCATGTTTTAAAAGTTCATGTTAATCTTAAAATCAAAATTGATTTAAAGGGTTTAAGCAAACTAACACGATTTCAATTATCGTTCACAACCCTGAGAAATGCGTGCATCTATAAATCCCCAGCTCCCCATTGTTACCCCCAAACGACTTTAGGTTAAGAAGAAACTTTATAAAAAAAAGTTTGCCATTTATCAATTTAATTTTCAGCTAAAGTTCCGATGGCACCTATATTTCTTATTTCACCAAGTTAAATCCAAATTTATTTAGAATAACAAACAAGTGCGCTTTTCCAAAAATTTCACAAAATCTATATTCGTTATGCCACCTTAATTTTGGGCCAATAAAAAAGTCCATACTTGGACAAGGTATATAAAATAAAAAATTACAACTTATAGGCTCGACTTCTGGTAATAGCGAGGAAAGAGAAGATAAGTCAAAAGAGGTTTCCCCAAGTCGAGCACAAGCGTTGCCGGATGGTAATGTTTCCAGTTATACTGGATCCGATTTTCTGGACATAAAACTAAAGCCCGGTTGTGAAGCAGACAAAAGCACAGATGATGAGGCCACAACAACGCACTCGGATCTGGATCCGCCGGCCGATAAACCGGGAAATGCCAAGTCGTTGGGCAGGCGCGTTCATCACAGATCAAAGCGTTCCAAGGAACAACTGCAACGAGATAAGATTTGGAGTCGATATGTTTTATTGTTCTTTTGGGGATTTGCGGCCACTGTGCTAATAACTGTGGGTGAGAAGCATCTGCTGAAGAAGATCATCCAGGTGCCGCAGGGAGAGCAAGGAAAATGTGAGTAATCAATTCCAGCTATAGCTCACATTTACTACAACTGAATCCTTCTCTGCAGATTTTAAGCTAGATCAAAAACCAGCCGGCAACTTTCGTTTGACGCTAAATGGTCCTTTCGAGAGATCCCCGATGTCCCAAGCTCCAGCCAAAGACGATGAGAATCGAACTCTAAGTCACAGCTATCTCATAGTGCAACCGCAGATATCCATTTCGGACAAGAATGACAGCCAAGACTTTAAGGTAAATTTAAATAAGATCATGAAGACTATTACTCTTAAGTTTCACCATTTCTCACAGGACATCATGGAGCCTTGGCAGCTAGCATTGGTGCCTGAAGATGAGCTGGATAATGCAGTGGCCGTTTTACGCAATCATACGTATTACATCACCACGGAGCACAAAGATCTGCTTTCTCACAAAGTCCACGGAATTCGTCTCCATATTTATAGCGATGCTGGCAAGGATTTGGCTATTGAATTGAGCTACAATCCATTGATTGTAAATACGCACACTGGGAGTATTCTGGCCGGGATAATACTGCTCATATTCTATGCATTGCTGGTGTGGGAACAATTGGAACGTCCCTTCGTGGCCATGATCTGCTCCGTGTTGTCCGTCACGACCTTGGCTGTCCTGCATGATCGCCCCAATATGGACGAAATTAAGGAGTGGATGGATATGGAACTTCTCACACTCCTTTTTTGCATGATGATACTAATTCTTATATTAACGGAGACAGGTGTCTTTGACTACTTGGCCGTCGTTTGTTTTGAGATGTCCAAAGGAAAAATCTGGGCCATGATCTACAGTCTGTGTCTGACGACATGTTTGGTCTCCAGTGTGCTGGACAACATGACAGCTGTGCTGCTCCTAACCCCAGTTGCCATCAGACTATGCGAAGTCATGCAACTGGACCCGATTCCCGTTGTCATGGGCATCATTGTTCATGCAAACATCGGCGGTGCTTTGACCCCCATCGGAGATCCCATCAGTATCATCATCAGCACCAATCACTTCATTGTGGAAAATGTATGCTTTTAAATGATTTTGGCGACTGCCAATTATTTGGCAAACAACTTTAAGCAGTCACAACACAACTCACAACTGGACCGATCTTCTTGCGGAATATCAAATTTATCTTTCTTTAACCTCTTATTTGATTCTGCATCAAAATTAGGAAAAATTTTAACTGGCTCTCACTGTCCGTTTTTTCTAAGCTTTTAAATAAAGTAAAATGTATGCAGATTGATCGAAATGCAACCATAATCAATATTACTTCCACTTAAAAATCGGCCGAGTTATGTCAAAGCTGTGAATATTTAAAATTGTTCAAACCTTAACTTAATTTGGTATAAAAAAACGGCACAACATCATTGTGAGGTTCATCATTTAATGGTGGAATACCGGAAAGTCTTCTATCTTATTCATTTTCAATAAATTAAGTTATATTTTCTAATTTATGAAAGCTTATGGAATAATTTTGTGTAATGCTTTTTTATAAAATGTAAATATTTTTATTTACCCTTTGTTGCCATTCAAACCGATGTTGAGTAATTCATTTTTGCTTCTCTAATTTTCTAATTTTCCCCCAGGGCATCAACTTTTTGACTTTTGTGACACACATGCTGCCCGGTGTGCTTTTGGCTCTCGTCCAGAGCTGCATCTACTTTCGTGTTTACTATCGAAACATTGATAAACTGCGTCTCAAAGAGCCCAAAGAGTTACGTGAGATTCGTCGAGAGATAATGGTATGGCAACGTGCACTGAATGTCGTTGCCATTTGCTCCAAGGATGCACAATTGGTGCGTGGCATGCTCCAGAGTAAGGTGAAGCAACTGAAGCGCACGTTGCGACGCCGGGAACGTGGCGTCGGCTCCACGGAGATCTACACGAGCACACTGGACGAGCTGAAGCAGAAGGTTCACTTAATATTCCCTCTGATTTATACTTATTGAATACTAATATGAATATTTATCCCATCCACAGTATCCTATCAAGAACATGAAGCTGCTTCTGCAATCAGTTGGCACCTTGATCTTTGTTATCGTCTGCTTTCTCATACAGTCGGTACCGCATTGGAGAACCTTGCCCCTGGGCTGGGTGGCATTGATGGGCGTCATCGTACTCCTTATTGTGCTCGATCGGGATGACATGGAACACTTAATTCATCGCGTTGAATGGACCACCTTGCTCTTCCTTGCAGCCATGTTTGTGATGATGGCGTGTGTCGAGCGTCTCGGTCTCCTTGGCAGCATAGGTAAACTGACGGAGCATGTTATCCTAGGAGTCGATAAACATCGTAGACTTGCCGTTGCCATCTTTATGATATTGTGGACATCGGCACTGGCTTCATCCGTTCTGGACAGCATTCCTGTGACGGCCATGATGGTGAAGTTGGTCACATCTCTAGTTGCGAAGCAATCTCTGGAATTACCTCTGCATCCACTGGTCTGGGCTCTGACCTTGGGCACCTCCATGGGCGGCAATGGCACTCTATATGGCGCCTCGGCCAATGTCATTGCCGCAGGAATTGCGGAGCAACATGGCTACAAATTATCATTTACACGATATCTCAAAACAGTGCTGCCCATGATGCTGGTTCAAATCATCCTGATGACAGTCTATTTGATGATCTCGCATGTTGTCTTTAGTTGGCATTAAAAATAGTTTAATTTTAGAAGTTATTTTCCTGCAACTAAGAACAGTTATTAACACGTTTCTTTAAATTCAAAAAATAATAAAATAAGAAACAAATATTGTCAAACCAGTTTTTTTTAAGTTAAAAGCTGAAAGGAAAAAAGCTAAGTCTTTTATCTCCAAAAGTTTCATTTTATATTTTCCACATGTAAAATATTAGTGAACTATGTATTACAAAATTATTACGCTGAAATAATAAAAGAAGTATATAAAATGATTTTTATTTCCTTGTAGCTATATGACTTTTAGTATTCAAGTTTAGTTAAAAGTTTTTTTAAGTTAGTTAACTAAGACCTTATTTAGACGTTACAAAATTTGTGGCAAGTGGCAGGAAAAAGTCGTTCAGATTACTACACTTAAATTGACATTTGTATAGAGAGGAAGCAATATAAAGTAGAATATATAACAGAAAATAAAAAAAAAAATTACAAAAAAATAGCGAAATTTGGAAAGAAGGAAATATATACACCTGGGAGCTTTTTTTCTTGTTTGCCATGTTATATTAATTTCGCTTTCCACGCATTCCACAATATTTTCATTTTCATTTTCCAAACAAACGTCATTTCAGTATCCACTCAAAATCAATTTAAGTGGCGACAGTTTCTGCCCGTCTCAGCTCGTCAGCACACTGCTGGCATGTTCAAATTATCGAATTTAAATTAATTGCTAAGCTCACCTGACAGGTCACACTAAAAGTGCCTTCCAAAAAAGAGTTTTAATTCGTAATCGCCAAGTGACGAATTTTTAATTGGAGAAAATGAGAGCGAAAAGTGGAAAGTAAAAGTGATTGTTTTTTGCAGAGTGAAAATGTCCTCCCCTTATGCATATGCAAGGCCCACCTTTACGATAACCGACAATTCCCAAAATCCTTATCACCTGCCGCAGGAGGAGATAGCCGAGAATGACAACGATGCGGAGGAAAAGGAGGAAAGAGAGCGAAATTCAAAGCTGCAAGAGCTGATTCGTTGGCTGCATTTCAATGCAAGATATCGACGTAATTGGTAAGTTATAAAGACACTTTAAATATACGTCGCAAGGTCCTGAAATTTACCAGCTGAAAGTTTCTCCATTAATTAGCTTCAGCATGTAATTAGACCAAAACAATTTTTGAGGGCACTTTGCCTGAATAATTGTTGATTAGCCGCTGATAGCTTTACTTTACTATCACTTGTGGGCATGTTCTTATTTCTTTTAATTTTTAATTTTCTCGGAAAATCAATATTTCTGTAATTTGTAGGACTTATTTAAAAAGCAACACTTTCTATAAGGGTTTTAAAAATGAATCATTTACTAAATACTTGTCTTTATCGCCTAGTTAAACTGCTCGTAAATCAAAACAAATCGGAATATCACTACCTTTAATCATTTTTTTTTAATATTTTCTGTACATTTCTTAAATGATAAGAAACTATATGATAATTGAATTATTCATTTACCGCTTCATTACTTATTCCTATACAATTATCTAAATTATAATACTTACGTGCTAAGCAATACGAAATACGAAAATTTCGATTTCACAAACCTCAGAGATCCGACTAAGATAAAGTTATGAATAAATTTATGATAGTCACATGATTTAGATATTCATAAGCAAGTATATATAGAGTATGTATGTTTGTGTCTAAGCACGTCGCAAAATCACAATGTGTTTTTTTCAGATTTACAGCGGGGCAATTGATGGCGCTATAAATAATTTTCATGCTCATAAATACGGGGGCAAACAAATTAAGTGCCAGCTCTTGAGGCATTTAAATCCCAATTTAGGCATTAGAGTGCGTTATTCGTGGATCATCCAAAACTATGTAGTACGATTACATACGACTATCTATTAAATGTTCCGCTGTATTAAGAAATTTCACTAAAAACTCACAGTTGGTTCTAATTTCAGTGATTAAAGAGACAAGTTCTTAACTGTATGACAACTTGAAAATACAATAAAACTTCATTGATATAATTATTAATTTGAACACAAGATTAGTATCTTTGCCTTAACATTGCATTGCCTTGACATTCAAATACATACAAATACATATATAGTCTTTGACTAAAGGACTATCAATTACAACAAACTACCACGCATTAAAGTTGTTTTGAATTGATTTACATTCATACACATACACATAGTCACATTTACACACTTACAAATACAAAATAAGGCAAAGCATTTAACACGTGATCAATTTTTACTGATAGAACTGTGAAACAAATGCCACAACAAGCACTAAAACCAACTCAAACCGTTGGCATATACCGTTGGTCAAACGACATTGAGTTATTTCTATCTCGCCCTCTCCTATATTAATGTGTGTAGTTCGCGGAAACTTGCGCTAACGTGGTCTCTGGCTTTCTCTATTTGGCTGTTCATACTGTGTACATGTGGGTTTTCCACTAAGAATTTCCTGTCACATGAAAATATCAATTGTTGCCAAGCGATGGATGAAAAATCGTGCAGGGGAAACTTAAGCCAAGGTACAGCTGGCAGAAACTATGAAAACCTCATAAATTATTTGAAAGAAAATTTATAGAAATAATTGGTTAAATAAGTCTAGTATTTGGCAATCAAGGCAATGATAAAAGTATATATCGTAGGATTGAATATTGGAAACTTTTTCTATTTCATAATTAATTATTATTATTATTATATTAGTTGTACATTTTATGTTGTTATTTTTTTATTGTATTCACACTTGACCTAATCATTTTTTCTCTATGCTGATTGTTTTTAGTCGACGGTAATTAAACCAATAATTAAATCAATGTAAATGTATATGCCGAATAAATTCAAGATTAAATATTTTGTTACTTATTAGAGTTAAGTCAATATTTGCACTTGCTTCCAAGGAACAAATTCAATGAATAAACCTTGTGCATATCATATTATATTACTAATAGACAAAGTGTCTAAGCCTTGACAAGGACATCTGCAACTATAGTCACTGTCTTAGTGACAGTCACCGTTTTGGCACTCATTTTACTTACTGCGCATTTCAGCTTTAGTATTGGCCGTGGGCTGAGGAAATTGGAAAATAAAGAAGCACAAATTGTACTTGAAAGCGATTTAAGTGCCAAACAGCCCGTGGCATATAAGGACATTAAGAACTAAACTAAACAATACCCTGTAATAATAAACTCTGTGGGAAAAGTCAAGTAATACCGTAGCAAAGCAATCAATTAACTTTAAGTGAGAGAATTACTCATACGTCAGGAATGGAATACCAGCTGCCGAATCCCTCTCGTATTATTTCTATTTCTAGATTTTTCTTCATTTTTTATTTGACATTTTTGTGGGCTTTATCCAAGTATCAAGTATATTTGTATTCAATAACACTTGTCTGAATTGAGTTGAAAGTGCGAAGACATCTAGAGAATTGAGACGCACATCAAAAGTCGACACACATACACATACATTCTAATTCCCATAAATTTATCTATTGTGGTCTTATGAACTGAATTAGAGCATATAGGACTTAAGGCTTGAGCTCTTACGATTAGTTATTCTTTAAATAAACAAAGCTCATAATATATTTTTCATTTTTTTCTAATTCAGAGTACATCTGTTTAATTGAATTATTTCTTATTTGTATGTGTTTTAAAATATACATTTTGTACATTTTAAAGCCATTTGGAAATTGATTAGACTTTGCTTTGGCGTTGAAGTATCTTTGTAGGTAGTATCTCTGTTTGAGGGTTATTGAAAGCTCTCCACCTCTAACTACATTCAAGTTCAAGTGAAAGACCTGCCAGGAATACTGGAATACTGAGCTCATAAGCAACAGCTGCGTGCATTGAAAGACAGCGACAGATTGAAAGCCATTCCATTTCCATGCCATTCCATTCAATTACTACGAGTATTGAGCGACTTTCAACGGGATGACAGAGAGAATGACAAGAAACACCGCGTAGCGGTATCAAAGATTTATTCAGTTTACAACTTTCGGTTGCAGCGCACGTACGGCAGTTGTGTGTGAAAAAACATCGGCATAGTCGGTTGTCAGTCGAGCGTAGCACGGGCGAGCAGCAATACAAAACAAATTCTAACAAGTTTATTTAAAAAAACTAAATAGTTAATTTCACCAAACGATTTGACAAACAAACCAAAATCTTTTTTAAATACAGAAATATGATATGCATTCATATTCCAACGGTCGTCAAGTCTCGTAGTTAAGGTATCTAAATACCCTGCCCTTTAATATTAATTTAGTTAATTAGTTTAAGAAAGACACTGAGGCAAATTTAATAATTTATCTTTTTATACCCGTTACTGCAATATTAGGTAAAAGTGAATATTGTGTTCGATATAATTTACGTAATAGGGATAAGGAGGCAACTCTGATCCGTCTGTCTGTCCGTTCCTTTGCACAAAGGATCCCATAGATTACAATTCCGTCGGAGCAACTAACTAATTAATGTTACATGTTATTATTATGTATCATACTTCTTAATCGCATTAAGATCGATAGTATGTAATCTTAAAGTATGTAGCGGATATTCCTAAAGTCGGGGACCCAACTTTAAATTTTCGACTTTCTAATACTTTCTAGTTTGTAGTAACTGGATCGGAATTTCATAACATTTTTATGCGAGTCATGTGAAATGCTAGACATTTTCACAGCTGAGAAATAATTCCGATTTTAACTTAGTTCATTGGAAATTAAACAGAGACCGTCCTTAAATCAGCTAATATATTATTCAACTAGTTTAGAAATTTTTGATTCTTAACCCTTATCATTTCTTTAAAGGTTGATGAGTGAAAACACACCTTGGCCTCGATTAAATGTAATGATAATTAATCAGCCAAATATTGGTGTCAATAGTTGCCGCAGGCCACGCAAATAAGCAGTATATAAACAAAAGGAATAAGGAAAACCGCAGACCCCAAAAATGAGACTATTTCAATAACGCGCTCAAAAGTAGGCAACACAAAAGTTGAGAGGCAGCAGCAAGCACACAGCAAACAAACACTCGCACAGACAAGAATATAGACACGCCTATGTTTCCGTCTGTCTGGAAGACTAAGAATAGCTCTAAAACACGTTAGCACACATGCTAGTCAATTACGTTAGAGTAAATAGGAAATGAGTTAAAAATAATTGTACTCATTGTCCATACACCCTTGAAATTTCATTGTCAGTTGAGAATAGTAAAGTCCAAATAAAAATGGAATAAATATTCTCTAAATATTCTCTTAAATTCAAGTTAATGAAGATATTAAAGTTGTTGTTAATTTAACTAATAACTTATTAAAAAAGAGCATTTATAAGTCGTCAACTCCAGCTACAAAATCAACCTGTTGGAACAGTTAACAGTATGCGCATTTTTTTAATCATTTTCCCAACATTTCACGCAAAACAAAATCGTAACTGGTTGTCACAGGCAAATAAAAAGTTTCAACTTTATTTTAGGTATATTTTTTGGGTTAATATGGGAAGTCTTTAGCGAATTGTAAAGTCATTAAGGTTACCACATAATTAAAATGTAACGAACAGAATGCGAAGTTAATTTGCATAGGGATAAAAATACTTTTCATGCATGTGTGTATATACTTATTTATATATGTAAATCGGAGGCGGGTCATCACTCGGTTAGTCAGGCTTCTCTTCGACAGGATAATTCCCCTAAGACCCAAAAACCCATGCAACGTCGCTATCAAGTCTCGACAGGCGAGTTTACTTAATTTAAATGCGGTCAGGTTTTTCCATGTTGTTGAACCTAGAATAATTCTTAATTACACTAAGTTACGCACAATTATTTTGGACATGTTATGGGCTAATAAATTAATTTATCGATTTCACTGAATACGAGAAGCGACAACATAATCAAATGGAAATTAATGCGCATTACCTAAATTAAGAGCCAAGCTCGGTTCTACGTGACCAATGCTTGTTATACTCCAATTACTCGTAATGTGATTGCCTAGAAAAATAAACCTACATATCAACTAGAACATAAAACGTGCTCACATTGTTCATGTGAAACCCAAAATATCAAGCGAACTAAATTAATATGGATTCATTGATTTCTAATCAATTGAGCTCAGCAGGTGATGTGTCACTAAGAAATTACACGTTGTGTGCCTGTCCCTCTTCGGTCATTTCTTTCTCCTTGCCCACTAATTTGTGTCGTCTTTTTTTTTGTTTTTTGTAATATGTCAGAAGTTTATTTATCCCTGAAGTTAAATACGTTGACCTTTCAATGACAGATATTTGACTTGTACAGTGTACACTCAACATTTTCCATTCACTTTTGCAGCTTCAAAGTTGACTCGAGTGCATGCAATGTGTATGCGTAATGTGAGTGACATTTTCAGCAATGCACAAAACCAAGAAACGTGCAGAAAATTTCAAGTAATACCGCAATTAAAATAATAACGTCAAAATGTACAAGAAAAAGGCTTATAACAGCTAGAAACTTGCAGTTCACAAATTAATACCAATTATAATAAACAATAGCAAAGTATATGAGATATGCAATAATAAATAATAATAATTCAATAGACACAGCGTTTTCAATAATATTTGAGATTTAAGTTAATTCAAACTAAAGCGCTAATTAAATGAAAGTTCATTAGACAAGTTTTAACTTCAATTAAAACCACCAAAATTTTCAACGTGAATCGAAGTTAACGACAACGACAATAACAACATTGAACTTAGTGTTAACGGCCTCAGCGTGGGTCTCAGCCAGAAATCAATTCGCACCCTGTCAAGGCGCAGCAGCAGCAGCAGAAGCAGCGGCGCCGTTGGCCATAAAAGACAACGGAACGTTTGGCCCTTCAATATGCGGGTGAAGGTGCGAAAATTCTGTTTGCAGCGACAGGCGTCGAGTCAAAGTGACAAATTTCCACAGCACAGGTGAGTTTACGTTACTGCCAAAGGACCCTAGAAAGCGTTTTAATGAAATGAATGCTTAGCAAATTTTATATGTATAAAACTAGACCCAACTTAAACATGAAGAAATAGTCAGTTTTGTGTCTGGTGTTTCTTTAAATAATAAATAACCGTAAACACGAGGTTTTGGGAGCTGTGGAAAACTAATTAACTCCAAGTAAATGGCAGAGACATATGTCGGCAGCAAACTGCTGTTACTGCTTTGGTTTTCAGCCAATTACGTTGTCCAGTTAAATTGACCGCAACGTGTTGATAAAATCAACAGAAAAGCAGACAGACGAGACCAGAGCAAAACACTAAATAATTTGCATATCGATGGGAGCAATTATATCCTGCTTTCTTACGCAACTGTCTACTACATCTAAGGTTTTTGCCTGTGTCATCACATTATTCAGCAATTATTTTCGAATTGTAAATATCTGATAGGTAGCTCACAAATGATAGGTAGCTATCAAATGAAAGACATGTCGGCGTATTTGTAATATCTGCCTGGTTTTATCACTTATGCGCCTTGGCAACTTGGCAGCTTATTTTTCAAATATGCCAGCGCGTTAGTCGTCAAGGTCACCTAAATGTCGGTTAAAATCACTAAATGTCCCAAAAATTCTGACAATACAGAAAAAACAACAAACAGCATATGATGCTGGCACCAGCAATAGCAACAGCACCGATGTTCATGATGATGATGATGTTCACGAGGATTACAGCCTCGCCTATGCAACAAGGTCATCAGCTAAGTGAGGTAAAGGCGCCATTTTAGCATAGTTTTGTTGTAAACACATTAAAAATGTGATTATAAGCATGCCAAAAGTTGTTCATGGGTGTGTGACGATGTGATGATGTGTGAATTGAGTATGATGTTCACGTCACATTGAACGTTTGGTAGTAAGGCCTAAAAATAAAATCGTAGCTAACAGCGTTAACAATAATTTAAGACCAGACTGAAAAGCTGAAAATTTCATATATCCATAGAGACTGCTTAGCTCTACAGTTGTGGCATGACTATTTTCTTAATTTCTATATAATATTTAAGTTTAACAACTGAATGACTTTTTATCTCAACTTTAAAAAAAATTATGTCAAAAATAATAATCAGATTATATATAACAGGACTATGTAAGAAAACGTGTCTCAAATAATAAAGCCCATAAGTATGCAATAAACTATACTTTGATTATCTATAGGAAATGTGTCTTGAAAAGCTTATTAAATGATTTAATGAGAATTTACTGTAATTTTTATTATTCACAATTTTAAATATGTTAAAAATTTTATTTTTAATGAGGGATAATATTGAAACAAATTACATTTTATTATTTTTCTGCGTTCTGTTCGAATTTTTTCAAACAAAGAAAAATTGATTTTATTATCTAATGAAAAATCTTTTTTAATCTCTTCCAATTATAAGGTGATAAAATGCATTTTTTATTGCATTTTTTTACATTCTTTACTGACTAAATTGCACAGCATTGCAGTATAAATTATTAAATTCCTGTTAGACCTGTCAGTTATTTAACATTGTCGAGCTGTGAGTATAAATATTTGAATATGCGAAAAGAAGTAAATATGCATACGTCTGGCAATTCACAGCTGCAGTTCGATACGTGCCTCTATTTAGTTATTAGGAACGTGTGCAAGCTTAAGGAATAACTTTGTTGGCAAGGAAATCATGGTTTGCTGAGCAATTGAAATGTATAGAGCAGAGTGCATAAATTTAAATTAATTAACTTAAATCTTTTCGCAACGGAAATTCACGACTGTCAATAAATTTAATATGTTAATCAAAATGAGAATTCAAAAATAAACATTTTTCGCAGTTGGTCTGTGGCATATATAAATCATTTAGTCGAGTGCAAGTACTCCAACAATACACTCAAGGCTCAGCTCCGACGCTTTCAATTTTCTTCAAAAACAGAAATAGTGCCAAATTAATGGAGCGTGTCACATTTAATGTGCCTCGTAACTAACGCACCCACAATTTAATTTTTTTCTCAACACAGTAATTTTGTTATAAAGCATGTCGCACAATGACCAACATATATTAATATGCATTATAACCGAGTAAAGTATATTTGATAAATCCTATATATATATAGTAAATAAGTGTGCGGGACAAATATTTAACTTTATAATGTAAATAACAGGTAAATAAGTTGGAATTTATGTATAGTGAATTTACTATATAAGTCATACTGGTGGTCCAGTGGCTCTGTTGTTAGAGGCGCCGACTTGCCATAAACAGAACCCGGTCAAAAATGAACCGATTTCCATGCGGAATATCAAATTTATCATTATTTTTCCCCTATTTTGATTCTGCATCCAAACTGAAAAATTTAATTGTTCATACTTTACTGTCAGTTTTTTTCATACATTCCCTATTATGAAAATTTCAAAATATCATAACTTTGTTAAAAATGAACCGATTTCCTTGCGGAATATCAAATTTATCATTTTTTTCTACTATTTTGATTCTGCATCAAAGTTGGAAAACAAAATTTTTCATACTTTACTGTCAAGTTTTTCATACATTTCCTTTTCGCTATTATGAAAATTTCAAAATTTCATAACTTTGTCAAAAATTAACCGATTTCCTTGCGAAATGTCAAATTTATCCTTATTTATCCCCAATTTTGAGTCTGCATTAAAACTGGAAAATTAAATTTTTCGTACTTTACTGTCAATTTTTTGCATACATTCCTTTTGACGCTATTATGAAAATTTCTAAATATCATAACTTTGTCAAAATCAACCGTTTTCCCTGCGGAATATCAAATTTATCCTTATTTTTCACCTATTTTGATTCTGCATCAAAACTGAAAAATTTAATTTTTTTTTATTTTACTGACTATTTTTCCCATACATTCAAAATGTCTTTTTTTGTATATTCGCTTATTTTATGTCTCATTTTATTCATATTTAAACTTGCTACTATCATCTGTTTTAAGTGGAATAATAATTCGACTAAAACTTTTTTATTAACAATTTTACTTCTTCCCAGGAGAGCACTCACTATAGCGCCGGGTCATGTGCTGTAAAGTGAGATATGTTTATTTTTTAATTTTTTATGATATTGAATTGCATTTTATTCTTTTATGCGCAGTATTTGTTAGTATGACAACAAATATATAGAGCCATGGTCAGCCGCAATAATACAGTATTAATGAATATGTATATACCATAAGCATTCGCTAGACAATTCAAAAGGTTTTGTATTACCCGCAACAAATGTGGCAAGTCTTTAGCCTTGTGACGTCACCTGCGTCACGTAGCTCTTTGCTGGCCAAACTATTAAATGGTTCAATTTGGCTGATTTGCCAAATATTTTGCACATTATAAGCTAAATAA
The DNA here is from genome assembly GCA_018901795.1 of Drosophila sp. st01m. Classification (NCBI taxonomy): domain Eukaryota; kingdom Metazoa; phylum Arthropoda; class Insecta; order Diptera; family Drosophilidae; genus Drosophila; species Drosophila sp. st01m. The sequence continues at coordinate 59,327 of JAEIFG010001638.1, forward strand.
ATAGGATTTATCGATTCGAATGGTCCCAAAATATTGAAAAATGGTAACTCAACATTTCAATCGTAATCAACGGTTAATTACTAAGAAATTATGGCTATATCCAAAACGAGGCAGATTTAATTGAATTATTTAAGAAATAATTCATTTAATAATAATATTTAATAAAATCATTTAAGAACATGTTATTCACTAAGTGATTTTCTATGATGCTTGACTACCGTCCGCAGTTATTGAAAAAATAAAAATTAAATTTATTTTAACCACAGAAATTTTAAATAATTGAATCGACTGAAACTATTATATGCGTGCTAATATGGTCGATTGACTTGATTACAGGGTATGTAAGATCAGAAGCATCGCACAATAACTGTCAAATATTATAAATCAAGTGTAATTGAAAGAAGTGCATGTATGTATGTATAAGCCAACGCCAGCAATAAAAACTAAGACACTGAGACAACGAGAAGGCAGCGACGAACCGAATACGAATACAAACGACAAGCAATAAAGTAAACACGCAAAGTCAAGTGCGAAATCGCAATGAACAAAATACAACAAAAGAACAGATTGACAAACCGCTGCATAATTTGGTTAAGCCAAAGCCATGCTCAGAGAGCAAAAGGGAGAGAGCAAATTAAAGAGCGAGAGAGAGTGTAGAAAGAGAGCGCTGATCTGCTCAGATGAGCCGCTGAGTTGTGCAGCAATTGCAGTGTTAGGGAGCGGGGTAAAGTACGCATAAATGCGAAAATGAGCGAAACAACAAATAATATTAAATGAAAATATGAGGAAATTTTTTGTTCCATTCCTTTTTCGTATTTTGTTGTTTATATTCTGTTGTTGTAGCTTTATTTGCTGCTGCTGCGACGCGACTTTCCGTGGCGCATTTAAACCTACAAAATAGGGTAAATAACTGTGCATGCTAGTTAGTACCGCGAGGTCGTTCCAACTATTCAGTGAGCATTGTGATCGCATACGCAGATCAAATATCAGCAAAAACACAAATAAGATAACCTATATACATATGTATGTATGTTCACATACTCGCATACTTTTGCGTACAAAAGTGATATTAAAAACAATTAAAATTACTTATTTCGTATAACGAGAAATTACAAAGTGGGTGTCATAAATATATGTCCGACAAACTGAGAGCGTATTCAGGATGTCATGCAACAACAATTACAGCAACAGCAGATCTGATTTCCCATTTGACGATGAGTATGTATTATCCTGCTTCCTCCATTAACAAATTTTCGCAGTCAAGCAGAGAACTAACGAGTATTAAAATAACATAGTTTAGTTAAGTGAAGCAGTTATTTAGAAAGTTACAATCGCCATCATTAAAAACAACTCATAAAAACAACTCAAAAAATAAGAATTTTCTGTCGTTTATAAAAAGAACATGCTCAAAAAAGTTAGAATTAAGTGTTAAAAAGTGCTTTAATCAGGCTACCGTTATTGTTGATAAAAATATACACAATATATCATTGAAATACCAAAGAATTATCTATAAAATTCAATATTCGTTATAATTAAAGAATTTCATTATATTGAAATAGAAACTTTTTAAAAATTAATTAATTAATTAAAACATCATTCATTCAGCCATGAAAATTTTCTATGCAGTTTAGATAGATAGGTATAAAAAGACTCCGAGCTTACGATTTAAAATGCAAAATAAAATTTAAAAACAATGAAGTTCATCAAAGTATATCGACCCAAATTAGATAAATGAATATAAAAGCACTTTAAGCTTAAGATTTATGAAGCTGAATTATCATTGGAATATTAGATTTTGATCAAGATCTTAGTGAAACCTAGAAAATTACTAGTAGAAATGAAAACAAATCTCGTACACGTATTCAAATTATACCCAGCGCCAATGAAGATGATGCCCTATAATAAGTATGTACATACTTAGATCTGTAGATGTGAGCATTCCAAGTTGATCAGCAATTTAGCAAGATCATGCAAAAAATTGTCGGATTGTTGTCTCACGTTCTCAGAGAACGTATATCTAAATGTCAGATTATCCCATCTCAAGTCTTATATGATCAGTGACTGTGCAAAGGTTTTTTTTAACTTTTCTGTGGCTTATCTTTGTTTTGTCGCTTAAGCTCAGAAGCTAAATTTAACTAAATATAATTTATGTCTTATTCCATTTGAGTGCGGTATTTCTAAGCGGCTTTTAAACTAAACTAAATTAAGATGTCTGACCACTTGAGTCAAGTGCAAAAATTGCATTTATTTTTTGCAATGGGACGCACGTGATATGATTATATTATGAATGTACTTGGGATAAATCCCCATTCAATCACATGCTCAATCGTTCTAGTCAACTGAATGCAACTCAGCTGCGTTTACATTCTAATTATTTCAAATAGAGTCATAAAATTTGCATTTTAAATAGAATTGAAATTGAAAACGGGCTAACCACCATCTCAAAACATCCAATGGGCAATAAATCTTCAAGCTTTGCGAACTGATTGGCCTTAAAGTGTGACTTAATTAAGTATAAACTAATAAGAAACTGTAAATTTAAAGTCTTTTGTGGCCGTCAATTTTTGTACCTCGTATCTTCACGGTTTTGAAAATGATTTTTTCTAGAGGCTGTCGTTGCAATTATGCAGAAATTTGCATAAGAATCAGTTTAAAATTTTTATTCAAAGTCAGCTTGGTCTAGGCTCTCACCAGACATACTGGCATATTGAGATATTATAATTAGATAAATGCACTGAAAAATAATAAAAAGCCTTTGCAAGGTTTAGCTAATTGGAATTGTTCATATGTAACAACATTTCAATAAAGATAATTCGAAATTGGAATAAATATATCAGAAAGTTATATAAATGTTATTTTTTCACTTTTTTGGGTCTCTGTCAATCAGTTTGTCAATGCGTATGCTAAAAGCCGAATCGAGTTTTCACTTCATAAGTCCTAAGCTGAAGTACTTTAAAAACCAGTTTTAAATTAATTTTCGCTATAAACTTAAATCCAAGCTTGTGTTGAAATCACACAAAAAATCAATATTTGCTTTTATTAAATTCCCCACAATTAATGTGAAATGTTGGGCGCACGTGCCTCCAAAGGTCACATCCTACCGTCTAGGCAAGCTAATATGTGTATTTATATGAGGAGGAGAATCAGTATAAGTATTTGTAATAAAGTGAAGTAATCTTACATCTTTCTGACGTTTTTTCTTTTTTTTTTATTTCGCTGTCTGCGCATATTTCATGACTCCCCGGCGTGCAACAAACCCACAACTTATGGACACCTCCAATCGTCGACATTTCGACATATCCAGCGAAGTAACAGAAGGTGCCTTACAAGTCTGGCGTGCGTTGCCCGAACGTATACGACAAGATCCCAGCCTAGCATCGTTTCGACAGGAGCACGAGCGTTTACACGGCGGTAAGAATTAGTATTTGTCTTGGTCCATTGCACAGCAACAGCAACATTTTATAATCTTGTCTAATGCTTTCTTATTTACTCTGTTGTTATGTTTATGGATACATGGAACAAACCATTTTTGAGCCATTTCTCATAGAAAACAAGTAAATCTCTTGACTTGCAAAATATGAACACTATATATAAATAATAGCATAGTAAAATTTTATTTAATTTTGGTAAAATGTTATTAAATTTTAGAAAATATGTTACCAGTAAATAGAATAGGATTAAGAAATCAAAGTATAATAAAACTCTAAAAAATCTACCTTATTTAAACAGAAATTGCAAGAATTAAAAAAATGAGGAGCAGCAGAGTATTAAATGTCTGGCCAGCTAAATATATATTTTGTCCCATTTTTATTGCTATTATTATTGTTTGAATTTTTTATGACAATTTGCGTCAATGGGACAGGTTCGTTCCATTCCGAATTGGTTTAGTCTGTCCTGTTTTCTGACAGTTAATTTGCATGGCGAAATGTTCAAGCTGCTACAATGTTTATTACTTTCAATTGTTTAATGGAGATACTATTTTTGGGATTTGCATATTATGGATTACCATAGCCATACATTACAAGGCCTTTAGAATTTTCGTAATGTGATGCTTTCAGTGCTCACTTTGATCTCTATCTGTATATCTATATCTAAAGGGAGGACATATTAAATTGCTTCATTCAGCTCGCATAGCCTTGTGGTCAAGCGTTTCTTTTCATGGTCATTTCTATGTATTTTTTGAGCAGCTCTAGACACTTCCGAACGGCTGAACTAATGAAATTGGATTAATATGAAGTCAATGTAAACTCCGGGCGCAGTCATCAATGGCCCGTTAACATGAACGTAGCTAATGAATCAATTGACATATAAATATTTGCTTATCCCCGGCCTTGATAGAACATTTTCATTCAGTGTAGCTGCTGAAAAATAATATCACAGTAATTATATATATGTACATATATATAATTTTTTTTTTTTTGCAGATGTTGAGCACTTGCCCTTGGAGGATGACGCGCAGCCAGAGCAGCAAGAACAACGTAATGGTCATAATGATGAAACACACGCCTTCACACAGATTGGCATCAAGGTGACCAATGAGACGGGACAGATGCATGTGCTTGATGGCAGGTTCGTAGTTCTCTGCACTTTGATTGTCATTTACGTAATTAGTGCAACCAGTTTTCTGTGATACCCCCGCTCACCTCTAGGGACCTGGAAAATAACAATGAGGATCAGCATGACGAAGGTGAAACATACTGCAAGAGTAATGTGAGTTTCAGCTTTTAGTATAATTTATTTGTTTGTACTAATATTTTAAATTCATTTTCTATTGCAGATCAAAAGGTATCTCATTTGGTTCAAGATATCGATACTTTTGGTGGTCTGGGGCGTCTTTACCGCCTTCCTCATGTCCAACAACGAGCATGTCGATCAGTTGAGCCTCATAAGTGTTCCTAGAAATGGCTCAACAAGAGGTGAGTTCTAAGATCTGTCAATAGACGACCACCTTGCTATGATTTTACTGAATTATCTCCCGATCGTTTCTATGATAGCTAAATAATTTAGTTGTATAGTATATCAAGATCGGTGCCCCTAGCTTTAATAGTCTCTAAGATGTGGGTGTTATACAAACAACCGGACAGGCGGACAAAGCTATAGCGTCTCGAATGCTGATTTATATCAAGAATATATATAATTTATAGGATCTGTCATGTCCAGTGAGTGTCGTGCAAATTATGTTCAAACAAAATTAATACACCCCTGGAGTTTTTTTTGTGTAGTACGATAGATAGATAACGATAGATACGATCGATAGATAACATTTATTGAATATATGTTTTAAGCCTGGTATTATTGTAATTGTCATTCGTTTTAATAAGCGACAATCGAAAAGAAGTAATAATTTATATATCAATTTAAAACAATTTATAACATCTGAGACTCAAAAAAAAGTTAATGGTTTTGTCGATTTTCCCCAAAGTCTTTCCCATTACCACACCCACACTGAAGCGCATTGGCCTTGGCCTACGTGGTCCCTTCCGGCTACAGGAGAATGATCTACAGCTGAATGCATCCGTGCCTCTACCCGTGTTGCAAGTGCAGGTGACGCGTAGTTATTATGATGTCTTCGGAATGGAGATTTACACAGAGAATGCCAGCCAGTTATGGCAACTAGATATTGTGTATTTTGATCTCATTGATGCCACGATGGATACAAAAAAGACGCGCACCTTTGAGTTAACTCCAAGTGATCCTTCGATGCTGACAACAGCGAATCTAACAAGGCTAAATTTTGAGTTTTCCAGCAGCATTGATGGTGAACTTCCGCTCCAATTAAATGTAGATGAGTCTCCCATTTACAAGAGAGATGGCGTGATCTATGCCGCCGCCGTGCTCTGTGGACTCTATGTGATGATCATCTGGGAGATTGTGAATCGAACATTTGCTGCGATCATTGCCTCAACTTTATCGGTTGGAATTCTGGCAGCGCTCAACTCGAGACCTTCAATGAGTACTATAATGAGTTGGATTGATGTGGAGACTTTGCTTCTGCTCTTTGGCATGATGATTCTCGTTGCTATCTTGTCGGAGACGGGTGTATTTGATTATTTGGCTGTTTATGCCTATAAGATAACCAATGGTCATGTGTGGCCGCTCATAAATTGCCTCTGCCTGTTCACAGCAGTACTCTCCTCCTTTTTGGACAATGTGACCACTGTGCTGCTGATGACACCAGTTACAATTCGACTCTGCGAGGTCATGTCACTCAATCCTGTGCCCATCCTGATGTGCATGGTGATCTATTCCAACATTGGCGGCGCTCTGACGCCGGTTGGAGATCCTCCCAATGTGATCATCGCCTCCAATAACTACATATCCAAGAATGTGAGCTTATAGTTCTAAAAAGTTTATTTTAAGTGTATTTATTATAAATTAAGATTATATTTCCATTCTAGGGCGTAAACTTTGCAGTATTCACGCTACACATGCTGCCCGGAGTGATCCTAGTTATGATCCAAACTTATATACAGTTGCGCTACAAGTTCCGAAACATTAGCGATCTGCAGTTCAAGGATTCACCCGAAGTAGAGGAGCTGCGTCATGAGATTCATGTGTGGAAACGTGCTGCGGCCAGTTTGTCAGCCTATTCCAAGGACGAGGAGGTTGTGCGTCAAACTCTGATGAAGAAAGTAAATCGATTGAAACGTAGTCTCAAGAAACGCATGACATCTGTCATTACACCAGCGCCCAACTATCAACAAACCTTAGCTAATCTCCAAGCAAAGGTAAGATACATTTTTGTCCAATTTTGTCCAATTCTAACAAGGTCCCTAACAAGAAATCAAGTTTAAAGTGCTTGTACTTATCATTATAAGGAAAGAATTTTATTTTATGTTCTTTACTTAAAGTACCATTTCATTTTTCAATATTTTATAGTATCCCATTCGGAATAAGCAGCTCTTGATCAAGTGCTCCGCCGCCTTGGTCTTTGTCATTAGTTTGTTCTTTTTGCATTCGGTTCCGGAGCTGCAACGTCTCTCCCTGGGTTGGACTGCTCTATTAGGTGCCATATTTTTAATTATTTTGGCAGATATTGAGGACCTGGAGGCGATATTAGCTCGTGTAGAGTGGTCCACTTTGCTATTCTTTGCCGCTTTGTTTATTCTAATGGAAGCGTTGACCGAGCTGGGATTGATCGAGTGGATTGGTAATATGACAGAGGGAATTATATTGGGTGTCGGTGAAGATCAGCGCTTGATGGTGGCCATTTTAATAATACTCTGGGTAAGCTACAACTCTCAACTCAGCAGCGATGAATGCCTTCCATATTTTAAGTCTTAATCTCAATTACAGGTTTCAGCTATAGCCTCTGCATTTGTTGACAATATTCCGCTGACGACAATGATGGTAAAGATTACCATATCTCTGGCCCAAAATAGCACCTTGAACTTGCCTCTGCAGCCTTTAGTCTGGGCCCTCGCCTTGGGCGCCTGTTTAGGTGGTAAGTGTTCATTTTGCGGAGTATTTTTGGATGTTCTATAAATGCAATTCCTTTCTTACAATTTCTAGGTAATGGCACATTGATTGGCGCTTCAGCGAATGTGGTTTGTGCTGGAGTTGCAGAGCAGCATGGCTATAAGTTCACATTTCTGGAGTTCTTTAAGTGAGTAAAGCAATAAATAGATTTTAAAGTGTATTAAATTCAACTTATAAAATATTATTTACCCTTACACTTCTACAATTCTACAGGGTTGGATTTCCCATTATGATTGGCAGTATTATTGTGACAACGGGTTATTTGCTGCTCTCGCATTCGCTGTTTACGTGGCATTGATAATTGATATATATTTATGTTTATATATAGCCCTCGGCAGCATTGAAATTGACAGTGTCGATTTCTAAACAAGGCGCACTTTACCTCGTTACCTAGAGCCAAAAGTCCATCATTCAACACTTCTAAATAACATCAGCTGCAGTTTAAACTACATAATTTAAAAGAAAATAAAACAGCTAAACAGCTATTAAAACAGAAATTCGAGATATTACTCAGAGTACAATGAGTATGCTACAAGCATGTAAAAACTTATGAGACCAAAATGAAACTAAGCATATAATAATAATAAAAACACATTTATTTTTACACACCATTGTTAGTGTAGTACGTAGTCTAATGAAAAAAATCTTAAAAACAATTTATATATATGTATATATATGTATATATATGTATGTATATATAATTATATAAAGAAAAACGAATCAGAAAATGTCGCTGAACTGTGAATAAATTTGTTATATTATATGTTATATGTACGTATAATTGAAAGAAGAGTTACTGTGCTAAAAATAATTGCTGCTCGTATTAAATAATTTATATGATATACAATAAATATTAAATTACAAAATCAATTGGTCACTTACGAAATTTTATTTTATTTTATTAAATCCAAAAGTGACAAATGATTATTGCGCGATTTATTTAAAAACTTGGTTGCTTAATATGTTGTTATTAAATTACCTCATGAATAAGAACAATAAAATAATTCAAATCAAATGTTTTAATTTAATATTGTCTGCATTTTTTAAGTCGTGTATGTAATATACTTTATATATTAGCAGGTGCCATAGCTAACAGCTTTGGCAGGGATAACAATATATTTAACGGCAATAATAGAAGTGATCATCATTTAAGCAATCCAGCTCCTAAAAGTATATAACGGCAATTTCTAAAGTCGGGGACCAGACATAAAGTTTTCGACAAGTTTTAGCTACTTTGTACATCAATTTCGTCAGATATTTTTCAGACGCTTTCCAGTCAAAAAGAGCTAGTTTTTCCCCTAAAATGTTGACAACCAGCAGTCCAGTTATATTTTCTTAAGGCATAAAGTATTAATATAAAATTATTGAAATGAATATTTAAATGATTTTTATAATATATGTTAAACTATTTTATAAATCACTGCAAATAAATGTCGACATAAATAAAAATTATTTTACTTACAAACAGCAACAGCAACTTTGATTTGGTATTTGTGGAGATGGTAAAATTGTCAACACCTTAACCAACTTTAAAGCTAGACAAAATAAACAAGTCAGTCAGCCAGTGGTAATTATAGCCACGCTTTAGGCAAATAATTTGCACTTTATGCATTGACCGCAACGTCTGCAAATGTGAGTGCAAGTGCACTAATGTTTTTTGTTGCTCTTCAATGGACACAGCTATTTTTTAACATAATAGTTTTCCATTTGTTTGTGAAGGTCTAATGGTGTGTCAATTATATAAGGCTTTGCTTGGTTAATTAAACAAAAGGTTTTTAAACGAAAATGTCAGCCATGTGTCTTACTTAACTGCAGAGGTTCACTTAGGTGGGCGTCTGAGGTTTTCTGTGTGTTAACTAAGTGATTTGGTTATGCAAATACTCACTTTGTGCTGCATTAAATGAGTACGAGTACTCGATTTACGGTAGATAATATAATTTTTTTTATATAATTTTATATTTTATTTGTAGATAACTGTTACTATTTATAATAACTTATACTACAGTGATTCATAATTTCTTGGGAGTATTTACATATGTACATACTTAAACCTAAATAGGGAAACTAAAAAAGGAATTCATTTTAGCAATTAATTTATATATAGTGTTGGCGAATATAATTAACTAGACTGTTGATGCTAATTTAGATGACGGACACACAACTTTTAACAAACTTATACTACCCACTTCTCACTTTTCCAGGGTAAACAATTTCAATTTTAGGGTCATAAATATTTTCCCGTGTTAACGGGATAATGCCAAGCTCCTGCCAGCTCTTTTGTATTTCCAACATTGCTTGGTTCACTCTCCATTTCAGTTAAGGCACAGACGCGAAACTGGCAGGTTGTTAACGGTACATCTTTTAGAAAATCTACAAAATCGTACAAAATTCGACTTAAATTCAAAGCATATTTGATCCTACAATAATTTTCAAATAACTTGAAAATCCACTGCACTAAAGTAACTAATACTGAAGGTGAATATAACTCGAATTATTTGTAATCGAGTGTGTTTTGCTTTAATTATTTCTCAATTTCTTCGAATTTCGCCTAAAGCTAAATTCAAGTTTATCATGATGTGTCCAAAACACTTTCTTGGTATGGTTAGAATTTGGATCGTGTTTGGACTGCTTTACTGTAAGTAAATAAACTTCAAAATCAATGAACCATAGTACTCACACGTTATAACACAGCTTTAAGCTTACCTCTATAAAATTCGTGAGATATGTTAATCATAGTTTAAAGATATCGAAAGGCAATTTTGGACTACAACAAAAATATGGGTTGTTGTAAATTTAAGCAAGCGTAATAAAATAACTCTTATTATTGACTCTTTTCAAAACTTAAAGAAATCTACTATATATACAATTCTTACTTACTCTGACAAATAACTGTCAAGTCTAAATTTCAATTCATTTTATTCATTTATGATAACCGTTATTGGTGATAATTTTCATACTCACTTTAATTTTTTTTCGTAGTTGAGTATTCACTTATGTTACTTCTGCATCGGTTCGATAATTCTTGACACTAAAGATTAATGTAAAACTGATTTATGTTTGCAGCACAAAATGCGAATGGTTTTATTGTACCAGAACAAGTGGCATCGCTCTCCAATGTTCCTTTACTCTTACCTACAATTATAAAAGGTGAGGTAACACTCAAAAACTCTTACGTAAACTAGTTCACAAAATTTTAATAAAAATAGACGTCAAAGGCTATTGGCATTAAATGTAAAGCCATTATTAATATGGTCCTAAAATTGACTGCAATTCTAGTTTAAAAACTTTTCTCAGACTTAGAAGAATTTTCGAAAGTTGGAAAATATATATTTATAAGTTTTGCAAGTGTAATAATAAATGAAATTATATATGTTTTACTTTATGTAGGTACTGATTCGCGACTTGGTTTTGGATTTCGGCTACGCGAACACGGCTATTTTCAGGTATTACTTGAAATTGGACCTCAGAATTGTACGCGTCCACTTGGTGGTCCTGGGAAAAATGAGCAAATGTTGAACAAGGAGCCCCAGAAAAAGTTGAACGCCACCGAACGCCATTTGGCGAGCTGTCGGGAGTTTTGGTCAAATGGTGTACAATCGATAAAGAAACCTAAAATAAAATCCCGATTCCCTTTGCCAGTAGAATTGCAAGTGACGTCGGATGCAGTGAAGCAACTGCAACAGCTTTATAAAATGGCCACCACATCCACAACCTCAACATCAATAGAGCCGCCTTCACCTCAGTTGTAGGAAATATGAGGACATTGCCAAGGATCTACGAACCACATACACTTATAGAAAAATAAAAGAACCGGCATCTAAAATCACCATTATAACTAAATAATTATATAATACTAGCCGCCCTCCGCTGCGCTCCGGGTCGCTCGCTCGCCTATTTTATTTGTTGATGCCCGGAGGAGGAGCAGCAGAAAACTTCTTTCACAAATAACAGAATTCAATTTAGGAAAACTTGACAGTTTGCACTTCGAGAAATTGGTGCCAGAGAAGATAAACTGAGAGGGAAATGGAATGAGGTCAAATGCAACCTTTCACTTAATTCGATCTACCTTCCATGCATAAGATTGCAGAAATGTGCCAAAAACTAAAGTTAAACTGAGACAAAGTTAAGTTAAGCCAAGTGCGCAAACTTCGCAAAACGGCTACAATGAAGCAAGAGTCGGTATCGAAATCAGTCAGAGAATGAGTCAGAGTCAGAGAGTCATTCAGCGAAGCGGCAATAACAACAATGTTACGTGATACATGATAATGCTGTACTCCACCCAGTTGATGTTGAAGACTTTGTTGAAGCTCTGTTGCAAGTTCCAACACGTTTGCTTCACTCTCCATTTCAGTTGCGGCGCAAGCGCGAATCGGGCAGGTTTAACACCACAAAATGTGCGCATAAAATTCAAATTAACAAAATAAAAAATAAAATAAGAAAAATGTACGAACAACTTGAGATTTGAGTAATTATGCCATTTGCATGTGTCCAGTTAAGACGGCCAAAATAATTATCAAAGAGCAACCAAATTTGGAGCAATAAGAGATTGAAATACTTTATCATATGCTCGAAAATACTCATCAATAAACAAACGACTCGATTCAGCTGCAGTTTTCGCTTTCATTTTTACGAATTCGGAGTTCCGATGTTTGTGCTCCTTATTAGCAACAATTTTAGTTTATTTTATTCACTCCGCTTGAAATGTGTAAATACACAAAACAAACAAAAACAAAAGCAATCAAGACAAGGCCGCATGACAATCTGAACTCTAAAGCATTTAAATAAAAAAAAACAAAAAACTTAATATATAGTATATATTACAAATAAAATACATACACAAAATGTTGAGCTCATTGACGTTGCTAGCAAAACCTTAACAACAACAACAAAATTCACAACAAAACAACACCAAAGGCACATTATACAAAAGTGAGAGTGATTTCAAAAGTTTTTATTTTACTTTGCCGTCGTTTTTTATTTTTTTGATTTTCTGTTTTCGTTTTTCAGTGACGCTTTTTTATACGAGTCGAAAGACAAACAGTTTGCATACCGCGTCGCACGTAAATTTTTGAAATACTTATTTATATGACGCAGACGTATTGTGCCAAAACAAAAAACGAAACAGAAATCTGAATCCAGCTCCAAAACTGTTGCAATCGTAGACAATTCTGCAGCAAAATTTGATTAACTACAGAAATTTGAAATCTAGTGCTCTAATCGAATGTTGCAATCGAATCGTTGTACGCTTTAAATGTATTTAAAATTTTTCTAGTTTTACACCGGGTTTTTTCTGGCCATTCTTCTTGGGCTAAATGCCAGCAAGAAATCATTCAGCTGCTGATCATGTTTTGGCCAAATCAATTTCCGGGCATTGTTAGCTTGCTGCTTTGCCTAGTACACTGTAAGTAAACCAACTCTAGCAAAACCAATTTTAAACAAGTCTCAAGTAAGTTATTGTGAACCGTATGCTGGCCAACTATCGCACTAACCGGTTTGACGACAACCTAATATGCCACCTGATTGGGTCCAAAGTAAAGTCTAGACTTTGCTCAGAGCAAGCTTTGCCGGGCCACCAAAGCGCTTTTCAGTCTCAAGTTGTTGCCGGTCTTTGTGTCAAGGTCGACATCACGTCTCTTTGCATTCGCTTTATTCGCAGCTTCAACTTCAAAATCGCTTTTAACCCACTCCGATTATATTTGTTTGTTATTACTAGTTTATTTTTATTTTTAACTTTATTCTGTATAGCGTTTTAAGCATTTACTAATTAATCAAGTGGAAGGAAGTCTAGAGTGTACTGATAAATTAGAAGATATACATACACAACTCATTGAGGGAAGTCAAATATATGTACATTGCAAATGTTCTTCGTATTTTCAAATCGTATTTGAATTTTTTTATGAAATTGACTTTGTTAAGCAAAATTGTACTAAAATCTATTAAAAAATAATAAAAACAACCGGCTCCTGAAACATTTATTTATTTGTCACTTACGATCTTGCGATATTAAAATTTTTCTTTTCTATGATATTGTACTCAAAGTATTCATGTTATGAATAACTACTTTCAGCAAAAATACTTATTTATCCAGTGAATATTTTTAAACACGTTTGTAGGTGTAACTCTTCAGTGTGACTCTAAGCTAAGTTTAATTATTGTATAACATCAGCTTACCCCTTATCCGCTTACCAATCTTTCAAAAATAGACAGCATGCCATAAAAAGGCTATAAAACCGAATGTTGCATAATATTTGCATTTAACAATAGGCCTAAAATGGGTTCACAGCTGTTAAACCATAACATTGCTTAAATTAAAGATTAATGTCTAATAAATTTTTATTTGCAGTACAAAATGTGAATTCCTTTATTGTGCCTGAGGAACTACAGTCTCTACTCTCAGTGGTTTACTCCAATATACCTCCAATAAAAAAGGTCAGCCTTTTTAAAACAAAGACAAGGCTAATATTGACAAACGTTCTCTGAGTATAAAGAAACTGACTTTGAATTAAACTAAAATGTACATCATCTTCTACGTAGGTACCGATTCGCGTATTGGTTTTGGATATCGGCTAGGCGATCATGCAGATTTTCAGGTAATGTTTGAGCTGGGACCACAGAGGGAGACGCGTCCACTTGGTGTGCCCGGGAAAAATGATCAGTCATTTAATAAGCGCCAGGTGAGCGCCAACGAACTACGTGAACAGCTACGGCAACAGGAACTGTGGACATCCACAGAACGCAATGCTGCAAGCTGGCTGGAAACCTGGTCAGGCGGTATGAAACCAAAGGAGAAATCAAAAGGAAAGCTCAGAACTAAGCAGACAGTAAAGGAATCATTGCCAATACCACCACAAGTGACATCGGATGCAATGCAGCAGCTGAAACAGCTTTATAAAATGGCCACCACATCCACAACCACCACAAGCACCTCAACGTCAACAGAGGCGCCTTCACCTGGAGAATCTCTAAAATTGGGAAATTCAAGTGGATTCAAATTGCCGCCGCCTGCGTTAACACAGGACACGAACTCCTTGGGCATTAGTGTGCCCACAAAAAGCAGTGCTGACATTTCCAAGGATCTAATGAATGTCAGTCTAGAGGCTTAGGATGTATATTATTCGTACTTTAGTATTAGCATAATTCTTATAATCGCTTTAAAGCGAAAACTTTTTGTATATGACTATCAAAGTGAACAGCATATCATTTACTACGTAATAGGTGTAACTAACGTATTTTAAAAAATTGTATGTCAATAGTGAAATTCTATAACAAAACGTCATTTCAAAATAAAAGTGTAATGCTTAAACTATAAAATGTAGAACCGCAAATATAGACTAAAACATAATTTAATACTTACAATCTCGTATGTAATTCAGCCGAGGTGCTTTAAAACTTTAATGCATATTGGAAATCGATTACAATTAGAAAATGGGCCTAAGTGAACAAAGCCAGATCTTTTTTCTCTGCGACCACTAATCAAATAACCTATAGAGCACTTATCCCATACAACTGAAAGTGTTCAACCAAAGTATCAAAATACAGTAGAATCCGATTATAGCGATTTTCAAGGGACGGTCATTATAATCGGAAGACTCACTAACACAAAGGTGGAAAACAAATTTTTTTGTTTATTTTATGGTTGCCATGTTCGTAATATGGTTTGACATGCTAATTTCACCTTTAATGGGTCCCATTATCGCATCCATATTTGGTACTGTGATTAAGGAGCGATCCCTGTATCGTCTAGGCATCCGCAATGAGCTCATTGGCATTCTACTGACCACATTGGTGGGCTTTCTCTTTGGCCTGGTCATGTGTACGACGAATAAAAAGTATGGCATTGGCGAAGGTCACTTGTGGTGGGCATTTTTACGGCAATTCCTTCTGGTGCAGCGGCTGCCATTGGCATACTGGGTAGTAATGTTGGATCACTTGTAGGCGTGGCCATTTCTGCCTCTTTGTTGCCGCCGGCTGTCAACTCGGGTCTGCTTTGGTCCTTGGCCTGCATTTACAAGATATTTGAGAACGACGATTCCCTGTACGTTGATGTGGTCAAGTCGAGAAACTATTCCGAGAATCAAGCAACGGAACTGGCTATCATGGGCAGCATCAGCATGTGACTAACACTCTCGAATATTCTGTGTATCTATCTAATGGGAATTATTGTGCTAAAAATTAAACAGATAGTCCCAGTGATTGGACGCGTTTTACGGTCACACTCGCATCAGAGGAACTGCTTCAAAAGGAAGTTCATCATGTTCTTGTCCACTAATCAATCTTTATGTAATAAATTTGTAATAACAAACTAGAAATCAATTCCACTAGGCGCCTGACGATCAGCTTTGACCTGAGCACGATCGCGTTTTAGCTGTAAACGTTGTCGCGCTGCTTTCTCCTGGCGACGACGCAGCTTCTCCAAGGTTTCTTCACTGGGTCCCGTAGATTCCACCTCCTGGGCGCGTATAATCGAGCGCAACTTCTCCAGAGCGTCGGCCATATTCATTTGCTGGGAACGCGTTAAATCGCTCTTGATAAAATAGTAGCCCTCTTTGTTAATTTTGTTGGCCAGCACCTTCAGAAGCTTTTCCCGCGTACTTTCCGGTATCCATTCGGCCTCGGCCAGCTTGAAGCGTATGTCCACCTTTGTGTTTACGGTGTTCACGTGCTGTCCGCCGGGACCAGAGCTGCGACTGTAGGTTATATCCAGCTTATCCATGGGTATGTAGCCATTAAACTTGTCCTCATTGCTTAACTGCCGAAATTCAAATATAAGAAACATAAAAAACAAAAAGCAAGAAAAATTACATCAAATATTTAACACTTACTGCAGGAAGCGGAGGCGTGTAAAGCTGCAGTCGAGCATTGGGATAAATTTTGTCTAGCGATAAATCGCTTTTGTAAGACAGCTGACGACCAAGTAAACTGGCACTGCTGTAGGATTTGTTGCTTTGCCGCAGCAAGCAAATAAAAGCACACGTTACTTTATTCATTTTTAATAAAATAAGAGTTCAAACCAAAAGTGTATGCTGCCCGAAGCTATGGCCTGTTACGACAGCTACAAACAGCTGATTGCTCAGGGTTATCAACTGCTTTGAATAATCTATCGACCGGTGACCGATCGAAACAAAAACAATTTTTCTTTGCAGGCAATGGAGATAAATAATGATTTTAAAAAAATTTAATGCATACCAAATTTAAATATTTAAGCTTTAAATTTAAGAAAACGTAAAAAATGATTTTTTTTGGAAATGTACCTTTTTTTTGGTTAAAAAAATGTACCCGAAATCGAAATTTTTAGGGTGGTGACAACCACATGAACGGTGCTGCCAACTTGATTATTCGTATTCAATTCACGTGTTTGCAACAAACATGAAATGGAAGTTGATGAAGTGCAACAGGAGACAGAAAACGCACCGCCAAATCCAAATGCACACATTATAACTGAACGAAATGCAAGCATTATATCGGGCGGTAATGTCTTTTATAATCCCGTGCAAGAATTCAATCGCGATTTGAGCATCTTGGTGCTAAATGTATATTTTCAACGATTAGTGAAAGAGCGCACTCAGAAGGCGCTCAAGCAACAGCAGCGTAAACAGAAGCAACAAACCAGCAATAATGGAGACCAGGAGACACAGTCAGTGTTACCATCTAGTTATGCTGCCGGCACAAAGTACGATGATGGATTGCGTATTTTGGAGGCACTTGCTGCAACTGGCCTAAGAAGTGTTAGATACGCCCAGGAGATTGCCGGAGTGCGTCAGATCATTGCCAACGACTTGTCTAAGCAGGCAGTGGAGTCCATCAAAGCCAACGTGCTTCACAATGCAGTGGAACATCTGATAGAGACAAGCCATGCGGATGCCATGTAAGTCTCATGCGTATTTACCCGGTGTGTTCCAGAAATGTAAATCAACTAAAAACCCATACCACGCCATACATTTTTAATTGTTGGTTTTTAGTTGGGTTACATTTTTGGAAAACTTCTTTTTAAATATAATGTAACTCTTATTTACAATTTTCTATTATACTGGATACTTTTTGTTTAATTAAAATAAATGTATAATAAATATTTGTTTTATACCTCTTTTCTAATAATAATCGATATTAATCAAAATATTTTTTCCTTATTAGGACGCTTATGTATACGTCTACAACGCCGGAAAAGCGTTTTGATGCCGTTGATCTGGATCCGTATGGCTGTCCGAATCGCTTTCTAGATGGCGCGATGCAGAGCCTCGCGGATGGAGGTCTGCTCCTGGTAACCGCCACCGATATGGCCGTGTTGGCTGGCAATGCGCCGGAAGCATGTTATGTTAAATATGGATCAGTTCCATTGCGCATGAAGTGCTGTCATGAGATGGCATTACGGATTTTGCTGCACTGCATCGAAACACATGCCAATCGACATGGCAAATACATTATGCCACTGCTCAGCATCTCTGCGGATTTTTATGTACGCATCTTTGTGCGCGTGTTTTCTGGTCAGGCACAGTGCAAGTACAGCATGAGCAAGCAATCGTGGATCTATCAGTGTACCGGATGTGAAACATTTACCCTTCAACCTTTAGGCACAGTGCGCGTCAAATCGGCGGAGCAGCCGCATCTGGTCAAGTTTGGCATTCCCACGGGTCCACTTGTAAATACCCAATGCGAGCATTGTAATCATCGCCATCATCTAGGCGGTCCCATTTGGTCAGCGCCCATACACGACACGGAGTTTGTTAATGATCTTCTGGACGCGGTGCACTCAACACCACTTAATGAGCTGGGAACCCAACGTCGGATTGTAGGTGTGCTCTCCATGGTCCAGGAGGAGCTGCCCGATGTGCCTTTATACTACACTCCCTGACAAGCTCTGCTGCGTCCTTAAGCTAGAAATTGTGCCTATGCTAAAGATGCGCTCCGCCTTGTTGCACGTCGGATATCGTGTCTCCTACTCGCATGCCAGCAAGAATTCGCTCAAGACGGATGCCCCACCAGCTGTGCTCTGGGATATATTGCGCTGCTGGAACAAACGGCACCCGGTGCGAGAAGATCGCAAGATTCATGGGACGCCTTTGCAGGCCATACTGGCGAAGACATGCAGCCAGGACTATGAGTTCGATGAACTACATATGGATGCCAATCCAAGTAGCCGGAAAAAGGCCTTGTCTCGATTCCAAGAGAATCCGACACCGCATTGGGGCCCTGGCACAAGAGCCACCATCATGTAAGTGCCCATTAAATAATAGTAAAATAATAAACAATAAATCTAAATTTCTGTAGGATTGGTGACAACAAAATGCCCAAGAGTTATCGTAACCAAAACAAAAAGCAACGTCATAAAGCGGCACAGCCGACGGCAACTGATCATGATCAGCCAGAGCAACAGAAGGGCGAGGAGGTGACCCGGGAGGATCAGCAATCTACTAAGAAGCCCAAGCTGGTGCCGACTGCGTGACCAGCTTTACGTTGTCGCTCTGTCAATTTTTATTGTAATTTGTCCAATAATTATGTAAAGTTGAAACAATATGAAACTGTCTGTAGAATGTGGTTTCCTAATAACGGAAGAAGTTGCCATCGGAAGTCTGGCGGGAGAAGCCATTGTTAACCAGCTGGGTGTGAACACCACTGCAGATCAACTTTACACTCGATGGATGAATCTTTTCCTTGATGCCACCTATGCCAGGAAGCCAGTTAAAATGTAGCAACTGTGCGACAACTGGTACAATAACTATACTCACCAATCCTCAACGGATGACCAAGTGCATCCTCCATTTTTACGCGCACAACGCGTGTATTTCTGAGTACACGGAATAAATTCAATTTGGCGACCGCGCCCACTTCCCTTTGGCCGTGTGGAGCCGCCCAGCTGCTTGTGGCTGCACAAGTGTCGCGTTGCAGCACCGCATCGATCTTCTCCGGGAACGTCTCCCGCCCATGATCGTAGCGGGATTGCAGCTGCAAGTCCAGTGAATCCCTTGGTATATTCACATTGCCACGGAATCGCTTGCTGTATCGCACCGAGCTCATTGTCTGGTGATAAAAGAGACGCTCGTGGGGCTTCAAGTGGGCATGCCAGTTGTCGCCTACATTGGGGGGTGACGGGGGCTGCGGCATGCGGCAGACATAGGTGCCCTCCACGCTCAGATCCGGCTCATAGGAGTCATTTTTCGCAATCTGATTTCTAAACGTCATATTTGCAAAATAAGTTAACTTCAAAAAAATCAAAGAAAGTTTGTAATGGTTCAGCTGCTGCTGTTAATATGGTTTTTTGTTGTGATGGAAACGTTTTGTCAATAAAAAAAATTGTGTTCTATGTTTCCAACTTCCCCAAAAATACAAAACGAAACTTTTTAAAGCTTTGCTTCATATGCCAAAGCTTTCCATGAGGGACTAGAAAATAAACTGAATTTATACGAATGACAAAATTGGAATATTTTTCCTTGATCATAGTCTTAAAATGGACTGGAGGAGTAGCTATATCAACATATACATATGTGTATATATATAGATGGATGTATGTATATATATCCCATTGTTGTAATTCCACCTTGAGCTATGTAGATATCAAATGTTTCAGTCGAAAAAAAAAACATGAATTTTATTTTAGTTTAATTTTATTCTTAAAATCTTCGCAAATGCATTTAATACTTAGATTTGACTATTATCTGCAATTAGCACAAATATTAAATTTAGAGGTTAAATAGACACTTACCTATATTGCAAAATAAACCCCTATTACTTTTTGCAATTTTCACGTGATATATTGGAGGGTAGGCGGTTTTTCCTCGCTCGTCATCGGGGTCCACCAGCTACAAATGTCTCTAAAGTCAAAAGTGGGCCCAATCACTTGCTACACAGGAAACACCAACAGTATGAACAAGAAGTGAAGCAGCAACAGCGAAACGCCAACGGCAAACAAAACAGCAGAAGTTGTTGATGCTGCAGCGACGGCAAACTGCAGCACACACACAGACAAACACACGTCTCTCTCCAAGGAGAGCAGTTGGTAGCATTGGCAGACACAGACGTCGAGCCACGAAGCAGCAACAATTTGTGTGGGGAAGATCGGGATCGGAATCGGAGCAGCAGCAACAACAGGAGCAGCGAAGTTTACAGCTACAGCAACAATAAGAGCAAGAGCAGCAGTAACACAGTTAACAGTAGCAGCAGTTGCAGCGACGCGTTGTTTCGCTCTCCGCTCACGTTGTGTCTGTTTAGGCGCGACGCTCCCTCTGTCTCTCACAGTGAAAATTAAAACACTCTGCTTTGCTTCAGCTCTTTCTCTCCCAACTGCCCACGCACGACTCGCCAGCAATATAACATAACATTTACATTAACAGCAACACGGCAGCAAACGACTGCAACAACCGCCGCACACTTGCCTGCATATATATAAATGTGTAAAATGGTTGGAAAGCTTGTTAATAAAGTTTATCGTAAATGATAAAGATAGAAACAGAACAGAAACGAGCAAACACAAACAGAAAAAATAGCAAGGGATTAGGCAATGGTGCCTAACATAATTTGTTATTAACGATGCAAGTGGATTTCATTTCGAGTTTTATTTTCGAGTGCTACACAAATTGATAATGGCTCCCAAATTAAGTGCTATTATAGATCCCTAAATACCCTTTTAATTTATCTTCTTTTTATTTTTTTCTGATCTTTTGTTGGAAAGACAACGAAATTGAATTAAGAAAACAAACTTTAAAAAGCGGGAAAATGCGGGCTAATCTATGCTCTCTTCTTTCTTTCTCATTCTTCTTTTTTTGTTTGTTGTTGATTTGTTTGTTTTCTTTAACTTAAAATAGTGTACTATAAGTATTCAGTTTATAAGTAGTAGATGTTAGACTGTATGTTTTGTATACCTGCTGTTCTGGTACACAGCATGAGATGATAATGAGCCCGCTTGAAGAATTCCTGACAAAGCCTTGTCCACAAGTCACTATAGGCTGTAAAAAACAAGAAATTTTTTTACATTTATCGAGGGTCCGTTACGCTTAAAATACACAATGTCTTAACTATATTCGTTTGACCGATTTTAATAATAAGTACTGTCCATTATCAGCATATCCATAATCTGCACATAGTCTAAAAGACTTCAGAGTGGTGCATGGAAAGTATCATCATTTTTATACCCATAACTTTTATCTTTAATTAAAACTAACCGAAAAATTAAAGTCGGAATCCCGATTTTAGGAATACCCGCTCTTGATGCTTATCAATTACATATATACTTTATAGGGTCGGAGATGTCTCCCTTTCCCTTAGTTTTTAACTAACACAATATACCCATTTACTTAATTTTTAAGTAACGGTTGTAACTAATAACAAAATTTTACCTCATGAATATGGAACGTATGAAACCAAATAGCTCTTAGGAACGACTGCGACTTCGTGAGCCGCCTCCTCCTCCTCCCAAGCCGCTGCCAACTCCATTGCGACTGTCGCCTCGCACGGGACTGCGAGAGAACTTGGTGCGACGTCCAGGAGAGCGACTTGTAGCGGATCGAGAGCGTGAGCGCGGTGAGTATGAGGAACGACGACGCGGACTTCGTGAACGACGACGCATCGGCGATCGCGATCGTGATCGACGACGTCCCCCAGCCCCACCCCCCTGCTCCAGCTCCAAGACCAGCACCTCGGCGACTGCTGCTGCTATTGCGACGAGTCGGCGACGAAGGACGGCCATAACGAGCCATTTGTACGCGTAACTCCCTGCCATCCAACATGCGACCATCCATTGCTTCCAGTGCATCCTCAGCATCCCGTTTGTCGTAGAAACTGTGAAACAGATTGGAAAGCACAAATTATTCCATTGCCAATTTAAGTTTAGATTGAATTGTGAATTCTTATGAAAAATAAGGTGAGTGAATAGTTTACAGTTGTAAAACCATTATTTGACTTGCTGTTTCTTGCTTAAACCTTTTTTTGACTTCATCCTCAGTAAAACTGACAGAAAAGTATGTAGTATTCACAGTATGTTGGCTAGTATTTTTTAGAGTAGGCAACAGTTGCAAAGGAACACATTTTATCTGACATCTCATATGTAGTATGATCCACAAAGAATCATGCTTAAGAAATATGACTATGTAACAAGACTAAATAGTTTCTCAGATACAAGCAGTTAGCCAAGAATGTGTTTTAACAAAATAAAAATTTACATATTTCAATTTTATTTTAAAAATAATAATATTCAGTTAAAGGTATTTTTATTTTTACTTTAGCTTATGCTTATGCGGAGATGCCTCCTTATCCCTGTTATATACACTGTAACAGACTCAATATACTCTTAGCTTTATTTTTAAGTAACGAATATAAAAAATTCAATTAAACCAAATTTGCTTGCAAGAGATATTGTGAAAGTTTCTTATTTTGTCAGAACACTTTCTCGTCTAACTGTAGGTAAGGTAAGCGTATTAAATTATCTGTAGTATTCACAGTATGTTGGCTAGTATTTTTTAGAGTAGGCAACAGTTGCAAGTGAACACATTTTATCTGGCAGCCTTGCTAGGAGTAAAATAAACAATTAAGTTATTTATGCTCAAATAAAGCAAAGATGCAAACAAAATATAATTAAACAATTTGTAGTATTCTCAGTATGTTGGCTAGCATTCATTTGGTAGGCAACAGTTGCAAGTGAACACATTTTATCTGGCATTACGTTTGCTGCGACTACGATACATTCATTCGTAGTCATTAAACGCATAGTATGCAAAATTGCGCATAACCTCACAGTTTTATTAACAAGTGGCAGATTTATGTGAATATGCGTGTGCGTGTGGTTTTCGGGTTTTACTTACCGAACGAAAGCAAACCCACGACTTTCACGTGTATACCGATCGCGCGGTATGTAAATGTCGCCAACTTCTCCGCAACGCTCAAAAACCCGACGTAAGTCCTCGGGCGTGGTTCGATATGTGAGATTGTCGACCTGCAGTTAAGAAATACATATTAAAATTGACAAAAAAAAAAAAAAAAACACATTAATACATATGTATACACACATATGCATGTGCATGTGGGAGGTTAGATAATCAAAAACAGTAATCACCGGCCGCCATTTTAACTGCCGCGTTGCTGTAGCTGTACTTTCTAATATAATACTTGCCTTTAGCGATACCATTCCATCAATTCTTGGGGGAGGACGAGCTCCTCCACCCGCACCACCACCACTACCGCCAGTGCTCATTATACAGACTTTAACGCACTATTTAAAATAATTTTTGCAAAAGTCTTGCTTTCTCTTCTTTTTTTCACTGTGTGCGCTTGCTTTTTTTCTGCTAATAAATACTACGGCGAACTAAAATCAGGGATGAGTTTGTCAGTAGAGTTATGACTCGTTCTAAAAAAGTGGAAATTAACGATTCCTTCAAAAGAACGGGTAAACCAAACAGACATTCGTGAACTGTATCGTTCATTTTCAGTTGGTCAACTTAAATTTAATTTTGTTTCTTATTTTACATAGATATAATAAATGGTTCCTTGATAGGATTGGTTTTTTTTTATTATTACCGTACGACAAAATATAGATTTCATGTATATCTTTAGTTCATGACCTATAAAAGAGCGAGTAAAGTTATTCAGCAAATTGAACTAGATATCTCAACACCATTTATAACATGTTTTGAATCAAATTATCGATATAATGAGCGATATTTATTTAGTGATTAAATGTCGATATATATTTCAAAAGGGTTGGCAGGTCTGAGTAGTAAATACCGAATAGAACAAATTTTTACAATTCTTACAATAATAATAAATTTCTGGTTTTTTATTGATAACAATTAATCATATATAAATAATTATCGTATGTGTTTTTCATTTTGAAAAAATAGCGATAACGATAGTCTATCGACAGTTCATCCCTGGCTTTGTCAACGCGTGGCGGTGAAACGTGTAAGGTTTTTATTAGAATTTTGCAACAATTCGCCCATTTATTCGCACAAACGAATTAATTTTGTTGGGCAGTCAATACACAGCAGTAAATGAACAGTGACAAGTGCTGAGAAAGACTGAAAAGGTGTCAGCAGCGAGAAAAGTTTATTCACACACACACGAAAGAAATTTGTGTTGTGCTGCCAGACAGTGAGTGTGCACAAGAAAAGCAAAGTAAAAGCAGCATTGTCTAAGTTGGCTGCGACGTTGTAACAATAATAATATTACAAATCGAATGCTGGGTAGTCTTTTTATCTCCACCTCTGTCTCCAGCGTCTCCGTTAGGTTCAGCGTCGCGTCAACCGCGTGTTTGTGTTTGTAAGAGTGAAGCGAAGCAGTTGCAGAAGGAGGGCGAAAGTGTGTCGTCGTCTTGTGTGTGTGTGTGCAGCGGAAAGGCGGAAAGTGAAAATTTCCACAAAAGAATTGAAAGAGCAAACAATCAAGCAAGCAGCAGCAATGGCCGCGCAAGAAAATACGGAAGTTACAACAAAATTCTCAACACTAAATGTGAATGCAGTGGAATTTGTGCCCAGCTTTAACTACAGCAGCGTTGCCAGCGCAGCGGCTGTCGTAGCGGCAGCAGCACAAGAGGCTGTCGATCCTCCGCCGACGCCGGCGTTACAGCAACAGCAGCCACAGCCAGTGGATAACACTTCTCTCCATGGACGTGGAACTAGTTCTGTGCCGGTATCTGAAAGTGCCACACCTGCCACAACGCCCGATTCCACGGGCAGCGTTGGCTCCATAAATGCACTAAATGCCGCTGTTGGCGGGGGCGGGTGCAGTGGAACGGGAGCGCCATCATCTGGAGCAGCATCAAACTCATCGTCGCCAGCGCAAGGCTCACCGGTTACCACGCCTTCCACAGCGGCAGCGGCACCAATTGAGAATATAAACGCGGCCGACAAAATGACAGCTAACAATGGTAAATATAATGCGAGATATACCCATACGTACACATGTATGCATATATATTTATGTTTCTGTGTGGGTTGGTAGAGGGGACGACATGGGGGTAGTTTATAATTTGTTGGGCGCATTGAACTTTTGCGGTGTTGGTGTCATTGTGACGTCACGTGCCACACAAAGACAACCAATGATACCTGTTCTGTTATTGTTCATTACCTGTAACCAAAAAGATACAGAACTGCTTACGTTATCGGCTTATCGCATGACATAACCTAAAATCTTTGTTGCGCTGCCAGCGTTCATGTGTGTGTGCATCTCTCCCTTTGTACATGTGCAGTGTTCTGTTAATGGCAATTTTAGCACGAATGTTCCTATTTCTATCCTTTTCTATTCCTTCACCATCATCATCCATCACCCTCCCATCAATGCGTTCTTCCTAAAACGCAGCTGTTCACATTGTGCAGGAACTCACGTATTTTTTCCTATGTTATTCATTTGTTTCGCATAATTAGCCGCTGCAATAATGTAATCGCTATTGTGTTGTAGGATTGTAGAATATGAAGTATGTCAAGTAATTATTTTGATAAAGAGAAATATATTCGGGTAGTCAAGTGCTTCCACAGTATCATAAATATTTATTGCTTCTCTTACATAATGTAAATATATTTTATTTATTAAATTAAAAAAATAATATTTTTGTAGCTTGTCAAATATTTTGTAAACAAAACTGTAACTAGCTTTAACACTCCCCATCTCAACTACTCACTGTTGTGCTTTCAACACGCTCTTGTCTTTCACTCGCATTTATTCTCGTCTGCAGCTATTTGATCGCCGGTAACTCAAAGAGGCTATTACTAGTTTTTGGAGCTCAAGCACTCGATGAACACTGGCGAGCTATCACTCGTCACATTTGAGGTCGTTGCCAGGCATAAGTCCGTTGTTAAAGTTGTTATGCTTGTGTTTGTTGTTTTTATCGGCTCTATATAGTGTATTGGGCCAAATGGCAGTCGTCACTCTGTGCTCATGTATGTTTGCGGTTTGAACCGCTTTCAACTTGATTTTAGGCCGCTTGCAACGACGTCGACAACAGCAACTGTAGCGAGCGTTTTTTTTCACATTTTGTTTTATGGATTTTGCTCGTTATGTTAGTTGCTTTTCCGCTTTGCGCGCTGAACGGTTGAATATTGAAACGCGACTACGTAGACACAGTTTTATATTGACGTTGCGTTTCATTTGAATTTAGACAAATGTTGAAAAAGAAAGTCGGGGGCGGTAGCCACTGTGTTAATTCAAAAAGTTAGTATCGGTCAAGTTGTTGCTCGATAAGTGATCTACGCGGTCATTTGAATATAATGTGTGGCCAGATTTGACCAGTTTTAACTGCAAGTATCGAGTTGTGGCTCACATATACTATGTACACATGTGTTTATATATGTATAATATATGCCATACACACTTTATTAGTGTGCCAACATAATTTGTATGTGCTGTGGTTGTAGTTGTGTTGTGGTTCTGAGCTGTCTCCCTTTCTGCCTCGTGGCGATCTGGCAAGTGTTCCCTGAAATTGTACAAGCAAATGCACATTTAGCACGTAGCACCCATGACTCATCAGCCAACGAGGCGTTAATTATTCTCATAAGTTCAACACCTCTATCCCTTCCTCCTTTGCTACGCACGTTGTTATCATATCAATTGCACGCGCAACAACAAATCACAGATAACTTTAAACCAGGGATGTAGCAAAGCAATGTGCATATCGATTGTATTGAAATTCGATAAGAAATCAGATCGCCCAACCGCCACATTGTGACGGCCGTTCAAAAAAAACATTAATTTGAAATAATGCTATAATTAAATTAATAATTTTATATCGAATTTAAAAGTGATTCTTCTTTGTTCCACTTTAAAACAAAATTTGGTTTCAAAAGTAGATTTTGACATTACATATACGAGTATTCTTGTACATTTGTTTAAAGTAATTACTTGACAGTAGATTTTAATAACAAAATATTTCTGCATTTTGCTTTATTATTGAAGTTGACTAATGTGAAAAATATTTTCAGAAACCGATCCTGCTGACAGCTGGGATGTGGAAGAAGATGCGATCATAACACCTGAGGATGAGGAGGCAGAGGACGCTGAATTCACAGAGGGCGAAGTCACGCCGAAGGTCTCAAAGAAAAAGGTAGTCAAGGTGGAGGAAAACAGAAGCAAGCGGGAGCATGTCAATGTTGTGTTCATTGGGCATGTTGGTAAGTTGGATTACTAAAATAATGCTATAGCTTTACTAAATAATAAAAACTCATTTAAAGATGCTGGGAAATCAACAATTGGCGGTCAAATCATGTCCCTCACAGGCATGGTCGACAAACGCACGCTGGAGAAATATGAACGTGAGGCACGCGAGAAGTCCCGTGAGAGTTGGTATCTCTCATGGGCGTTGGATACAAATCAGGAGGAACGTGACAAGGGTAAGACAGTGGAGGTGGGACGAGCTTTTTTCGAAACAGACCGCAAGCATTTCACAATTTTGGATGCGCCGGGACACAAGAGTTTTGTGCCGAACATGATTGGTGGTGCAGCGCAGGCCGATCTCGCAGTGCTTGTCATCTCGGCGCGAAAGGGTGAATTTGAGACGGGCTTCGATCGAGGCGGACAGACGCGTGAGCATGCAATGTTGGCCAAAACGGCTGGTGTTAAGCATTTGGTTGTGCTGGTTAACAAAATGGATGATCCCACTGTCAATTGGGATCAGGGACGTTACAACGAATGCAAAGACAAGATACTACCATACCTCAAGAAGCTGGGCTTCAATCCAGCCAAGGATCTTACCTTTCTGCCTTGCTCGGGCCTCAGCGGCTATGGCCTCAAGGATCAATTGCCAGAGACGCTTTGCCCGTGGTACAGAGGGCCCGCCTTTATACCTTTTATTGATGAGCTGCCTTCACTGAATCGCAATCACGATGGTCCACTCATCATGCCCATTGTGGACAAATATAAGGACATGGGTACTGTTGTCATGGGCAAAGTAGAGTCCGGTGTAGCGCGTAAAGGTCAAAACTTGCTCGTTATGCCAAATCGGGTAAGTCAAAGAAAAAGTCAATGAAAACAAAGATATGTTCATCTAATCAATACTTCATTTCAGACGCAAGTGGCGGTGGATCAACTGTTTTCAGATGACTATGAGGTGACCTCTGTGGGTCCTGGCGAGAACGTCAAGATCAAGCTGAAAGTATGTGTGCGCTAGCTACAATTTACTTTTACTATCTACATTTATTTTGAATTTTTGCAATTTTATATAAACAACGAATTTTTACAGGGCATCGAAGAGGAGGACGTGTCGCCTGGTTTTGTGCTCTGTGATGCCGCCAATCCAATAAAAACAGGAAAAATATTTGATGCGCAGGTCGTAATATTAGAACACAAATCAATTATCTGTGCGGGCTACTCGGCTGTCATGCACATACACTGTGCCGCTGAGGAGGTTACGGTGAAGGTAAGAAAATTATTTAAAATATTTGATCAATTTCTAACCATAAAGTGTACTTATTATTTATTTTGTAGGCACTTATCTGTTTGGTCGATAAAAAGACTGGTGACAAATCAAAAACACGTCCAAGATTTGTTAAGCAGGATCAGGTGGCAATAATGCGCATTGAATGCTACGGAATGATTTGCCTTGAACAGTTTAAGCTCTTTCCACAAATGGGGCGCTTTACGTTGAGAGATGAAAGTGAGTTGACAACACCAAATTAAATTAACTGTTAATTGTTAATAATTTAAATAAATAATGACAATTTTTCTTCTTATAGATAAAACCATTGCCATTGGCAAGGTACTCAAGGTGATCGAATAAATAGAGCCCAGCTATATTCGAGTGCCACGCCTTTCACTGCGGCTTTATAGCAACCGTGCACTATTGAATGTATGCCAGACGACGACAGAAATAATAAACGCCAACTCAACGCTTTCTTT
This sequence comes from Drosophila sp. st01m, assembly GCA_018901795.1. Classification (NCBI taxonomy): domain Eukaryota; kingdom Metazoa; phylum Arthropoda; class Insecta; order Diptera; family Drosophilidae; genus Drosophila; species Drosophila sp. st01m. Next base: position 88,613 of record JAEIFG010001638.1, read on the forward strand.
ACATAATTGACACACACACACAATTAAGTTACATTACTTTCTCCTCAATATTATGTATGCATTATAACAATAACAAACAAACAATAGTAATTGATTATGACAATGGTTAGATATGGTTTAGAGGAAGTATATAATATAGAAAAGAAATCGAACCAAACGTGTGAAAGGAAGATATAAGCGATCAAGATGAGCTGAGAAAGAGATCAACAGAAATGCATTATATATAAATATAATATTATGTATAACTAAAACATAACACATGTACGATTTATATATATGTACCTACTTAAATATGTATGAGATATATTGTCGGGCTATCATTACGTTTACTTTTATAGGCTCAACTTAATTGGTTTTGGCCTTGGCTTTTTGTTGTGGTCAACAGCTGCAGATTACGGCGGTTTATTACTTGTAATTTGTAACTTAAGCATCATTAATAGTGCGAGTCGTGAATTTTTTTAAAATAAAGCTGCAAGCTAAACAACTTTTATAATTATACTAAAACCAACACGTAAGCGATAAATAGTTGCCAATTAAATTCCCCAAAAAATTAATCCCCAACATGTTTTTGCTTCTCTGCATTTCCTTTTTACGCGCCGCCAAAATCAAATAATACAACAATTAATTCAAATGATATAAAAATAGAAACGTTTTATATTTAGTTTATGCTTAAATTGGAGCACACTTTGATTTGATTTGTAAGCTCACAATGATGAAACTAATAATGTGTATGAAAATATTAAATGGAAATCAGTAACTTAACTTTGTTAATTGAAATTCTCATGTTTGATATCAGAAGTTTTAATTGCTGCTTCAACACTTTTAATTATATAAAGTATATATTACATTTAAACTTTATTTAGTTTATTAATGGCAATCAAAAGAAACGCAAAGCAACTATGAACTGAAATAAAAAACGCCTATTTGCTCTTTCTATGCAAAGACAAATAATTTTTTATAATTATATAATTAAATTAACAGTTCTCTTTTTCAGTTTTTTCCCCATATCCAGGACCAAAGCTCCGAGACGGTTTCAACTTATCACATTATGAGCCCTCATCGATTAACAATTTATTTCTTTAGATCTTAGTTTCCAAATTATACTTTATGTTCTTTTACTTAAAGCTTCCATTTTGGTGTGTCTATTGTCAAAAGGCTCATTTTAAAGTTGAATTGAAAAGTTGTTACCATTCAATAAGATAGAACGTGGATAAAACGAACTAAGATAAATAGTCGCCCAAATTTGAGTTAATTCAATTAACTTAAAATAAACAATACTATGCAACAAAAGAAGCTATAAAGCAAAACTCGATTTAACAACAAATAAACCTGCTTTTAAACGCTTTCCGCGCATTCTATTAAACAAGGCGAACAAAAGAATTATTGAAAATACAATTGTTAATAATCTCTCCGACAGTTATACATGATGACGATATTTAAAAGTTTCTAAAGACACTAACTAAAATAAATATATACATACATAACTATGCAACTGATAAATAAATTAAATTGTGTGAAATATAGATACAAACGAATTAATAGAAATTATATAGACGAAAACGGGAATATTTATACAACATTAAATGTATTATTATTATACACGTATGTATACATATTGACGAAAACAAAAAAACCGCATAAATTTGAAAATTTTTTATCAATAAAGAGCAAAATGCAACAAATAAAGTATAAGAAATGAAAAACGAATCACAAACGCAAACAACCCAAAACCTTTTTAAAACAAATTAAGTTTGTCATTGTCATTTTGTTTAATTTACTATAACAATTTAATTCTATTCAGTTTCTACATATACTCGTACATAAATGCATCTTATTATTTATATAGGAATTAAAAATTAATTACTTATAAAAACTTAGCTCACAGACGTTATGATATACACCGACAAAGAAAGTTATTGATATTGCAATCGCTTTACCTTTAACCACTTTTCCTTTGTTTTATTAAGTGATATTCAATAATTATCGATTTATTATTTGATTATAATCAAATATTTTTAATAGATGGAAAAACATCTGGAACTTATTTTCCATTTTCAATTGTATATATTTAAACCAATTTAAATTTAAAATTGATAGTCCATCAGGAAGAAATGTTTAGGTTAAAAATAATTACCTAATAAACGGCCAAGTTACAGGGGTACATACAGTACAGTACTACATACAGATGCGATATGTTTTTGTTGGAGGTTGTTACCAACCATGCATCATTGAATTTTAGGAAATTGAGTATTTGCGATCAGTAGACCCAGTTTTCTTGGCTAACAAGGGCGTTATGGGCAGATCCCGTCTGTTGGCTTCTTCTAGACGTTTGGTCTCCTTATCGCCATAGAGATCCAAATCACGGCCATAATACCATACAAGGAAATCAAAGATGATGCCAAATAAAGTGAACACTGTAAGAAAGAGCATTGAAAATGGTTATCGGAGCTCAGAGAGAAGTAATTGCTAATAGAAACTTACGGCCGGATACAAAGTTAACCGAGTATCGGAATTTGGTCTGATCATGGAGCTGGCAGTTGCCAATGCCATTGCATGTCTCAGTCCACACCAGGCAAGTGGCATCAATGATACGGCCAAAGATAATTGGACCCGGAATCAAGGCAAACAGACTAAGCATCATTAATGCCAATCCCTGTGCAAATGATTTGTCCTCGGTGGAAACTGCCCGATAATTGACCAAAACAGTTCCAATGCGACCAGAGCAACCTAACCAATTGATGACCACCGAAGTAATGGAGAATGCCCAGAATGCCGTATTGCAACCCTTTAGACAAACTCCCGGTTCCAGCACAAGATTTGTCACAGCTCGTTTACTGCGCGATATGATGTCGTCGCCAATTTCTGCTGAGTAATCATCATTGAGCAGAGGAACGCCATTGAGATTGAGATCAAGGTTCTCATCCGGAATATCCATCAAAGTCGAATCCATTGTCGTCATTAGATTCCAAACCAAATCCGGTCTTATTGTGGTATCGATTGTGTGTATTAAACGCTCGGATCGCTCGTCTAATCTGGGTAGATTGGTGAGGCAGGTGCAATTATCATAGACCTTTGTGTCGGGATTCCAGCTGGTGCAACCGGCGTGACAGGCCGAGAAGTAGGTGGTGTCACTCTGCACATGACACACAGGTGAGTAACTGACGCCTTCGCAGGAGCAGTTGGCATTGCAGTTGGTGGTCAAATTAAATCTACGGAGGAGAACGATATACATATGTTTATTATCAGAGATATCAATCATATTTATTTATTATTTATAAAAAAATAATATTAAATAATGGAGCTCTAAATATTGATTTTCTGATTTTACAGAAGTTGGCGGTACTTACTTGCCCACATGAGCCATGGATACGGAATCGGGACAGTATAAAAATGTATATGAAATCTGGCCTATAATTGAAAAATAGTGGGGAAAAGAAGTAAGAAGACGACAAATCGAGCGCAGTGGAAATCTACAGAAATACACATGTTATTCGGCAAATAAACAGACACCTACCACAAATGTAGACAAAGCCCACAAATATATTCCACATGAGAACTTTGCTCACAGAAGGTTTCTTCTTGGTTAAGACCAATCCGGATGTAACGACGCCCACGACCATGCCCAGAATGGATGCGGGTCCAACGATAATTGTAGCCTTGTGAGCGGACTTGTGAAATATCACTTCCATGTACTTGCTGAGGAAGGTCATAAATCCAGAGGCGCTCAAGACGAAGAAGACACCAGCAATGATGTTGAACATTAGCAACTTGTTGCGCAACAGACGCATGAGAGCCCGAGGAAAGTCCTTTAACTTGGGCAAATCGGCGTTGGCAGCAGCAGCGCTAATGTGATCCAAGGCAGCGTTGGAGGAGGAGCGACTAGCTAGAGATAAACCCTCCTCACGCTTTAGTTCCTCAGTGCGCAGCACATGCGGCAAATGGGAGTTTTGTCTTTCATTGTCGATCTTCTTGGGTAACTGCTTGGGGAACAGGGAAATCAGTCCTGAGAACAGGCACATCAAGGTGCCCAAAATGACCCAGCCGAGCCACCAAGCGCCCAACCAACGGGGATCCTTGTCATCGATCAGCGGCGATTTTGTGGGATCAATGAATGTGTTCAGACAAACATAGCCTAGATTCACAACGGATTCATAGGTGAATAAATGCTTCAATTATTCTTTAAAATCATTTATAAAACTGATTGTTTTTCCCTACATTATTCAAATGTTATATTTTTGTGGAAAGAAGCTAACACAACAAAAGTGTTAAAACATTTTTTCATATATCCTTTGTAATGTAACATAAGAACAAGAACAAATTTTACTGTTAAAAAATGTTGCTATGAACTCACCAAGGATGAAACCAAAAACGGGTCCAATCATGCGCAAAGCCATGGCAACTGATAACATCAAAGGTGTATTCGTTCTCTTGGTATTGTCATCTAAATAAGTCTGACCCAAGGAATAGTACATAGTATTACCGATTCCTAGCACAAACTGGGAGCAGAAAATGAGCACCAAGGGAACATAATTGAAGAGACTATCGCAACTCTCCTCTATACTTCCAACACCGCATAGCTGACCCGCCTGACTCCTTAGAGCGTTTGCACTCTAAAGAAAAACAAAACAAAATCAGTTCATGTTTAGAAAATATAAGTTCGTTTGTGCTCACAGCTAATGTAAGGTTAAAATCTGTAGAGGCATTGAACAGACTATTCTGATATTCTTTGGTCAACTGTAGGACCTCATCCCCGGCACCATAAATAAAATGAGGCAGTACAAGAATGTAGCATGATAGACCACAGATGGCAATTCCCCAGGCTATCCAACGTGGACGATTGCGCTGTCCACCGATATAGGATAATATCAGGGAGAGCAATATTTGTGATATCTCATTTCCACTTAGAACAATACCTGAAAGCCAAAAATTTAAATTAGATATGAGACTTCTCAAACATTTTAGAATGTTTAATTTCTTATTCTGAGACTGAAACTTGTTTTTTTTAATTAAATTTGTAGAAGCGGTAAATTATAATTGGAAGTGCGTCATTTGTTGAACATTTGTAGCAAATGTTGCTTAAAGTCGAAATAATTCATAAATGAGTGTCGTAAGCTATCAATCAAGTTGAAATCGTTTCCAGAACCCAAACCCGAACCCAATCCCTCATCCACTCACCTGTTGTTTGGCTGGTTATCTTGAAGCGTTTCTCCAAGGTGGTTAACGTAACCATGAAGTACATGTAAGACATTGCCTGGATGGTGCCCAGAAGACCGTAGACGGCAATAAAGGACTTGGTTGTTGCATATTTCTGTAGCCAAGGTGGATGCCAATTGGACAAACCACATAAATTTTGTCCCGGTGGCGGTTTTTTTGGTCTCAGCTCCGCCATGGCCAATTGAAGTTCTGCTTCAATTTGTTAATGTTAATGTTTATATAGATTGTCTGTTTAGTGGCTGCACTTGAGCGTGTTGCGATAAGATTAACAGAAAAGATAATTTATTACTTTGCTGCAAAATAATAGAATTATTACAATATATGGCTCCTGTTTGCATCATGAGCTTGGACACTAACGATAAAATCGTTTGACACTCTCAAAAAAAGTCGCTTAACGATGACTATTCTTAACTTATATGGAACACATAAAAATTTAAATTGTTCGATATTACGCCTAGTATTTCCAGTATCATATTGATTAGAGTAGGCAGCTGTTAAGAATCAAATGAGAACTAGTTAGAGCGATTAGATAAGTCCTTAACTGAGACTAATAAACTGATCTGCGAAATGTACTAATTGTTAATACTTATACTTATACCTTTACTATACTATTAAATAGTCAACTAATGCTGACAGTTCGATCTCTCGCTAATAAATCGGTTTATTTTGAAAGGAAATCCACATCTGAGGACAAAACAATCAACGATCAACTTAGCATTTATAAAGACTGTCTATAGCAATAGCCTATCTTATCAGAAACTCTTTGGTAGGTTTTCCTTAATCGTGTTCACGCAGCACATGTAGAAGAACTCAAGAAATCGACTATATAATATCCTATATTCCATTGATTTATAGCGACTTAGTTACTTATAGTAGGTTGTAACTTGTTATGCTCCACAACATCTCAAGTAGTGAATATATTTAATAATTCTTGAAAAGAACTAAATGGCCAACTCATTGCAGGCAAAAAATAACAACGATTAACTTGACCGTTTCGGCAATAAAGTTATAGCAACAAGTATAAGTTAGGAAAGAAAGTATAAACTTAATTTTTTTTTAAAAATTATTGAAAATTAGAATTGTTTATCGATACAATTATATTTTCAATATATTTGTTTAAGTCATTAAAGAAGACTTTTACTTTTTATGATATTTATTTAATGGGCCACTTTACCTTCTGACAAGCCAAATCTAAAATCGACACAATTTGTTGTTTTTCTAGAATATTTACATTTTATCGCTAGGCGAATAAACAACAATTGTTCTTATCGGCACTTAAGGGCACTTAATGTATAATGAAATTTGGCTCAGCTCCGTTTTAAATTGGCAATAACGTTTCACAATTTTCCTGATGATTGTGATTGCTTGACACGGGATTAGGAATCAGAAATCGAATACCGTACGCGCAATGAACAACATGCAAAGAAAAGAGAACCGTGCAGCCGCGTGGCGCATATCAAACTGTCTCGACTGGCTCAAAATTTTCAAAAATTAGTTGGCCAGGTAATATAGTTGTTGTTATAAACGTTGCGATAACTGTGGATTGATAATACGCTATTATTATTATCAGCAAATATGCGCTGTAAATAGTGTGAGCGGAGCGGGCGATTGAAGAATTGAGTAAAACATAACCCATATACAACTCAATAGTCCACGTGCAAATCCAATCAAATAACGTGTAAATATATTCGGTTTGTTCGGTTTATTTCTCAGCGAATTCGAGGTTTATTTGCAGATGAAGAGTGCATCAATAAACGCAACAATAACAAATGCGACAATGACACTATTACTATAAATATTAATCATCCCCCAATCCCCTTTTCTGTCCCACTATTTTCACTCAGTTGTCCTCCGTTTCAGCTTCTCATGTGGCGCGTCACTGTGATTAGATTTGCAGGCAAGTCAATTATATGAATGTGCATCGCTCGTTTGGTGTGCGAGGGTTGGTACAGAAGTTTAACTGTGTTAGCGTTCGGCATAACCTTTCACATACAGCTCGGGCTCATTGGCTGAAGAAAATCTCTTGTTTCGCCCAATACTCAAGAGCATACTCGTACCTATGGCTAGTATTAAAAGCAGTATAAATGCCGAGAAAATTCCCTGGGTCAGCCCGGGTGTCAGAAACTGTTCGCAAAGCCAACATTCCTTTGGTACATAGTCCGGATCCAGTGCTGAAAAATACTCTACACAGAAATAATTTAGCTAACAATCTTTGAATTAATAGAAATTGTTTTAAAAAATCTATATCAGACAGGTAAATCTATAACAGTGAGACACACTTAACTATCAATTATCAATAGTCTTATTATACTCACTATTTAAGACGACATCCATGTGGAACATGTACAAGCTGAGACGTGATCCAAGTTCCGAATAAGTAGTGAAGCATCGACAGCACAGACTGAACTTCTTGCTATAGAATAACAAGTCTCTGGGAATAAATGTCACATTGCCGACAAAAATAATGCGAGAGATTCGCCAGTTTCCCATAGTAGGGAGTACCTCTATATAGAGGGGACCCATCGATGTGCTGATTGCCAACACGAATCCATTGTGGATATTAGTATCATCCACAAAACTCCATCGTAAGGGTGCCTCGTCGACTATGATGACTTCAGCGCGTTTATAGTTGACAAGTAAGCCCCTTTTTACTTCCTCGGCCAATACAATCTTTTCAATTGAAACAACGCCCATTGTGTGGCGTAAAACGGTTGAAAGAGCTGGACGATTGTTTGGAACATCTCTAGCCAATTCCCGACGATTGTCTTTAAGGTAGAAGCGATCATGACGGCGTTTCATTGCCCAAATCTCCTCCGAATGTCCAGTGTAGATTTGAATGAGGGGACAGGATGTCAAGCTGTTGGATACAACATTCATTAAATTGTCTGCAAAGAAATAAATAAGTTGTTATTGTAATGCTTGCAATTTTAGCAAAACTACAAACATGTAAAATGTAGAATTATCGACTAATTTTGTAACATGGGATATAAGGAAAGTATACGAAACAAAATTAAACAAATAATTTACATGTATGTATATTATTTTTTATCCGATTTATCATTTAATGATTGAATGAAGCTCACTCACCATGATCCTTAAAATACCGATCGGTAAAATTGAAGGCGTGTATTTTATTCTTTTCGCACGGCAATTGAAGCAATGTTTCCTTCTCATCCCAGATCACAGTCGAGATCCTTTGCAATGCAAGTAACGGCTGATGCACCTGGCTGTAGAAATTGAATGGCCTCACTTGACGTAAAAATGGAAAGCAGTTCGGTTCCAGGCAACTAAAATCCCTGGCTGTTAACTGAAAAAGAACTCTTTGATAGTACGCAGTGTTGGGCAACATGCAACTGCCACTTACCTCGCTCGCAAAATATGCAATAATCATATACTCCTCTTGCAACGGCCGCAACATATCAAAAAACATTTTGGTGTTAACAAATTCAAAAATACTCGGGGATTTCGGTCTGCGTGTTACATGCAAAAGTTTTTGGGACATGTTGTAACTAATTAATGTTGCAAGACTTACAAATCAACGCCCCAAATGAAAGCGGGAGGTGTAACGGGCAACTCCGCTCCAACAATAGTTGCCATAACTACAAAGAACTTCATTATATTCATGCTGTTAAATTCAACAGAAAAGTTATTTACTTGATTTTTAAAGAAAACATTTAAGAATAATAACAAGGCTTGCTCTTTGAAATCCTTTTTTTGTGAAACCGATATATTAAAGTAGTAGTAGTAGTAGTAGTAGTTGTAGTAGTAGAAGTATTTTAGATAATATTTATAATTTTTAAAATGTTGATACACATAATGGTCATTGTTTGTTTGTTATTTATTATCCTATAATTTATATATTAAAATGTTAAAATTTGAAAACATCTAACTTAAAATTCTGTATCAAAACTGAAAAACTATATTTTTCATACTTTACTGTCAATTTTTTCATACATTCCCTTTGTCTCTATTATGAAAATTTAAAAATTTAATAACTTTGTCAAAAATTAACCGATTTTCTTGCGGAATGTCAAATTTATCATTATTTTTCCCCTATTTTGATTCTGCATCAAAACTGAAAAGCTAAATTTTCCATACTTTACTGTCAATTTTTTTTCATATATTCCCTTTAACGCGATTATGAAAATTTCAAAATGTCATCTTTGTGAAAAATGAACCGATTTCCTTGCGGAATATCAAATTTATCATTATTTTCCCAATTTTGATTCTGCATCAAAACTGAAAATTTTAATTTTTCATACTTTCCTGTAAATTTTTTTTTATACATACCCTTTGTCGCTGTTATTAAAACTTCAAAATATCATAACTTTGTCAAAAATAACCCGATTTTCTTTCGGAATATCAAATTTATTATTATTTTCCCTCCCCAATTTCCATTCTGCATCAAAACTGAAAATTTTAATTTTTCATACTTTACTGTCATTTTTTTATACTTGAATCTGATTTTTATTATTATATGCCACCTATTTTAATTCTGCGGCAAAATTGGCAAATTACATTTTTCATACTTTACTGTCAAGTTTTTAATAATTTTTTCATACATTTCTTTTGTCGCTATTATGAAAGCTTCAAACTGTCATAACTTTGGCAAAATGAACCGAATTCCATTATTAAATCCTTAGCTTGATTCTGCATAAAAACTTGAAATTTTTTTTCCCAGAATTAAAAAGTTTTACATGATGTTGTGCTTGTGACTGTCAACATAAAAAGTGGACCTCGCATGTGCTGCTCTGCTTGGGCACATGTTGCAGTAAGCAACAGATCAGAACTTTGGCTACATGTTGCTGTGCAGGAGCACTTGTAGCTAATAATCGTGAGCTCCATGCTTCGACACTTGTTGTTGCGTTTACGTGAGCAATAAAAAACGGAATAAAATGATAGTAACGATAAGATTAATAAGAATGCTTATCAATAGGCAAGGTACGCTCACATAGCGGTGCTCTCTCAGCTGTACTCAGTCTGCAAACGACACTCCTCTTGAATAGTCGTCGTGCGAATATGTAACTTAATAAATTAAAACGAATAATAATAAATACAACTATTCATTGAGTGGACATTACGAAACGATCCATTGATTTTGGAAATTCCAAATTTGCAAATGGCGCAGAATACGCGAAATTCGGATTTGTCACAGATAGCGGTTAATGTCAACAACATACCGGACGGTTTGTGTTAATTTGGCTTACAATTAAAGGCCTTCTAATCCCAAATTTCCTGTGTACTTCCCCCGCAGACAGCGTTGATTGTGGCATCATCGGATTGGGCTGGTGTCGTGGTCCCGGCTGCCAGAAATTCGCCCGCCTCCGCACCTTGATTATAGTCCTCATCAGTTCAGGTTTACTTCAGGGAGCTTGCGAGTTATACTTCCGAGTTTCGGCCAAACAGGCTGCTTTACAGTATGGGTACAATCCTCTTCTAGTGGGTGAGTAAGCCAAAACTTATCGCAAAATCAAATGTAGAGAAACGAAATACTTCTATACTCATAGGTGTTGGCCTCAATGGCAGAATGGGGCTGAGGTTTAACAGATAGAGAAGTTTATCAGTTTTGCGATACTGTTTATGATTTTAAGTGTGTGTGTGTGTGTGTGTGTCTGGGTGACTGAGTGTGTCATCAGATGTACATGAGTGTGTGCATTCATAGCAGTTTATAGAACTTTAAAATGTGTAATCATAACAACAATTGGCCAGGTTGTAGTATATTCTGACTAAATCGTTTAGGGTTACAATAACTCGGAATGGTCATAGATATATACATACATATCTTAAAACTTATTCTGCTGAATTTTAAAACTTTCTCTTAAAACTTAAAATATCTTATCTTAAAACTTTGAAATAGCTGTATATTTCCTTTGGTAATTTTAATTACATTTATAGATTGGCTCTTGGTTAGCAGCGGACTTTTCCAGGCTGTGTTCGCATTGGCCTTTGCCTACTGGGCCGATGTCTATCACCCGATCAAGTGGCTTGTGGGAACATTGATGCTACAATCGGTGACCTGTGTCATCGCCGTAATACCCTCCATAATGAACTTGTGAGTAGGAACATAATATCTGTGCCTCTATCTCAGTTAATTAATATTTATCTGTGTTCTATTAGTGCCGACGGCGCCAAGTCTGAGGATGCCTTGGTGGATGCCAATCTGTGTGCCACATCGCTGGCGCAATTCCAGAAGTTGACGCTGACGGAGGCGCAGAGCAGCACCTTGACATTGGCTATGTTATTTGTGCTTCAACTGGCTTTGGGCATGGGATCTCTGGCATACTATACGCTGGGAGTGAGCTATATAGATGACAACTCGTTGTCGCAGGACAGTCCGGCTGTGATTGGCGTCATCTTGGCGGCTCGGGCAATTGGACAGCAGGTAGGCTCGTTTTTGGTGCTTGGCGTGGGATTGACGAATCTGGGTTGGTGGCTCGGCTGGATTATAATGGCACCGTTAATCTTTGTGGGTGCTGTACTTCTTGGCCTCTTTCCCAAACGGTTGCCCAAGACGGTAATTCACCAAGCTGCCCAGCGTATTATGGAGCAGACGAATTTGCGTGGATTTGGCAGCCAGTTCTCCACCTACATGGATGACACGGACTTCTGGCCATCGTTGAAGCGACTGTTTACGAATCGATTGCTCATGTTGAATCTGCTGGGCATCATGTTCCTGCAGAGTGCTATCCTCAACTTTGATCTGCAGGAGGAGAGCTATCTGCAGAGTCGCTTCTTTCTGCCGTATAATGAACAGGATGGTCTGACCCAGGAGTGGCGATCGGCATTTGTGGCCTACTTCCTGAAGCCTCCAGTTATGGCAGTCGGTATGCTCGTCGCTGGTCTGGTGATTTCCAAGGCCCAACTCTCGGCACGCACCATAACAGGCATTAACATAAGTCTGGGCATCAAACTGGTCATTATCTTTGTAAGCTATGTGTTCATCAAGTGCGATGTGGGTGCCATTGCCGGAGTTGTGGGCGGCAAGTTGACTCAACCCTATTGTGCCAAAGAATGCCTCTGCACTCCGACAGCTTTTATGCCCGTATGTCCGGAGAACAGCACCATCACCTACTTCTCCCCCTGCTACGCTGGTTGCACCAAAAAATCCTCCATCAATAGCTTCGCGCTCTACGAGGGTTGCAGCTGCATGGGCGATCAGACTGCCAATAATGCTGGCACTTCACGAGCCACACCGGGCGCTTGCAGTGCCGAGAGTTGTCAAAACAAGATAATCATCTTCCAGGTGCTCAGCATTTCCGCCGCCTTCCTCATCGGCATGAGCGCCATTGGCAAGACTCTCATTACTCTCCGAGCTGTCCTGCCCCAGGATAAGACTCTCGCACTCGCCTTTGAACTGATGATCGTTGGACTATTCGCCTATGTTCCCGCTCATCTCAGCTACGATCTTGTCACACGTAAGTCCAAATATATATTGTACATACGAACTTGTCATTCTTACTGTTATTATTATGGCAAGAGAGTATCCGAAATTTAAGCTATATTTATTACTAGCCGCCCTCCGCTGCGCTCCGGGTGGCTCGCTTCGCTCGCTCGCCTAGTTTTTAGTTGATGCCCGAAGAAGGAGGAGGAGCATATAGAATAGAATATATATGTATTTATTATATGCATTCCTTTCTCAACAGGCACCACCTGCGTTTATTGGGCGCCCAACTATGAGCGTTGTCTCCTGCGGGAGACGCCTAAGCACGGCAACATTCTGGACATTCTGACAGCCAGTCTTATATTGGTTGCCGTCTTTTTTGACGTGCTGGTCTTTATTTATGCAAAGGGTCTTAATCTCTACAATTGCAAGGTCACGGACAATAATTACACACCCTCGCTGTATGCCCCTGTGCCACATGAGGATTCGGTGTCTGCCCCTGCCTCCACACTACCAAGGGGAGGCAGCCCCGAAACAGCAACAACAGCAGCATCTGGCTCGCCCATGCACCGTCGGGATGCACCACAGGCTCTTCAGCTGCGACCCGAGACGACTGTGTTCCGGAATCCCAGTTCACTGACCGATTCCTCAGGAGCTCAGAGTATTGTGGAGCCAATTGACAGCGGAGTCACCTATGCCCAGGTTGTCTTTCCGCCCGACAAGCGTAAGCGTGATGATGGCAGCACAAGTCCTAAGCGTCTGGCGGTACCTGCCAATGTCCCACTGCATCATCTGTCCGAGTCGGATGTGCGTGCTCAACTAGGCACCCTAAGGTCCTTTAATCCTGCCAAGCCCTTGACGGAGGAGCTACCGCACCAAGCAGAGGGTCACGATGTGCCAGGAAATTTAAGTGCGGTTTCTCCACTTTCCCGAACGGCCGAAAATGCCATGAGTCAACAGGATGTTCTAGATCTAAGACCACAAAGTCCTGAAACTGATTTTTAAGGATATCCACTAATTTACTTTAGTTTCCTTTTTGATTTGTAGACTTTAGCTTGTATATTTCAGTCATTGGTATTCCTAGCATTCACATTTAATTATTTATAGCATAAATACTGTATCCATCCATTTCATGTCTTTAAGTGCTGGACTAAGAGATATCCTGTAATTAAAAACCCTAATCAAATATTTTCTATATGATTTCATCTTTTTTATCAGCCATGTTCCCGTTTTTACTGACGGCAAGATTAGATTTTGACCTGTTCTTATTATTTTATATAGCTGTACGAAACGTTATCTTTCGATAATATTATAAATTTTTTACTTAACAGGATCAAGCTAAGAGTAAATAAAAGATTTATCATAAACATTATAATTATGTTAAATTTTTATAAATGTTTATTGCTTAAGTATTAATTATGTCATGTATAATTTTTGCTTGCTGTCCACAATTGGGTGAGTTCAAGTCTAAGTTGACATCGACTCCCGCTTCGCTGATCAAAAGCTGGTTGAGTCTCAATGACAAATTGCTTCAATTCAAGCGTGCTCTGATCACCAAGCAGATTCACAACCGCCATTCCCTCCTGGATCAGTTGCAGAGTGAACCTAACTGTAAGCTAAATACTTAATATTATTCTAAATGATTCCTATATTTAACATATTTGTTGTTCTATCTTGCAGTCTTAATCGAGGAGAATCTGCTCTACGATGTGGCTCTTAGTGGACTGACTCCCATTTGGCCGCCACTCAAAGCTGCCACGCCTACAAACTGAGAATCCTCATCCTTATCCTTTAATAAATAAATATATATTTAATATTTGCAAACTTTTCGATACATTTATATTTAATCTTTTAAATAAATAATTTTTTTTAATCACAGAAAATAGATAAGTGAATATTACTATACAATACATAAGAATAGGATTTTAAGAATAAAAATTGCTAAAAATTTAAAATAAAAAGTTGTTTTTCTCAAACGGAGGTTAACATTTTTCGTAAATTCCAACAGCGCAAATTTCTAAGCATTTGATGTTAGAAATAATTGGAAAATAAAAAAAACACCCAGAAAATTATCAGGCGAACAGAAATTAAAAGTACGTTGCTATTATAACAATTCAAACGCCAAATATTTGAACTCAACTGTCAGTTTAATAAAAAACACTCAAATCTCTCCACTTAAGTCACTCAATTGAAAGATTCACTCAAATAATTGACTCAAGATCATATTTTCACTCAAGCAATTTTGAAGTCACTCAAATGATAAATTCACTTGCTGCTGATTTCTGTTCGCCTGGTATTTTTAATGAGATTTTCGCTCGCTTAGAGCCACGCACACAGATACGGACGCACACACACATGTGTGTGTACATCACAAAATGACAAAATCCCAAAAATTGCCAGTTAAAATACCAGGCGAACAGAATTACATGAACGTTGCTATTGTAACAATTCAAATTCAAATGTTTGAACTCAACGGTCGTTTAATGACGTCACTCAATTGAATGATTCACTCAAACAATTGGCTCAAGGTCATATTTTCACTCAAGCAATTTTAAAGTCACTCAAATGAAAAATTCATTTGCTGCTGATTGCTGTTCGCCTGGTATTTTCAGACCCCCTACACGTGAAATCAAACTCTTGCAGCTAAGTAGATTTTTTTGTTTGTTTATATTAAATTCGTTTCTTTAACGGCAGACTGTGGTTCAAAATACTGCCAATATACCAGGCGATCAGAAACAAGCAGCAAGTTGCTGCCAAATATTTTTTATTTTAATAATGTAGCATACTTTCAGGGTCTATTATTTATTTTCGGGAATAAATAGTGTAGCATACTATTAGTTGCTATACTAAATATATTTTATTCTAATAATGCAGCATACTTTCAGGTGCCATGATTTATTTCAGGAATTAAATATGGTAACAAACTTTCAGGTGCTATTATTTATTTCAGGATTTTGCTGTATTTTGCTGCCTGCTGATTTCTGATTGCCTGGTATTTTTAATGAGATTTTCGCTGTTTACAGTTCTCTTCTGTTTTTCCCATTTTATAGCTAATTTTTCTGTTGAAACCAAGAAAAAAAGAAATGCTAAATGAAAAAAGAGTAGTAGTGAAAACCGTTTTTATATTAAAATTATGAGCCTCTTTTATTCTTAAAATCCTAATCTTATGCAGTCTATGCTAATTTCTCGATATCTAAAATGCAGCTAAATAATAAATAAAAATCTAATAAAAAATAAACGGCTTTTCATCATTTCCATCATTTAAATGGCTGCAAATTCGCCAAAAATCTTTAAAATAACATTAATTATTATTAATTATTCTAACAGAGGTGAAATTAAAAAGAATTAAATATGTATCTGAAACATTTACTAAAATAAAAATACTGTCTGTGAGACCTTGGCGCTCACACAGACTGCTGATCAAGAATATATAAATTTTATAAGGTCCCTCTTCCTTCTCTTTGTTACAAATATTGTAACGAACACCATGTTAATTAGTTTTTAAGTAACGGCTTCATATATAACAAAAAAAAGTGGGTTTGGTTAATATTAGAGCTAAAATGTTTAATTTTGTTGCTTAGTGTTGTTTAAAGATGAAATCCCGCAATGTATTCCAAAGAAAAAATATTTAGTATGTTTTGTATTTATGTTTGGTGTTTATTATAATTATATTGTTTATTTAGTTTAATATATATGTTTTGCATTTGATTTATTTGTTGTAATCTTTTGTTGATCTCTTACAAACTAATTAATAAATTAATAGTTAGACTTAAAAAAGATACTTAATGCGTCTAAATCAATCATGGGAAGCAAAAATAAAACATGAAAAGCAAACGCATGACAAATGTCCTAAAATAAAAAATGCTAAAAAACTAAAAAAAAAATAAAAAGAATACTTTATAGGACAATTACTTTAGTTGGATGGCTGCGGCAGGGTGGCCACCTGACGATTGATTGTGCCCCGTAGATGCTCAAGTTTTGTGCATTTGATGTAGATTATCTTTAAGTTTTGATTATTTAATAATTATCATCTCTTTCTGACTACTTTAAGGCAAAGCATTTGATTCAAATTGTATCTTCTACAGATATCTTCAGCCGACCTTAGACAAAATTGAGTCTCCGCAGGTGGCGAGTTGAGTTGTTGCAAAGATGTGCGTACAAAGCTTGTGGCATCTACGAGACGCAGATCGAATCGGGGCAGGTGATCAACACACTTTCTCTGTTATTTTATTATTTGCTTTCAGTTAGCTAGTTAATGCTCTTCTGTTGTCGTAATTATTTTCTTTTTGATGTTGTCGTTGTAGTTGTGGCTATGCGGTAGAGAGTGAGAGTAACAGAAATCTTACAACAGATTTGTTTTTCGATTATACGAAAACTCGAAACTTATTATAATTATTAACTAAGTATATGCAATAACAATATAAAATAGGACTTTACTTAATAATAAACATTTCATATTAGGCTTATTATTTAGCCAGAATATTATTTCTCTTCTTCTTGCATATTTTATAGGGTTATGGTGTTTAATGGGAGGTGGTGCATACTTTTTAAGTTTCACACGCATTTGCAATTTCTATCTTTTTCTTCAATTATTTTCAATTTTCACACATTCTTATATATTTACAATATTTGTATTTTTAGTTTGTTTGTTTATATATTTGAATTAAATTAATAATTATGTTTGTTTTGAATTCAATACTTAATCTTCGTGTGTGCGCATGTGTGTGAAAAGAATGTCTAAATATTCTACAAGTACTACAACATTTTCTAAGCGAGTTTGAGTGTGACTTTAGGTCTCATTTTTGTTATTCTAATTAATTTGAGACATGCACAATTATGATTATTTTTTTGTAATTCATAAAATTTCTTGGATTTCATTTTTTTTACTAGAAAAGAATGATAATTAAATAATTAAATTATATAAAATAGCAGATGGCTGCCTACATTTATGTATTTTTAATCAGTGTCTGTGTTTGTTTAAAATATATATATTTTTTTCTTTTTTAACAATTAAAGTTATTTGAATAAAATTTGTTGAAATCTGTTGATCTGACTCTCAAGTGTTTATATTATTAAAGTTTTTTTAGTGTTTGCTTCGATATTTTCTTGCTTTCCTTTTTCTTTTTACAATTTACAATGCACAATGCAAATTATCACATATTTTTCTCTATTTCATTTTCAATCTACCTTTATACCATGCACAATATTGCCAACTATTTCATCATCATGTTGTATTTGTTGTTACATTTTTCTTGATGGCTCAAATAGTACTTCTATAGTTATAAGTATGTTTTTGAGGAAAATTTAGATGTTGTGTGTATTTTATTAAAATTTGGTTTCCACAACTTCCTTCGAGCGTTAATAACATAAAACAAATTCAATTCACATAAAACAAAAAAGAAACGAGCGCTTAAAATTAAATAAAACAGAAATTTATGTTACTGAAAATCTGAATGTTAAATTGCCCAGCAGAGCTCCCTATTAAAAGCGCCCGTTAACAGACTGTTAACACGCAGTCTATCCACCTATGTCTATGTATGTACGTGAGTCTGTGTGGGTGTATATATGTATGTGTATGTGTATGTGTGTGTGTGTGAAGGTATGTGTTAAACAAATATCACAATCGCGAAATTAACAAAATGACGGCTGCAGCAGTTGCTAGAATAATAGCAACAATAACAGTAAACAGCGCGCAACTTTAACAGCAGCGTATTCTTATTCTTTTTCCTCCTCCTTATATTTTTTGATCTTTCTATTTTTGGCTCTTTCAATATGTTGATTCGAGCTTTTGTAATACTTTGTTTTTTGTTGTTGTAAAAGTTGCTGCACTGCAACTGCCGGTGCTGTTTTGAAGGGGGCTGGGGGCTGCTGTCGCTTTTGGCTCTGTCTCAAATTTTTTGCAGCGCTGTATTGTTTTTTTTTGTTTTTCTTTTGGCCGCAACAATTATCGACAAAATTTAGTTGACATTTCCATTATTTCGACATTCCAGTTACTCTGGACATTTTTAAAAATTACTAGTAAAACAAAACTAACAAACAGCTTAGGACATTGGTCCATTTGTGCTGACGGCCGCTGCTGCTACGACGCCGCTGCTGCTGTTGGTCGCTGTCTGCTGCTGCTGCACTGCATCAACAACTGTGACTGCTGCAACTGCTGCGTCGACGACGACACCGTTGCCGCTGTTGCTGCCATTCTCAGCAGCGATGCCATTGGCAACAATAGTCGCTGGCGCTACGGATGTCGCTGGACTTGTAGCCACTGCCGACGTTGGCGCTGCTGCTGCTGTTAGCGGCGCTTGAATTGCTGGTGTTGCGGGTGGTGCAGCCACCGCCGCTGGCTGCTGACTTCCAGCGATTTGCAGCTGAATTTGCAGTTGCTGCAGCGTCTCTGGCGAAATGTTCGATTTGAGTATGTTATTCTCAAGCTCAAGATTGGATATCTTATCCATTAGCTCGGAGATGCGCTCTTTTAGGACCTCTACCTCCTCACGCACCGCAATCATGAGATGCGATTTGACCAGATCCTGCAAATATAAATTATGTAAGGATATAGTTAATAACATTGAATTTATTATATGTGATTTAATAATATTTATAAATGGCCTGATCGAACATGTTGTATAACAGACCAGTGTTGTTTCATCTCTGCGTTAGTTATGTTAGTGAACAGCGTCAAAAGGGCGTTAACAGTGCTCTGACGATAAATCTATCGATATCAAAGAAACAATGGCGCTATATTTAAGTTGTACGATAGTTGTAAAAGAAAATCAATAGCAAAGCATTTAAATACTATGTTCTTTTTTATGATGGCGACTCATTCATAAATAATTTTTTATGTTCGCTCACCGTATGGCGTGTTTCAAGCGTGTTAAAAGCGCAAAGCAATTTCAAAGAAAACTGCTGTTTGGGAGGGACAATTTTGTGGCCCCTATGTCAATGTCAATGTCAACACCAACACGCCACGCGTGCCTCTGAGTGTCATGAAAATTTAGTAGTACCCTTAAAAGATAGCTAAACAATAAGTCGAAACAGTAAAATAAAATACAATGATAGATTTTGCTGAACTGTCGCCATGTCCCCCCTCACGGTTTCAATTATACTGGCAGTGATTTTCATGTATGCGGCACGTGCAACATAAAATGACAGGTGAGTTTTACCTCTTCTTCTTCTTCTACTATTCAATACATTTGGGGACACTGATTTACTCATTGTGAAAAGAGATGACACCGTTTACCTTCTCTTTTAATTATTAATTTTTACTTTTAACCATTTTCTTAACACAGATATCGGTCCCGAATTTTACTTTTCAGAAATTGTTACAAAGTTTCCATATAAAGTGAAGGAATGTTCTCGATCTGGCCACAAAAAATAGCAAAAAAAAAAAAAAAAACAGCTAAAATTGCTTACACAACTTTGTTGCCACGTTGCCAAATCGCGCGTTTCATGCGCTTTTCGTGTGCGAATTTCTTAGTCATGAAATTAAAAAAATTATATTATAGGCCAGAGAATGACACGGTCGTGTTGCCAAACGGCAAATTCGACAATTTGCGGCACTTAATATAATTTTCTATAAATATTTACACGTTTTTCATCAGGCGAATTTTTGGGGACTTGCATATTTCTGTCAATGAAACGACAAAAACAACAAAAGACTATATTTAAATCAATTAATATGTATTTTTCAAGATATATTTTCGATATATATTAAATATTAATTAATGCTTTGGAAACTGCGCATAAAAAAGACTGGAAAAAGCTGATAAGTATTAATTTATTTATTGAGTGTAAAACTGGTTTAAACCAGCTTGACATTAAACATTCATAACAATTTATTATTGATGCTTTTGTTTTGGGTATATACATTTAATTCGTTCTTCCAACGGAAAGGTGTGAATATCATTAACATTACTTATTTATTTAAAATCAATAAAAAAAAATATAATAGAATATGTTAAAGCGATATTCATACAAAAATGGGGGAGATGAGAGTTGTTGTCTGTTTGTTGTTCGAGTTGCGTTGTGTTGAGTTTTTTGTCGCGTCGAGGTTCAGAGGTAGACACAAAACTCATCATGTTTTTTTCTTCTTCTTTATTTCCTTTTTTTTTTTGTTGCACTTTGCTCAACGAATCCCATTAAACCCACACATACATACAAATATGGCGACTAAGAGTCGTCTTCACTTGTTCCATGTGCTCTTTGTTGTCTTTTCTTTTGATTTTCTTTTCTTTCTTTTTTCATTTTTTTAAAATAAATATTTGTACAAAGGAATTTTGTTGGCAAATTGGCACAAAATAAATGCTTAGGTAAAATAAATCACAGATAATGACAGTTTTGAGATGCGTTTGACAGGCTGAACGGATTTTTGTTTGTTTAATATATGTACAAAAATCAATAGAACTGCAAGGTAAAACTTCTCCTCCCCTCTCTGTCACTCTGCCTCTTTCTTTCGTGCTCTTATATGTATATTATACGTAAATTATGGTTCATGTTTTTTTTGTCGTTTTAATATTGTAGATGATACATACTTTTGCATTTGGCACCATGACATAGCAGGGACTGTCATATCCCTTCTGCCAAATCTCGTAGAGCCAATTTTCTGGCTGACGTAGGGACATTGTGCCCATCATTTTCTGTTCTTTTATTTTTATTTCAACACTTATATTTGGTAAAAAAAACTATTGTGCTCTTTTTTCTCTCTTTTCACTAAGTCTGTTACAGAGTTATTTAGATTTTTTTATTCTTTATTATTTCACTGTTCGTACACTTCGTACACTAATTATAAAAAAACTATGTATTTGTATCACAGATGCAGATTTTTATAATTGATATTTTTGCTTTGTGCTTCTCTTGATTTTTTTGTCTCCGTTTTTGCTTTTGCGTTGTGTTTGTACGTAAAAAGTTCAGCACTGACTGAATTCGCTGCGTAGCTTTTCGTAAATTATGAGACCGGCGCAGAGCTTTTGCATTCCAAGAGCTTTTCTGTATGTTGCATTTGCTTGCATCAAGCTTACAGTTACAGCTTTATTGAATATCTTTACTCTCTCTATTGTAATTGATTTATTTTTTGTGTTTGTTTCTTGAATTGATTCAATTCAAAAAGTCTCTTTTTGGCTTGCACAAATACTTAAAAACTTATTAGCAAGTAATTTATAAAAAGTTTTTGCTTTCTTGTAGAATTCTGTTTAGCGTGTTGCGGGTTGCGAGTTGAACTGGCGACTGAACGTCTGCTCGCAATTATCGTCCGATTTTATATAAAATGACAGACCACTGTTTCTCTTGATAAAGAGAGAGAGAGAGAGAGAGCACGCGCGAGAGAGTCCGTGAGAGCGGCCTGTGTATCTGTCAGATACTTTTTTTCTTCATTTTTGGGAGTGCGCGCCATGTTGCCATGTTTTGTGCAAGTGTGCGTGTGTCTTATAGAGGGTTGTGTATCTATATCTATAAGTATTTTTTTTCAACTCTCTGTTTGTTTTGACGCGATTTTTATGTATTTATTTACTTCAGACTCAAATCTTCTTTCATTATTAATAATAATACTACCTTTTTACTACATGCTTTTAAATATTTATATATTAAGTCACTTGTTTGTGTTTCTTATACAAGGCATCTGACAAATTTTGTGGTTATATTGCTTGTTTTTCGTATCATTTCGTTTGGTTTTGTGTTTCTTTTGACACTTTTGCGCTGCGTCGCAAAAACTTTTCGATAATTTATTTCTCTTTTTTTGTTTTGTTCATAAAAGAAATAACAAACAACATGCTCAACTGCTCAGTGAGCAAATGCCGCTACGCGTTCTTATAGATACTTTTGAGCGACCATGCGGTTGTGTTCAACAATGGTGCTGGTTGTTATGGTTGTTATGGTGGTTGTGGTGTTTTGTGCTTTTTGCGCATTTCATTTTATGCTGAGAGTACAGAAATACAATTCGAAATTTATAAAACACTTTTATACAAGTTGGTTTGAAGTTGAAATTGAAATGCAGTTTATATAATCGAGGCAATTGTTTCCGCTTTTAGGCAGAGCACAACAAACCAGTAAACACACTAAATTCAATTTCAAGGGCTTGCAAATTTACAATACAAATTATTAAAACAACAACAACTGTGTTCATATTCAACACATCTGAACATGGAACGTATCGATTTCATGCGCATGTCGAAGAACCCTTGTTAATTTTCTAAAGCTCAGCACACACAGATAAAAATACAGCTACAGATACAATTGCATTCAATACATAAACACAAGTCTGTAAATTTCCCACAGAACAACAAAAATCCGGCAACGAATTGCACAAAAAACATCCGCATTAAAAGTCGGCAATTGTAAAAAAAAATGTAATAAATTATGAAAGGAAAACAAATAAACAAACAATAACAATTAAATGCACATTTGTACAAACAAATAAGTAATAACTCTCGAATCTGAACAAATTGTTTTCTATGTGTGTGACCAGAAACCAAAGTCGATTTCGAAAATAGCAACTGCATAGATCTCATAAAATGAATCTTTCAGCGTACCATAAGAGCTTCAACTGTTATAGTTTTCAGAGCTTAACATAACAACTCTGGGTATTATGGCCTTAAAAGTGGGTATCAGATCTAACATTTCCAAAATTTGCAACTATATATTGCTAATTTGCTAATATATTAAGCTTAGCATTACATGTAAATGTTAGTAACATTCCAGTAAAGGGCTATCTACATTAAGAAAAACAACGCTGAAAGATACTTAATAATTATTTTCCTTTTATTTATTTTGCAAGGCAGCCAAATTAAAATATACATTAAATATAACCTATAAATCTTAAAGAAAAGTTTCTAAAAGGGGTGGAAGGGGGGGGGGCAAAAGCCCCTAGACGCAGAGACTTTCCCGCATCACAAAGCTGAAAAGTAATTATACAAATTATTATAAAAGCGTGTAGAAATTTTATTTGTTGTTTACAAACAAAAGTATATAACAATTGCAATAAAAGTTGCTGCATCGTGTGGAAAATTACAACAGAATTTCTATCATTTCTTTTATTTCGTTGTTCACTTTGTTTCTATTCGAATTTCGCACGCGGTCAACGTGTGTCAAGCGAGGGAGGAAATTAAATGAAAAACTAGAGAATTTATATACAGTTTGTCAAGTAGCTGTTTTGACAAAAAATAAAATTCTTTCTTTTAATTTTGTCAGAAATATCATATTTTTATTATAAAAGTATCATGTAATTATATGTTTTTTTTTTAAATATTATTATTTAAAGTAATTTTAAGATCCATTGCAAAAATAAAAGGGGTGTTTAAATTTCGTACTTTAACAAGTCAATTACTTGACTAACTGTAGATATATTAGATGGATTTGCGCTGCCAACTTTTACTGTTGACCAATTAACGTACACGATATTCCGGCTAAATCCGATTCAGTTTCTGAATCATATTACAGCGCGTGTGCGGTATATAAATTAATGGATTGCAGCATCTTTAAATGGACTTTGACACATTGAGAGACTGCACTGACGAGCGTTAAGATAATTGAACAACGGATTTGCTGTTATCAATAAAAAACATCATGAATTGTACTACACAAATTTTCAGCACACAAAATAATACAATAACAGTAAAACAAATAAACAGATGTGTTTATATGACGTTCTCGTAGACATGCAGTCTCCGTCTTCGCAAGTGAAGGTTAACACAGGGCCGTAGTCTAGACTGTTTAGAAAAGAGGAGATTATCAAAGTGTTATGTATGCTAAAAGTGACGATGACTCTCAAGAACAGACACAAATACAATGAAAACGTATTCTCGATCGTTTCGTAAGTCAAGGTGTTGGAGAACTTAAGTTAAGGCACAGCAAAATAGAATCCAATTTTATTTTTTAAAATAAACAATTTCTATTATAAAAAACTTCTAATTAACAATAAGATTTGCAGACTTGTGAGCTGTTTTTTCTCTTCATCTATCTTCTTTCAATTTCCCCTCTTTTTCCTATTTTCATCATGCCACCTGTCAACATTTTTTCAAGACACTTCCATGCATTTCCCACGGCAAATGTTTACCAAGAAACCACAAAGCGACTTCAGAGATGAATTTGATGTATTGACAGCTGTGCTATTTGTTGAATTTGGCAACGATTTTTACTGTTTTTACTGACATTATCAGTAGAGCACATCAGAAAAACGGAACTGAACAGACTGCGCTACTTATTATAGCTTGAATTTGTCTAATCGTCAAGAATTTCGCCTCGAACTTGTTTAAATCAGCATGCATAAGCATTTAAACTGAAAACTGAAAAACAAGGGAGATAAGGACGGACAAACAGAGACAGAGAGGGACAGAGCGATACTTGAGTATTTGTTTTGATTTTGGGCAAGTGCTCGAGTCGCACTTTTAATTGGCTTTCTATAGACTGGGGTCTGAGGACTGAGGACTGCTGACGTATCGAGAGTGGTTGTTAAATGGCCGGCAATTGAAATTCATTAAAAATTAAAAAACAAACAAATACGACAAAATGTCCCAGCATAAAAATTGCTCATAAATTGGAGAATCAGTAAGAATCGTAAACTCTAAAGAGTTGAGAATATATTAGCTAGTTTAGCTAGTTAACATCATCATTGCTGTTGTCTTAGTCTTATCAGCTAGTCCGATTGTCTGGCAAGCTTATCAGCTGCACACACTCTTTGCGTGATTAACTCAAAGGTAAATAGATCACAGTAACCTCAACTGAGATTATTCAGTTCTGTAATCAACAATTATCACATTTGTTTACCTACAAAAACAAGCGGCGAAACAGGTAAACAGACTTGAGTTGGGACTGAGTTTCACGCACACACTCTGAGTTTTATATATTGTGTTTGCTAATTTTGTGTTTCTATTAGGTAGCACAAAAAATATACCTGAAAAATTATATCTGTATCTTGACATACACTTGCAAATTTGACCATAATAAATAGAGCTTCCAATTGATATTTGCATTGAAATTAAAATAGATCGCCAATAACTAAGCAGCATTTTTCTTTGTGTATCTATAAAATATCGGTAGATAAAATAATTATGGATACCGCGTATTTAGATCTCCAATTAGTAGTTTGTCTTTGTGGCACGTGTAAACATACTAGTATCTTTATTTTTTTGATAGACTTATCAACAATTAGAGAGAACTTAAATACTCTCACATATAATTCACAGAGGAACAGCTTCTGCATACAGTCAATAAGACAATTGTATCTATGAGTAGCATTTGTATGGAGCCAATCAAAGGAAATACTAATAAAATGCTAAACGAGCTCAATAGCAGCAATAGTTTGAAATATTGGCATCAGAATACAATATAAAAAATGTAACACAAAAAACAAAGAGAGCCACAATGTAAATGGTAGAATAGGATAAATATGACGAAAGATACAAACAGATTGTTCCTCAGTTATTTATTGAATGATATAAATATTGAAGACAAATATAAAAGGAATCCAAGAAAATGTTTTTTTTTTTTTTATATACTTAAATAATATTTTTTTTATCTTCCATCTCTTGAAAAAAAAATCAATTTCTCATCTTTATACTTGGAATATTTTCCAAATTGAAATTTTATGATCATGTCAATTAGTGATCTTTTAATGCAATTTGATTAATTATTGAACACATGTATATTCGAAAGTCAGATCTAAGAAATTGGGTAATTAGTTTAAATTGCAATTAAATTGCATTTGAACGTACAAGTAAAGTGGGTGGAAAATGGGGGAAATAGGGGAAAAGATTACGCATTTTGATGTGATCATAGATCATAAAAAGAAAGCTTTTCCTTTCGCCTGAAAATGTTTGCTAAAAGCGTGCCAAGAACGAACGAAAAACGAAAATGAAAAAAGTATTTTTTCCATCTATAATATATAAGGGGGAAAATACATTTGACAGCTCAGCCAAATTATTGTGGGGGATAAAGATTTTTGCCAAGACTTTGACAGTTCTAAATTAGGTTGATCGGTGCTGAAATAGGAAACATTACTCACAAATATTCTTTCACTGAAACGGCGGCAAAATACAAAGGAACATTTTATAATTGTAAATGACACTCACAGTTCAATAGAATAATTTCAGGTTCTTTTCGGCCTTAACCCAAAACTTGAGAAAATGCGAAGAAACGGAATGGTTACAAGGATATACGAGTTTGCTTAAAAACGATAATTATAAATTCAATCTGCAATCAGACATACAACTAATGAACAGCATAAAGAATCTTATTTGCCGTTGCTCATAATAATTTATTTTTAAAATACGCAAATTCAGGTCAATGGGAAAGTTTATTCAACTGCCACGCGCAAAAAGAAAACCTTATGCTAAATTAGTGATATAATATAAAATTATTTCAGATTATTTTTGTTAATTGTGTGTTTAGAAAGGATGCGCAGTTAATAGCTAGAAACGTGAGGTTAATAAAAATCAAGAGAGAAAGATGTTTTAATTTGTAACTCACAGGTACAATCTGGAAAAATGCGAAATCCTTTAAATCAACAAAGAATTAAAATCTGTCTGTCCCTTTATTCCGATTTTCTTGCGAAATGTCAACTTCTGTATTATGTAACCTCTAATTTAATTCTACATCACAATTGCAAAATTAATTTTAGTGCATTGCTGCCCATTTTTTCCCTTGACCTTAAAATAATGAATTGGGAAACTGAAAGTTTGTATCCCGATTTATTAACTGCTATTTAAGAAATGAAATGAATAAATGAATTTTCACGTTTGGTTTGGAAACACTCTTGAAGACATTTATTTGTCAGATCACAAATCTTTTACAGCTAATTTGCGCATTCAAATGTAATTAGCGGGTCTCGACTGGGACAGAAACTGAGTCTCAGACACAGTCGCAACCTTAGGGACTCTGGTCTAGACCTAGTTTACTACCTGTGCCACATGTTTATCTGCAAAGCCAAATCGTAAACCGCTTTATGTGTTTGTCATGTCTGACAACAACAACAACAACAACTATTTGTGTTGCAACTGCAATTGCAACAGAGATACACAGATATAGAAACAGACAATCTCAACTCACGGGCGATTTGAGTTAATTGCATTTGTAATTTATTTTAGTGCGTTTCAATTTGTTTGACCGACAGTTGCCAGTTAACTGATGGATGCATTTTTTATTTAGTTTTATGTGCCTGAGATCATATAATCTCATTTTTATGTGGAATGTATGAAGCGCCAAAATGCAATGAAGTTAACCTATATAACGTAGATAAAATACTTAATATTATCTTAAATATTATAAAATATAAAATATTTCCTTAAATTAATTCCTTAAAAAAATGGATTTGTACTTTATTAAGGAAACAAAATTTCTCATAATTTTTAAAAATATAAAAGTGTAAATAATATTTGTATTGTAAAAACCAATTGAATTGTTATAGTTTTGTTATACAACAAATGAGAGAACTTCCAATTGTTATGGTACGATTCTACTTATTACGTGTGAAACAAACTTTGCTTATCACATTACAGGTCTCCCTCTCTTTCTCTCCTTCGCGCTCTTCTAACTTTTTGTCAATCATTCTTTCGCTCTCAACTTTGAGGTCTATGCATATCTAAAATAGTTCGTAAACAAATAAGCTGACAAAGAGGAATGAAAACTACATGAAGAGAACACGCAGAAAATTAATGAAAATTTGAACAGGGCATTATACCAAAAACAACAACAATAAAAAGGCTCTACAAACAAACAACACAAAAATAAGGCAGAAAAAAACAGAATTATCATGAATTATTCAAGGCCACTGATTGAAGGCAAAAATACAATAAAAGAGACCACTATTATTTCATTCTGTTTGATATACGCGAGGGCTGTCACAGAAATAATTGATTTGGTGCAGAACTTGAAATATATACACTTCGAAATAATGCGAAAGTAAGTAAAAAAGTTGCAAAACCGCCCTCGCATGTCATCCCATTTCATCGCCTCGTCGCATAGTTAATGCGGAATATTTTAATTATTTTGTTTTGCTAACCAATGTTTTTCAGTTTTGCTTATTTCTATCATTCTCCCTATGTGTTCGTTTCTTTTGTTTTGTAGCCTCGATACGTTAATGCTATTTTTAGCAATCAAAAAAAGTAAAAAGTTCCTTATGTTGTTTTGATCGAGCCCCCCTCTATAGTGATCAGTGATCAAGTAGTTCTCGATGCTATCCAAACACTGTTCTATTGATTTCTCTTCTACGGAATATTACTTCATTTTTTATTGAAATTCATTGAGCACATTGACAATTGTCTGGAAAAATTTAGATTTGATGTTGCAAACACTCGTTTATAAGAAACTAATTGACTTACGCAGACCATATGCATGTATGTATGTACATATTTTCATGTATTATTATTTGATTATGTTTGCTTACCTGCAAAGAGAAGAGAAGAAAATAAGGGAAATGTATCAAATATATATTATGTGTGCTTAAAGATTTCGTGGAAAAGTTCGACATCAAACTGTCAACAGCTGATGATATATATGCGATATACGTTTTCGTTTTAATTAATTATCTCTGGGACTAATTATAAAATTCCCATCAAACAAATTGAATGTGGCAAAAATTTTTGTTTTCCCTCATTTAGTTTTTCCTACCTAAATTATTAACGCGGAAGCAAATGAACGAGAAACGTTCAGTTTGTAGAGTTAATTGAGCTTTAGAGATTCGTGCACGTTTCATAGACATGATAAAAATGCACATATATATTTATTACATAATCATATATTAATTTAAATGTCAGAGGCAGGGTTTTCTGAATCTATAAAGTTAATTCGGTTCGTTTATTCCTTATACACGAGACTTTTGTTTAAATTTTGTTCAAGAGGAAAGAAGCAACTTTTGCCATCTACAGTTTTTTTTAATATTGATTTCTCATCAAGTGATTTCAGCTTTTCTTAGTTTGACTAGTCAATGTTGTGCGCACATGCAAGAATTTTGTGGGCCTAATATTAAATGGCATAATGGTGTCAATTTGTCAAGTATAGCAATCACAACGACAACAAAACGGCAATCACGTGATGAAAGACGGATGAAAGTTAAAGTAATTAATCATCATATTGCAAAAGCATCTAATTTTAAACGTTGCTCACAGAGCAACACGGTGATCAAGATCGAGATATACATATGTAAGTGATCGCCGCACAATATGCAAAAAAGGCAAACGCGTTTTATATTTGCTTGTTGGTGTTTGCGATCATGGCCAAATATATTTTATATATGGCCCGAACGTACATTGTGACGAGGTTACTCAGGTAGGTGTGTCTCTCAAAGTCTCTCGTCTCTCGGCCAAAAAGTTGCCAGACATATGCCACGCACACGCAGCAGTCGCAGCAACAACAACAACAAAACAACAGCAACTTGTTCAACTGGTTCCCAACTCAAAAAAAAAACTTGAATCGATAAACGAACGCATTTAAATTAGTCGCTGGAAACGGACTTCGACATTTGCCAAAACAAAAAAACGCACTTTAATACTACTTATAAACATATATGGAGAAATTTAAAAAGTCTAACCGCAAAGAATCAAGAAAAGGAGGTTTAGTTAAGTAGATGTGTTGTATTTATGTATTGGTCAACAAATAAATACATAAATAATAAAAAATATATATCTCAGATACCTTTAAGTTTCAGTTTCACTTTTCCAATACCTTATTTCTTGATCAGTTTTTAAGCATATTTATTGTTTTCATATCTTTATATTTATTGCTGAATTATTTTAAGACATTTCTGATTTTTAGCACAAATCGTTTTGGTATCGTTTCGAATGCCAAAAAGTTAATTAGGTCAACAACTGCTTTTGTCATTTTTCAGTATTATTATTTATATATTTTTTTTTTTTTTGAACGCTTGACAACCAACAAATAAAGCATAACATTAAAATATCAAAATACAAAATATGTAGGTACATATATAATTTTTTGGTCAAGTGTGGAAAATCTTTTGTGAGTGGCTGTGATTGCTATTGTTGCATGTTTTATGTGTATATCAAGTGCAGGTTGACAGTTGACAGTTGATTGACATTTCTAGATTTTGTTAAGTGGCACAAGTGTTTGTTGTTGTTGCTTTTGCTGTTGTTGAGGTACAAATGCGTAGACTGATGCAAAAAGAGAGAAATTTGTCAACTCTGAAGTATTGCAGCTGCTGTTCCTGCGAGAAAGAAACTTAAGTTGGTTACACGTCCACTTGACGCCCATATTATTGCCTTATTCGAATAAAATCATCAACTGGCAGTTCAATGGTATAACAGAAATTGGCCAACTTTAATTCCGTACAAGTTGAAAACACTTTAAAAGGTCATTCCTCACATGATTAACAACATCATTAATATTAATTCAGAGTTCAGAAAACGGAATTAAAAAGCAACTCAAGATTGCTTCCTCATACAAACGAATAATTGATGTCGATATAGTACTCAATACGGAAGATATCATTGTTAAAGTTCGTATATATGGCACAAAGGTCATAGTGTCAATATATCAAGTCATTTAATACACAGTTCAGTTCAAAGGTGAAAATCGTTTCTGGCTCTTCCGATGTTAGATGCGCAAATGAGATAGGGTCAAATAAATCATATAGAATATCAAAACAGCTTTTTTCTAGTAAGATATTTTGACAATAATGAAGCTGAACATACACTTAAAACATTAAATATAACCAAGTAAGTCATATTTATATTTCAAAATTTATTACGTACTTTTTTTTCTGTTTTAATTTTCTAATAATATTTGATTTTTATCCAATATATAATTTAACACTCGAAATGAATAGTGTATCTGGTATTCGGCGTGCTTTCACCCATTATTCATCAGACCTGTTTAACATTAATTTGTATTCAGGCGCCATCGAATAGGTGAAAACATTCATTCATTTCACATATGCGCAAATATTGTTTGTTACCATTTTTCATTTGCATAAATCTATTTATTGTTGATGCCGCGAACGATGTAAACAAATAATAATAATAAGGCATAAATAATATATGCTTACATAGAAAAAGATACACATAGGTACGTACATATGGTGTATTTGATACTCAAGTGTGGACCATTTGGGTTTTCGCTGGTGTTTGTTTACGACTTTTAGCTATTGGCGACCAATAATTTAACATAAATTGGCACAAATTGTTTGTGGCGATGCGAGTGAATCAAATGTGAATTATTTAATACTCGTCTTGCCTGGTTCCGTGTCTGTCAAGATTTAGCCAGCAGGAAACTGGCAAAAGAATAAAAACGACAGAAAATTGCCTTGTGTTCTTGTCGTCACCATTTGCTAAAGCTGTCTAATTAATATTTGGCATGAAATATTGTGAAAACGAGCGCAGCTGTTGAATATAAGTATGGCAACTGTATGTGAAGTACACTTATTTCAGAATTATATTAGTGGTAAAGTGATTACTTCACATACTGCAAGTGTTTTTGTTATTAAACAAAGAGCTTTAACTATTAACCTGACCGATAAGTAGTTCCAAAACAGAGCACATTATCTGCAGTGTTGATAACCAAGTGCTTATAAGCGTGTTTGTCTAATCAAGGACGTTGCATTCTTAAGAAGGAAGCAAGAGATTTACGAGTGTTGTTGAGAGCGCAATTTGAGTCCGCTTAGCAACAAAAATAATTCAAAAGAGCATATCAATCGCTATCGAATGCATGTATGAAACTGTGAGTACAGTTGGGCGATAAAACTGACCCACTTTCAACTCGACGTTGACAGCAAAACTGCATTTAAGGCTGTCGATAATCGACTCTGTCTAGGCCAGTAAATATGTATATGTACTTATGTATCTGTACTTGTGCATCTGTGAGTACAAAATACAATGTCGTCCAAACGTGTGTGTGTGTTTTAGGGGGTGTAGTGATTTTGGCTACATCACAGACACATGACCTTGAATGTGAAATCGAAAATTCTAGACGAAACAACTAAATAGCTAAAGTATCTCATGCCCAATTCTTGGTAAGACAAAAGTGGCATGTCGCCACCTTGTGGCTGTCGTTGTTGTCGTTGCATTTAATTACAACACAGTTTAGCATCGAGCCGTTTTTCTTCGAATTGTTGCATGACTGAATCACAGGTTTCTTTTACTCCTCCCTGCAGTGGCACGGTGAGCTCATCAGGCTTAAGTTGTTGTGAAATTCTATGCCAACTTTCCCGTGTATTCATACATTGACACTTTAACTTACATTTCACACGAATTGAAAGTCGCTAACCTCCAAATACAAAAACAACACAACAATAAGCTGCACCAAATGTCAAATTCTATAGCTAACTTTGCTCAGTTGCTTGATTCTCAAAACTGAGAAATAGACGGCAAGTTGCATCTGCAACTTATGTGATGCAATCTAAAGCCGCAGCCAATGACGTCAACGTTGTGACAAAGTTCGCTGCCTCTTATTGTTTATATTATAGATACGTGTCAGACAAGAGATGGCAATGCGAACATATATTAAATTTAAAGTATCTTATCATTTTCTATTACTATTATACATTTTTCAATCTTTGGATAGAGTCAAAAGTTTGGTGCAAAAGCTACACTAGGTTCAAATAAAGTTAAGAGACAAATAAATAAGTTGTTTGTGGTAACAAATCAGCTTTGATTTCGCAGCTAAATCTTTAAAGCTTGTCTCAAAACAAAAGAAAAACAGAAAATGATACTTTTTTGGCGGTCTTTCCATTAATTTTTATAATAATCATATATGTTCGCCAGATGGCATAACAACATTGTTATGTAAGTCACTTGTCTATTATCTTTGGCTGAGCATAAAAAACAACAGTATTTAGCAACAATGTTGTTGTTCTACAATTATTTGTTTCTCGCTTTTGAGCCTCAAAAGCACTTGCACAAATAGAGCAACAGAGAGTGGTAAAAACCCGCTAACTGAACTGAGAACCTGGCCAACGTGTTTTTATTTATTAATTTTTTTTTATGTTTTTATCTTATCTTTTATTGTGCCCTCCCATAGATTTGTAGGTATTGTTGATTATGACTTTTGTGTTGTTTTTACTCCAAGCTCGTATAACCCGCTCTTTGCCCGCAGCGGAGACAGTTAAATAGTCTTAAAAACACTGAAAAATTAACACCATAAATTTCATTAAGTCATTAAGTTGCATTATCGTATGATTCTCTCTCTTTCTTACACACAATCACGCTCTATTCATCTTATCTTGTTGTTTTCAAGTTGTTTCCTTAACTGTTAAATATCTGTTTTTTTGCTGTCATATATAGCGAAGGTTTGATAATTGGCCTGTTGCTTTAATTTAGACAAATTGATAATTTTAAAAGTAATAAAATACCGTTAGGAAATAAAAAAAGTTTGATACATAATCAATAAATATAGATCTCAAAGAGATTGGTAGTACTTCGAGTATATTATGCTTGATAGTTTGGGAAATAGTTGACAAATTGAAAAGCTTTGAAGTAATATTTTCAATATAGGGAGAGATTGGCTTAAAACCACAACCAAGATCCAAAAGAAAACATTTGTCTTTCACGAACTTAATTTAATTAATTTGAATGCAGAATTAATTGAGAAAGTAAACCATGA
The DNA here is from genome assembly GCA_018901795.1 of Drosophila sp. st01m. Classification (NCBI taxonomy): domain Eukaryota; kingdom Metazoa; phylum Arthropoda; class Insecta; order Diptera; family Drosophilidae; genus Drosophila; species Drosophila sp. st01m. The sequence continues at coordinate 122,742 of JAEIFG010001638.1, forward strand.
CTTAAATGATATTCCGCTCAAAAATATATATTCAGTTTTAGTAAAGTTATGAATATCTGAAGTTGGTAAAGCCTTAGACCTAACAACTTCAGGTAGAAAAATATTTAAAACACATAAGTATTTCACATATTTACTTATTCTTCGATTTCTATTATTTGAATAGATTTATCAAGGCCCTGTCCACACACTTTGAACTGCTCTATTGTAGCTGATAAGCTGTCTTCTAGCGTTGTCAAATCAATTATTAAATATTAGTATAACCTAAAAACGTTATCAAATGCAAGAAAATCATTTAATCATTGAAATGGCGCCTAGAATTTGTTTTGTTTCGATTGAATTATTATTTCTTTAAGAGATTTAAGATGTGAGTTTATTTATATTTACGCGCAATAAGCACGAGATTAGCATAACACTCATAATTGAGACGTGTGAGTACCACAACTGATTACTTTTAATTGTACGAATACCATGGCTAGTTCTGTCACATTGTACACATTGTCTGTTTATTTTTTCTTCTTATCGCATATTTTTCTACTCAAAGCTGTGCCTACCAAAAGATTTCAGTGTACATAAAATAAAAACAACCATAAAAAACTTTACTAATGCGCAAAAAAAATGACGTCATTTTTTCGATTTACATTGATTGATAAGCAAAATGTTAATTTTAATAACAAAATGTATATTGTTTATGAATAAAGAAAGAGCCGTTTAAGGAAGAAGCTGTCAGACTTCCGCCCACTCGAAGGGCGTGTGCTTATATATCATATTTTATTGGCTCTGCTTGTTCCTGTCTTTGCAGTACAGGAAAAGTATCGTAAAATTCCTTTTAATTGAATTATGGTTCTATTTGAGGAAAACAAATGACATTTCAGCGACTGTAAATTATCATCAAAGAACATTTTTTCACTGTGCGTCGGTTAGGTTATAAAATCATTGATTATGAGACCTGTCACTGTTTTTTAAATGTTAAAAAAATTTCATAACAATTTGAGAAAAAATTAATTTTCGGTTTGTAATTAAGAAACGGCATTTTATAAATTCAAAGTAAATTTTTTAATGATTGGAAATTTGAAATATATTAAAATTGTAAAATTTTCTTAGGCAACATCTTATCTGCTCTTATATCTACTTTGCTGTAATTAGACAAAGTTTATAATGCCTTAGATATTTTGTTAATTAGCTCGTTATCCCGTTATATACAACTGCCTTAGCTCATTCGAAGTTTCAGGTCTATTTTTAGTTGGATATTCCTCCACACTTGAGTTAAAGTTTTAATATAATGCATTATTCGATAACTTTCTAATAATAATAATTATTATTTCATGACACTAAGTGATAGCATACTGAATGTATTATTATTATTATTTTTATTATATATTTCTTATGTGCTTTGGCTAACCATTAGTATAGTAAAATGTGTGTCGTTTTGTAAACAAAGCGCCTGATAAGAATGTGAGAATCAGTCCGATTAAAATTATTCTTAATTTATTTAATTTCATTTTATTTTGCAGCAAGGTCAAAATACAATATAAATACAATTATAAAAAATCCTGTTACAACAATGACGAGAAAAGTGAAAGAAATTAAAATGACTTTCACAACAACATTATAAAGAATCTTCTCAGACGAATAGAAAGGCAACAAAATGGTAGCTCTGATTTAATAAATGTTTCTTTTTTTCATCTTTTCTTCTTAAGATTTTAGTAGTTTCTTTTTGGCCCGATGAAAGTGCAGAGCACTTGAATTGACCCAAATGACCAATAATGGTCATCATCGTCTTGGTTGTCATGTGGACAGAGTGAAGGAACAACAACAACAGCAATAAAGACTCAACGGTTGCTCTCTGGTTCGTTACACATTTGATTTCAAAAGGAAAAGTTGATTGACTAAAACAACACACAACTGCAACCGCATCCAGCTGAAACTGCATGCAACAAGTAGAACCAATATGTGTCAACCAACACCAGATCCGTCATAAAAGATACCATATAGATATTATACACAAATGTGACAATCGCTTTTTGGTTTATTTTACCACTCGCTGATCGTTTAATAAAAAGCACAAAACTATGTGCTCAAAGGTTAATTTAGAGCTTCAGCTCAGGGAAAGGAAATAAGGTGACTAATACTATTGTTGTTGTTGTAGATTTGCGTCAATTATGTTTTCTAGTCGAACTACAGCCGAATAAACATCATAAAAATACCACAACAAGTAATAATGACATGTGATTGAAATTATTAATAAATATTCTACATGGTTTCAATGTTTTACAGAAAAACTAGTTGTGGTCGAAGAATATATTTATTTAAGTTATTGCAATACCAATTTGCAAATTCTGCATGCTGTTAACGTTACATTGTTAAGTTTACTTAAAACCTGTTCAATTTGATTTACAATTCGATTGGTGTCACATGGAAAAGCCAACGCAAGATCAATGAAATTTTGACAAGGCTTAAAATGACCATTTTGTCACTCCAAGAACAGCAGCAAAAATAATCAAGGCTCAACGAATATCTTAGTAGGTAGTGAGTTCAGGCTCAATCGAGCTAACCCACGAGCTAACGCGCAATTCAATTGAAGCCACATACAATTGCAAATCATAAAGAATGAGAGTGCCGAGAGACGGAATCAAATAATCAATTGGCATCGTTTCATACTTCATCGCAGTTGGTTGAATGTTGCCGTTTTAATTGAGTCTAAAAATAGCTACGCACTTGTACATTGATATTACGAGTACATCAATTCAATTGAACTAAATTTGCACTTCTAAGAAGAGATATATAAGTCCACTTGAGTCCAGTCTGTGTTTTTCAACTCGGAGGTTTTTGGCCAGTTGAATGAATTTGAAGTACAAGCTATTTTTGGACCAGTGGCAAGCGGAAGACATAAGAAAAAACCATTTAAGTTGAATTGGATTAAGTTTCGATTATTTACTACCTATTTAATTGGATTCTAGATAAAATATTTATTTAAGGAGTTGTATTTTTATTAGCTGCCATGAACAAAAATTTTTAATTAACATGTTTTTTCATTATTGAATATTTTTTTTTATTATTTACTTGAATTTTCACGGTCAAAAGTTCGCGGCTACAGTTCTGATAAGGACTTTCATATATTGCCTTTATTTAACAACGTTACACATAATAAAGATTATTTGGTTTATGCTTATCAGAAAGAGGAACAGAGGCGAAGAGCAAGAATACAAGTTACATGTTTTTACACAAAATAAATATTATTAAAGACAACGACTTAAAGCTATAAATAAAATGATTATGACAAATTGAACTTACCATCGCCTGTTCGATTTTGTTGTCAATCGCAACTGCACTTGTTCCAGATGCACTATAAATAAAAAAGAAAATTTTTAATTATAGAATAATTAACTTAATTTAAAAGTATGGTCGATAAAGTAATTTTAAATTTTTAATTGTATTTATTGAAATTTTATTTTTAATTTGGGTTGCGGTTTTTATCAGATTAAATGATCGGTTTAACTCCTTGGGGACTCTAAAATTGCGGTTTATTTAATTTGACCTTGTCGCGATTGAGGTCAATTAGATAATAAAACATCATAAACTTTTGCAAGCTTTGGCACAATCGAAAAATAAAAGAGCCCCCATTTAAATGCAATGTCAAATGCGCAATTAAATTGTCAGCTTTTTGCATTAAAAATTGGCGAAAATTTTGTGAGATAATACAAGAGTCGCCCCATCAAATGTTTTTGCAAAACATAAATGAACAAAAATAAACCACAACGAGTGTGATAATTTGTTTGGCTCATTAAAATGATTAAATAGTTTTGGCTGGCAGTCCAATTGTCCGTTCGACTGTCTGTCAATCAGTCAGTCTCTCAATGGTCTGTTGAATTTACAAATGCAAATACATGTTAGTGGAGCAGCTGCAAATAATAAATACATTTCCTTAATTATGGAGTGACCAACAAATTACATATTGTACCATTGTTCGAGTCGCTTGTAATTATGTAACATAGGCAAAAATGGCAAAAAAAAATTAATTAAAAACAGCAGCAAGAGTATATTTGTTGATTACATGAAGCAAAAATCCAACAGCTATGTAAAAATCATTTAAAGACTTAAGGAGCATATAAGGATCGATTTAACAATTCTAAATTGATATTTGATTTAAAACTAAGTTCTTAATGGCAAACAACTATGCTGAGAGTTCGCAGATTTGTTCACCTTGAACAGGAACCGGAGAGATCAAAATTTTTACTACGACTGGTTTTTTAGTGACTTGAAAAAAACCATTCAAGGACATTTGACATTTGCCAAGCGATTAAAAAAAACAATCACTATAATTTTGATATAGTGCGGCAAATAAACTGACAGACTGTGATTAGCATTTCTGATGAAATGAGTACATTGAACTAAACGCACGTTTTAATGGGCTATAGATCATGGTCAATAGTGACTTGAAGACGTAGTATATTGAAAGTTCTCTGCACTGTATTCAATCGATAATAAATATGAGCTCAGATAGGAATGAAAGGCACATTGTTCAATGTGTTGAGGTGTCACGCAATCTTCAATTATAGAAATGCTTACTGTGTCATCATAAAGATGGCTATAAAAGATATCAAAATAGAATAGAAGTCGATGAGTCAATACTGAGTTGAAAATACTCTATTTCGCATGTTAACATTGCAATTTTCCAGGTCAAAGGTAGAAATAACATTCCACCAAAAATAAGATAAAATCGAGGGTGATTGAGTCATAGAACCTTAAATATATTACGAATTAAATGTTATCGTAAGACGGAAGTGAAGTTCGAAATATGACTGTTTGTATATTTCTATAATTGATAAAGGAAGTCGACGACGATTTATAGAGATTGATTTCCTTTAAATTTAAATTTTTGATTTTCCGCATTTAACGCAAGCTATGTAAATATAAATGAATTTAATTTTATTATTACCTTTAAAAATAACTTGATCATTTTATTAATGGTTGTCGAATGAACAAACATCATACACACACATGGAAGAAAATAATAAAAAAATTTCACTTTTCATTATTATTGCTACTGTCGTGGTTGTTATTATTGTTGAAACGCGACTTATTTATATGGATAGATTTGTGAGCTTGCACAATAATTAAAGTCGAGCGACTATAATAAAAATGCCGCTCATCACAACAGAATGATGATGATTTCTTTTTTAATGGGTTACAGGCCGAGGACTTGAACTGTGACTGTAGCTAATCTGAGAGTCTCACTTGCCTGACATCACAAGGACGATATGCGAAAGTTTCTTAACCGACCGCCCTTGTAGACACAACACAACTCAGACGGGATGCAATCGACGCTTTTTTTGTATGACATATGCCCATACCGAAAAAAGTAAAAGTTTCACAGTCTGGACGACCCGATGTAGAGTGCAATGACTCATGGCGTGACTTTTGTTCTCTTTCTTTGGTTAACGCCAATAAAATATACACAATGTATATATATTTTTGTATACTGCCATACACAGTATGTATGTATGTATACTTGTGCTGCCAATGTCATTGCGGACAACGGTCAATGGCATTGTAAATCGCATTTGATAAAAACAAATTTCAAAACACATAAAACAACAAATTGTTTTTGTCAGTAACTAAAATTATATACATTTAGTATGCATTTTATGTATATAGCTATTGTTCTTTAAATTGCAAAGAATTTGCCAAAATTTATTTGTAAAAAACTAACATAAAACCATTGACGATCTGTTTCTCGTGCTGAGCTATTTTTGAGCTATTAACTCCCCAATTTTAAAACTTGAACAGCATCATTACCATTAGTATTAGCAATAGTTGTACTACGAGAACATTAGTATTAGGTGTATCATTATTAATGGAATTAAATTAAATATGCTGACGTCACAAGGAAGAAGCGAAAAAAGAAACGGCAAATAGAAACAGAAAAGCGTAGCGTGATAAATGAGTAAGAACTTGAAACACAAACGACAAACAACACAAGAAAATGTGCAAAGTTTATTAAAGTTCAAGCGATGACGGCAACATACAAAAAATACTATAACAAGCTTGTTGTCTGGATTTTCGTATTTCATTTTATTTGATTTTTGGTTCAAGCATATTTTATTAGTTTTATTTGCTGTTGTCGCACGTTTACTACAATTGCTTCTTCAACACCAAATCACGTGATAAGTGATACTTTGTGTATCTCTTACTATTAAATGTGTTCGACAGTGAAACCTTAGCTTTTTAATAATCAACTCTTAATACCCTACGTTCCGATTGGCTCGGAAATTAATATGTTGAGTTGGATAAATGTTTATATATGTTAAACATCTAACTATCATAACTTTGTCGATTTACTTGTAAATTCTAGTTAATGTCTCCAGTTATAAGTAATATTGTTTAGCTGCAATTTGTGGCGGCAATGCAAGTGCAACTGCAACAACGTCGAATTACACACCAATTGCGAACCAAATTAATCGAATTAAATAAGATTCCGTCCTCTTTTTCCTTTTCTTATATTTATTGGCACATTGCCAATGTGGCCAGACTGCGTGCTTAGTGTCACTGCTCTTTGGCATTTTGTGGTCTATTTTGGTTATTTACAAATTCCACTCAAATATTAAAAGATAAACAATAACAAAGTTTCACTTTTACATATATTTTTTTCATACCCAGACACAGTTTCCGATATGCTAAAATTGTGGATGTTGCAGTTGCTTCTTTTCGCAGTTCGAGTTTCTACTACAATTTGCTGCTGTTAGTTCTTTTCTCATTTCAAGAAATTTCATCATCTGTGCTGACGTTGCATAAACACAAACAATAAATACAAATTGTGTTGAAAAATCAATATTGCAATAATTTGGTATGTGTCAGCATGAATAACACAATGCAAGCTCTAGAACAGTGAGTTACGTAATGGATTTCCCAAAATTATTTTGAAACAATAATTTATTTTTCCTGGTTTTTATATATTTATAATTTAAAATATTTTATTTAAAACAGTTTTTATAAAGATTGTTAATTTTTTTACTAATTCAGTATTTTAAATATTTTATTTAAAAAAAATTAAATTCAGATACTTAAATTTTTTTTTTTATCAAAATAATTACTTAACGTGCTGTGTATTCACATTTACACATTCTAACGTGGAATCTTATGGCGCGCACTTGCCGTATTGACAACTTTTAGAGCATTTGGCTCAAGTGTTTATTTGCATTGTTTACGATTTCAGGAAGTGAATATCAGAAAGTTATTTGATTGTAGGGCGTAAAAATAAAAAAGATTAAGGAATTTGTCGCTGAATTGCATACAAAGTTTAACCCATACTAAGTTGTATTAATAGTAGTAGAAGTATGAAGAAAAAAACTTAAACAAACACTTTTGACTCACTCTTCAATTAGTTCTATTCTGTAGATACTACGATGTTTTCCAGGGAAAGCCCACACAACATGAAAAGAACAGCACGAATTTGTCATTTACCCGACTAAAACAAACCCTTAACCAAAATTAAATAAGTTTAAAAAGCTTATATTGGTCATATACACATGCGATATTCTAAGAGTAATACGTGTAAAAATGCAAATCTCGCACTTTGATTAAGCGTCTAAAAACTATTCTATTTTATATTAATATGCCATTTCATTTTCTGTCCCTGACACAATTAAAAATACAATCATTTAGCAAAATGAAAACAATACAAGAAATTTATTAATAAACGAAAAAGAAAACGAATCAGAATGTTGCAAGGGTGACAACAAAAACTAGACATAGTGAAACGACAGTCATTGGATACAGTTAAAGATGCGAATGCGACTTGGTAACCAGTTTGCAAGTCGAACAACAGCCGAAGAGACCGAAAATTTTGTAGGAAGCCATACAATGTCTGAAATGTCGCCAACTCGGCAGGCTTTTTCTGTCTTGGCTACAACTATCGATGCAGATACAGCTATAAGCTATAACTACAGCTTCCACTTGGCATCCCATCTGCCAAACTTGCAATAAGTTGTTCAACTGGACGTAACGGGCAAAAAGCAATGGGGTCAGTCAGGCTACAACAAAAATAAAAAAATTTATCAACTAACGATGCGTTTTGCGCTGATGTAACGCGGAACGCAGACTTACACAGGAAGCTCAACCAACATACATAACCTGTATCTATGAGATACAAATCAAGCGAAATTATTGTGCCTTACCTAACAAACAGCAGCCGCTTATATAGACTCTCTAGATAACTAACCTATATATTGTAACGTCTTGTTGACTATAGTAAGCTAATTTTAGACACTGGATCAATTATCAAAGCGCCATGCAACCAAACCATTTAGACAATTTTAGCTAAATTTATGCCTAAAATGCAAATGAAAATTGACATCAATTGGAAAGTGCGACAAATATTTTGCAGCGACAGATATATACATAGTAGAATACCTATACACATACTTAATTATATCTTTTATAAAGTTGTCATAACTTTAAATTCAAATAAGTGTATTCACTATAAGCAACAAACTTTTAACATATAAAACATCTTACTTGAGTTATACGAATTAAAAAATTCTTATTAAATGGGAGTAAAAAATTAAAATACTATTACATAAACTTTGGACGTCCGCAAAATCAAGTCTGTAAATCGTTCGATGACCGAAGACTTGTTTATACAAACTTATTTCTCGTAATCTTCAACTCAATAATTTAATTCTCAAAGTAAAGTTTTTAAAGCTCTGCTTATAAAAGCATTAAGAATAATATTCGTATTATTTCGATATACTCACTCTGATTCTGGTAGAAAGTAATCAATGTATTTCATAACAACTTCCCTAACGGGATCTTGTTGTTTGCCCGAAATACTTGGATACATATCGAAATCCATTTTGTTTGTATTGTTATTTTTGTTGTGGTTGTTATTATTGGAGCCGGCTTCAGTTTTCATTATCGAATTGGGCCAACAATGCGGGTTATTTGTATCGTAATGCTGTTTCAGCTAAACCGTTATGCAGTCTTATCGTATGATATGCACACACATAAATACATATATGTAAGTATGTACGCAAATATTCTTGTAATATGTCTCTTTTGTTGACTACGTTTGTACTCTTTTACACTTGCTCTCTCGCTGTACACACATATGTAGAAATGCCGTTGCAACTGTTGTTTTAGCTGTTTTATTAAGCTTATATTTTTTTTTTTTTTTTTTTGGATTGCCAACAAAGTTAATTAGGTTTTTTTTGTTGAACTCTCTTTCATCCATAAGATGCATTGTTATATTTGCATTTGTGTTATATAAAATTCTGAGCAATTTGGTTTTAATTAGTTTCACTTTTTGTGTGCTGGAAACAGCCTCAAAGAACTTTTATGAAGTTTTCGAATTTTGTTTCCTTTTTACATAAAATAACAATAACTCTCTCATTTCTAGTATATTTATGCTGGCTGCGACGGGGTGAGCGAGCAAAGGCGCTCTCTCAGCTGCAATTCAGCAGAGAGTAGCAGACAATGAGAGAGAGAGTAAAGTACGCAACACACACACAGTTACACCAAATTCAGCACTGACACACATTCCGTCTCTTTCGTTTCTCTCTTATGTGCCTTTGTGTCGCTCTCAGTGAAAATATGAAAAATGCGCGCGAGACGTTTTTGTTAAAAAATTTTAACCACTTTTTAAATGTGCATGTGTGAGTATTAATTGTTTATCTACCAGATTTATAAACAATTGCCGTTTTTTTTATCAGCTGTGTGCCACACTTAATTATTTCCCACACAATATGTATATAAACACATATTGCACTTCAACAAAAATTATAATGTTGCTTAAGCGTACACGTAAACACAATGAACAACAATTTATTAATAAAGACGCAAAGCAACAACAAAAAACATCGCCAAAGCAGCTACAATTTTATCGTGTTTTGTGTATGATTTGATTTTTTCGTGTTTGCTGCGTCAGAGCTCCCGAGCATAACTGAACGTTGAATTCAGTTGCTTTTGGTTGTTGCTGGTTCCGTGAGAGAGCTGAGAGCCTGACTACCCAGTACCAACAATGAAAAGACAACCAGGTTACAACAGCAGCAGCGAAGCGACCGCAGCAGCAGCCGACCGACAGCGGCGGCAGCTTTTGGTGGTGGCTTCTTGAAGTATCGAAGAGTGCGGCTGAAGTTAAAAGTTTCATAGACCGTTGCAATGTTGCCAAATTAAAAAAAGCTAACAGCCTTAATAAGCTGTCAACATTTTAAAATAGCTAGAACAAGCTTGGATATGTTCAAGAATGTCAAATAAATAGAAATAATACCTTTTCATAAGGACACAACTCCGACATTAGTATAAAGCATAAGAAAATTGATCCTTTAATGCGAAATGCTCGTAAAGAAATTGACTGTTTAATAAATTTTAATGCAAATTTATTCTTAAATCCTTATCCAATTAAATAAAATACGTCTCCAAATTGCTGCTACCATTTTACAAAAGTGGTCGATACAATTACGATCGGTATTAAAAATAAAATCAATTGAGTAGGTCATTGTATGAACACCAAAATCTTACAGACTTAGAGCTAGGAGCTCAAAAGTGCGGCATCTTTATTAATTTCAGCTAATTAAATATTTATGTTAGCCACCGCCCGGCATTTTACAATGGCATTACCAATTCAGAACTGGCGGTAAAAAAGCTGAGGTGACAACACTTGTCCGTTGGGTGGCAAAGGGCAGCGCAGCAGCTGCGCTGCGACAGCGTTACCTCAAGCAAAGCTTAGCGTTCGGAGCTACAGCATGAAAACTGAACTGAACGAAAGCTAATCAGCACACGCAGACAAAACGTACATATGTAAATGCGCAAATATGTACATACATACATACATTCATACATATGCAAGCAGACACATGGCAACCACGTTTGTGGCTCGTGCTCAAAGCAAACAAAACGCATGTAAACAAACAAACGAGTAAAGCAAAAACAGCAACAACAAGTAATGCCCAAATACAAATCTTTTGGGAATGCAGTCAGGTAAATTATACAAATAAAAAACTTGTGACAAGAACAGCTCTCTCCCAATCCAAGCACGCACACATATTTAACATACAAAAAGCAATATGGCTGCTTTAAAAGCTTTTCAGCTGAATAGTGCAAGCAAAAGAGAACGAAACCATACAAAACGTTAACTTGTCAGCAACGAGAGAGCGCCCTCGAGAGCATAAAATTAAGATACAGCTAGATAGAGAGCGGGAGCTATACGTTTAACGAAAAAAGAACTTTTGATATTCAGCGAAGCAACGCAGCATTAACAACAACACCAATGACAACACACTCAGAAAGATTTTCGGTTGATTTCGATTTGAATATAAAAAAATAATAAAGGGATTGCCCCCCTTGTAACCAACCCAAATTAAGTCACCACCACCCCTCAAGGTGTAGAAGTTTTCTTCACGCAGACAGAAAAGAACTCCACACAAATCAGCTGATTGTCTGTCAAGCTCTGAAATCTATTCACTCTCTCTTGACTAGTGACGTTAAAATAAATCTAATTTCCAATTTTTAAATTTGTTTTTTTTACGATCAACCAAGTAAATTACATTATTTTCGGTTTAACAATTTATGTAAGCTTCAAATTATCATAACTCTGCTTAAACTTTATCGATTTCCACACGGAATATTCACTTTTTTTATTATTTAGCCTACATTAAAACTGGATTTTTGTTTGTCTATTAATGCTAGTTTTTTCGAACCTTAACACTTTCTCTACTACTTCAAACTGTTATCACTGCTCTATTTTCCTTTTATTAATTTATATTTTCATCATTATTCCAGACTTAATTACAGCTTACCATACATTTTATATTTTTTTTTTTTTTTTAACTTTTGTAAGACAACAACTCACCTGCAAGCAAAAGAGAAGAATAAATGTTATAACATATTTCAAACAGATTAAAATTTTTTGCATTTAATAGATAATTTTAAAATCAAAGATACATTTATACGTAGATTTCGGAAAGCTAGTCGTCTTCGTCTTTTTTTAAACTTTGGCAAAGCCAGCAACAATTTCGAAAACCCATTAAATATAGAAAACTGTTGCCGGAAACGAAAGCTATTAAATACTTAACAGAGAAAATGTGCGTAACGATTTCAATTTAAAAGAAAAACCACTAAAATAAATCTTGTATAAATATATATTTTATTTTTAGAGATGAGAACAAAGTTTGTTTAAAACGGGGGCGTAATGGATTATGTTGAAATGGATTACGGCATAAAATGGGTTAATGCAATATTAAAACTAAGTGAGATTCAGCCGGGAAAAAAAAAACTAGAAATTCAAAACTAAAAAATCTTATTATATTTTTCAGATATTTTGACTTGTTTATAGTTAACATATTTGTGTGAGGATGAAGTTTAAATTTTATCGTTATATTTATAGATTCTGTTCCAGGTAACAACTTATTGTTATTGTTGATGATATAATTCACACGTTGAAACGTTGGCAAAATACTAAAACTAACTTGACTGGCTTAAATCTGTTACAAGCTTTATAGATACAATTGTATCTATAGTTGTTGTTGACAAGTTGAGCATGTTGAATTTGTTGCTGGGCAAGTCCATTTTGAGTTGTTTTCTGGTGTTGTTGCATTTTTAATGGACGTTTAGAGGCGTTAAGTGCTGACTTTTATATGTTTTGCAAAAAACAACATTTTGATTGGACACGCCCCATCAATTAGCAACCACCTACACGCGCAAAGCTTCACTATCGATAAGCAAAAAGAATTTCGCCACAAAAACAGCATCTAAAAATTTTTGTATGTTGATTTCTTGTTGTTGCTGTTCAAAGCCATTTCCAGGCATTGTTTCGTTGTTGTTATGAAACATAGCCACCACAACAACCACAATCACTACAACAGCAACAGCAACAACAAAAATAAACAACCACAACAGCAACATCTTTTAAGCGGGCAATTATCCGATGCAGCCGCTGGCAGCTTCAACCAAAAAATCGTGAGACAGCATTGAGTTTTTTTTTTTTTTTCTTCGCTCTCAACTTTCGTTTTTTCTTCACTTCTATTAAATGCATACAGTAACAAAGTAGCATGCAATTTGAGCCAACGATGCTGCCATTTGTTATGGGTCCATTAGTGGGCGGTCAAATGGGCGGGGTCAAAAGACTGACCTCTGGTATGCTGAAAAGCGAAAGGCAACAACAACACGTGAAGTTCAGTTCAAATTCATGTAAAAAATAGGAAATATACAAGAGACACCAAATGTTGATTCACGCGAATGTAATATATTAAGCCACGTCTATATAAACCCATAAGTTTAATCTTTACGGTATTTTTTTTCATTTTACCATCCTCACATGAATCAATAATATAAATAAAGACGTACAATAAAATACATTCAAAAGAGTCCGCATATCATTGGAGTAAATCCAAAACGAGAGTAGGTTACTTGCCGTCTACTTGTTTTTGAATTGAGTCATAAAAAGGCAACGAAGTGCACGATAAAAGCAAAATATTTGCCCACAAAAAAGAAGAGAACAAATTTGTTTTTTGCGCTGACGTCACGTGCGGAATAAGTCAATGCAGCAAAAGAAGAGAAAATAAAATATACAAAATTAAAATTATATGTAGTTAACACTGATATCACTTAAAGATTATCTGCAGAAATATAGATTGTAATTATATTATTTTTTGACGGTTTTATCATTAGCTAATCAGATCCTTATCGTACATTTTTTCCTTTGTTTTATTGTCTATTTAATATCTATTAAATAAAAAAGAGCATTTAGAAAATAAAAGTAGTTTACATTAACAAGTAAACAGTGCTTTTATTTCAAATATTTTTTTAATTAATGCGACAATTAAACCAATTTATTTACTACAATATGGTCTTTTGAGGCGTTACATATTTTATTAGGAAGCCGTAATGCTCAGGAGAAAAAATGGATAAAAAAACCCCTAATCGATGTTAAATGTCAGACTCAAGTCATGAGTCCATGTAATCTTTCCACATTTCTTCCAAGTTTCTGCAAACCTCGCTATAAAATTGGCTTAGGTTGACGCAGTTTTCTGTGTCATTATGAGTAATTAGTCGTATATTGGAGCGACTTACTTCAAACAATGACTAATATTACATCAAAGCTAAAAACTATACAATGCCAGGACAACGGTTTGGCGTCTTTAGATTCTCGACAACAACAAGAGTCTAAATAAGACAATCACAAAATCGATGGCCAGCTGAGCTGTGAATCGTTTAAGCAATATTTATGTCATGCGTCGTATATTCTTGGTTAAGGTACGTTATGATCCAGTACCCTGTTCACCCTTTCCCCTTTTAAAAACCTCGCTATAAAATTAGCTTAGGTTGACGCAGTTTTCAGTGTCATTATGAGTAATTAATCGTATATTGGAGCGACTTACTTCAAACAATGACTAATATTACATCAAAGCTAAAAACTATACAATGCCAGGACAACGGTTTGGCGTCTCTAGATTCTCGACAACAACAAGAGTCTAAATAAAACAATCACAATATCGATGGCCAGCTGAGCTGTGAATCGTTTAAGCAATATTTATGTCATGCGTCGTATATTGTTGGTTAAGGTACGTTATGATCCAGTACCCTGTTAACCCTTTCCCCTTTTAAATCCTCCAGCATCGCTTGACTGACTGCCTTCCTATCAGCAGCCTTTCACATGCTACACAAGCTGGCCAGCCTCCTCACCCCAATCACGACCATCGTTAAATAGTATATGTGCAATATGCAAAGTATTATACCTCTAATAATACTTATCTAACCGAGGCGTGAGTCTGATATGACTACTAATTTGAATACAACTCTGAATATGAATCTATATACAAGAGTGTGCATTCAACTTATCTAAGCTGTTGGATTTATTTATTATAAATATTATTTATATAAAATAGAAAATATCGCTTGAATTGTATTTTAAAATCATCTATTACTTTATTTCAGTGCTATAAACGCGAATACCCATTACGAATGACGTACTGTGATTTATAAAAATAATTAATTGCATTTGATAGCTGTTTAATTCCATTATATAACCTCATAAACTCGCTTATTAATTATTAAATTTATTTAAGAAATGATTTCATGTTATAATTATTATAAATACAATAAAAATTAAGCATCGAACTTCAACCTCTTATAATTAAAATCTAAAATATAAATATGTATATATTTAATTATTTCAGAAATTCGATTTGTTTTATTTTTTCTAATGAGACTGGGGAAAACAATGGAGGTTCTAGACTAGAGTTTTGTTCTCGACAAGATTTAGCGGAAATGGAAATCTTTAATCTGTTTCAATTTTATTTCAGAAACATTTTGCATTTTGATAAAGTGAAATAAAAATTAAATGCTTAGCTTAAATGCAACGCGAAAAACCGGAACAGATATGAACATGAAAATAATTTAACGGAACATATTTTTGGTGTATTACAATTATAGCTTACTATATAATAAGTATAGATCAATATGTATGATTTAAATGTTTTATCGAATCATACTGCCAACATCTCTTTCTTGCTTGCATTCTTTTTTTTAAGACAATTTAATTTCTCAAAGATATTCAAAAACTTAATGCGTAGTTGAGAATAATTCGAAATCGAAAACACATAAGATAAATGAACAAAATCAATAAATTTTCGGTTAATATAAACATCGATTGTTTTGCTATTTTTGCAAGAGAATACAATAACAAAAGCTGTTGCAAACCAACATAACAAAAAGTATATATATAAATCATAAATCGAGTAAAACAATACTGTATGCCAAATTGATTATGTGGAGTTGTTGTAGTTGTTGTAATACTCGTAACTATGCCCCTAATTATTATATTTTTGGGGCAGGCAACACAGATGCCCCTTCCTGGGGGCCATGTGTTCGATTTATGTGAATAGTACATGCAGCACATGTGGCCAGGCATTAAGAAGATCAATAGGAAAAGAAAATACTCGATAAAAGGCTACCCTGCAATATCGTTCGAGACATTTATCATATTTTACAAAGTCTAACGTTCTTTTTAATAAGATCTAAGTACCCGATTTATACTTTTGGAACCTTGTTTATTTCGAAAAGAAATCAAAAGATAAAATTTCAAACATTTGAAACAAACTTTACCTGCTCCAACGCTATTAAAGTCTTTGTGGCGAATTTGAAAGATCTAGCTTTTATAGTCTCTAACATTCTTTTTCTCATACAGACGGAAGGACGGACATACGGATATATATAATTTATAGGGTTGGATATGCCGTCTTGACGGAAATTTTAATTTCCAGATGTGCTGGATACTATGCTTAAGTGAAATCGAAAATAAATTGACTCTTCAAATGTTTATAATAAAGATCATTTTCTTTACTTTATTTATATGTGCATTCTGTACGAAACAAGTACAAATAATAAATAAATAATAATAATCAATAAACTTAATCTGACTAATGTTAATTAATTATTTTTATGCACAGCTTGCAGACAGCTCGACGAAAGTTACGTTTTAATTTGTTTGTTTAGGGCCTCTAGCTAAAAAACGAAACGAAAAACATAATAAATAACAAAAAAAAAGTAGCTGAAAACATTTTGCAGGCCTACGGAAAATACAAACATGCTCTTTATGTACCTATGAATATATATATATATATATAAATATACCTCTAGAATCCAGATATACGCACACCCACATAGGTTTAACTAACACACACGTGTAAATTGAATTGACCATGAAAAATATTTTTGCCAGCTGCGTATTTAGCTATGTTTCAGGTGAGCTAAAACAAAATATATGTTCAATATATCCATTAACGTCTCAGCAGAACAAAGAAGCAGATTCAAGAAAGACAATGTACATTTTTACATATCTAATCAAGTTAAATATAAGCTCACAGAGATACACTAACCATACTGATAAGGCAAAGTACAGATACCACTATAATTTAACCACTTTAACCCCATTTTCAAGGTCGAATGAATGTGTCTTTTCTCTCGTATATCTTCAAAACTCCATTAAACTGTACGCCTGACTAACTGTGATTTAATTATAAATAAAAGTAATCGATATAATATTAATATTTGAAACTTGTGTTTCCGTTTTTTTGCTGTTTTTCCGTTTGAACGCACTCTATTCAACCGTTGAATTTTGTAGGCACAGAGTACAAGTGGAAATAGCTTAAGTGAAAAAAGCTAGCGGTGGCGACACGAAAAGGTCAAAGGTCGTGCGACTCCCGTGCATTTACCTTTTGGTCTGAAAATGAGACGTTGACTCAAAGAAAATTGTTTTAAATTGTAGAAGTTGTTGTACTTATTGTAAATCTTTAGTAAAGTTTTACCTTAGATTGGCAAAGGTAATCAGCTTGGGGAGACTTCGTCTTCGTCGCCAACTTGTGTCAGTTCAAGGCAGTTCATTGATAAATACAAAAAAATAATGCAGACAGCCTTGGAACGATGTCTAATTACCTCCTATTCACGGTGCTAATATGCTGTGTAAGGTTAGGTGGGTGGAGAGGGGGAATAGGGAAGAGGTGGGTGGGAGGGGGGAAGGGTAGCAAAAATTTCGGTGTACTCAAGTTGCGTGTCCAACTTAAGTTCTACGATTCTTAAAGCTAGACTGTGTGAAGCATGGGGAAAAATGTCGAAAATGAAACCACGTGAATTGTAGACCAAAATAAATTATGAATTACATTTATTATAGACATAATTTATTGTGAAGCAAGGGAATTTTATTATTTAGTTATTAATTAAAAATATTTTAAATATTGCCATACAATTATGTTTGAAAATTCCAAATATATTGTCAACCATACATCCCTTTTATGTAAATACTAAAAGGGTTATATGGTATGTAAGCACATTTACAAACAATCGTTCTTACGTTCTTAAAATCTATCTGAGGACTTTATTATCTGCATTTTATACAATCAAATCAACGCACATGGTATTATTATTATACCCAAATAGGGATTACAGCTCACGATGGTCATAATACTCAATAATAATATTTCTGTAGCTCGTTGCTCGTAGGCAGTTGTGAATATTATAGTTTTTATAATGCATTGCAAATGTGCAATTTCAATGCAGTGGAGAGCTCGAAGCGATAAGCTAAATGACCCCTTGTAGAGGGGTTAAAGAGAAGGGGGGAGAAGCGAATGTGTTCGCGTGGCTCTAAAGCAAATAAATGCCATCCACATAAACCACAAGGCAGACAGATTGCAGGGGGAACGGCTAGTTATGATGTTCCACTATTTAAATGCTAAGCGAATATGTATTTCTTGATTTGTTTCTTTACAGCCCTAGCACTTAAAAAGTACAAAAAGGTCTACTTATTCAAAGTGCACACAAAGACATAAAGACACACCAGTTCTACTTCTTTCAAATGTCATTTTAAGACTTCTAACATAATTACTATTATGATAAGTATCCTGGTCCTCAATATTGTAAATTAATCTTATATTATTATCGTATGTTTCACAGTCGAAATCGCTCGTTTGTAGTATTCTTTAAAATTTTTTTTCAGTTATTTTTTTTCTACGACTTTTTTGAGAGGTTTTTGTTTTTATTTCCCCAGACTGTTGATTTCAGTAGTCAGTAGTCAAATTTGCATATTTTGCACATTTCTATAAAACGAGTCGCGTTTGTAATTTATTTATGTAAATTGCTTGGAAAATGATTTTGTAATAAAAATTTAAAATTTGCGAGCTAACAACAATTAGAATTGAAACAGGTTTTATGCTTTTGGGGTCACTTTGTGAAATTGAAATTATATTATCTATCGAATGAATTTTGTTTGGCCCATCAGCTGATTTGTAAATTATGGTCCAAGTTCTGACAAATATATGCTTAAATTATATATTTTACTTGCCATTTACCTAGACATTGAAAAGATGCAATATTACATACATTTGCAAATGCATATTAAGTGGAAAATACTGAAAGCTAATTAGCCTTAGACACTTAAATGTGAAATACCTCGACTTGACACCCACAGCACTTGAATAACTTAGATGTGAATTATTCAATGGTTATGAAATATTTAGCATATAGCGTTAACAGGTTAAAATTTACATTCAGTCAATATCAAAGCTTCGTCTATGAATGTGAGATTCAAAATCGCTTTTGTAGATGTACGAAAATTAATGAAAAGTTGAATATTTAATTTGGAAAAGGGGTGAAAAACAGTTGCTTGTATATATATTAATTTTCTGCAAAAACATAAAAAAATATATTTGATTGGCAATAGCAAACGCTTAAAACATTTTGTAATAGCATAAAGACAAACCAAACATAGTTTTTTTATATTCCAAATATTGAAAATACTGTTCATAAAAATAGAAATCAATGCGCCCAACAATATTCAGACTATGAATTATTCGTAACTGAATTAAATAACTATTTCTTATAAGAATATTCCAAATGTTTATTGTAAAATTGTTTTTTTTTTTTACAAGTATTTTGTCAGTATTGTACTTACTCTTCAGTGCTGAACATTCGCACCATATGACGTTGTAAATACTGTGGTACACATTGTGGAGAGGAGGGTGGGGTTTGATACGGATTCATTAGGGACTCGTCGTCATCGAAATATCCAGATGATGTGGATGAAGAGGTGCGCGGATATTTGAGCATGATTGCGACTGATTGTTGGTGTTATTCTTGTTCTTAACAACAATAATAATAACAATTGTAATAGTAATAAAATGTAAATGTAAAAGTATTCACAGCTGTGTGTTATAGTTGCACAAAACTTTTGTCTGAACTCGTTGTCAGTATTTGTATTTGTTTTGTGGTTATCTTTGGCACAATTACGCGTTTGTTGTGTCTAAGACGATTCGATTTTTGGCTTCAAACTTTTTATGATTTGTTTATATTTTGTCTGGGTTGCGTTTTTTTTATTTTCCTCTTCTTTTGGAGTATATTTCTTTGATTTTTATTTCTGGTTTTATTTTTTGCTAATTCACTGCCAAAAATTAAACTTTATTGAAATTTTTGCTTTCGTCTATATTTTTTCCGCCACGCCTCATTGTTATATAAAGACGAAATGTTTAATTATTATTCAATCAGCACGAAGCGATCAACAACTTAAAAAAAATGTAAAACGCTTGCGAATTTTTGTTAAATTTTATTTTTGTTTTGTGTTGATTTTCGCTCCGTCGAACGCGTACAAAATGTATCTAAATATCTGAGCAAATGTCCAAAAACGAATGCGAAACATGCACTTGAACGAATCGACGACACAAACGACAAAACGAATCGTGTATATTGAGCAATATATAATGGCAATTGTTAAGTGTATTTTCAACCATATTTTTATTTGAATAAATAAATAAATATATGTTAAAAATACTGTAAAGAGCGCACGAGCTTTTGGAAGTTGTTGTTAATCGTCGTGCCAAATGGCAACAACTAATATTTGCATATATTTAGCATTATCTTTATAGAGAATATCCAGCTCAAAATGACAGAGAGAGTGAAAGAAACAGAGAGAGAGAGAGAGAGAGAACTTCTATTTGCAATTAATCAAGCGCTAAACACGTTGACTAAAAATAAATATTAACAAATTAATTTGAGATACAAAAACATTCTCAGCAGCCGCGCAGTGTTTACTTGTTGACAATGGGCGGTTTTCTTTATTTTGTGTGAACATTTTGAACACATTTTTAACTTATTTGAGCAAAATTTTATAAAATTGTGTTTCTGACCGAATATATTTAACAATAAGTGCTCGTAAAACGAATTTCATTAAAAATGCTTCAGTAGTTTCCAAGCTAAAATATTATACAGATGTCTGAGCATTATCAAATATTTTATTAAATGTAATGCATATATTTTATAAATTTAGTTTTTAGTTTGCAAAGCTTATTAAAGTTGCAAACCTAACATTTTTTTTTTAATTGTATAATACTTTAAACCAGTTTGGATTCTTATTCAGCACTGATTGTATGTTTGCAAAAACAGAAACAGAAACAAACGTACCGACTCCGTTGAATGTAAAACAAATTGTGGAAGCACACAACACAGAAATTCATCAACAACAATAAAAGGGAAAAAAAAACAACTAAAAGCGAGGCAAACTTAAAAATTTATACCACAATTCGTTTCGTTTTCTTCGTTTCGTCGATTTGTGTGTCAGTATCTGTGTCTCTGTGTGCGTTTGTTGATTTTGTATTTTTGCTATTTTTAGTCGATATTTAAATTTTTTGTAGTACGTCGTGTGTGTGCTTTCTGTTACGTTGCGTCCAGATACATAGATAGACACAGATACAGCTATAGATAGAGATAAAGCTATAGATACAGATGGAGATTGTGTATCTATATACATACAAATGTAGTTGGTTAGTTTTTCAAATACGCAACGTGGCGCTGTACAATTTAAACCAAGAACCACAGATACAACGAGTACAAACAGGCGACAGTAACAAGGTCAGGGCGTCGCATAACAATAACAACAACAACAACAACAACAACAACAACAATTAACACACGTCATCGTTCGTCGGCCACTCAACAACAACAAAACACGAAGAATTGAGAGCTACTTTTTAGCTTTTCTCTGTATCTGTATTTTTATCTGCGCGTACATTCAACTTAAATTATAGCAAATTGTTTCAACAAATAGCGGAACAACACTAACAACTTGTTATTTTTTTTTTCGTATTTTATTCGTATTTCTTTTGAGTATGCTTCTGTTTCTCGCGTCTCGCGGCAGCGACAAGTTTTTGTTTACTGAATTCGAACCGAAAACTGATTTTTACAAAATCCAAAAACGTCTGCGACGGCGACGACGTCGGCAGCGCTGCCGACTGCTAGCTGCGTTTGCAAGCAATAAAAAATATTTTTTAAAAAGTAAGGTTTTTTTTTCTCGACTATTAGTTAAGACTGCGACGCCGGCAGCAACGTCGACGAACGATAAGAAGAGCTTCGTAGTTGTTACGACTAAAACCACAACAAGAACAACGATGATTAGAAGTTGTGGAAGGAAGGGAAGGAGGAAACTTTGCAAACAACCTTATCACATTGCGATCTAATAGCGATATGATAATTACTATTATTATGGATATTACTGTGTGTGTGGTTTAAAACAAAAAAATAAAAGCTTGAGCAGCTTTGACTTCGCAAACAAACAAACAAGTCTGCTAGCTGATTGAAAAGCAATCATCATCAATTATATCAAAGTATTTAAACTTTGAAGATAATGGAAGCTCAAGCGAAACTAAACTGTGAAACATCTTCAATAGCAACGACAAGTTCTATGCACTTTCCAAAGTCTAGTGATGTAAAAATGCATATATTAAAGTTATTTCACTTTATCTTAAACTTCAAAATGTCATAACTTTGTTGAAACTTCGATTTCGTTGTGGAATGTCGACTTTTCATTAAATAAGCTCTAATTTGATTCTGCATAACAATTAAAAAATATAATTTTGCCCATCACTGTCGCTGTTTTCGTAATTTTACTACTTGACACTATCTAAATGAAAACGATTGGAAAATGAGACAGATTGCAAAATAAAGTAGAAACAAACACGTTATTGACCTTTTAAATCATTCAGCAGTTGAAGTCCATACTATATTATTTATCTAATCGTTGAGCCTTTTTATGCTTTTATTAAGCTGTTATTTGCGGTATTTTGAGTATTTATCAAATAATTGTTAATTTCACACATAACAAACATCAAATGAACGGCAATAATTCTACATTCCGCTTTGTGAATAAAAACAGAATTTCAAAACAACTTAAAAATTATACATTATATATGAATCAAACTAAAAAAACACTAAAAGATTGTTTCGTTGTTCTTAATTTAGATTACTAATTTTGTTGAATCCATAAGTTATCAGTTTGCATTATAGAAGTACTTAATACCTATTAGGTCTATAGTTTATTTAGTTTTAATGAAACCACCTGACAAGCAAAGCGTGTGTCTGATTACAAGTCACCTAAAATAAAAACAATAACTATGACAATGACGTCATTTGAAAATGTTGCAATAATATCAACAATATATATACACTGAATTAAAGCACAAATTACGTGGTTTCCAACCAGTTGAGTTGACGATCATTATTGATTATGTATATGCGTTCAACCTGTTGATGAACACATTCTGACATTTATTATGTGCCAAAAATTATGTGCATTAAAAGAGTAGAGTGGGAAAGAAAAGAGATTGGAACTAATTGCATGCAGCGTCAAATGTTGAGTTGGCGTGAAAAATGTATGGCTGTTAAAAGCCAAAAGCAAAATAAAAGAAATGCAGCGAATAATTTGCTTTTGATTTAAGCAAATTGCAGCAGCGGGCCACCTGCGCGAATACGTAATCTGAATTCATTGGCTCATTAGAGAGTTGCACAAATTGCGCACGTAAGCACAACAAAATTATACTCAATTTGTAGACAGTCTTCTCTATTTCGTTTTCGTTTTCATTTTCTTACACTCTCTACCATGTCTAATTGGCCTTTAATTATATGATCAGAAAGTTTGAGTTTTTTATGACGACGGACAGGTGCTTATCAACAAATTTTATAAGCTCTAGATAAGTTTGAATTGTTACTCTGACTATTTAACGCTGACATTTGTGTACAATATTCTCTTTCACTCTCACTGTGTGTCAATATCTCCTTCTAGCCACGTTCCGGGTATTGTTTTTTTTAGCACTTACAACAGAACAAAAAAATATATAGCAAATATTTGCTTTACGCCCCAGACAGACGATTTAATTAAGAGTCAATGTGTATGCGGTTCTTAACCAGACTTCTTTCTGCCTCTTCACTGAGATCTCACTGTAGTGGGACTTATGAAACGAAGCCGAAGGCCATACAGAAAAGTATATTTGTAAATGCAACAACACTATTAAAAAATAGTGTTTGTGACAGGATTAGTAATGGGGATCAATCGGAGCAGCAAACCACCATGGACATCAACATGAACGTTAACTTTCAATGGTATGTGTTATTGACTTATATGTTATAGAAGGAGAAAAGTTTTGAAGAATTTCATTTGATAGCATTGATTAAAAAACGGGAACTTTTCCAAAATTTGCGTGTAGAATTTCTAAAAATTAAACCTTCCTACTTATTGGGCTGATGTACATATAGTACCATGTATACAAATGGTTCTACATACTTCTAATGACACAGTCTCAGTCAGTTAAATGTTATCGCTCACCTGCAATTAAATGCAAAAGTAAATAGTCATCAATAAATGGCATTCAAATTGAATCAATTTTGCGTATGTAAATAGAAATTAAAACTTAATAAAATGTCAATTAACGTGCTTAGTTTTCAAGTCGCAAAAATCTCACCTCATGATGTACGAGCACACATGTACACTCCTTTATACATACATGCATACATATAACGTACTGATATGTATGTTTAATTAATTGACGTGAGGAGGAACGGAACTAAAGCAGTCAAATGAAACCCCAATAAAATTATAAATAAACATCAAATTACAGTGTGTGCCAACAGACGTCATCCAGGGCGGCGAGCCAAGAAATCGAATGCAATTCTTTGCATCGCCGAGAATGAAAATATTGTCAATGAAAATGTGAAAAGACCACCGAGCAAATCTGATTCGGAAATAGTTTTCAGCTAGTTTTCAGAAATGCACATTTCCACTTATGGCAGTCGGTTTGTGATTCATTTTCCTTTCTTTCTTTCCCCTACTTGCTGCTTGAGTTTCCCTACCAATATATTATTTGCAATACTTTATAGGATGACAATTCCGTTTTATGATTTTATTGTATTTTTAACTACATTTCGTTTCTTGTTTATCTATTTAGCATTTTAAGAGAAATGTCTTAAAAATACATTTGGCATTTATATATTCATATCAGCCATCAACAATAAAACGGCCGTATAACAAAATTCAATAGATTTTCAATTCTTTATTCTTCATCCAAGCATTTCGGAGGCAGCTCATTCTCCAGCAGTTCATCGGGCAAATAATTCTTCATTAAATTTAAAGTCGTTTCACTCACTTCAATTAAGCTTTCATTAATTATAGACTCTCCCATTTTGGCATCATCTGAGGTATTGATAGTTTCGTCAATATCCTGCTCGCTATTATCCAAAACTGTTTCTTCCTGATTGTCATCATTATCGTAAATCTTTTTGCCATTATCATCGATAAGTACGCCAACCCTTTCATAGTTCTTATCTAGCAGAAACTCCCAGCGTTGAATAAAATCTATTTTGGTCTCGGTGGCTGGAAGTGTGTGATTCAAATACTCTGTAAAATTCTTGCCAGCCACACAGGCCAGTGCGCCATTGGAGCCAAACTCATCCAATCCAGTTGATACATCATAGATATTTCCCTTAAAAGCAATCAATATCCGTCCATCAGATCGACATCCATCGTATTCAGAAAGCTGTTTTTCAGTCAATTCAATAAACGGCAATGGTGGTAACACTGGCTTGTCGTTTGCAGACTCTATGGTCGGCTGATTAACGTTCGTCTTTCGCACCTTCTGATAATAGAAGATGAACAAATAGCCAACAACAATCAACAGGAAAACCAAAACTACACTCAAATTATTGGTATCCTCCATTTCCATTTCTTTTGAAAACTTTAAACTCTTTATTTTTTTTGTTTAATAAATTTGGAAAGTTTTAAATTTTTATTTATTTTGATAGAGAGCGATCTTCTGTTTTAAAATACCATCTGATATATGACTAAAATTAGTTAAAACACACATTGTCACAGGCATTTCAAGGCCAACTTTGTGTGTTTTTTTTTGGAAACAAGGAAATTGACAGTTTTGGTAACTTTCTGTTTAATCACATTTTGTTTTCTATTCTCTATTATATCATGTAGCCAAGAAATTATATATTGTATTTATTTCTTTCTTTAGAATATGTTTATTGAAACATAACAATCTTTACTACTTGTGTCTAGGGTATCTCTCTATCGATCAGACTTGCTTTGTTTTTCATTTGGGCCTCGACAATTGACAGATGCGCATTCCAAAATATACAAATATTGACAGTGATAACAAACATGCCGCATATTCAGCTCGTATCAAGTGATATCAAGTGTCTCTGCCTCACGCTGATATCAAATGAAAACTGAGTCCCCAAACCAGCTCCAAGTACAGAATGGCAGGTGATAATGGCAGTGGGAATAGCAGGAGAACAGCAAATGGAGCTCGCAGCTGGTTGACAATGTTCAGACACAAAATGTACACATATTGTACATTTTTGCAGTTATCAGTTGATTAAATATGAATTATACAGACAAACAAATACACACACACACACGAATCACACACTCTTGAAAAAGGCGGCGCAAGAGTGAAAAATGATAAGCGCCAGTAAATTAAAGGCAAACAAATGTGAGTATTCATATTTTGTATACAGGGTGTATTTGTATGTTGTATGACGGGTGCATTTGTCGTCAATTTGTTAAACGGGGGGGATATAGTGTTAGAGGGGAAGTCAAGGAAATCTTTTAGAAATACATATCTGTTTACACTGAGTTGCAGTAGCATTTTATTGTAATATGTTTGTGCATTTTTGTACCATATATGTCAGAATTTAATATTTATTTTTTTAAATATATAAGCTTAACAACATTTAAATGAATAATAAATATAGATACTTTTAAAATTAATTATGAAATGTTGCCAAAAATTAAGACCAATTTCTTAGAAATTATTATGGGTTGTATTTTGTTGTTGTTTTATGTTTACAGTAAGTGTCCCACTGTAAATATGCAACTCAATGGATTGCTGTTAGGCTATAAAGATCTTTTAGAAGCTACTGTATACAGTGAAAATATTGCTGAACTCAGTCTTTCACTCTTTAGTTACTTACCCAATAAAATCTTTGATAAAACAATAAACCTTAAATAAACCGCGATCATTATTCAGTAAATAGTCGGGTTGTATGACGGAAGCAGCCATAAGGTCGTTGATCTGCTGTTGTTGCTGCAATTGTTGTTGTTGGTGCTGTTGCAGTGTTGCTTCACTGCTGCTGCTCGTGCTACTGCCGGTCGCCATATTGGCAGCCATTTTGTTGGCTAACGCAGCCATTTTGCCGCCATGCTGGCAAATTCGCATGCAATTTTCAGCTGTGCTTTTATGTTGTTGTTTTTTTTGTTGGTTTCTTGACGGTTTAGCAATTATTGTTGTATTTTTTGTAGTTATTGTTGTTGTGTAGTTTAGCCGTGCTTTTTTATTAGGACTTTTTCATTGCAACTGTTAGCCGTTATATTCATAGTTAAGAATAAGATTTTTGTGTGATTAAAAAGAAAAAATTCGCAATAATTATTTGCAACAAAATTCAATTACAAAAGCAACTGCCGCAGGTGGTAAATTATCCAAAAATATTCCAATATCAATGCGTGTGCATGTACGTGTGTGTGAGTGTATGTATCTGTCATTGTTAGGCTTTCCATGCGTCATTACAAAGTGACATTTTCATATCAGCATAACATTTAATTAACATTCCGGTTAGTTGACTGGCAATCAGATTTTTAAATTTCAAGTGCCAAAATTGAATGAAGATTGTGTGTATGAGTGTATGTATGGGACAGATAGAGAGGAAGAGTGGCAAATAGACATAGATGTTTCTCCAAATTTTTTTTTTTAAATTTTTTATACTATAAAGTTTAAGTGCTTTTTTAAAATTTTTTTTCAAGTTCTAAAGAGATTTTAACGTTTCTTGTCAAGCGTATTTAAGTTGTATAATAGTGGTCGACGCCACTGTCAGACAGTCGTGTCCTTGCTGATAGGCATTCAAAGCATAAATCAACAATTTATCTATGTTTTGAGTTACCCAAATGTAAATGTCCACCAAAACACTATTAAAATATACATAAATATATATGTACACATGGTTGTGTGTGTGTGTTTGAGTCAACATATCAACATAGCTCTGTTAGAGTGGCAATTGTTCGACACAAGCGAATGTCGCTTGTTGACAGTTGCTAGATATATGACAACTCGAGCTGGAGTGTTTATCTCTCTCTCCCTCTACATATCTCCATCTGCTTCTAAGTGTGTGTGTCCGCTTGTTAACAGGCGACATTTACATCAGTATGACTGTAATAACTTGCTAAATGAAAGAAAGGCGCTGTAGAAAATATATATCTACATATGTAAATACCCTATAGACAGATAAACTTTTCAGAATATATAAAAAATACGCTGAAAAGTATATATATATTTACTTTAGAAATACCCTATACATAGATCCAAAAAATCTTCCGGAATACTTCAAAATGTAGCTATATTAATAAATCTAGTTTCTCTAATTTTGACAGTTTTATCATAGCCACTATTTTACATCTAATGTTTATAGGTTATTTAAAGATGCTTGTTTAATGATAACGCGACAACACGACTGAATAACGGCGAATGAAAATAAAAATATGTTTGTTTATACACAACTATTAGCTACAAATCTTAATTATACTATTTAAGTAAAACAAGAGACAAGCACACGTGCTTCAAATGCATAATTAAATGCGTGTTGTTCGAATTGGGCCTAAAAAACAAAACACACACAACACTTGTATTTCGAGAAGAGGTAAACTGAAGGCCAGGCTGAATAAAACAACAACCACTTGATATGCTTGCTCAGGTGGTTGGGAGGAAGAAAAGAGACTTATTATACAGTCAGTCGAGTACGGGTATTTTTACATTTTAGAGACCCTTATGCTGTTGATGACGACCCTGACTTTGACTTTTCCGCCCAGTTAAGTTCAAAACAAGTCACGTTCTGAGAGCCACTTGAGAGAGACCCAAGCTCATAACATTTGATATGTGTTTAAATGTATGGGTGGGTGAGTGTGTAGGGGGTATGTTAGGGTTTGTGAGTATGTTTCGAGTTCAGGAGTTGTTTAGAAAAGACCTTGGAACAGCAGAGCTGAAGCACACAGCGTGTGAATATGTCATCTTCCATTCAAAAATGTATTCAAAACAATATTCTCTATTCAACTGCAATTTTCACAAAATATAAAAATGAATCCAGGCTTGACAAGGTCGTGCACTTGGAAAATATAAATGTATACTTATTCGTGTATTGAAGTGAAAGCTGTGTGACAAGGACATTTACAGCTGGACGATGAAACCAGGCTAGACAAGTAAGATGAGATATAGGAATATACTATACTAGAGGGCCCGTAGACCCACGTTTTCAATGCTTGCTTAGCTTTTTTTTTAAAATAGGTTACAGGTGGAATTAAAAAAATACCCATACGAATCTATAAAAAATTGTATATATATAGATAAGGAATAAGGTAACCTTATACCTAGCAAGAAGATATAGTTCTCTTCGGCTAAACTTGAGCTTTAATCTATAATTCCTTGGCGTAATGTTACGCATAATCAACAAGGATACGCGATTATAGAGTATGTATGATAATAAACGCAGTGAAGCGTCAAATTTATGAACGTCATAAAGGAACAAAACAATGACAGGACAGAATAGCAAGAAGGCACGATCTGCGAAAAGGAAAGAAACTTGCGTTGTGAGCTCAGTCAATGTGAAACCAATTTAATAACGAAATTATGCAAAGTATTTTCAGCGAATGCACATATATCGGTGAGTGTGCGTTGAATACGCGCCATTGTGCCATAAAACGCAGCAAGGACGATGCCAAAAGTCTCCTCAATTTTCTAAAAGCGCATTGCTGCACTACTACAACAATTTTCATAGTGCAACAAGAAGCGGAAAACAAAGGAGAACAAATAAAATAGAAATAAAAAACAGAAAAATAGAGACAACAACAAAAAATTCGTTTTGCTACACAGTCAAGCACAACCTTGACCTGGAAACAAAATGTGCCACACCATGTGGCAAGAGCAGAGCAAAAAAGTGGGCGGTAGTTTCAGGCGTGAGGAGATGCGCATCGGGAAATTGGGGAGAAGAAATACGACACAGCATGGTGTCAATTGAGTTTGATTTTTTGTTGCAACCAAGTAAGCAAAGTCAGATACATTTGTAAATGCAGATACATTTATAGATACAGATAAAGTTTCAATTGCGAATTGTTTTGTTGTTAACTTTGTTTAGTCAAGCTGTCGCAATCTTCTTATCAAAGTCTGACCATCAGATATTTCATGGACAGAATTATAACGCTTTGTGTAGCGTCTAAATTGCGTATGTGCAATAAATAACAATATAAAAGTATTTTTATGACGCATGCAGCTGGATTCCCCTGAATTTAAACACAAGTTTCGTATTCAAAGTTTTAGTATTCAAAATGTGTACTAATTTATGAGTCGCGAATAAAAAATTATTCAGAATGCAGACTGTTACGATTTCTAAGGCTTTTCTGTTATGTTTTCTAAAAATTAGTATACATCCCAAATTTCGAATAAATCTTTTAGATGGAAATTAATGTAAATAATTCGAACTTTTTTGTTAATCTCTTTGTCAATTCTTAGAAAACTGTAACTGTTAATCGTTAGTTAATTTGACTATTAAAAACATTGTTAAAAATATAACTATCTAATAACTACTTTTACAAAAATTCCCAAACTGACGTCAGACTTTACATTGAATATGCAACAACAACAACCACAGCAAGTCGTGTTTTTTTAATGATCCAATGGCTATTAGGTAAATTAAGGTATAGCTTATGTTAAAGCTGAATCTTAGTGTAGCTTAGCTTGCTTGGATTCCATCATCAAAGTGGTTAGTCTCATAGATATAAAGACTCAAATGGTCTATTATAAGCGCCGCCCAAATTATCAGCATAGAAAAATCTTAAATAAATTTTTTTCAAATGCCAAAACCGGCAATTGACTGGCAACAACAACAATAGAGTTGCATTCATGCGAAAAAATAATTAGCAAATTATTGCTTTGGGTAGATGTTGATGATGATCGTGAAAAACTAATGATGGTTTGACGTTCTTATCGTCGTTGTTGTTGGTTTTAGTTCGGGGTGTGTTGACTCAGGTTGAGGTCACCCCAAATGTAAGTCAGCAGCAAGCAAAAAATGTGGTCAGAGTTATAAAAATATTGCGTATACGCAACGTCGGCGACGCCAATGCGGCTGTCAAAGCAACGGAACCAACAAAATCATGGGGTTGTTTGTTGCTGCTGATGTCGCTGTCGTTGTCGTTGCTGGCAACCAACAATGGGAAATGAATAAAAGCAACTTTCTAGTGAGCATTGCGTAATCGAAGCGAAGCCATCAAAAATGACGACAACAAACGGTAAAGACTTCGAGGCAACGTCGTTGATTTTATACCCTCCATCTATTTAGTGGTTTAGATGGGAATATGAGTTCTTTATCTGTCTGAGAGCAATAGTCGCTCCAGTTTAGTTTTAGCTTATTGTGAAAACTAGCATATTTTATAATCTATTATGTCATTTAAAAATTGTTTTCAGTTTTTTTTTATTAATGTAACATATTTCAGGATGATTCAAAGGTAATTTATAGTCGATCATGCATTTTAAACAAAGCTAGAAGAACACCTAAACGAGGACACAATAGACAACAATAAGAAAGAGCAGAAGACAACACCAATCAATAAAATCCAATGGGCAGCTAATAAAAACAAAACAAATATTGTTGATTTTACAGCTTCTGGTCAAATTCACTGAACCTTCCACAGTGCCCTCAAGTTCAAGCTGAATTATTGGGAAAGCAATTTGCTAACACATTATTTATCAGACCCTGTGCCTAGAAGTATGCAAAGGTTATTGATTTGCGCCACTGGGTAAGAGAGAGAAAGAGAGAGGAAGGAAAGGGAAAGAGAATGCTGCCAACATAAGAGGCTTTTCGTTCTATATTAAGGACACTAAGCATGACATTGAGTTTCAATTCTTCTTGTCGAGAAATGTTTGCCGTTAGCTTATTTGATGTGTTTCGTAGAAAGAGGATGACCAAAAACAATATGTTGTGTGTTTTTCTTGGATAAACATAGCACTCACTAGCGGAAAGAACTTTATGGAGAAGGTCTGTAAGCATGATAATTTTAATCAGTGCAGAATTAACGTCAAACCTTGAAGGAAACTCAGTTTCCTGTAAATGACACAAAAAGTAAGGAAATCTAAAAATCAAATACTTTTAATAATGCAACTTATATTGATCCAATTTATATTTACTAGATTAAATTGTTTTATCCTTTTCTTTAATATTTTTTTTTATTGGAATTTGTATTAAATCTAATATTGGTGAGATAAAATTGTTTCATTTTGAGAAGAAATTAAAAGTAGATTTATTTAAAAACTTTGGGTATATGATCTGTATTATTAATGCCTGTTAAAGGTTTCCACAACCTAAGTGTGAATGACATAATAAATATTGGCATTCAATGCAAGAACTCGAATTTACGGCACATGCGTAGCCTTAAGCCATAAAATATCCATCTTACACCCATTTATGCCGCATCAAGGAATTCATTCCGTTGAAGTTTATGTTGTGAGAAGATATGTTTGATTAAAGAAACATTTGTTTGGATGTTGAGATATTTATGAAATAACCAAACTCAATAACCAGACTCTGTGGTGTAAAAATAATAAATGGCATAATTATTATATTTATTGTATTTTTTTTTTTTTGCATATGTATTAAAAACTTTAGATCAAAGAAATATAAAAAAGACACATAATAATAATTATGATTAACAAGATTACCCTATAATAAATATAAATGGACATATTATTGATGAAATGTTTTTTTTTCAATCATTTATTTTGGAAAATTTGTAAAACAGTAATTCAAAATAAAACACAACATAACAATAATTGTAATGAAGGGCCACATTACCTTTTAATAAATATATTTCCGTTATTAAATGCAATTTCTAGATTGTTTTTGTTTTCCATGAATGAAATGTTGTTGTTGTATGTGTTGCACGAGAAAACCGAGAAATGGGAAACGAGAAATAGGCGCGAAATTCTAAATACAAAGATGAACTGAACTTGCAGTTGGCAACTCGCAACTATCTGTAGAGTGTGGAGCTTGGAGAAGACAACTCTGCTGCTTGTAGCATGCACGTTTAATTACACCAATACACACACTAACATGTATCGCACACACACATACACACACGCACTGGGAGCGTGAGAGGATAAATTAATTGTAGGGCTGGCCGAGGCGTTTGCTAATGAATATTTTTTTGCTCTCTCTCTTTTCGTTTTGATTATAAACAAAACTATTTATGCACAGCTCTTGACTTTTTAATAACTAATATTTTTTATTTATATAACACTTCTTTTTATTTTGTGCACTTTATTTATACGCTATTTTACTTTGATTTTATATTTCATCAAACTGCGTTGCACACTTGCGATGTCCGACGAAGACTGACGACGGCAACTTCCGCTTTTGCCACAAACACCATGAAAGGAGAACTCTGCAGAGGCGCGATAAGAGTATTATTTATTATTTAAAATTTTTAATTGCTACTACAGCTCAAATATATTTTTTATCAAATTTTTATAAATTAATAAATATAAAAATATTTATGTTTGTATATATTTATTAATACACTCTACTTTTGTTGTTGCTCGTTGGTTGGTTAGAAAGAAGCCAAAGTGTAGATTGACAGCCTCGAAGCACTCTGAGGGTAGCTTTTTCACGTTTAGCGTTTGGCGCGTTCATTGTTCAGCCCAAGCGAAAGAAGTGTGCAGATGAGCGCGAAGCACTCTCTCCCACATCTAAAAACGCTCTCTCTCTGGCTCTCGCTGCAAGTTCACTTTGGACACACGTGAACACGAGAGCGGTGGAGAGAAAGCGCAAGAGTTTTATGTTGCAATTTCTGTTAAGTGATTAAGTATGTGTGTGAGTGCCTGTATGTATGTATGTGTGTGTGTGTATGTGGGTGGTTGGCTGAAAATAACGACGCTGCCAGTTCGTTTCTAAGCAGCAAGTCCATCTATCTCCCTCCCACTCGTTAATTAGCCAATGCTTCACGTGCGCTCTCGCGGATACATACATAAATATGGAGAGCGTCATGCATGAGAGAGAGCGCATTAAAAGGGGGTTATGCGAAGCGCCTGCGCATTCATTTTACATAAATTACAAATACAAACGAAGCTGTCCTAAAAAAAAATGTGGGGCAGGGTGCAGGAGGACAGTCACAACAATAATCAGAGAGAGGCAGCTGTGCAGAAATGAACGCTGCACAAACGGACAGAGAGGGAGAGTGACACTCATTGTTCTCTTTCTCACTTTTTGTTTTCCGTTTGTCTGCTGTTGTCCTAATTTTACTGACTGTCTAACTAATTACGCCAATATATAAATAATCAACGAAGCGCACAACTTTAAGGTCCTTGTGCAAGGACCTCAGCACAACTGTCATTGTACATATTTAATCACACAAATATTACGGACGTTGTCAAATCAATTATATAAAGCAAAAAGCACTTTTTTCACATCTGCTTCATCATTACTATCATCATCATTATAATCAGCCATATATTTGTGTTGAGAGAACTTTGTTGATTGCATGTGATTTCTCATTTTTTACTCTCAACTCTTAGGGTATCTTAACTAGAGCATGACCTACATACATATCATGTGTATGTGTACATACATGCCACAAAACATGAACAATCATTTGTACTTAACAGTATATACATATCCTAACTTTAGGACATTTTCTTGATGGATTGTCAATTTTATGTTGAGCTTTTGCTGATATACCCAAGTTAAGGGTTCATAAAATAGTTTTCATGTTAGTTAATTTTAAGATTATTGCACAAAGTTGCAAAAAACACTGAATAAAAAGAATGATCTGAAGAGTGAATGGTATTCAGAGTCGGAAACAATTAAAATATTTTAAATAAATGGTGAGATGTACTTTAAAACGTTTAAAAAGATATTTAAATTGATTTCCTTTTAAAAACTTAAAAAAAGCAGTTGTCCAGTTAAAAATTCGATAAAGTTTTGTGAATAGCTAGTAGATCTTTATGCTTACACAAAATTAAATCAAGAGGATCTTCAAGAAAAATCTAAAAACCTACCTATGATACTTCCTCCACTTTATTATGAATTTTCTTCAAAATTAATTCAGAAACTTACAAAACATTTTATATATGTACTTACACTTAAATTATTAATATAGATGGTTATATATAAAGCTGTTGACAACATGTCTGACAAATGATACACAACATACCTGCAATGAAAAGAAAAGAAATCAAACATTAGTTTAAAATACTACTTAGGTACTTAAAATCTTTAATTGACACAATCAATTTGTTATTACGACAAAGCCTTCGATTGAGTCTCATATACTAGCTATAATATTGATTCGAATATGTTCATATCTTACTCTTACTATTTGGTGGTTCATTTATGTTTTTAGCACAATCAAGCAAATTCAAGTAGCTCAATCAAATCAGATTTGAACGCATATATAAAAATAAACTACATGAGTAAAGTATTTGGAGCCTTTAAGCAGCTCACATTTGAAGATAAAGATCTCTGATAAGATAATAATTATTTTTTTATTAAAGTGAGCATATTTAAGGCTATTTATGTGCACAAAAACACAATCAATAATAATTCGAACACAAGAAACTGGTTGTCTGGCCGTAATTTTCAATAAACCATTGGGCTGCACTTCTAGGGGACCAGTTTTTCAAAGGTCGTCACAGAATTTGATAAAAAAATTCAATTCGTTGAGTTTCAGTGGAAAAGTTTCTTTTAAAGATAAGATACTTCTGATTGAACAACTTTAAGTATGCCGAACCTTGGGTATTCATAGTATCTATAGGGCGCAAATAGTAACTACTGTGAAGGAGATATATAGAAACTGATATTACTTAGAACTAAAGCTTTTTAAAATATGCAATATTTTTAAATATAGATCACACCAATCCAAAGCTTACCAGGAAAGAATAGAAAAAAAGCTGTAGAAGTATTGTTCACAATTGAACATCACAAACAGCATACAAAGGCGCGTCAAAGCTCACCTGGAAGTTCATCGCTGATAATTCCCCGCAGTTGAGCTTGAAGCTTGATAACCTCGCATTCAAAAATGCAAAATAAAACAAAATGCAACAAAGTGGGGTCAATGAAATAAACGCCATTGCAGTTATATAGACTCAAACTCTCCTACAAAAATTGCTGACCAATAAAGCACGCAAATTAATTGCTGACAGTAAAGAGAGCGTGACTCACTAACACAAAGAAAGAAAAAGAGAGAGAGCGTCAGCGATCGGAGCGTAAAAGTTAACCAAACCAAAAGCACACAACGTAAAGGTGTACAAGAGAGTGGGAGAGCGAGAGCGGCTGATTGACTGTTACACATATGTACACCACTACATAAGCATAAGCAGCAATAACGACAACAAGGCAAGTAAACCGGCGACGCAACAAAAATAACAACATCAATGCAAAAGCAGTGAAGCCAGCAGAGCAGTCGACACTCAAGCGATTTGCCGCTCAGTGTGACAGTGAACGTCGTACGTTGTGTTTTGTTTTGTGTGGTGTTATGGCAGCTGTAGACTGTAGACCAAACAAAGCTCAAGAAAAAAGCTCAAATTGTGGTTACAAAAACAACAACAACAACAAACACCCAAATCGAGTAGTCAAATAGTAGCGTGAAAACCGCGTAAAAACTCTAATACAAAAAGTGTACAGACAATAGTAAAAGAGCTATAAGAAAATAAAAAAAAGGAACAAAAGACAAACAACCGCAACAGTTGAGTTGCCCACCTGAGATCTCTATTGTCATCAGAAAGCAGCAGCAGAGTTGCCACCCTGTCAACACCAAAAATGTTTGAGGTTGCCTGCCTGATGTTCATTTGCCCCTGGCTTGTACTCGTCTTGCTTATGTTTATCGCCATGACCGTTCTATAGGATGGCACTGTGCCCTGTGCATAATAAAAAAATTAGGGCACACTAGCCAAGAAAATAAAATGAATAAAAGAAAGAGTTGGCAGTGTGCCCGTTTTACTGTTCGATAATATATGTATTCCTATTCAAAATGTGCTTTGACTTAAGCAATCAAAAGACAGTTCAGCTGCAAGACAAAAGCAAACATTTTATAAATAGTTGTTCTTCACTTTACTGTTTTAGATTTATAAGTTGAAATGTGATTTAAATATTAATGATGTATGTCAATATACTATGTAATTGCTAGTTAGCTAAGTTTTATATTTTATATGTTCAAATAAACAAATTTGTAGTTGACAAATAAAGTCTCGTGAATTATTATCGGTTTGTTCATTCAGCAAATTTGCATTCAACAGGTGAGAGGAGAAATTGGCAAAGTTTTTTAGATTACTAAATTCTTTATATCTTTCTTCACATGGAGGACTGTTTATCAGCAGACGTATAATATTTATGGTACAGCTGTTTGAAAATATGCTTTACTGCTGAACGCGACCAGTGATGATTGTACAAAAAGCGATTACTAGGGTTCAAATTGTATCGCTATCAATACAATAATGGCACACAGTTTGACGTTGCTTAGACAATCAAAAAAAATTACATCAGTATATAGCAGGAAATTTCTTTATCTACAACTTCTACTATCTATGTGATTGATTAGCATAAATATTACTTCAAATGTTACAAAAAATAACAACTAGACGGAACGTTGAAGTTTGGATTAAGTATTTTGATAGATTATAATAATATATACCGTATGTTACCAATAACAGCGTAATATTTTTGAGTGTAATGGTTTTTCGCTATTTGTGTGGCGGGCCAAAAATTTAAACAAATTTGACACTTTACTATCATTCCCTTTATCGCCATTATGTCTTTAAATTGTCACAACTTTGTCAAAAATGAACCGATTTCCTTGCGGAATATCAAATTTATCATTATTTGGCGCCTATTTTGATTCTGCATCAAAACTGGAAAACTAAATTTTTTATACTTTACTGTCAATTTTGTCAATACATTCTCTTTGTCGCTATTATAAAAACTTCCAACTGACATAACTTTGTTACTCTAGTTCTTATAGTCTCTGAGATCAAGACACTACACTTTATTGAGTCGGAGATCCTTCTCACTTTTACATACATTGTATCGAACACAATATACTCTTTTGCTTAACTTTTATGGGGGGTATAAAAAGTGAAGTCATACAATATGAAAGACTCAACATATTAAAGAGCTTCCAATTATGCAGGTTAATTTTCTATATTTCGAAGTATTATGAGCACGCGAATAACAAATATTTATTTATTCTTTTCAATTTTCATAAATCTGTGCTGTCGACATATTTCGACGCGACGCCCACATATTTGTGTAGGACATCATTAAAAAAAACATGGCATAAAAATTTATATGTTTATATTTATTTTCGGAATTGACTGAGACTGAAAGGGGAATAGCAAGTTAAAAATTAACAAAAATTGTTGAAAGCAAAGTGAAGCGTCACATTTATTTATAACAATTTTATAATTTTTTCACTTTCAGACTCTGTCGTCAACACTTGAGAGTTTCTGAAACAGCATGTAACAGGCTTTAATTACTTGTACTTCAATTTTCTACAGCAGTTGACAAAAGTGAAAGTTTTGACAACAAAATTATTATTTCAGATATGTATATGCGGAATCGTAGTCGGATGTATAACATAGTTATTGCTTTTTTGAGGCCTGTCCCGAGGCTCGCATCGTGCCAATGACAAAGTTAAACAAAATTAAATTAAATTATGTAAAACGACACGAAATAAAACGGGTTATTTTAATTAACACGCGACCAAAAGCGTTAACTCTGCAAGGGGAAGCTCAAAAATAAGACAATAAATTAATTAAACACATTAAATCAGACAAAAAAACAAATATTTATATATATATGTGCATAAGGAATAAACTTTGTTTTACTTAAACAACGCAAATTGTTGATCTCTTCCAGGCGGTATAAACTTAGTTTTTATCTCATGCATTGCATTGTGATGCTCTTTTGTTTTCATTTTATTTACGAGGTGTCAATGACAGCAAATATGCATATGGCACAGTGCAGGACAAAAGAAAAATTCAGAAAATTTAAATTTTTTTCAAGAAAGTTAACTGGAAATTTAATGTTTCATTTATTCAAAGTAGCAGTAGCTTTCTTAGGTCAAACGATTTAAATATTTTTAATTTCAGATTACGCTTTGAGCTCTATCCATTTGTCTAACACTGTAGTTAAAAGGGGAGCTGCTTTGTTTTTGAGAAAAATGGACAATTATTATGAATATATTTTTTTTGTTTACATGACGACTGTCCAAATGTTGTCTCAACAATGAGTCAGTTGAGTGTACACAGAGTATGGTTATTGTTTTGGTCAACATAAAAACTGGGAACCTCAGACTCTTGGGGTTATTGAAACTGGGTTAATTAAATATCAGTCGCTGTCGTAGTCACAGTACCAGTAATATCACTTACATTTAATTATATTTTGCTTGAATAAAGACCAACAAAACTACTCAAAATGCATTTCATGAAAAATGTAGTTTGTTGACACGCAACAACAACAATGAATGAATTCCGGGAAAATTTTACATTTTTCACAAAGTTGCTGTACCTTTGGAGTAACATCGCGTGTTAGGACAATTTCGATAAATGGTCAGGTGAAGTAAAACGTAATCCCATGCCCAGTAAAAGAAGTGCAATCACCTCCAATTTTGTGGGTTACCAGGATCCACTATTGTTGTTGTTATAAATTTGGAATGCTTACAGTTTTCATGACGTCTTCTATTCTTCCTTTTTGCCTCCATTTGTGGCACTAAAATGGGCACTATGAACTCTAGTTCCGGCGAACATAGACAGCAACAACAATTCGAATACATTGTGGCCATGCAAATGTGACTGTGTATTGCAACCCACACACACACACTCAAACAGAGAGGGCGGTCACAATCTGCAGTTCATTGCTCTAGTTTCCCTTCCAATAAAAAAAATAGAATACAAAATCTGACCAAAAAAATACAGTACAAAAGTTGAGCAGTCATAACAATACCAAGTCTCATATTTTCGAGTATAATATATATGTGCATATATAGATAATGCGTATTTTCAAATTACATATAACGAATTTGAAATAATATTGCATACTTTTGGCGCCGATTGTTTTATATTTTTTTTTTTAATTGGCGTATTGGTTTGATAGTCTAGCTCAACCTGCCGCATGTGGTAGGCAACAACCTGACGGTCTATTTGTTGCAAGATGGTTGCATTTATTTCTGCCTGGAAACATTTCCAAATTCGCACATAATTAAATACAACTGTCGAATGAAAAACCCATCAAATCGATATTGTTCAATGTATTTAAAATTAAAAACATATTCTTAAGATATACCAATAAATTCATCTAATTTAAAAATTCAAAGAGTATTGACGTCTCGTTGTATTTTTTAATCTT
This sequence comes from Drosophila sp. st01m, assembly GCA_018901795.1. NCBI lineage: Eukaryota > Metazoa > Arthropoda > Insecta > Diptera > Drosophilidae > Drosophila > Drosophila sp. st01m. Next base: position 162,981 of record JAEIFG010001638.1, read on the forward strand.
TCTTCGTATTCGAGTTATTTGCTCAATGATTGTTATAAATTACACAACAGATTTCTCATTTTGTCTGATATTTAATAGCTAGGTTGATCTGCCACGCCTCTGACGCTCGGCAATAAGCGTTGCTTTATGTGAAAATCATTTTTCTTTTTCGTTGTGGTTTCTACCATGTCGCCAAGCAGTCTGCCGTCATTTGTCATATTAGCCATGTCGCTTGGGGTTGCTTAGACTGGCCATATACACATACTAACTTAACGTGAAACATAATGAACTTAGGTGCTCTAGACACGTAGTACTTGTTTTTCTTTCCACGTGCTGTTTTATTTCTTTCTACGCTGATTTTGCTTTTGTTTGTGGAAATTAATGAAGCGCACCATGTGTCAACAGCTTTGGTTTATTTTTAATTCCAAAATCCCCCTTCTACTCACCCCGTGCCAATGTTATAAAGAGGGTCCGCCACCATTTTCCGCCAGCTTGGTCAAATAAACGCAAAATGCATAAATATATATATATATATATATATATATATATATATATATATATATATTGTAACGGGCGACAATGCTGAGAGCGACAATACTTTCCGATTTGCGAAATTCAGAACAGCATTCAATTCCGATTTGTGGCAACTCCATTGGTTTTCGGAATTTTTTTTCTGGGATGAAAAATTTACCTTTTTTAAAATCCGACCTTAGTTGCACTTATATTTCGATTAACACTCGGAAATTTTCACACACCCAACTGTACATTTATATCAAATATGCAAAGCTGACCATTATTAGTCAAGTGTGACCTTTAAGCCTGCAATTAACGGATGTATTCTTTCAGCTGACATAAAAATTCATTTGATTCAGTTCAATGTCAGCTACAAAGTTCAACAAGATGAAATCACCGTAATTGTCAATGCGATCGTAATAATTGCATTTTGCAATAAATTCATAAAATTAAAAAAACAATAGAAATTACAGCAATTAATTAGGTAATATGAGGATAATCCATAAAAAGAGAACGTGCACGCCTTCATATGACGTACTAAAACGAGAAGAGTTTTAAAGGCATCATTAAATCAATTAATCATAAGTTTTAACAAGACTGTAAGCGAAAGAGCTTTCACATAACTTCTCTCACGAGAGAGCTTATATATATATGTATTTATTTTCCCTGCAACTATTGAGTCTACACTCGCAAGTTTGCAATGCAATAAAATTGTTTTACAGTAAATCAAAAAATTAAGCACACGTGTCGTTAGTTAGTGAACCTAATACCCTTTCCCTTCATTTATTGTTAAGCCTATTGTTCTGCCAAAGTTGCCTCATTTATTGGCAGTTTAAGTGACAGCCATTTAAAAGCAATTTGCGGTGCATTGCAATTGCGAAATGTATCTACAGCTGTTGTAGTTATATCTGTATGTCTATGTGTAACCACTTCTGTATCTGTAAATCGCTTTGGTGGGGAAATTAACAATTCCCCAAGTGAACACTGAACGTTCCAGACAATGTGGCGTCGCAGTTGACGCTTTTTTATTATTACTGTTTGCTTGGTCTTTTCATAGTAAACTTTTGTCTACGTTGTCGCCTCTAATATAATCACATTGATATTCTTGAGTGATAATTAATTCTTATTGTTTTTCTCTCTCTCTCTTTATTCATTTCCTTAATACCTTGTCATTGTTATTTTAGTTCATGAACTGTCTGCTCTTTCTTTCAGTGGGTGTATTTGAATTTCCAATAATTATTCAGCATTATTATTATAGTCAACTCTTCAATTTACAAAAAACCTGATTTACAAGCTCACTTTCAGCTGCGTCATCAAACTTGTGAAATCACAACGATTCGACTTTGATTGATGTCCATATGATTAAAATTCAGCTTGCGGCCTTACACGAGAAATCAAATCAAAAACGCAAAAAAAAGAAAAACAAACATTTCAAATGCCAAATCTTCGATAGTTTCTACTGGCAAATGACAAAGCAGCTTCCAAATGGTTTGTAATTTTTATGTCCATTTTTACTTCAATTTGATGGACAAATTGCATTAAAAATTTCAAGGCAATTGTTACTCAAAATTTAGATAATTAATAACCAAACGAGTGTTAATTTCAATTAACCTGGGGTTAATTATGATCATCGTTATTATTTAAAAGATTATTATTATTTAAAAGATTTTGCTTTTTATATATATTTGATAAATGCTTTCTTTGATTGTTTCCAAAGTTGACTATCTGCAAATATCAATAAACTTACCCGACCAATAAACATATGTTGAATCCTTTATTCAAAAATTGTACGTACCTGCAAAGAGAGAAATTATATTGATAAGTATCAAATGCTTAAATATTAATAAAAAAAATATTTATATCTTTTGTTAGTTGCAAATTATGAGCAAGTTGAAATTTTAGTACAAATGAATCAAGAACAACACACATTACAAATTTGTCTATCGTGCTGAAATGAAAATGTTAGAATGATGTAAATTATCGATAGGTTATTATTTGTCACGACAGCATGAAAGTCTCGAGAATGAAGACAGCTTAAGAAATATGGTACATTTTAAGTGGGCGTCAAATACAAAATACCCAAAAATAATAGCTAAAGAGATTTAAAAAAAAAAAAAAAAAATATGAAGACAATAAGTGTAGCAAATTCTTCAAGTTGTTTTGCAGGCCTATAAGAGTCTGGTAAACAATGGAAAGCTGCTCTCAGCATGCCAAAAATAAACTCAAGATAATAAGTAAGCGAATGCTGAGACCCCAAAGACCGCAGAGACCACAGATTTCGTTTCAGTCAAAGACCGCAGACTCAGACCAAGGTAAACAATTATTTTTATTATTTTTTTTTTTTTTTGAAGACTTTTTAATGTGTTGTGTACCCTTGTATTGGCCTTTAAACTTTTGTTACAAAGTCTGCTGTACCATGATGAATTATGTCAATATAGGCATTTATCAGTGTACAGTCTTGACATAATTGTTCAATGTGTTTTAACAATTAGGTGAGTATAAAAATTAAGCACAAAGGTAACTTGATTAATAATAACATAGCTCTCTCTCGAGAGAGTAACAGAATGAAAATCATTATTAGTGGCATTAAACAAAAGCAGCTGAACCAATAATATTTTGGTTTTTACTTGGAGATAAACCACCTGTTAAAATTATACTGGCTGTTCTAAGAAGAAAAATAGGTTATAGTGGCGACTAAAAATGGGAAAAGGGTAAATATGGCAATTTAGTGGCCATTTGAGATGGAATATATGGCTTACATGGTGCTTAATTTTCTTTTTGAAAGAGTAAAAACAAGAGAGCCAAAGCTAATTTTAATTTAAATTATGCACTTGTAGGAGGGAAATAAAAGTACGGTATAATATAAGGCAATAGAAGACGTTAGTTAGTTCGTAACTGCACAACTGGCAGCACTGTATACATATAACACATCCAAAATCAGTCATTATTAATTTAATCATATATAGACTTATAAGTCATAAACAGAGCATGTTAAGTTTGACATGTAAATGAGAAACGTGGTACTTTGGGGTAATTTTTTCCCCGACATGCCACAGCTAAATGGTTAGTGATGCTTTGTGTCTGTCTTACGACGTGAATGCCAAACAAGTTCAAAACCCATGGGCAGAGTTATGCGTTCCAAAGGTGGTCACAAGAAACACAGACCATGTCTCGAAGAAGATTCTCGTAATGGTTGTTTGTTGTACTCGAGTTTTTCTTTTTATTCTCGGTGTGTTTTTTTGCTGCTCTGATTGAATATTATTTTTGGCATGTTTTTTTTTGAAGGCCTGCGGCTATTGTGTGTGTGAATGTGTTTGTTGTGCGCTTTGGCCAAAAATAAAGGCTGACATCATCGAAGCAGCCAAGCGTCTACCAAATGTCGACAATGAATCGCAGCTCACTTATATTTATGGTTTTTTGGGGAACCTCTGGAGAGGCAGCCAATGAAATGAAACGAAACAAACATTGTGTGTGTGTTTGTGTGTTTAACCCCCTCTCTATTCTTCTCTCTTTATTCTCCTACTCATCTCCCTTTGTCTCATTCAATAACTTGATATACAAGTTTTTGAGTCGAGAAATATACGTTCCGCTGCATAATTCAAACTTAAAAAAAAGAAAGATTTATATATATATATTTCATTTCTTTTCTGTAGTCTTCCAAAAGTGCAATTTGAGGTTTTTTAACCTTGAACTTGACTGGCGATTGCATTGAGTGAGTTTTTCACTTGAAGAAGCTGCAATCTTATCGCCAGGGCTTCTGATATGTATGCAGATATATTCCGAGTACAATTTACTGAATTTCTCAAGTGGATTTTGGGTGCATTCGCCTTTTATGTATTTTAGCGATAAGCTCAAGCGTTTATAAAGTTGTTTTGTATGTGTGAGAATAAGACTGTACTTTATGATAATGAATTATCCAAGGAGTCTACTTCATATTTATTACATCCGATACGTTGGAATTTCTGCAGCATTTATTAATAATATTGTTTTTAAAAAAAAAAATATATATAATTTTGTAATAATATTTTGTAAAAATTGTCCATTTGTTGAATAAAATTTTAACCAAAATTTGTTTCTACCAATACAATTTAAAAAAAAATATATATAATTTTGTAATAATATTTTGTAAAAATTGTCCATTTGTTGAATAAAATTTTAACCAAAATTTGTTTCTACCAATACAATTTATTTTTCAATTCTTTATTTCAAATTGTACACTTTCACTACATAAAGCACATGAAAATGCCTCATATCATGCAATTGCGACTTATTGTTTAATTCGTTGCGCATTTCTCAAAAAAAGAAAACCCTCTCAAGACCCCCTATCAAGATAGACCAACCTAAACTAAATTGCCAATAAAAATGAGAAGAGCAGGGAGAGACAGAGCGAAAGAAGGAATAAGAGAGGAATGTGGAGCTGTGGTTGTATTGCGTTCGGACACTTTGGGGTGTTTATTAGTTAACACGCAATATTTCTTCTTAGTTCTTCATGTTTCATGTTTTTTTTTTTGTTCTAAGTTTCTTTAGGGACTTCCAATTATGCCTAGGGGACACATTTCCTCATTGACATTGGCTTAATTACTGCGCTGTTTTGTTTAGGCAAAAACTGCGTCGCAGCTCATAAATGTAAAATGTTAACATTCGAGCAGCAACAAAAATTAATTCATACAAATCAAAAAATTCTATCACAACTCAAAAAAAAAAAAAAAAAAATACGCGGCTTCCTTTGGGTTTCGTTCAACTAAATTGCGTTTCGGCTGGAAAGGATTCGCTGCGCGATTCGTACATGAATCATATAAAGAACGTAGCATTAGCAGTATCTGATTAAACCGGAAATTTGTAGTTCTCAACGCGATGACAGCATAAGTTAGCAATTTACTCAAAGCTTTTCAAAAGAAAAATTGATTTACAAAGAAGAAAAGGTTGCGAAAATAAACAAAATGGTACAATTATATTTCGAGCCTTACTTCTGGAAAATGAAATACTCATTACGAGCCATATTTATATTATGAAATATTATTTTGGTTTCTTCACTAAAAGAAACTGAATTTTTATGCCGCAGCAATAATTTCGAATAGTGAACAAATGAGGTGAGTTATAAGATGTCGAATCTCTGTAGAAATTGTGTTTAGTTTATTGAAACTGTGTACACATAAATGTATATAGTATTTAATAGCAATCATCTTGAATAATTAGATGTACAGTATATTCAAGTGTTCTTGGGTGAAAATCAAAAAAACGAGCAACAGTTTATAACTGATTTGCAACACATATTTTGTAAGTAGAGACAGAGAGAAATATGGAAACGTAAAAACAATCACAATATGAAGGTGAAAAACAAGAAACCAGCGCATAACCCACAACACCGACCTGTTGACGGCCATAACTGTGGCACAATCCAGCGACGATCTTGAGTTCCGTCTGTTGTTGTTGCTGCTGTTGTTTGGCACCTGTAATCGCTGGATACCCGACTCAAGTTCCGGATCATAGCTCAAGGACCCCGGTGAGCATAGAGTATCCGGTGAGCTGACATAGAATGGTGAATACGCTTGAATAAATCCCGTTGGACTCGCACTGAAAGCCATGTAGCCAACGGCACTGGCAGCGGCAGCAGTTGCAGGTGCAGCTGAACCTGTGCTAAGCGAACGTTGCTGCTGCTGCTGATGTTGATTATGATGATGATGTTGCAACTGCTGCGGATAATGATGCAGATTATGAAAATAGTGGTGATGTTGCGGACTATTGTCTGCACTGCTACTGCTGTTCGGTATAGGAATTGCACGACTTATCGATATCGGCTGGCCCGTCAAGCGATTGTACAGTGTTGGTGAAAATTGATCAACTGCCTCATCGGTATCCTCCTCGTTGGCTGCAAATAGATTGCCCTCACTGCTGGCAACTGTTGGTGTTGTTGTTACTGCTGTTGTGTTGATTGTGTTGATGTTCGGCCACAGTGATTCATCCAAGCAAAAGGAGCTGCGTCCCGATCGCGATTTATCGTAGTAGTATAGATGATGCGGTTGCAAGTTGCGTGGTAAGTTGCGCAGTGGCATGTGGCATGAGGCAATGTGGGGATTGCTAAAGGCGCGCTTGCGATTGCTGCTGGTGGTGGGCGTGGCACCAACAAAACTGTGTTTTTTATGCAAATTCACATTTTTGTTTTATAATTATTGTTTAATATACATGTTTATAGTGTTGCAAAGCGCGAAAAAATACAAAATAAAAAAGAGAAAAAGAGAGAGAGAATGGGGGAAAAAAGCAGAATATATATATATACATTTATATATTTCAAAGAGAAATGAATCCAAATTCGAAATCAATTCAAAAAATTCCTTTTTGTTTAGGGTTTTTGGTGTCAATTTGCCAATATTGGTCAGAGTGTGGGGAATATTTGGGTGAGGTAAGACGAAGAATGAGAAATGTGTCACGATAGCCAACATCGTCATCCGGTTGGGTTCTGTGGGCGTGGTTGTGAGTCTGAAATGTGTACACTTCAGATAGGCAAATGAAATGAACTGTAACAAATAAAACAAATCAACTCGAAAATGGTTTTATTCTTGCAATTTCTGCGAGAGTTGAAAATGAGTTTTAACCAGTTGCGAATTATAAACGTAAGTACATCCATTTTCAAGTACATAAACTTTAAATTAAAGACCACTCGATAAGTTCAATTGTTTATCGACACTTTTAAAGCAGATCTGGCAACTCTGTAGTCAACGAGATGCAGTAGCAACAATCATAAAACATGCTAAATCAGTAGAAAACCAAAGCTGCTCTGCTCAAATAGGAAAACATAACAATCGATAATGTAATCGATTTTCACAAACCATCTCTAAGATCACCATCGATTTTTATATTTTAGGTGTAAACTTAAAATTAAGACAACCCTATAATTTCAATTGTTATCGATAATATTTCAAAGCAGATCTGGCAACTCTGTAGTCAACGAGATGCAGTCGCAACAATCATGAAATATTCTGAATCAGGAAAAAACCAAAGCTGAGCTGCTCAAATAGGAAAACATAACAATTTTCACAAATCGATTTTTATATTTTAGGTGTATAATCGCATTTTTAAATGTAGCACAGCTATCTTTAACGTTTTCGTTACTTGAAATTTATTTTCCATTAATTTAATGCTATCATTTTTAGCATTATCTCAAGTGCAAATCGTAACGCGACAACCAAATTATGATGCAACATTTGTGGCAACGTGGCGATGCGCTCTAGTGTTCAGCAACAACAAAAACAATGAGATGCTACCACTGATGAATGTGGCATGGATGATGATGATTGTCGCCAAAATGAAAACGCAATTTATGCGATTGAAAAATAGAAATAACAAGGCAAAAGTCAAAAGCGAGATGGAGACTCTGTTGCATGCGACAAAATAAATATCATAGAAACAACAACAGCAACAGCAACAAAAAGTGCAGCCAATTAATTCAGCAAAAAATTCGCTTCCGCTTCAGGCGCCTTTTGAAGTCCCACGTTGATGAACCTAATAAAAACATCTTCATTTTCTATCTCGCATTTTCCATCAACGGTTTTTCTTGCAACCAGGCGGGCAATTCTCCAGAGGGGGGGCTCAATTTTTTCATTTTTCGCCACAAAACTCAAATCTTAACACAACGAGCAAAACGATAAATAAAATGCAACCAGGCTGAAAGATTTTGTGACAGCAACAACAGCAACAATAACAACATTGACTCTGCGACAACTGAAAGCAGCCAAAACCGAAACTTTTCCCCCATTTTCAGTTGTTGGCAGCTGTGGCAAGGAGCAGCAACAACATCAACAACGACCACAACAACAGTTGCTGTTGCTGTTGAAGTTGCAAGCATTGCTGTTAGCAGCACTCAGTCAACGCCGCATACATCCGGGATATAAATGCAGCAATTACAACAACAACAAAAAAACAACATGCTGATGCAACAACTGCAACAATATTAATTTGGCGCGTTTTTTACTTCAGTGTCCAATGCAATTATGGGTTATTAGCTAAGACATAACATAGGCAACGTTTATCGATTTCTTTAACAATCGATAGGAAAAAATGTCGAACAATATTATGACAAATGCGTATTCATCGACAATACGCATTTATCGATGGAATAATGCAAATGTATCGATAACGATCATCGTAATACTTTATTCAATAACTAATCAAGTATTTTCCTCTCTATTTTCCGTAATTATCGATCTAATAATATTGACACTTTTCATGACTAGAAGCATTTTAGATTATAAAATTTAAGTTACTAGTCAGTTGCAGAGCCTAGGAAAACATCTTTCAAATGGTAACATATTATCGATATTTAATAGAAGTATATAATACGAAAATCGACATGCATGTATCGACATTGATGTTAAACTAGTTTTTGTTTTAATAACTGGATATGTTTTAAATTTGCATTAAAAATAGGACACAGATATCCTATAATGTTTATAAAGTAGCTCGAATTAAAGAAGATTAATCGTTAATGCTAAACACAAATATAAATTAGTTTATCTGATAGTTGTTATTAGCATTAGGAGACTATTTATATTTATATTAAGGTTATATTTATATTACGGTGAATTTTCTGTCGATTTCCATTTGCCAGTGACAAACTTAATTTTAGTGAATAGAGACCAGTATAATTGTGACTAACTAACTACTATTCATATTTTATATATAAACTTAAACAAAAAGTATTTATTATAATTATTTCTGTTGCATAATCAGCGAAAAATATATTAACAATGAATGTTCCAAATGTGTAACAGTTGTTGTTGTTTTTTGCCATTGACTTTGCTACTTGTTAAATTCACAAATTACATACGAGTTTCGCACACAAAACAATGCAGTGGATTTGTTGTTGTTAATTTTGTAGTTTTTGTTCTGTCTTGCGGAGTTAAAACAACAACTTCAACAAAACAAGGAAATAAAACCTTGTTTTTTTTCAATTTTCTCTGCCAAAACAAAAATAAATTAGGTGAATGGAATTGATGTTGTGGCTGAAAGAAAATTCAAGAGGAAAATGTGAAAAGCGAAATAAAGTCAAGCTATACTTTAATCTCAGATTAAAGTTGAAAAATAAAATGCAATTGTCGGTTGCATTTTTATCTCAACATTTTCATCACTTGCTATTGTATTTTTATTTATTTATAAATAAAAATATTATCCTGTCAAATATATGTTTGCATTTGCAACCAATATTTGAAATCTTATGTATAGTATAAGTATTTAATATATATTTTTCACTAATATATTTAGAAAACCTATATTATTATTATTATATTATTTATTTATATTTTATTTATAAACTCTTCAACCTTTTATTAAACTTCGCTTCAATTTCATAATTTTCTTTTTATAATTTATGCTATGCTAAGAAATAGGCCACAAATAGTTTCAATAACAATAACAACATAGATAAATTTAGTGTAAAACTTAGACAAATGTTTAATGCATATTGTTAGTAATCGTATTTACAAAAAAATTGTGCTTGAATATTTGTTTAAATGCGAAATGTGAAAAGGAATTTTTTTTTAATTTTTAATTGTTTTTGTAGATGGGGAAAATATATAGGTACTTTTATTACTCACTCTGATATTTAAGCAATTTGTTTGATTTCTAAGCTTACCTGTAAATATAATAAGTTAAATAAAAATTTATTAGTTAATTTGCTTGGATTTACTTTAAATTTGTAAAATTATCGTATATGCATGAACTGCTCGACTACATTTTTCATAGGGCAGTGAACTGCTTGCATACATTTGTGGTACATGTCTTGGCTAAAGCTTTTGAGCTAGACCAGTGACCCTCCAACTACACCAATTGGGTAATTCGTACATGCGTGGAAATTACCCAAGTTATCCGGGACTAGGGTAATTTATTTTGTATTGGGAAATTATGCCAGGATTGTGTCTGAGCTAAATACGTCCTGTGGTTTGAGTCACTGCTCACTTTTATTTACCTTAGTCAAGATACTACCCTTTATGGACGAACTTAACGAATGTTTGGGAACATAATAAAATGTAATAATTTAGCTGTAAGCAGTTGCTCTAAAACTACACCGAAAATTCAGCTGGGGCACGTACCAAAAATACTAATCATTGGAAAATGAATTTTAAATGAAAGAAATATTGAGATATTATAGAAAAATTCAATTTAAAATTGTAGGTAGAATTTTATATAGATAAACAATAATATTTAATTTAAAGAACATAAATCATTTTAAATAATTGTATATTAACATGTTAGATACATTTGTATCTGTATCTGTTATTTATTTGTCGTTGACCAGATTTCTTTTTAAGATGATAAGACAACAAAAAAATTCAACAAATACCCGCAACGCAATAAATAATGTGTTTTCTATTTTGTTGTTGGTGTTTTATTTTGCTTGTTTTGCTTTGTTTCATATTTCTCCATTTTTAGCTCTACGAAAAATGGCAACAAATACAAACATGGCGATAATGTAAAATGCGCACAGTTCGAACAATAACAACAATAAAAACGAATGGAAGCAGAAGAGAAGAGAAGTAGGAGAAGCAACAGCAAAAACAATAATAAAACTCTTGAAAGAATGCAATTAGACAATAGAAAAAACAGAGATAAACAACTGAAAGATAGAGAGAGCCGAATAGAGAAACAGAGAGAGAATCAGTCACATGTGTAAGTCGCTGTAACGTTGATAAGAGTAAGAGAGAAAGACTTGTAACTGTTGTTGATCGCTCAGCGAGAGAGCGAGTTATCATTTGTTATTTGTTATTATTTCTAAGTTGTTGTTGTGGTGTATAATATAAAAATAGCAATTTGCGCACTATTTTTAAATCTTTTGAAAAATGTGAAATGTTGTTGTTGTTTTATGTTGTCGCCCGTTTTCTTTTGAGTTCCTTGCAAATTTTCTTTTTCTTTATTTTGGCATCTTGACTGTTGCCTTGTTTCAATTTGTTGTTTGTTGTTATTATAGTTGTTGCTGTCAATCAATTAAGCAAATTAATAGATCACAACAATAACAATAACAACAATAACAGAAAACGTAACTTTTAAAAAGTGGAATCTAAGTCAAAACTTGTGTATTTGCATAGGCACACACACACACACACACACACACACACACACACACACCACACACACACACACACACACACACACACACGCCCACTCATATCCACGACATCGTCACCTCAATTTAATTTAATCACCCTGGCGCCAAGTGATTAAATGACAACGACAAATAATCGACATAGTGGTTAAATAAAGGGTATATTGATACGACTCACGTAACAGTGACCAATTGCAAGCTAGCAAAGCTGCGGACGCATCGACAAATTTTTGATATTACAACTTAACGGTAATATTGAATAGGCAAACAGTATTATAATTCCATGAAGAATTTTTATCGGTTTTCATATTAAATTTCAATTTCAAAGAAAAAATATAACACTACTGTTAAAATATTTAATTTGTTTGTAAAACATAATATCAAATTTATTTACTATATAATAATGATAAAATTACTACACGGTTACTGAAAGTCGAGCACTACTACCTACTGCAGTATTTTTAGGTGATAATTATGTTATCAAGTGCACATTGCCAAATCCTTCAAAATTCAAGAACACTTCACACACACATTCATGTTAGACACGCATAATCGATAGGTTGCAGTTATCGCACTGATAAGATTCCCTCCCTGGAAGTGAAATAGACTAACCGCTCCAGAAATTTATAATTATGACAAACATTTTTAGTTGTAATTTCGGTTTAATCATTAGTTTGATTAGAAAATTCAGCCTGTTCCTTTCTATTAAAACAATTAATGAACATGCCACAAATTTCGAAGCACAGAATCAGAAAGAATATTTTCAGTGGATCAACATGAAAACGTCGCTATAATGATCGCCAAAATTAAACAAAATTAACTATGGGCTGTGAAAATAAATCAGTGTGTTTTCATAATACTACAAGAAAATTGTTTAATGATCTTCTGATAAATTCAAGATAAATCCAAATTTTGCAAAACGTCGACCTTAGTTTCTTGTATATATAAAAATTTTTTCGGGAAAAGCTTGTAATAAAAATTGCAATGATCAATTGCGTTTATTTTTGTGTAGTTGTTGTTTTGATTTATTATATCTATTCAGTCTTAATTTTCATTTTCTTTTTCATTATCCAAAAGCTGCACCCACTATAGTCTGTGCGGAAACCCCCGTAACACAACAGCGCCCCCTGCCGATGACCATGGGTGACTGAGTTTGTTTTTGGCACTGAAAAATTAAATGAATGATGAAAACACACAAGTAAGAAACGCCCTGGGAAGAAAATGTACAGTTAGGCGACTGGGAAATGCATCGGAAATGATTGTCGATAAAAATTCATCATAAGTGATATCGATAGTTTGAAAAAATTGAAAATATTTAAATTTAAGTATTAGATGTTTATATTAATGTGAATATACCCCATATCCTTTGCAGGGTATGTTAAGCACCAATACAACAAAGATCACTTGCATACAACATTTCGATAAATTTGCATATGGTTTTATTTTTATTGTTGTTGCTGGTTGTCTTCTTGTCTCAGTCGTTTTGCGTCTTTTTTAATTTTCCGCGGCGCTTGACGTTCAACAAAATTGTGTTTGTATCTGCTTTATTTTGTATGAGTTTAGTTTGCTTTTGGCTGCGAATATTGTTCTTATTTTTCCCGTGTGTATGTACAGTTAGTCAAGAAAAGGTTTTTACAAAGTCAATAATTTACACAATATTGCATTGTAGTAATTGTTTATATTTTTTAAAAATACAAGAAAACAATTTTTAATTTAAAACAAACCATTTAATTTGTTTTTTGTCAAACCACTTTCTTAACTAACTGTGTGAGCGTGACAAATGCATGTGCCTATATCAATTTGGCACTACAACAACAACACCAATCGTTAAGCAAAGTAAATAAAATTAATTGTTCATTTGGCGTGTGAAGAAAATTAATGCGAAATTAATGGAGCGTCAAGGCGCCGCGCTGCAAAGTGTTTCAAATCAATTAACAATTTATTAATTAGTTACGGTAATGTTTTAGAAAAATGCAATAAATAAAAAGCAGACTGCCTTGCAACTACTTTCAATTTAGAGATGTAAAACTACATCGATAAATCGATTTCCGTCCAAAAAAATTTTTAACTACTATAACTCGATTATTCATTGTCGATCAATCGATTTAAATATATCGATTTACCTGATAAATAAAATTTACATTTTCTAGAACACCTTACACTTTATCCAGAACTTTAAACTGTCATAGCTTTGATAAAACTTATATTTAAATTCGATCAATTTTTGCTGTATAATTTAAATCCACATAGAAATTTGAGTTTATAATTCTTGCGTTTTTTCACTACTTTCTTATTCCCAAACTCTTTCCTTGACACATTTCCATAAAGAGTTTTCGGAATACTCGATAACTCGATGTAATGATTGCCGATTGATCGACAAATAGATTCTTTTTTAATTATTATTTTAAATTAAATTCCCAAGAAAAATGACACTAACAAAAATCTGACTACGTCTTATTACATATACATCCACACGCAAACCTGCAGTCCGCCCACAAATGTTGATTAAACTTCCACATCTGTGTGTGTGTGTATGCCATGTGTGGATATTATGTGTGGATGTCATGTGGGCGTTGTCACCCAAAGCCGGCACTATTAACATTAACAATAACAACAAAAAAACAGCTGTTGAAGTCAAGCTCGCACAGCTGCGTGTCTTTGTCAGCGTCAGCTGAGCGCACTTCGTTAAGTCGTCACACACACACACATGCAGTACAAAAAGCTCACTCTCAAAACTGCCATACAAAGACTGAAAGGAGAGAGAGAAAGGGAGCAAGACGCAGAGACTTTAATGAAGTTTTGTAAATGGCCGCCTGTTGTCTTGGGTGGTCAGCGATTGGGGGGAAGGTTGAGAGGTTAGGTTTGCTTGATGATGACTAATAAACGGCAATAAACACCAACATTAAAACCGGCAAAATAGTTGCAGACAAAGAAAAAACTGGCTTAAACTATGCATGTATTGGCACAAACAGACACATATGCATATACACACTTAAATATTTCTAGTTAAGCGACGAGACGTCGAACAAAAGAACAAATAAAAACAATAGCATAACTTATAATGAAAAAGGAGCAGTTGGAAATTAGAAGCGCATAGAGAAGTAGAAAAACAAGTGAACTTGGAAAAATAGAAGGTATTCAATTTGGAGAATAAACAGGAAAATAAATACTGAAAATTGATAATTTTCCAAGGTGTCAAGCAACCGAATCAGAATATGATAGCTAAATTTAATTTGTTTATGTCCCGTGAAATAAATACAGAAAAAGGTTGAATCAACACTGAGTGTTGATCAATTTGCCATATACTCCTGCTCTTACTTAAAAAATATTACTAGACCAAACATTTTTATTGATTGTGGAATAACATGTGTTAACGTTTACCATTTCACAAAATTTATATAATACTAGAGGGTCCGCTTAAGCAGACCCACGTTTTCAATGCTTGCTTAGCGAGCTTGCATTTAATGCAATTTTAATAATGCTTTTTTTTTTTTAAATAGGTTGCATGTGGAATTAAAAAATAAGAATACCCATACGTATATATTAAAAATTATTCGGATTTTTTTATAAGTCTCTAGGACATGTGGTTTGGTTATGGCTCTGATATATCAGTCAGTGAGGACAAAGCATTTTATATATATAGATAATAGGCCAGTCCTTGTTCAATTTGAGACATAACACGTAGTTTCCATTTAGTAATAGAATCGTTTCCGAGAACTTTCGGAAGTAGCAAAGAAAAAGAAGACTATGATAAATGTGTAACCAAAAATATCAGCAATAATAGTAGTATCTATCTTTCACTTTTGCAGATTGATTTTTTGCAATTGTCTATATCAAAGACATGTAAGAAATTATGGAGAATTTTAAGTCAGATCTGACAATTTCTGTCTAGACGGCATCTAATAAATGCTCTCATTAAGAATTCCTTACTTGGGCTCCCGAGATATAAATCATTAATTGTTTATGACTGCAAATTTATGACTATGACGTTTTGCTCTGTTTTTTTTTTTAATGTTCTTTGTCTAATTAAATATTGTTTCCTAAAATATTCTACAATGTACATATTACCTTTATGTTTATTGCATAAGATGGCTTTCAAATTTTTGGTAATAACAATAACAATAAAAATATGCAAATTGAGATAAGCAAAAAAATAAAATTCAATTTCAAAATTTAGTTTTATGTCTAATTTAATTAATTCAATAATATGAATAATTAATACGACAAGGTCAATCATTATAGATTTAGATTTTGAAAAACAAATTATTATGCTCAGTATTTTTAAAATATATTTTATTCATTTTTGATATAGAAGCAAGGAAGCAAAGATAAGCTGTGTAGAGTTGTCATATGTTCTATAATATGATTTCAAAGCGGACCATAATTATTTTTTTTGTTAATTTATCGCCTGTTGTTATCTGAATTTACTGTTTTTACCACAACCTCCACCATGAAGCAGGTGTTGTTACTGTTTCACATGTGGTTGTTTCTGGTGTGGAGCAGACGGTTGTTGACTCCGCACACGGTTTTGTAAAGGGTGACGGGGTGGTGGTTGTTGTTGTCGTTTCAACAAATGTTGTGGTGCATGTGGTTGTTGTCGGTTTCTCCACAGGAGTTGCGCATGTGGTTGTTGTTTTCTTAACCGGAGTTGAGCACGTGGTTGTTGTTGGTTTCTCAGCAGGAGTTGAGCAAGTAGTTGTTGTTGGTCTTGTTGTTGTGGTAGTTGTTGTTGTCTCAGCAGGAGTTGAGCAAGTGGTTGTTGTTGGTTTCTCAGCAGGAGTTGAGCAAGTGGTTGTTGTTGGTTTCGCTGTTGTGGTTGTCTCAGCAGGAGTTGAGCACGTGGTTGTTGTTGGTTTCGTTGTTGTGGTTGTCTTAACAGGAGTTGAGCATGTAGTTGTTGTTGGTTTCTCAGCAGGAGTTGAGCAAGTAGTTGTTGTTGGTTTTGTTGTTGTGGTAGTTGTTGTTGTCTCAGCAGGAGTTGAGCAAGTGGTTGTTGTTGATTTCGTTGTTGTGGTTGTCTCAGCAGGAGTTGAGCATGTGGTTGTTGTTGGTTTCTCAGCAGGAGTTGAGCAAGTGGTTGTTGTTGGTTTCGTTGTTCTGGTTGTCTCAGCAGGAGTTGAGCAAGTGGTTGTTGCTGGTTTCGTTGTTGTGGTTGTCTTAGCAGGAGTTGAGCAAGTGGTTGTTGTTGGTTTCGTTGTTGTGGTTGTCTTAACAGGAGTTGAGCATGTGGTTGTTGTTGGTTTCTCAGCAGGAGTTGAGCATGTAGTTGTTGTTGGTTTCGTTGTTGTGGTAGTTGTTGTTGTCTCAGCAGGAGTTGAGCATGTGGTTGTTGTTGGTTTCTCAGCAGGAGTTGAGCAAGTGGTTGTTGTTGGTTTCGTTGTTGTGGTTGTCTCAGCTGGAGTTGAGCATGTAGTTGTTGTTGGTTTCTCAGCAGGAGTTGAGCAAGTAGTTGTTGTTGGTTTCGTTGTTGTGGTTGTCTCAGCAGGAGTTGAGCAAGTGGTTGTTGCTGGTTTCGTTGTTGTGGTTGTCTTAGCAGGAGTTGAGCAAGTGGTTGTTGTTGGTTTCGTTGTTGTGGTTGTCTCAGCAGGAGTTGAGCATGTGGTTGTTGTTGGTTTTTTTTTTTTTCTCAGCAGGAGTTGAGCAAGTGGTTGTTGTTGGTTTCGTTGTTGTGGTTGTCTCAGCTGGAGTTGAGCATGTAGTTGTTGTTGGTTTCTCAGCAGGAGTTGAGCAAGTAGTTGTTGTTGGTTTCGTTGTTGTGTTTTGTTGTCTCAGCAGGAGTTGAGCAAGTGGTTGTTGTTGGTTTCGTTGTTGTCTCACCAGGAGTTGAGCATATGGTTGTTGTTGTTGTCCTAGCAGGAGTTGAGCAAGTGGTTGTTGTTGGTTTCGCAACCGGAGTTGAGCACGTGGTTGTTGTTGGTTTCTCAGCAGGAGTTGAGCATGTGGTTGTTGTTTCCTTGCACGGCGGCGTTGTCTCACATGGTGGTGTTATATTTGCTATATCTTTCTTATTGGCCGTTTGCTTAACCTCAACACAACCAACGTTGTAGTCAACACACTTCTGAGCCCTAGAGTCGAAGAAATGGAGACAAGTTTTGGGTATGGCAAAACCACCCTGACACTCAAAGAACTGGGAACAACTTCCAGGTTTCAGAGTACGAAATCCATCGGACTTTTTGCTACACACATAACGACGGTAAAGATCATTATTAACGGGCTTTACCAAGGATCTAATGTTGGCCGCTCCGGTGTTAGCCACTAGAAGAGACACAAATGGCAATAGGACTGCAAGAGTACAGATCAAGTTAAAGAAAGTCTCTCCTGCTGGTCGAGTTTATAATTTATACCAAAATATATCTTCATCTTGAATGAGCTCGACGTCTCCGAATATTCCGAATGTCGTTGTAGAAGTCTTCAAATATAATGACTGAGTTTTGCACAAATGAAATTGACACTTTTATAGGGTACACCTATCCTGTTCTGCGTCTGGGTCTTATCGAAAAGTGTCGGATAGATAGTGAGTTTGGTATCTGGTTATCGGTGTATGATGGTCCTTTTGATGTGTAAGATTTTTATCGTTTTCCTGCATCTCGCCCAATTAATTTTATGGTAGTACTCACTACACACTATTCTGCTGACTTCATAAAACTATTAATATTAATTAAAATCAATGTGGCATATTATGTCATTGGAATACCGTA
Source organism: Drosophila sp. st01m (assembly GCA_018901795.1). Classification (NCBI taxonomy): domain Eukaryota; kingdom Metazoa; phylum Arthropoda; class Insecta; order Diptera; family Drosophilidae; genus Drosophila; species Drosophila sp. st01m. The sequence continues at coordinate 181,266 of JAEIFG010001638.1, forward strand.
GAACTGAGTTCGTTGCCCATTAACCACATGAAACAATCTTAGTGTTTATCTCAAGTAAAATTCACGTTAAAAATATCAACAAATTCTTATGATTTAATTATTCTAATGGTGTGGAAATAATTTCATTTATTAAATAAACTTATTATGTATTATGAATTATTTTTAGATTGAGTTCTAATTATTGTTATTATTATTATTTTGTAATGAAATTATTTTTGGGACAGAAATCTTTGAAGATTACAATTAAGTAATCATATATTATTTAAATACTTAAAATTGTACATTTTTTTAGATCCTCTATAAGTTATTATTAAAAATAAATTTTATAAATTTTTTTTGCTGTTGTTCGTTTCAAAGATGGTAGACGTGTACCGGAAATGCTTGGATTATCAATAATGCAAACAATTGTGAGTCAGTGCACTGAAGGAAGCATGAATTGGTTATTGGAGTGAGACAATCAATACCCATCAATGACACAAATTCCCACTTGGTTCTTATAAACGCTTGCTTATCTGTGGCATACAGAAAACATTTCCTCTCTATCTCCTGTTACTTATGCAAACAAATATGCTTAATGAATTAACAACCAATAAAACTGTCCCATTTTGTTCTCTCCCTAGTTGGAGGCGTAATTAGGTGCGAAAAAACAGTGGAAAAAAGGCAACGACCCAGCGACAAATTGCTTATAGAACTCTCCCTTCTCTTTTCGTTTATCTCCTTGCTGTCCAACCCAAATTTGGCCACGCAAAGCAAAACGCCGTGAAAAGAAATGCATTTTGTCACGCACATAGTATATGCCTGCGAGAATCTGATATCACAGACACATATACATAGATGCACACATTTAGAAACCACCTGCAAGCGTCACTGGGCAGTATTATAGTCGTCGACACGTTTATTTACTTTTCGCACACTTGTGGATTCGGCTGTATTCCAGATATGTGTGGTTCAAAGTGACGCTAATGACGAGAAAAGCCGGCGATTTGACGTGCCCCTAAAGCTAGTGCTGACAGGACAATATCTCAGCAAACTGATTTCCACCAATCAGTGAAAAGTCCGTTGAATAACCTTCAATCGATTCTCCGAGAAGATTCAGTCATTCAATATGAAATACTCGAAAGAATTAGATTTTGAGTCATAGAAATTCGAGATATCTTTTGTTCATTTATTTATATTTATAATTGAGAGTGTTACTTGTGTCGGCTTCGTAGGAAAAAAAATATGTATTACTCAACTTTATATATTAAATTTAAATAAGATTATTATTTTATTTAAACTACAATAAATCGGCTCAAAAAAAAAACCAAACAGTAAGCACAGTTGTATTGTTCTACCTCGAGTTTGATTTAAAAACTCTTAATGTTCGAGAATAACTATTTAAGCATATGTAATCACAATTGTTATTCAATTTGGCTTGAGTTGGAAAGGTTCAATTGTAATTTTATTAACAGCAGCTGCAAAAACTTTATCTCAGCTCATTTCTAGGTATTTGTTTATGTGAAAACTGAAATCTGAAAAGTAACAACATTTGTTTTGTTGCCGCCCCCGTCTACAATTGTTTGTTGTTGTCAGTTGTTTGACGGTAATGAAAGAGAGAAGGCGGTTCCCGTTTGTATCATGGCAAAAACGGTGTAAAATTTTGAGCTGTTTGAACAACAACTTTCACGTTCAGTTGGTATTGCTTTTCACTTAAGTTTGCGTTGTTTGGTACCACCATTTGACATTTTTCTCCATTTTCATTTCTCTGTCTGTACGGGTTTATTGATTTTCATTTTCTTGCGACTTTCCTACGTACATTTTCTGTTATGTGTGCTCCTTAAATGCAAATCCATAATCAACTTTCTGTGTTTTTTTGTTTACATACCCGATAAGTTTTATTTTCGCTGTCAAGGTCGTTCCATGGCCAAAATGTTAACGATAAATTTAATATTTAATAAATTTAATGAAATAAAACTGGAGTTATGTTAAGCAATATAATAAAGAGATCTTATATATATGTATCGTCAAAATTGAATTGAAAATGAGTATAGTTATTAGGAAAATGCATAATCGATTTATGCCGAATTTTAATATTTTTCAAAGAAAAATAAAGCAATATTCCCTAATAAATGAAGATGTGCACATCTCAAGGACAAACAAGTTTCGGGACAGTAGTCAGTAAGCTGAACCCTCTCTTCAATTCTCCGACCATTCCACAAGTTGCCCCGTTTGTTGGTTCGATTTCTGGCGTATGTTTACCAACCGACTAAATAACTATTTCGTACGGGGGTTTTGTTTTGTTGTCTAAATAAATAACAAATTAAGTTGAGCAGGTATAGGTAAAGTTTTTGGCGAATAAAAAAAATTAAATGGAACGCAGATTAATAACAACGAAACGTATAAAAATATCAAATTCATTGTTGGTAATATCAAAAAATTAAACTCTCATTTTAGATTTTGAATATAGTTTATATTTCTATGGAATATGGCGTACATTTGGCCCGATGAAATAATAAATGCAATAAAGTTGTTGCCAAGAAAATAAAATGCCATCTTTGCCGCATTCAATTTTCATATACAATATCAAGGTTACGGTCAGTGGGGACAACAATAAAAACACAAGAATAAAAGCCAATTTATACAACTTCCCAATGCCCCATCTTCTCAGTAAGAGCTCCGGGGGCAAAATGCCGTTTAAGTGCCGTTATTTGCCCTGCTACAGGGCAGACCCCAAGAACTATGAATGTCTAAACCAACGGCAACTCGACTAACGGAAATACAATAGGTCAAAAGTTCCGCCTAGAATATCGAGTAGAGAGTAGACAAAGGACAGCAGCGTGAGAAATAGCACTAAAGGAAAATCTACAATTTAATTAATAAGGAAATCTAAGTGTAGAAGATATAAGGGTATTGTCTTTAAATTGATATTGCCAACAATTTGTTTCTTATAATTATAACACAATGAAAACAATCGATTAAGATATTTTAACATATCTATGTATATTGATGTAGCGATATTATGAAAAGTTACAGGTTTGCGTTAATAACATTGGTTTATACACTATGGTGACATTAAATACAATTAAGAGAAAGCTATCAAGAGAAGATTGCGGGAACCATTATCGTAGATCTCTAGAACGTCGTAATTTATGAGAATTCATATATAAATAAATATGTATGTAGACAAGCAAATTCCTATGTATTTGTTGATATTTTCCTCTTTTTTTGTTGGGATTCTTTTGTTATACGTTTTTATTTAAGTCATGTGCTCGAGGTTCCGTTCCGTTCAACTGTCCTCGGTTCGTGCGCCAATCCCCAAATATTATAAAATCTCGTCTTCGTCTCTGTGGCTGTCTCTCTTCAATCTCACGCTGAAGCGCCCAAATTGTTTAGTTAGAATGTGCTCTATATAAAATCGCCTGCCAACTGACGTCTATCAATAATATCTTTAATTTTTTTTATTTAAATTTTTCTTTTTCTTCGTTTTTTGCCTTGCTCTCTATTCGTTGTATTTCTCTACATATATATATGAGAGAGAGAGAGAGAAAATACACTTATACTTTTTCTGTGAAATCGGTCGAAATTGACTTGCAAATATCAAACAGCCGAAACTCAAAACATACATAATTTTACAACAACAGCAACACGGACAGAGATGTCAATTTGAAAGAAACATCAACAATAAAAGAAAGTACGTAAGCAAGCTACAGAAAGACCGCATCCACGTAATCAGAGGTATTCCCTTTTCGCACATGAAAACACCTGTTCAACATTTGTGTGTTTTTTTTTGTATTTTTTTAATGTATTTTTTTTTTATTTTGCAGTTTAGTTCAGTTAAATTTGCTCCACAGTGGGGCAGGTTGTGTGCTTGAATTGCGATAAAGATTAGAATCGTCTGCCTAGCAACAACGAATTTCTTTATATGAATCAGTCTACAATTAAAGTATATTAACAATCAATTAAATGCGTGAGAAGCAATAAAAGAATTCAAAGAAATGGAATGTCTGTGTTATGTATATTAAAAGAAGTGATTAGATTGGGAAATTTGTTGAATACTTTGTTAACATGTAGCACACATTGTGATAAGCTAAGTTGGCTTGTAAAATAAGTAAAATATGGAGATTCTGACAACAGATTTGAATTTTTCCCTGATACTTAACAAGAAAAAAGGGCGAAATGTATACTAAATCTTTAAAGTTTGTCTCATTCAACAGTTTTAAAGTTAGTTGAAGGGCTTAAACAATCTTCCCTGCTATTCGAAAACGTGCTAAGCTTTTCTTTACTCTTTCAAAAGCTATCCAACACGTTTTAATATAAAGATTGTCATGAAAGTTTTCGAAATAAAATGTTTAGCGACTTATGTCTAGTTTCTTATTTTATTATTTATTGTCCATGGATCTTAACTTTATAAATTTTTTGTAATATGATACAAAATATGAATACGTAATTTTTTTGGTTATTACCTGTAATTATTTTATTATTTCCTCCGAACTTTGTTGGTCTTTTATTACATTCATAACTTGTTCAGTTTAGGAGACAGACAAAATTTAATTTTGTTGCAGCAGCAAACAGTAAAACTAACATAGTGCAACAAACATGCAACATCGCCTTCTCTGTAAAATGGAAACACAAACAATATAACAGTAATGAAAAAACCCATATGCTAAAAATGTGCGCGTGTGAAATAAAAAAGAACCAATAACAAAACCAACAGCAGAAAAAAATATTTACCATTTTTGCAGAGAAATTTGCAAATTTTTAAAAATACTGCAAATTGAAAAGTGAACAAGCGAAGAGAGAAGAGAGGAAGAGCGGGTGTAAGAAGCGAAAACTTGAATTAAAATTGAATACTATTTATTCATCGAATTTAAATAATCAAAAAGTGTAAAAGAGATTAATAGACTGAAAGAGAGGCAGCAAGCTTTGAGAGAGACAAGAAAAAAATGCCACGCGCAAAAGAGTTGAGTTTATTTTGAAGCAAAAAACAATTAGTATAAACACTGTGCGCATTATAATAAAAGCAACAACAACAACAACAAATAGTCGCACATTGATAGGCGATGCTTGATAGCAACGCCACCACCAACAAAAACATCTACTGCTACAACAATAATAATAACAACAAACAACGTCGACGTCCGTATAAAAATCTACATCAATACTTGTGTCTATTTTTAGACACACAAAACGAATGAACGGCAAACGCATGACCACGAGTATGTGAGTGTGTGTGACTATGTGTGCATGGCTGTGAGAGCACGAGAGAGCGCCGCAAAGAGAGTGTCTGAGCGTAATGCAGTCAAGAAATCGTTAGTTGTAGTAATGCGCCGGCTCAACGATCGCTGTAGCAGCAACAACAAACCACAAATGCAAAAAGCTCTCACATAAACATATTTATGTATATGTATGTACGTGTTTATACTTGGGCTTGGCGACGAGACGCCTTTCAGACGCCGCGACGTCAAAGGCGTGTGCTGTTATCATCACTGTCGCGTTTTAAGCATTGCTGTTGTTATTGCTATTGTCTGTGCGGTGCAGAAGCATCTTTGCATATGCTAGAAAACGAACAAAAGATTTCTCGTGTAAAGCTGCAACTTACCAACAAATTCAAAGAGTTAATTTCTTTGATAAATATTTATATGTATTTATGTACATCTCATATTATTTTAAGTGAATTGCAATTAAATACCTCTGTTGACAAACAAAAAGTTAAATAGAATATCATTTATATATGTATGTATAGTTCAATGTTGTAAAATAATTAAAATTATTAATCGAACAACTTTATTAACAAGAATACTTTCTTCAAATTCTCCATTTTTCTAAACGTTTTGTGAATTCTTTATTTCGGATAAATTTGGTTAAAAAAAATACATTATATAAAAATCTGAATCATTCAAGTTACAAGTTATAACAAGTAATCGATAACATTTAAATTAAAAATTTAAAATGAAATAAGTGCTTGTTGTATTAATTAATTATAATAAGAGTCGTATTTGCTTCCATTTAATATTGTAAAGCCAGTGAATAAGCGTATATACGTCATCATCAATTAGAAAGTTGCTTGCGTCTATCATGTGTGGCGCTTAGCTCAGCATCCCCTACCCCACCACCCACCGTGTCCTTCCTCCTTCACCACCTCTACAGGTAATGTGAAGCGTGTTTATGGTTTAAGTCGAGCATCAAATTTCATTGAAGGTCAAACTGCGTTTTTAATTTCTGTTCGGTTTTGTGTAAAGCAAATCTACGTATTTCCATAGTTAGTTTTCGCATTGAATTTCTGAACAAACAATTGGTCAAGAAAATGCTTTGACAATATGAAAAATTTACACATTTTCTCTTCCGAAAAATATATATTATTTTTTTATTTTTAGTTGTCTATGGTACTTAGTACAAACAATTTCCAAAAATAATTTATTAAAAAAAAAAAAACAGAAAAAAAATAAAGTTTGTAAATTTTAAATTTGTCAAATTACTTTCTTGACTTACTGTATACATGGGCAAATACATTTACAATACGTAGTATGCAAGTGCACATAAGGCGAAGCTCATTTAACGGAAAGCGTGGCTCTTATACAACTGTGAATGGAGTAAACGGGTCTGATATTCTCTCTATCCCTCTCAAATTCACTCACTCACGGCTATGCTTATTTCCGAGGTGTAAGGGAGACAGCACGAATCATCCAGCAATGCATATTAAGTATAAGTAAATAAGCTATTGGGAAATGCTTTTGGTTCGAATAACACATGTTTATTGTAATCCCAATAATATTGGATTTTCTTTAGTATTTTTCCCACCCTTCAGATAGATTCAGATTTTTTATCAACACTTTTGTATTTCAGTCGCATTCTTACCACTGTGCGAACACTTTCACACGTATCTTTTTATCTTGGTGAAATAAAAAAAATTCTGATGTAACAGTTCGTGACGATTTTTAGCTCAACCACTCACACACACACCAAGGCACCATGTGATAACGTGATAATACTTCCCCATTATTATCATAACTTATTTTATGAAAGAGTTCTTGTTTAAACAAAATTTGTTGCTGATTGCAGAATAATCCGAATACGAGTACAGAAACTCAAGTGAAAGTGAAGTCTACCAGCTTTATGATAGATAACATTAATTATCTTATATGATTACAATATCTTTTGACAAAGTTATAAATAATTTATTTAAGAGTATTATTAATTTTAAGTGAACTACACTGCATAAACGCCTTTTTACATTTTCATTTTAAGTAATTGTTAATTTTCACATTGCCACATGGTTTTGAAAGATTTCTCTATGGGATCTTATGACGTTAATCTACTTAACATTTACTCACTTAAGTTCGCTATTGTCACAGCTGTTAAACGCTTTAGTACGAAATATTTCAGATTTCAATTTGTGTATTTTTTTAAATTTTTCCATGTTCAATGCGGTTCAAGCAAATAGATTCACAATATGGAAGATAATGTAGATAATTAAGTGGTTTTAGGTTCTCAAGCTACACATGTTTTCTCTAAATGATAGCCAAAGACAAAACGGAAGTGAATATAGTTCATTCTGTTATTTCATTTGTTTTTGGCAAACTAATGGAATTTTCGGAAATAATCCACATTATTAATAACCACATACAGTTCTTAGTAGGTCAAAACCAGGCGAAAAACCATCAACAGAAATAATAATAATAAAACTTAAGTCAATGGCGTCATTGACAGAACTGTGAAAAGCAGAAGGAAGTGAAGGCATATTTTGACACATGAAATGTTTACGACCTTGCCAATCAGAATATATATATGAAAATACATATATATGGAAAAATTATAAATATCTGCAATATTTTTTGTGGAATTTGGATAATTATCACAACAGGCATGTTATAAAACAATGTTCAAGAATTACTGTAGATCTATCATGTTACTAAAAGTTTTTTTCGATTCCTTTCCATATGCAATTATTCGGAATCTGAGAATTCTCCATTTATTATTATACTATTTATAAGATATTATTCACTAAAAATTTACAAAAAAAAAAAATAATTGTATTTATTGAGTCGGATTTTGCTTAAGATTGTTAAACATACTATCACTATATATTTAAGAACTTTATCTAAGATTTCTTAGTCACATTCTTTCTAAGATTCTTTATGTTTCTTTTAATTATCATCTGTAAGTATTCATAATATAAGGAATTTTTTATTAATAAATCTAGCACTAATCTTAATAGATTCTTATTAATTCGGCTCTATGTTGAATTTTTTTACAGGTTTTTTGACGTAATTATGCTGTGACTATTAAGTTAGATTTCTTGGGAAGCTCGATGCGATCGTAACAAGTTTTGCCATTGGAAATTTGAGCGACTGGCAGGTGTCAAATATCGCTGGTTTTTTTTATTTACAGACTGGACAGGTGTCAAGAATATCGTTCTGGTTTTTCTTCTGATTCTTCTGATTTTCTTCCTCACTTCGAAAAAAAGTTCAATTACACGCTCACAAAGAATAACAAAAAGTTGGTCAATGCCACGCGCCCAGAGAATTCGAGCTCAACCGTCTTTCCAACTAACACCACTTGACATATGACTAAATAAGATTTTGGGCCTCGCCTTGAACACGAGTTTGTTGAGGTAATCAATTTTCCATGCCAAGGGATTAGCAATGAATGCTTTGCAAGCGTTGCCTTATCAACCACACATATGACGCACATCTCTCTCTCTCTCTCTGAACGCCTCTCTGTGCTTCCCTCTCTTGGGTCAGGTCGTTGACTTGGACTACTGCTTGGTGATCGTGCGTTCCATTGCAGTAAATCTGTCGATAGTCCTCATACGTATTACGTATGCACATATATAGATGCATATATTACTCATTCAATATAATTACACATGTGTGCGTGTGTGATCGTTTCACTTTCCTTGTTTTGTAAAATAAATTAAAAATGCGGAAAAGGTCGCAAAAAACTCATAAATGGGGGAAAAAAGAGGAGGACTGTGAAATACACAACTGAGTGAGAGCTGACCGTTTAAAGACGCGTGTTAGACATTAAAAAAAAACTGTTGATTACGTATAAGACGAGTCAAACAACCTGCGACAATTCCACAAAACAGTGTTTTAAATACCCTATACACATAAAATATACACACAGAATGGCACATAATTAGCAACTTTATAAAAGAGAAAGAAATTATCTTCTTATAATAATAAACATAGCAAATATGAATATTGTATTTACTGGATAGCTCAACCTTTTTTTCTTGATAATCTTTTTTTTTGTATGTATGGAAAAAATTGACAGTAAAGCATGAAAAATTTAGTTTTCCAGTTTTGATGCAGAATCAAAATAGGGAAAAAATAATAATACAGACATCGGTTAATTTTTGACAAAGTTGTCATTTTGAAGTTTTCATAATAGCGACAAAAAAAAGACCAGTATAATTAAACTTTAGGGTATTCGCTGGTCATACCTAACTTGCTGTTTACGCGCTTCTTTATAGTCTTTCTCCCATTTCCCTTGGTTAATAAAAAAAAAACAGCCGATTCGATAACCATTACAAATATGTAGAATATGAAATTTGCTTTGTCATGTATTTTTAATATGGAGGCTATTAAATCGGTCAACAAAAACAAAGATTCTATGCTCAATTGGAAAAGAAACAGAATGAGTTCTCCATAAATTTCCACTTCATGTTAATCATCTTTTTGCACCATCAATAAGCTTTATCAAGAAAAGGAGCCAGACAATTTGACTACCAATTAATCCATTTTGCTGACCATTCGTTATCCAATTGTACGCTTTAATAATCCAGGCAACTTCAATTTAACGCGGCTATGACTTTGTGCACTTCTCATCATCTTTACATCAAGTAAATGTTTCTTCACAATGCACATATTTAACATTGTACAAAGCCCAAGCCAAGTGTCATTGAGAAAGACTTTCGTTTTCATTAGAGAGAGAACCAGAGAAGGAGCAGGAAGAAGTGAGACAGAGAGGCATGAGAAGAAGAAGCACTTTTCGAAGCAGACAGACAACCAGAAAACCAGTCAGTGAAGTGGTGCCCCCTCTGCCTCCACCCCTTATTCACTACAGCTTTAAGTTCGTGACGCAAGTCCACTTGCAACAGTGCCCTTGCCACATTGCATCAATTAAGCGGCAGTGCTTTAATAACAAAAAAAAGGGAAAAAAGGCTGGACATATTGTCTATTCGTTTGTATACCCTGTATGCAGGTCAAGCACTAAAAGTTGTTGTAAAATCTACAGTCAGTAAAGAATGTATTTAAATTTAAAAAAAATTACATTTTTTTTTAATTTTACCATCTGTTAGAATCAGTTGATATAAAAATTTGCAATAAATTGCAACAGAGACAGATTCACAATACATTGCAATTTTTGGAGAAAAAAAAAAAAAAATTTCAGTTAATATACACAGTTGAAAAGACACAATGAATGTATACTAATTGATAAAGAAAATATACTCAGTGCTACAAAATATTTAAAGAATCAGCAGGGTATCTATTGGTCGTTTAGTTTTCACTTGAACAGTCGGTAATGTGCATTACACAGCAAGCTGTTACTAAGTCGACAAGCCGGACAGTCGACAGTCAGACATTTGCCGCGTTACTCATACGATGTGTTGTCAGGCAGAGTCTGCTTGTGCTTCTTCTTACTCGGCTGCTGCTGACTTTGACTGTGGTTATTTTTAATATCAAGCCACATAATTCATTGTAATTTGCCTGCCGCTTTACATTTTCCAGTTGCATTTGTCTTTATGGCTTTGACGTGCGACAACGACAGGAAGGAGAAGATGTCTGTTGTGGAACGACTCACAGCTACCTCCGCTTCACTCTTAGCTGATACTTTCTGCCTCCCAAATACGAAATCTGCGCACTTACATATACACACTCTATAAGTGCTCTAAACTGCATATATGTCTGGATAGAATAAGAGCCCTGACTTTGCTTTACCCTTGACTAATCTTGGCCTTTGCCACATTTTTAGTTGCATCAATCAATATAAGTTCGATTTTTCATGAAATTTCATGTCCATTTTTTCCATTCTTTTTCCTTGAAACTTTATCTTAGAATTCAGACGGTGATAGCTTTGTCAAAAAATAACTTGCAAAATGTAAGTTATATCATTATTTGTTTCCTAAGCTGAATCAAAATAAAAAACGAAAGTTTTTGCTATTACCGCCCAGATGTCTTAAAAAAGGGATTTAGAAAAATTCGATATCTATAACTCGATGTATTAATGGCTAATTGATCAATTTATCTTAGCAGACAAACACACTACTGAAATGAGTCTTCCACACTGCCTACTATACAACACACTCAATGTAAACAACAAAGCAGCCCACAAAAGACACACACATATTAGTCATCGCATTGCTTTATAAGAAACAACAAAAAAAAGTACTGTCGCCAACAAACTTAAAAACCATGACATGATATTTTAAGTTACTTCATTAACACTCCAAGTACTTAGTAGGGGGAGTTATCTGAATATCAACATGAATGTTTAAGATGACACGATGACAATTGAAAGCATATCTTATCAGTTATTAAATTGACTTGATTAAACAGACAGAGCACAGAATCTTTTGTCACTCGCCTGTCAACATTTTAGAAGAAATTTAAACATTTTTCTACCATTAACCATTATCACATCTAAAAGTTGTTCCGGTTGTAAAATCAGTCTACAGACTCATTTTCATCTGCAATTTATTTTTAAAAATAAAAATATTAATTTAAACCGAATTAAAAATGCATGTTAAATTCATTTTACCTCTTTGGTGGTGTGAAATGACGAAATAATGTAAATAATAATATTTTATTAGTCTTTTATATAAATATTTTGAAACTTTAAGTGTACAAGCAAAGCGAGGACAAAAAAACTCTAGTGCTAATAAATTTGTATCCTCTATATATGCGAATGCAAAAACCACCAAGAACTGAATGTACTGGAATTTTCTAGAGTAATTCGTACAATTGAGACCAATTTTGGAATAGTTTAAAGTGCGCTTAATTAAATCGACCTTTTGTACCACGACCGTGTTCAGAACGTTAATTTCTCCGCACTCTGCACACTCCTTTCTATCTGTCCCACCTACACAACAACAACAAAGTTTCTCAACGAATTTTCATTGATGAATTTTTATTAAATAAATTATTATAATGAGGCATTCGCTGTCGTTGTTGTCGTTGCTGTTGATGATGATGATGATGACAATAATAATTGTAGCCCGTTGCAAGTCAACGAACGCGTTTGCAAAAAGACGAAATAAAGAAAACAAAAGGGAAAAAAATAAAACGAACAAAAATTTGGCACAAAATGGTTCGAGTGAAAGAAATGGCGATAATGGAATCGTGGCGCGTGTTTGCACTTTAACGAACCCCAAACGAGGTTCACAATTCCGGATGAGATTCGTTTAAGAGAGGGCAAAAATTATTTAACTTGTCCAAACAATAGTTGGACTCTATTAATAGAAAACTTAAAAATGCCTATAGCCGATGCGTCGGGTTTGACTTCCATAAATAACCCAGTTGATTAAGAACCTAGTAGACGGTGATTGCTAAAGCAAATGTTTGGTAGCAAATGTTTGGTAGCTCAAACAATCCGCCGATAAGGCGGAGAAACGAAGACGAAGAAACGAAGAGAGAGAGGTTATATGAAGGAGAGACAGTACTAAGGCCTAAGGCAAAGTTCAAAGTCGGTGAATGAATGAAATGTGAGTTTGTGAATGAAAGTGGAAGAAATAGTTGGGAGATGTTTATCAACAGAGCCAACGTTACTAATAAAGACATTGATTAAAATTTAATTAATGCAAATTATATTTGCATATATATTATATACTAGAGGACCCGTTTTTGCGTCCTCGCATTGCTCGAACGCAGACCCACAATTACAGTTTTAATTTTAATTGAAAAATGTTAAAAGATTAATAATAATATTATTATTTTTATTATTATTTACAGAAAAGTTTAAATTGATTATTGAATTACTCCCAAATATCTTGACATCTAATTGGCAAATTTTCAGCTCTTGAATTTTATATTTTCTCGATAGTCGACTCCTGCTTATTCGCGAATTCATCGACATATTCAGCATATTTTTAGTTAGTCATATAGCAAACATATTGGAAAATATCGATTTATCGTTCAGTTTATTTAAAGATTGTAGATTTTGCTTCTTGGAAATTAAATACTATATTTTAGCTCTGTTATATTAATTATTTAGACAATGACAAATATAGATAATGATTAATTAAATGTGTTGACTTACCTTTCAGTCTCGGATTCTGCATTAGTTTGCTGTTGAAGCTGTTGTATCTGTGTCGCTGTCGATGTTGCAGTTGCTGCGGCAGCAGTTGTTGTTGTTGCTGCTGCTGCTGCTGTTGCCGATGATGTCGATTGTTGCTCATCGCTCAAAGCGAGCGATGTTGTCGATATTGTCTCTGCTGTTGTTGCTGCTGCTGCGTTTGAATTTGTTAAATTAACATTATTATTGGCACTAACACTCGCGATATTGGTTGTCGAAATCTGTTGTTGTTGTTGGGATTGTGTGGCTGCTGCCGATTGCTGTTGTGGTTGTTGCTCATCTAATACACCAGCGACAACCATTTGCTGCATATCAGCAATTGTAGCCGGTGCACTTTGGAGCTGTAACGTTGGTATGCCCGCAGTAGCGGCAACTGTTGCTGTTGCTGCCGACTCAAAATTGCTCATGTGGGACAACAATGGCATTGTCTGACCCTGAGTTACAGTTGCTGCTGTTACTGAGGGTGCTGCTGCTGCTTCTGTTATGCTTGTGGAAGTGTTTGAAGTCTGTGGTGTTGGTGCTGCTGCTGCTGTAACGGCAACTGTTGCTGCTGGAAACACTGGTGCAACACCATCAATTTGCGATGTGGACTGCTGCGACTGCTGTTGCTCCAGCTGGAAGTTGGTCGGAAGCGGCTGTTGTTGCCCGGCAGCAACAGCTGCAAATGTGGGCGCGACTGGTGACAAGGGTTGTGGTTGCTGCTGCTGCTGTTCCACATAACTGCTGCTCATTGCTGTCAGCTCAACAGTTGCTGCCGCTGTCGCATTGTTGTTGTTGTTAGTTGTAGTGCTGTTGCTGCTGGCTGGCAAATACGAAACTGCTGCTGCTGCCGCCTGTTGCTCCTGTTGCTTCAATTGCTGCAACGACTGTTGCAGCTGTTGTGCTGCTGCTGTAGCATAATCCATGGGCAATGTTTGCCCATGTGGCGTGCCATCTGTGGGCGTGGCAGCATTGGCATTAACACTATCAAAGAGTTGTTGCTGTTGTGCATCAGCAACAAACTGTTGCATGCCTTGCACCACTGTGGCAGGGGCTGTCATGACACCACTGGGCGTGGCAGCTACTGTTGCCGCTGCTTGCAATTGCTGCTGCTGCGGCTGTGATTGCTGCTGCTGTTGCTGTGACTGTTGCTGATGTTGCTCGGCAAAATTCCAATTGGCATCCGCTGAGGCAGCCTCCACATGATTCTCATGCAACATTGTTGGCGGCAGTATCATGCTCTGTGTTGTCTTCGGCGGCAATGCTGTTGCATCATCAGCAGTAGCCCCTGCAGCCGTTGCGTCCGTGTTAGCAGTCTTTTCATTATTATTGGCAGCACCTCCCACACTAGAGTGATCCAAATAATCCATACACATCCAACGACCACGTTTAAATGGTTCGGTCGATTCAATTTTAACCACTTTAAATCTTTCACTGCGATGTTGTTGTGTCTCCTTCATGTCGTCCTTTTTCTTGGTGCCACCACCTGGTGTAACCACATTGATAATATTATCGGCAACATTCACCTGTACATTCTGTATAGTCTGATGATGTGGGGTATCCACCACAACGAGTCCATACTGTGAACTCGTGGGAATAACAGGTGCTGTGGTGCTCAATGCATTGTTGGCAAAGTATACTTCCTCCTTGGAGAATGTATCCTCGGACATTGACGGTGTCTCATTCTCATTCTCCAGATCCGTAATGCGACTATTGTCGTCTGTATGAGATTCATCCAAATCATCGGCGCTTTCATCGCCCGTATCACCGGCGGCATTCAATTTGGCATGACCCACCGTTACGGACGTGATTTGAAATGAGGAAGTCGTCTTTGGCTTACGATTGTTGCCAGTAGTAGCAACACCACCAACAGGAACTGTTGATGCAGTTACACTGCTTGCTGTTGTTGGCTGATGTCCTTGACTGTGGCTTGTCTGCTGATGGTGATGGTGATGATGGTGGTGATGCGCATGATGATGATGTTGCTGCTGTTGTGGTGGTGGTTGTTGCGGTGCTGGCTGTTGCTGGTTGTTGCCACGTGTTGCAGTTGCCCCATTGTTATTTGGAGAGCTGGCCTTGCTGTTGTTGCTACTGTTGTTGCTGCTGATGCTGCTGTTGCTACTTGTGGTTGTTGTTGCCGCCGTGTTGTTGCTGCTACTAGACTTGGGCGCCAATGAAACACTTGATGCGCTGCTGTTTAGCGTTAAATTGCTTGCTGCACGTGACACAGCAGCACTTGCTGATGCTGTTGTTGCCTCAGCAGCAGTTGCTGCAGCAGCTCCGCGACTGAGCGCATTTAAACGTAAACTTTCGCTGGTGGTACGCTGTATGTTGCTGCTGTTACTATTACTGTTGTTGCTATTCTGATGATGATGCTGCAAATGATGATGATGATGATGATGATGTCCACTTCCGCCCAATGAATTCACCTTGGTCAACGGTGGCTTCTTAATGCTGGTGGTGTTCACCATGCTAGCACCACGCGCAGCTGTTTGTATTGAATTGCGACGTGCAGGAGCAGTGTTGCCACCACCTCCAGTGTTGCCACCAGTTGGCTTCAACTTGGCATTTACGTGACGATCAAACATGTTGTTGCTGCTAGCGCGAAGCTGTTGTTGTTGTTGCTGCTGCTGAGAGGACTGTTGCCGGCGTGTGGCTGCTGTTGTGGCTGTTGCTGCTGTGTTTGCTACAATGCTGTGTGATTCTTGTGAGTTTTCTGGCGATGAGGCGGCCGAATTGCTGCCGCTTGCTTGGCTGTTATTAGCAATTGTTGCTGCTGCTGGTGCGGTTGCGACTGCTACTTGTTGCTGCTGATGTGTATGTTGTTGCTGTTGCTGACCGGAATCTTCATTGGCAGCGCTTTGATTCTCGGCCATAATCGAATTAGATTTCAGCGTGCGCAAAGTTTTTAGCAAATAATCCAGATTGCTGACAATACTAGGATTATTTTACGAATGAAAATTTATATTTATTTATTTTGCTTACTTAATTAATGTTATTTTATTAATGTTTATAAATGGTCAAATAGTTTTTATTATTGCTGTTGTTTGTTAATGTCTGTGCAACTAGTTGCTGCAGTTGTCGTAAAACACTGTAAGTTGCTGTTTGGATGCAATTGCTGCCGATTTACCCACTTCAAAGATGAAATTCGCGGCTGCCAGGCGACGACACCGATACATAGCGACTGTTGCAACCGCTACAGGTGCAAGCAACTGACGAACTGACTGACGAATTACGACGACAACCCGACAATCTCGACCGCGACGACGACGACGACAACCGAAAACAAGAGACGCGTCCGCGAAAATTTCAGTTGTTGTTGCTGTTGCTATTATTGTGCTGATTTTTTTTATGCTAAGTAATAAATTTAAATTTATTTTTTGCTGCTCGTTTTTTCTCTTTTATTTGTTGCAAAGCTATAATTTGCCTTTCCGCGTTTTATTAGCAACAACAACACAAAAAGTCACTTCATAAGCCGCCAGCGTTGCCATCAGCAGCGCCATCTAGCGACTGACTTTGCTTAGCGAGCGCTTCAATTTCCACATACATTCACACACACAGCACAGCTGTAGTTGTTGTTATCATTAAATATTATTTACTTAAATGGTACACAAATATTGAAATTAATTTTATTATGTTATTTATAATAATAATATTAATAATATTTATATGTGTTTAAGAATTAACTAAGAATTTTAATTTAACTTTAGCATGAAATTAAAAACTTTGTTGCACTTTGTATTTTTCACTCGAAATATTTTCATTTGTTTATATAACTTGTTATTGTTTTTGTTTTGTTTTTGTCTCGCGAAATTATTACTCAATTTCGTTGCGCCCGGCTTACTAGCAATGCAGTAAACTGTAGAAATTTAATTCCTGCAAATAAAGAAAACAACCAATATTATTATTCATATTAAATTCGCTTTACTAATTCAATTAAATGCGTGTGCAATTTCACTTATAATTAATTGCAGTGGAATACGATGTGTTTGTAATTAGTTAAATGCGTTAGGCACCTAATAAAATTATTTAATTAATGATAACGAAACTTTTTTAAATTATTTGACATCACTTCAATAAATATTCTTTTATTGTGAAATAATAGATTAAAACCGTGATGTGGAAATCCATCAAATATTTGCCTTATAATTCTTTTCTGACCAATCAAGTAATTTATGTCGATTTCCATTAAAAATCGAAATGGAAACATTGTAAAATTCAATGATGAAAGCAGAAACTCTACCAAGTAGTTCAATAAAACTTCCACTATGCTTAATTTTTTTTTCATAATATAATCAAAGTATAAACCTAAACAACTTACAGTCTACACTGTTAATAAGCTATTTCTGATGCTGATCATCCAAAGTGCTAATAACTTAATCTGAATGCAAATATTGAAAGCAAATGCATGTATGAATGCGGACTTGAAATGTGCAAACAGCAAAGATAATACCTAAAGGGAAATTAAATAATGAATAGATACAAATTTAAGTGGATTCTGTTTCTACTTCACTCTTAGCTACAATTGTATCTGTATCTTTTCTGCCAAGACCAATCCGTTCTCTACGTCTATAGCATAGTAGCTTAAGCTTTAGCTCGGGGCTGGTAGCAATTTTTTATTGTATCTGTTTTTGATCGGTTGAATAGTGAGTAGATTTCATAACTGCGTAATTCACTGTTTCTCGTTATTAAGTATTTGTCGATGATCAGCATGATAAAATTTATGTTGATGATTTTGAGTTTTCTTTGATTCGATTTTTTTTGTATTAATATTATTATTGATTTTATTATATCCCGTGTGCGTCGTAGTTTGTTGAATTAGTTAAGTGCCACATTAGTCGGGCTTATTTATTTTTTTGTATCACTTTGTTTAGACCTTTTTGTATTGTATATTGCCGTTTGTTAAATTGTTTGATTATCAAGGCGGTTTTTCGTTATCTTTTTTTATATCCTTGTTTATTTGATACAGTTTCAATATTTTAAATATTGGTTTCGCTGGATAATTTTTCCTTTTATTTGTTTTGCATGTATGATTTAATTGAATTCGTTTACGGAAATAAACGCGCAATTGATTGCCAAAATAAGTAACAAAAGTCTGAATAAACAATCGAATAGACAATACTCTTATGAATTTAAAATTATGGACATAATCTAGTGCAAAAATAAAAAATATTTTTCCATCGATTGCTTTTAAAAATGTAATAACTTAACATTTCGATCGGTATAGAATACGATCTGATCGAACAGTTTTAGCAAAATTTTCAAATTAGTTGTACATATATTTCGTCACTACCGAGGACTTTCGTGCCCATTGATAGATTTGTTTCATGTTAAAATTTGCAAACTTATTGAGATAGTTTAATAAGGAAAAACCATTAAAACTAAAAACTCTATGAAAAAGTGAATATGCTCAATGGCAGGGAGAGTCACCAAAAAAAAAAATTGCAAAAAACAATTAAGCGTTAAATGAACGAACTCGTTATGTTTGTATTTGTAAATAGCCGTTTGCTGTGACGATCATTCATAAATTGCCTGAACTGTTTAACTTTTGAAGAAGTGTGTGTGTGTGTAAGCATGTGTTTGATGATTTGAACTTTTGCGTTTGCCCCCCAGCCCGAAGGCAATGTCAAAACCTTGAAGCCACTTTTTGACCAACAAAATATTAAATAATAAAAAAATTATAAAAAAATGACAACATTTTGCAAATGACACAACAAAAACCATAAAAAATATTTTAAAAAAACATAACAAATCAGTTATAGGTCAACACTGGTCAGAGCACTCAGCAGGTGCTGTCAAAGTCTATTGGCCTTGTTCTTGCATTGGTATCACTTTTATCTTGTTGTTGCTGGAGAATGAAGGTTAAAATCAGCGATCAATACGCAAATGGCAAGTTCATAGTCAAGAGAAACAAACATATCTAGAATGTGGGAATTTTGATATTTTTATTTTATTGTCAATAATGGAACGATAGTAAATTAATAACGTGATAAATAAAATGGTTTTCAATTTTATAAAGGTATAATAAAAAATTATAATTCCTTTCTTAATATCCTCAACATCTATAATAAATTGAGCGATGACATCGGTTTTGTAAATTATAAACATAAGGAATAGATATGAAAATCTAATATATATGTAAAAATAATAAAAAAAAAATAAAGGCTCCTTCACAATAAATGTTCCCTATCGGGACATTTGTATCTTGACGCCGGTATACCTGGTATATCATATGTAAAAATAATAAGCTGTATGCCCTTTCTGCTTTACTCATGTAATTAATCGATTCTATCGTTGATCGATAACATATATTTTTTTAATTGCTAAATTGTTAAACGCCATGAATACAGGCAATCACAGTTCGAAAAGATTTAGATAAATTGAGATAACTGATATATTTATGTCTTTGCCACAGCTACATCAAGTGGGTTTTAGGCACAGTGGGCAATAATCAAGGCATCTATCTGCTTGGTGCTACAAATGCACTTACATATGCCCATCTATGTATCCAACAGATACAATTTGCCATGGAAGGTGACGCCTGCCTCAACAGAAACGACAACAACAACAACAACAATTGCAGCTGCAACAAGAACAAAGCACAGTGAAGAAACGGCAACAGCAGAGCAACTAATTGCAACGACCAAGTATAAAATCGATGAAGCAAAAAATATAATGAAGAACAACTACAACAACAGATAGCCAAAAGCAGAGAGGAGCTAAAAAGGGAGAGCGAGAAAGAGAGAAGAAAAATTACAAATGGAGAGCGAATGCGCGTTAAACAAATTGCAACAATTTTCCCATAGACCAGAGCAGAAAAAAATAAAAAAGAGGGGCAGGCAAGAGGAAGGAGAGATAGTGAGGCAGCCTGTTGGCCTCCTGCCTACACACACACACACACCCACATACATGCAGAGGCTAAGACACGCGTAACGCAGTCAGCAACACACAGTGGGTTTAAAAACTAAAGATTTAAATGAATTAAAAAATTTAATATCTTGAATTAATTTGCTTTAAACATTTGATCGATATTTTCGTGTTAATATTACAATCGATATTTATACAGCTGTGAGCTTTCAATGGCACTATACACACGTTTCATACATTTTACATTCCCACCTATTTAATTCTTATATATTTATTTTGTTAATATTTCGCATTTAATAATACAAATATTTTCTAATATGTTTTATCTTTTTACTCTTTTCAAAAAGTATAAAATGAACGAATTGTTCCACTGTGCAACGTGGGCGCCTACAAGTGGGTGGGAAAGGGCAGCGGTGGGGGCCAGCATAGCAAGCAAACAGTGAAAATTGGCAAAACTAGCAAGTGAAAGAGAACAAGACAGAAGGAGAGCATAAAGAGCAGAGCACAAAAAGCAAATGCGGAGAGCACAATTCGCTGTCGGCACTTGAATAACGCTCTCTATCTCTCTCACTCCATCTCTCTCTCAATTTGTAGCTCTCATTGGCTTTGGCACTGAAGAAGACGAAGAAGACAGCTGCCGGTAATCAATATTGATGATAGCGAAGCAGCGACAACGAAGATAAAGAGGAAAAGGTCAAAGTGAAATGCAAAATCAAAACTTGACAAAGGCATTTAAAGCAATTTAATTAAAAGAAAAGAAAACACTCGAAAAATCCTCAAGAGAAATGACTCACAGTACGCAAAGGAGGAGGATAAAGAGAAGAAGCAAAATAAGAAAGTAGTAGTAAGAAAACAGAACAAACTAAACCATAAGATATTGCACATCCAAAAGATACGAATCTCACAATCTATGGTAATGTATGGAAATAATAGCAAATGAAAGGCAACTAAACCATATAAATAAATTAATAAAAAAAAAAAAAAAAACAATTATATTACTAATAAATTTTTGTTTGTCAACAACTGCAGACGAATATATTAATAGAAACAACAAAGACAGTTAGTTAAATGGAGTTGTTGCCGTGCAAACATTATTAAACATTTATCGATACATATCACATTTCTAAACAGAAATCAAACATGTGGAGAGAGCATTAATAAAGTTACCACCGATCAGCGGATGCCAGACTAAGCCGTTAAAATTGTAATACGAGATGCACACAAGACAACCTTGTGACTGAAAGAATCTTCTGTTTCTGTCTCTGCTGTATTAACAATGGTTCAAGGTTAATCATAGATATCTCTATATTTCCAATAAGACAGTAAACGACGTTGGAGTGGACAGTACATTCCAATAAGCAAGTTTTTAACTTTATCTACGGATAAGAAATTAAGAATTCGGATGGTTTATTTATTATTTCGATATATTTATCGATCTTATCATATTTTACCGATTCGTTAAAGTGATTTGCCAATAATTTAGTATTATCGAAAAATTAAGAATCGTTAAGTTACATTTGAAAGAAATTTAAATTTCCGTATACTGATCGGAAATTTAGCTATTTAATATTAGTCGATAATTAATAAGATTTTTTTATATATATTTAATGTATAATAATGGCAGCCAACTAACCAACCTTATTAATAAGGTTGAATATACCATAGCCATTTTATTTGCAATTTAACTTTTTTAAATTAAAAATTCAATGGATTAATTCTAAAACAAATCGATACAATAATAATTCTTCGTATTTACTTCACATTAATAACATCTGTTTCCGCTATATTGTATATATGCACATACTGTTAAGGAGGTAATATTCCATAATAGACTTATTCAAGTTGACAACTTTGAGGCTTCAAATAATATTACCTTAATAGGAATCGAACTCGTGTGTTTATTGCATTAAAAATTGAAATTCCTGTATCACTTGCAACAATTTACTGGAGTCATCGGAGTGACTGTTTGAGTGTAAACAATGTGGAAACAGCTGATTTAGTTATAAACAAAATGACTAAATAGCTTTGACAGCTGTTTCTGCGTATTTAACAACAACAACAATGACAATACCAAATGCAATCAGAATGGAAAAAATCTATACACACATGTGTAAGAAAGAAACAACAAGTAAAAGGGTACAAAGTGCAAACAGCAACAACAACAACATCAACAACGCGACGAATATGAAGCGAAAGTGAAAGAAAATTGTAGCAACAACAACCACATGTTAAATTCTGTTGTGGCTGCAGCGACACTAACAACAGCTGCAAGGATGGGCGGATATCAAAGCCAACGTCGACGATGACGGAGGGCAGCTACTTAAACACACACAATCACTCGCTCACTTGCAATATTTTACTATTTTATTGTTTACTAGATTTACAACACATTTTAAATTTGTTAATTTTCATTACACTCTACACACACACAAACAACCTTTTATGATTGAGGTTTTTGCATTGACATCGATTTGTTGCACTGTGCAGTTGACAGCGACGCGTCGCGACGTTGCCCTGCTGTCTTATTATATTTTTTAGCATTTGTATATGCAGATAACTTACACTTTGCAGATTCCAGTTATTATGCATTTAAAATCAATGAAATTATAACGAAAACTGAACGCCACAAAAGAAATATGTTGAATTTTCGTTTTGCAACTAAAATAAAAATCGGACAAAAGCAACTAAATTTGACGTGAGCGAGAGAGCGAAACGAGTGCGAGTACAACGAGAGAGTGTGAGCGTAAGAGCGCCACACAGCAGCGCGTGCGAGAGAGGGAGAGTACGTATTAAGTCAACGAAGCTCGTGCAAGGCAGATTTGCAAAAAAAAAAAAAGATTTTGCAAAAATAAAAAAGAGAAGAAAAGGCCAAGCCACTTTAAACATGGGCAGCCAGCGGTAACAACAACAATAAAGGGTATTAAACAATTTGCGGTAGCGACAACGTCGCCAAATGGCTTCCAAAAAGATTTTAGGTTTTTTCACTACACACTCGACACACATATATATATATTTATATATATGCATGTACATATGAATACACGCACACTGTCATCGGCGTCAAGCCGTTGTGCTTAATAAAAAACATTTGTTAACAGTTCTATACTCTATTTTGTATTAAATTATTTACATTTTCATTATTATTTCATTATTTTGTTTGCATTTTTGCTTTTTTTTTTTTTGTGCCCGTTTCTTATTCAATTTGCACTCACACACACAGCCGCAAATGTAGAGAGACACGCAC
This sequence comes from Drosophila sp. st01m, assembly GCA_018901795.1. NCBI lineage: Eukaryota > Metazoa > Arthropoda > Insecta > Diptera > Drosophilidae > Drosophila > Drosophila sp. st01m. The sequence continues at coordinate 204,631 of JAEIFG010001638.1, forward strand.
ACACTCATGCACTCACTTTACACATTTTTCTATACGAATCGGCTCTGCTGTTTTATGTGCGAATTCCTTCTATATATTTTGTGCTTAACAATTTGCTTGCCATATACTTATTGTACTTATGTTTGCGGTATTTGTTGCTATTTTCAATTACAATATTTTCACCTTGAAATTTTTACGGCAGGCTCCGAACGGTCGACAGATTGTGGCGGTCGGGCGATAGACACTAAAGTTGTATCGAGTCATTCAGCATAAGTTCGAATGAACTACTCACCAACTGACGGAGCGAGCTATGTTCGTGAAGTTAGCTCGAATAGTTCAGCTGTTTGGTTCGCTCAATTCGTTCGTTTACGTCCGTTGTGTTGTGAATCTACTTTTAAAACAAAACCATAGGGGGCGAACTACAGTTCCACAAGGCAGCCAAAAGGTGTCGCCACAATTTTAAAACGTGTGGCAGCATATGCTCTCAGCAAAAAGGCGCTGCGTTCAGTCTGCTTAACTGTTGTCTAGCTGGTCATTTTCGTTCAGCTTTCTGAACAGTTAATCCGATTTCGTTGCGAAACATTAAATTCATCATTATTTGGCGCTTATTTTGACTTTGCATCAAAACTAGAAAACTAAATTTTTCATACTTAACTGTTTTTTTTTTTTTTATATATTCTCTTTGTCGTTATTATGAAAACTTCACAATGTCATAACTTTGTCAAAAATGAACCAATTTCCTTGCGAAATATCAAATTTACCATTATTTTTCAGCATCAAAACTAGATTTTTCATACTTAAGTGTGAATTTTTTCATACTTCCCTTTGTTGCTAGTCATATTTTCAAAAATGAACCGATATTCTTGCGGGTAATTTAAATTTTTAAACTCGAACAATCAGAGCAATTCAAATTTTATTTTGCACTACAAAATTGTAAATAATACATCCTGTTATAAAAATTCATTCAACGCTAATAATTAACCAAATTAAAATCGACTGAATTCGTCTGCGATGGAACGTGTTTTGGATTAGAATTAAGCCGATATAATAACAGCGACGTCCGTCAATTTCTTTGAAGATTGCAACACCCCCACAACAAATGGAATCGGAATCATTTAAATTGCAACGCAAAAAAAATGAGGAAAAACTCAACAAAATAAGGATAATAGCCAACAGTAGCCCAAGGACATGTTCTCTGCGTAATTAGTGCAAATATGTATGTGTATGTGTGTAGGTAATGCACCCTCACACAAGCACAGTTTCCACCACCACTACTCACGACTATTCAAGAAGGGGGGGTCAGTGGAGCGTATGCCTTGAATTCTCGTTTCGCATTTTTGCTTTCTTTAACAATTTCCAATTGATTGCATTTCGACGCCGGTTCGCACACACACATTAACTCACGCACTTCTATAGAGAAACACGCAGCATTCATTAGGGTGACCAGCGTCCAGTTTTGGCCTAAGCTTAACTGTCATTTCCATAAAATCCCAGACAAACTTTACAAACATACACACATGTAGACCAATAAGACAAACAAACACACACACAAACACTCACACTCACTCATCGAAAGACGTATGCAAAACTTTCATTCACTTTCCTCTCTCTTTCCTCCCTTTGTGCCTATAATTATGAAGATGAATGTCCTTATTGCTTTTATATGCTTTGCTTGGGTTTGTGTTACTGTTAGTCTGTGAGAGAGAGAGAGAGAGCGAGTTTGAGTGATTGTGGGTACGTGTGTGCGAGTGTGCGTGTGTGCGGCGATGTAGTTGCCGACATTCTCTATTAATAATGCTTTCGGTCACACTCTGCATACATTCGCCGAAATTTGTTGCCATTCCTTCAATGTGGACCAGCAAAGCTGTGTCAGTGGTGCACAGTGGTGCGATGCAATTACATAATTAGAATAAATTGGTTTTAATTAAAATTTAATCTTAAATTTGACGTAGTAAAAATTAAATAAAAATTGCGATTCTTAAAGGTTAAGAAAAATTCATTTAATTCATATTTAAATGTTGACGAAAAAGTGCAATATATACACAAAAAATTTATTTTGTGGAGTTAAATTTATTTTATTTATTTATTTCGTACACCCTCGTTCCACTGTGCAGCGTGCAATTTAGGTCTTCTTCTTCCCCGCAGGAGCAGCAATAATAAAGGAAAATCCGACAGGATGCTAATGCGTATTTAGTTATTTAGTTTATGTGTGTGCGAATGACTGCGAATGTGTGTATGTGTGTAAGAAAAGGGAGGGGTTGAAGGCCCTCGCATTTCTCTTTGTTTTTTGTGTGTGTGTGTGTATGTGCGTGTGTGTGTAAGTTGGTAAGGATTTTCTCCCTCCCCTGAAATACTCGGCATAAATATTTGCATATTATTGATTTCTATAGTAACACTTTAGATATGTGTATAAAGTAAATATATAGATGAATGTTATCTTTTAAGGAACTTTCGTGCTGAGAGAGAGAGAGAGAGAGAGAGAGGGAGAGAGAGGAGAGAGAGAAAAGAATGGGCCTTCATTTGTACTTCTATTCTTTAAGCAGCTTTTAAGCTTAAAAAAATGTAGATGCAGAAAAACTAAACAATCCGAAATTCGACACTAAACGTGGCCCAAAAGGTCATAGAGCCAATTTGAGTTCATGGATAAAAAACACAAATAGCAAAGCGTTGCAAAGGACCTAAGCGGATTTCCACAATTTAAATAGAATTTTTTTCATCTTCTTTTTATACTTCTTTTTTATTTTTTTTGCCTTAGAGGGCAAAATGTCAAACATAAAACGACACGGGCCCAATTAGATTTGGCCAAAACCCCAACCCCTCAACGAGGACATGTGTTAGCTTTCTTTCTCTCTCTATTCCCGCTCCATCTCCGTTTGGGCGCGTGGGATTTTTGAGAATTTGGCATTTGAGCAGAAAGAAGTCTATACATTTTTTTCTCTTACAAGGCGCAAAATTATGAAAAGTAATGAACTGTAAATCGAATTTTGGTGAGGATTGTAAACTTGACTGCACATTGCCTTGATTTCCACATTAATAATTTGCCAACTTGTTAGATAAACCCAGGTCATTACTAATGGCAACAGGAGTCCTCGTCACATATTTATGTATGTAAGATATGTTGTTGAGAATATACCCAATTTGACATGATTTAAAAAATTCAATGTCTCAAAGTGTTGAGTCTTTGGTTAAGAGACTTGCATTACAATCGTAACCAAGATTCAGCAGAGATACTTTTTACTAACGAAATTTATTTATTTCACGTCAAAATGAATTTAGGGGTAAAACCATTCGGATTCATTAAATTTTGGGTATTTACAAATTAATAACAAAGCAATCTTCACTGACACTTTCCAAATTGTTTAACAAATTTTAGTATTAGTTAACTGCCAATAAATTAAACGCTCTTAAACTAATTAAGAATTATGCATCGCTGGTTCTTTGCCAATGAAAGAGAGGAGTGTGTTCCCAAAGTGGAATCGGAGGATCCAAATGTGGCAGGTGAATCAGAGACTGGAAAAGATGAGAAGAATGAGTTGCCAGTAGTTTATACGGATTGGCCGTTCTGTGTGATCGTGAGAAGACCCATGGAGGAAAACGAGTATGCGGCAATCAGTGGCAATTGTGATGAGCTGGGCAATTGGGATCCCAAAGGCTTCATTGTGATGGAGAAATCTCCGACATATTGTGAGGATAGGTACAGAGCGTACAAATTCACCAGAACTATAAGAATTCCACGTAATTTTGATATTGAATATCGTTATTGTATTGTCGCCATTGATGCAATATTGGATGTGAGTATCATACGTTTCTGGGAGGTTCATCAAGTGCCGAGAATTATTCGCACTTGCCACAATTTGTTAAAGAAATGCGATTGTTTTGGAGTGCAGAATAAGGAGGGGGCTGAATATAAAGTCGATCGTGGGTGGGCAACCAACGAGACCTTTGTACAATTTAAGATATTCAATGCGCCATTTATGTGGCAGAAACACAAGCCACGCCTACTTTATGTGCACATTCAGCCCATGTTTGAGTCGGAATTAGATCATTGTGCTTTGGGATCCATGGAGGCAGTTCGACTGACTACCGTTAGTATCTTCAATACACGTACCGTCAAAGAAACCGTACAAAATACCCAATTGGCTTTTACGGAGGTCGTGAACTTGCAACATGCTGTCAAGTTGCATTTTCAGGCTCCCAGTGGGGCACGTTGTGGAATCGAGGATCTGCAATTGTTTCACTGTACCATCTACAACCCGGAGAGCACTCTTTATCGCCTTGATCTATATACGTTTGCAAATAAGGCTGCCCATGATGAACCACCTTATCATTATGGCTACGGTTTTATCTATCCTCGGCAATTGATCAATTCCGAGGGATCGCTACGCTTGAAGATCACATGTGCTTCCACACATCGACCGCTGATTGAGGTGAACTTAAAGTATCTCATTATAAGACCTTTATCAACTATCAAATGTGATTTAAGAGTCTCGTTTGCTCGTTATTGGCGAACTGGACATGCGGTTATGGAGGTCGGACATCGGGGCACAGGACCAACTTATAGATTAAACGATTATGTTTATCGCGAGAATACACTGAATGCTTTCAGACGTGCCCAACTCCATCATGCAGATATGGTTGAATTTGATGTAATGTTGACTAAAGATGCTCAGGTTGTGGTTTTTCATGATTTCACGCTGAAATTTGCACAAAATTGTGGTGCAATTCTACAGAAAATGGCAGATACAAATGATGTATATATCTTTCCCCACGAAGAATTCAATCGCCTCAAGTTGCTTTCCATGGGGGGAGTGAAGCGTGGAGAGCATATATTAATACCCATACAATCGATGACTTATGATGATCTACGACTGGCGAATGTTATACGATATGCAGGGAATGAAGGTTGCAATATCAAATGCGATCAGTTTTTGGCGGATCAACAACCTTTTTGTCTACTCAGTGATCTTTTTGACTTGGAGACTTCAGGTTTACCAGAGAGCTTAGGCTTCAACATCGAAATCAAGTGGCCCCAGCAGGAAAGCAATCGACGCTGGGAGCAAAATAGTTTCAAGCCCAGTTTTGATCGCAATTTTTATGTGGATAAAATTCTTGAACTCGTCTTTAAGCTTGCTGGAAAGCGTCGTATTTTCTTCTCCAGCTTCGATGCGGATATTTGCCTGATGACACGATTCAAACAGAATTATTATCCTGTACTACTTCAGATTGTGGATATTGATATGTCCGTTCAGTATTTGGATCAGCGTGTTAGCGTGTTGGATAATGCCGTGTATTTCTCACATAGCATGGAATTCTTTGGCTTGAGCCTATATAGTAGTGTCATATTGAAGAGGCCCCTCACTCTCGGCTTGGTTCGTGAGCTTCATATGCAAGTTGTGATCTGGGGCTCTGCTAATAATCAGGAATCAATTCGCGACAAGTTTAAACGATATGGAGCAATTGCTATAATATTTGATCGGATCGATCAACGGGATCAGAAGGGCGAAGAATTGCAGGAAATTATCTGTTGTATCGATTCGACGTCAACTCGCGATGAAATTGTCAGTTTGCAGTATATGGAGAAAGTCTTAAAATGTCGCAGGCGATTTTAAAAGATGTCCGAAGCGATTTATGGCTTAACTTTTAAATGTATTTGAAAATAAAGTAATTGCTCTCGTTTTCCATTGTAATTGAAGTCTAATTTACAGCAGTGAACAGTGAACTCCGAGAAATTAAAATAATAAGTGATACTTTTGAGGTTTTTTTTTGTAATTTACCCGACGTCTTGATACTTGAACATATATATCAAACTGCCATTTGGCGAAATGTAAATTTATATCATTCTTTAAACTTTAATTTCATGTTGCATCAACTTTTTAAAATCTTATTTTATTTTTATTATTACATTTTTATTTTAATTTTAATTTCAATACAATAATATTCATTTGCTTTTTTCTTTTTTACTTTGCATTAATCTCCACGCTCATTGCATTTATCCGTGTAGTATTGGTGACACCTCTTCAGGCCTATTCATTCCCATATTGACTGTAACTGTTGTCATCACTTGCTACACACACACACACACACACACCGCAGACACACACACGCATACCCACACCACACACGCAATGTGAAACGTGTAGAACTCATAAAACACATTAAATCCAATCGAATAATCGAAATGTCACATTAGTTTCTAAAATATGGCCAGCCAACACGTAAGAAAGTGTCTTTCTTCTTACTACCCCTCTTCTCCCTTCTTACTACCCACCCTCTTGCGTTAACGAGAACACAAATGTGGCCCAAAAACAGACCGAAAAACTCTTTTGTTTTGCTTTCTTATTATTTGGGTTGCACTTTCTAATGCCAATTTTCCCGGACGTTGACCATTTTCCAAGCAATTTCATATTCAAGCAGCAACAGTGTTATCCTCCCCTCGTCCCCCCACCCATAGTCCTCATTCGAACGTTTTTTTATGCGCCTTGTCCTGTGGGTATAATTTTAATGGTCAAATCGCTGTTGGGGATTTGTCTTCTTGGCATTGCTATCACTGTGTCTCGAAATGGAAATTGCTTTCTATTCCATTCCCCCCTCTTACAATAGAGAGAGAATATATTTTCCATTTATTCTCCTATCCCGGCACATTTTCTTTATATCTTGGAATTGGCATTGAGAACGCATGAAAATAAACATTTCGCATTTACAAATTCCTATAGAGCTGGAAGATTTATGCTTACATTTCCAAAGAATTGCTTTAGGCCAGAATTTTCGTTCGGTTTGGCAAATAGAAAATAGCACACAATTGGCATCTTGGGATTTGCTGTTTCACTTTTTATATGGCAATGTCAATGATCTTAGCATTATTTGGATATTGTTTTTTTTTTTTTTTTTTTTGAAACAAGAATTTATAAAACAAAGCATAAAATTTAAAATTTGTTGCCACTTCCAAAATTTTGAACTTTTTAGAAAAATAATTTAAATAAGAGAATCTTGACAATCGTAAATATATACTTCAGAAATCTCAAGAAAATCCTTAACCCAATTATTCTCTTAATATTATAAGTTCTTACTTAAAGACTTTAAGGATTATATATATTTAATCTACTGTGTATTTTATTTCAGTAAGTTTTACTATTGAGAAAAACTTCTTATATCTAAATTTTTATTTCCAAATCTGTACTGAAATTATGACTCTTTAACATTATGCCCTCTGGCAATGCCATAACCATTTATTTTCAGTTCACTTCAGTTGGGGACTCCTATAGGAAAGGGACCATGGAACTACATTGTAACTTTAACTCATTTGTATGCCAAACAGCAGCAGAACTAAAAGTTTTTTTCATGTGCCTTCCCCATCCAAGATATTTGGATTTTCTTGCTCAACTCTGCACTTATTACTTATTACTGGACACACACACACAAACTAACAGAAGTGATGCTTCTTCGTTTGATGAGTGCAGGGAGGGGAGGAGGGGGAGCTCTAGACATGTGAGACATGGAAATTCATCATCAAAAATGAATAATGTCTACACTTAATGCGGCTGTAGACCGAATAGCCCTGGCAACCCCAGAGCAACAAGAGCATTGGACACTGAACAAAGACAGAGGAATGAGGAATAAGAACTCAGGACTTCGGACTCAGGACACTGGACATTGAGGATAAGCAACATCAGCAACAGCATCGCACCCTGAACCCAATTCGCACCCCATCAAATGACGGGCGTGAAGCCAAACACATAGCACAAGTTGAACTACTAAGTGGAAAGGGGAAATAGAGTGGAACAGGGGGGTGGCATACAGGGCTAGGGGAAAAACTGGGACATGGTATCTTCTTTCGACACTGCGCAGGAAAGGTTGCTTGAATATTAATTGTAAATATGTAGAAGAGCTGAGCACAAAAAGATGAGGGAAAGTACAAAAAAGCGAAAAAGGAAAGAAATGTGCAAACTTACAAATGCAGGCGACGTGCAAGGACATGTTCAGCGAAAGGGACGATGAAAGAGTCAGACAGTAAGATAGACCTGCATTGAGAGCTATGTACTTGTGTGCGAGGGGTTCTGTCTGAATCTAATAGATTTCGGCTTGATGAAAGATTAATACGATGTCAATCTATAGGCATGAGCTGCCAGCTCAGAAATCGTCAATGCGGTCCTTTAGAGAAAAACTTTGATTAGTAACACGCAAAAAAATAGTTAGGTAAATTTTGTAGATAATGTTTAAGATATTTTATAAAATCAAATTAAAAAAATAGAAAAATTCATATATATTGATTGTATATACTACTAAAAGGCCCGCTTCTGAGTCCTCGCATTGCTCGGACGCACACCCACACTTAAAGTTTCAGAAATGCCACTTTCCCATTTCTTAAATATCTCTCTTTGGTGCACATAACACATATTGCAACCAATATGGTTGAATTTCGTTGCGCAAGAGAATAGAGAGAGAGAGAGAGATGTTTGGTAAAAGTGGCAACAATTGTGTTACTTATGATTGTTGGCACGACCTTAACCCCCGAACTCGGGGGATATTATACTTTTATGTTCTTATAAATCCATTTCAATATGATTGCAATTGAATTGCAATTTTCCCTTAAAATGAAGACCTATAAGCGACCGTTCTTGAGATTTCCTGAGATTGTTGAAGCAGACTAAAAACTTATCTATTTATATATTTAGTCACCCGAACGCTTGACGCCAAAAATTAAATGAGCTTTGAAATTGATTCTCGTATTGTGTTTAATTTTGTTTGAAATCGAAATCGTATCAATCGCGTCCCAAATTGTTGTAGCCACTCGTAATGCCGGCGATAAATAATGTGCAATTAATATGTAACACGTTAGTCGGTTCGACTCTAGATAATGGCTCCTATTCCCTCTCTCTGTCACTTGCTTAGGCCATTTGTCAATTTTGATGGCCTTGTGAGCGCAATAAAAAACGAAAGGACCACCAAAAAACAAATACATGTGAGACAAGCGAGTCTAAAAGATATCCTGTAATTACAACTGCAGAAGTTGCTAACAATTTTGGAAGAGGCCACTTGTGGATTGATGTTCGCTTATTATTGAAATTTATCAAACGATCGTTGGAAAATTTCCAGTATAGAAACTGACATTGTAAAATGTTAGTATACAGAAAATCGGGAAAGTAATGTTCGGTTGTCGTCGAATCCAATTACCATTACTAACCTCGATTAATCTCACATTCTCCGTTTCTCAACAATATACAAAAATACTCTGTTTAAATCACCATTAAAAAACTAAAAGCGTTTTTCTTACAGGGTATACAAAAATACTCTATATAAATCACCATTAAAAAAACTGAATGCGTTTCTCGACAACTCTGTTTTGGCGGCGAGTCACATAAAATAAAATTAACTTAAAAAGCAAATTCACAGGATATTTTATGTGCAATGGCCAATTCCGGCCTGCTGCTCATAATTCAAGGCGTTAATCCTTTAAATAGGACATTCATGTTATCCTGCCGCAATGCCTGACCATTAAAATAAAATTTATATCAATAAAATGTAATGCGCTTTGTTTTTTTCTTTGCTTTTTTGCTGAAATAAAAAACTTGGTCAACATCCTCAAATGTCGTTCATATTGATATTTATGATATTTGCAAAGCGTTATAACTCTTATTGGATTTATTTCTACATAGAAATATCACTTTTTTTTGCTATTATTGTTATCTATGTAGGCTGCTACGTGTTTCAGCTAAAGCAATTGAGTTGGGGTTGGGTTACTTCGGTGACAAAATCAGTAAAGACATCGTAGTTGGATTGCTTTTTAAATGTTTCTTAACTTGAAACTTAATCTCTTAACTTAATTGTTTGTTATTGTTAAACTAAGATGCCTTTCCGAGCATTTATCATTCCGCTTATTCTCCAAATTTATATTATAGTTATTAACGCATAAAAGAGATTCCTTTAACTGTTTTTCGGTCTCCTCATTAATACAATAATTTGTTTAGTTTTGAAACTTAATCTCTTAACTTTCACGATTGTTCTTGTTAAACTAAGACGCATTTTCGAGCATTTATCTTTCTGCTTATACTCTAAATTTATATTATAGTAATTTCGCTTTCTTCATTAATACATTAGCACGTCTCTAGTCATCATATAAAAGATTTGATATTAGCTATTCGCTAAAAATATGATTGATGAACTCATTTCTGTGTCGCTTAACACTTGTTTAACCCTTTTGTGTAAATTGAAACTACTGAAACTATGGCCTCCAACTGAGGTCAGCATCCCCATATCTTCTTCATTCCGTTCTTCAACCCCTTTGCGACTGCTTAAAGTTCATTAAGAAGTTTTCCACGGCGAAAATCCCAAGCCAACATGGCGTCCGCATCATGACATTGTGGAAACTCTGGTTTCATAGGGTTGGAAACTTTGTTGAAAGCATTTTGCTGTAGTCGAAACCGAGTCGAGAGAGAAATAGAAATAGAAGTTTGCAAAGTGCTCGAGACAGGTTAATGACCAAAAGCAGTTTTGCATTCAAACGAGGTGGCTGCAACCCTCCAAGACAAGTTGCCAAGGGTTGTCATGACAAACGAAAATCGAATTTACAACATGCAATTCCTGCCCCGAGGGTTGTTGCTTGGCACAGGACGACGCCTGCCACAGGATTAATTACGCTGTGCGTAGTTAATGAATGCGTTGCGCCTCAAGTTGCCCGATGTATCGAATGCGGATGCGGGGTGGGTGGGTTGGGGGTATCGCCGATAAGGGGTTAATGCGCCATTGTGTGAGCTCAAATTACCAAGAAAAGTTTTCTCCAGCTGATGAGCATGACAAAAATGCCATACGAAGTCATATGCGTTTTTTCCGTTTTTCTCATTCACTTTTCTACATTTTGGCGCAACTTCTTCATTAACATTAACCCATCATCGCCAGTCGAATGTCGCACATGATGCGGCAAAATGAAAATAAGTACGATACTTGATTGATTTCATATTAATTTCTATGAAATTATGAATGTTTCAGTCATTGACAGTTTTAGGGCTGTGATGTGTAGGGATTTGATAAATGATATATGGGGTAATGAAAGGGTTTAATGCTTTACGTCTATGATCATTATGATTAACATTGTTTTCAGAACAGTATGTACTTCTAACAATTTGATATTTTGAAACATCCAATCCTTAATCTAGTTTCAGAGCGAAATAAATGCATGAATAAATTAAATAAAATAATGCAGAATGTATTAAAATGATTTTCCGTTTGTTCTGAAAGATCTGAAAGTTGGACATTGGTCAATTGGTTCAATGTTTTGATCACAACTGTACTTTTGCTTAGCGATGGTTTCTAACTTTGGCTGACTGCTTTCAGTCCAGAAAATTTTCCAAATATTTATCTAGCCCATTTGGTATTGTATAAATTTTGAACGCTAGATAAACATGAAAAGAAAAATAACAAGTTGCCAACATGTTCATCAGCATTGAAATTGAACTTTTTGTGCGTTTTTTTTTGTGTTTTTGTGTTGCTTCTTTATATGCAGGGGGCATGTTGACACAAGACAAATAAGAACAAGAAATGCCCTGCTATATGGTATGTTAGTTGTGTGTATTTCTCTGTCCCTCTAGTGCAAATAAAATGTTACAAATTTTGCAAAATTCACTAGGCTGGTGGTGGACAGGGGGAGACACGGGGCGGGTGATGAGGTGGTGCCACGGTTGGCTGCACGTTGCCACTGATTGGACACATGTCTGCATTGAAATATCTGAAACAGGTACACGAAATGGTCAACCAAAAAAAACCGGAAAAAAAACAGTAAACTGACACGTGTTGGACGAAGGCTAGTGGGCGTGGCACTGACATTTTTCGCTAATAATGAGACGTTTATTTAAAGAAATTTGAAGACTATTGTCTTGTTAGGGGGAGAAAAAGCGATCACCGACCTCGAGGGCAAAATGTTCTGAGAATTAAGGTATGGCTTACAATTAAGTAGAGTTAACAGTATAAATACTCAACTAACTGACTTAAACTAATATCTGCAGTGTAGCTGTAGTGTAGCCTGAATTTAAACTTCAATACGAAAATAAAAATAAATATAAATGCCACGTGTCACTTGGCGAGTAATCAAAATGCCTTTTAAATGCGTTAGAAATCAACTTGGATTTTATTTGTTGCCTCTTCCTCCACTTACCTATTCCCACCCAATCGCTGACTGCTTATCACGAGGTCACAAATATGCGGCAAGTTCTGGCAGAAAACCTGGGAATAATTCGTGGGTGGAGGAAAACTGCTCATCGAAAGGAAAATGCTTAGAAATTAGCACAGACATGAATACACACATGAGTGCCTGGAACTGAATGTGAATGGTTTTGGCCTGCAGATAAGACAGCTCACACAAGCACTCCCACTTACACTCACTTGCACACACACACACACACAAACACACACACTAGTCAATTTCATTACATTGTTGCAGGCAGCTTTCAGTTTGGGGCAGTAGATTTTTCTTTTTTTAAATAAAGGAAAACAACAAATATAAAATCTTATGGTAAAAGTGAACGACTAAATAATTCTCTGGAAAATTCTCTTATTTCTAAAACAGACTTTATTAAATCACTGCGGTTTAAAATATATTTTAATAGTATTAAAATGTTTAAAGGTTGTTTATTATATGTTAAGCTTATTTAATTATGTGCACAGTGGGGAAAAATTATAAGACTTGTGATGTGACAGTAATAGTTACAAACAGATAATTATTAAAAATGAAACTTCTTTATTGGTCTCTCATACCCGTCTTCTAACTTTACAGGACATCAAAAGTGAAAAAGTTGAAACTGAAATGCGCCAACATCAAATATTTGACTTTGTGTTGTGTGTTGGAGCTTTGTGTGTGAGTAAGTGTGAGTAAGAGTGTGTGGGTGTGGGTGAATTGTGTGCGTGTGTGTGTGACATGTGCGTGCCAATCAGGCGTGTGTCCTTTTTGCTTCTTTTGGATTTACGAGTTTGGCATTTTTGTTCTTTTCTAAATTTTAAATTGCGTTTCATTCTCATTTTGCCTTTTCTTTTCCAATTGAGTTTCTTCGCTTTGGGTCGACTATTTGACTGGTTGTCTGCCCCTGACACGCCCTTATCTCAGCCTTTTAGCTAAACAACTTTCAATTTCTGCAGTTCTGAAAATTTCTTTTGATTTTCATTACGGATTGTACATATAAGTAAAATTATAGGAAGATGTCTATATTTATAATTTGCATTAAACATACTGAAACTGGAATCGGTTTGGAGCCAAGCATTTTCATATAAGAGTAGATTTCTTAACCCAAAAAGTGTGATTAGAGTAATCTACAAGAATTTCTTACTCTAAAACAAATAATACAATAAGATTTTGTTTGAATACATTTCTCTACATAGTTACGGATTATTATTTCTAAAAATGAGAAATAATTTATGGATTCGATGAACAGTGTTCATGCTTAAAATAATATAATTTAAAAAGGTTTCTAAGATATTAGTCTTAGATTGCTCTTTCAAAAATATTTTTTTTAATGTTTTCATAGTAAATCAAGCCTTTATTTAATGTAAAAATATGCCAACTTTATACTATATTTATAAATTTAACTTGCTTTAAGCCGTGGTTGATTTTTTCTGAGATTTTCGCAACATTGTGTGAAGCATTCTTTGACGCGTTATGCGCACTTGAACTCAATGCTCATCAATCAAAATCAACTTGAATATGAATATGACATTTTTACGCAAATTACACGACGTTCGACAATTGGCCCAGAGCTAAATCAGTGGCATAGGCAAGTGGCAAGTGGCACGTTGCTGTGGGGCAGTGTGGTATGATAGTTGCGCGTATGTAATCAAGTGAGTAAATCAAATTTGAACAGTTTTGCAGCTGCCAAGGGGCCTTACACTTGACCAGAGGCCACTTTTTAAATGCATGAAAAATGATGCGAAATTTTAGCATTTTTTCTTCGGAATAGAATAGAATTGGAGAAACAGAGTCAGAGTCCCGGAACAGTAGCCAGAACAGAGTATAAGTAGAGAATCGAGGCAGCGCATCATTCATCATGACACCCTTCGAGTCTTGGTCCCGGACTCGTTTATTATGCAAGCTCATGGATCAGGGACCAGACACAGAAACAGAAACAGAGTCGCAATCAAAGCAACATAGATGGGCAAACGGGGCGTATGAGCGACGAAATGCTAATCTTGGCCAAGAAGAGAAGGTGGAGCTGCTGCCGAACAACCACCAAGTTGATATTAATGAAATCTCGTCATGAGCTGGCAACATGCAAAATGGCGTTGACGTTGGCAAATGCCATGATTGATTGGCTTTATGTAAATTCGTGGCATCCACTTAAAGTCCTTCCACTTGGCTCAGCTCCAACATGTAATCAACAAAATTTCAACTGTCTATGAAAATTGTATAACACTTTTATTGTGCTCTGGGGCACAATATTTGTACTGGTATTTCAACTTTTCGACTTTCCATAGACGCAATCTTTTATTGAGGCATATAAAAAATTGTAAAATCGAATTTGCCGAATTGTGTATGAAATGAAAATGAAAACACAATTCGATTTTCAATTGCGTAATGTTGCGTATAAATTGTTTAGCTTTCATTTCGATTTCAATGGGAACTGCCCTTAATTTAATTTCAAAAGTGATGGTTGCTGTATTGACCAAATTTCGAGTTAGGATAAGTTTTGAAGATATGATTCTTCTTCTTAATAAGCTGAAAGAAATCTTAGAAACTTTCAAGACAATAAAAACTAATATTTTATAATAAATATTGATAAAAAGACTTAAACAAAATTTTTGCAATAAAAATGAGAAAAAATGTTTTATTTAAAACTTGTTGAAGATTCTAACTCAATATGATGATTTTGTTAATGTAACTTTTTTTCCGAGCCTTCATACTTTGATTTTTGATATAACTATTACTCATGCATGCACCTCTGATATATGGCATTTTGTATGAATTCATTTAATTTCCCTCCAGCAACTAGAACAACAACAAATAATACCAACAGGAAATACCAAAAATGTCAGTTGATGTCAGCATCAGCTTCAGGATATGCCAGAGCTAAAAGGGCTGACCGATGTCCAATTCTTGTAACGTAAAATGATTTCCTACTGCGGGGAATTCCCTATATTACTCGTATATCCATTCTCTCCATTCTCAGTCAAGCATTTGGCAAAGCTTACGCCTGTCTCATGGACTGATGGCAGGCGTAACAAACGAATGTAGTAGAGAGAAAAATAAATAAATTATAAAATTATTTCAGCATAATAACATGTCAAATTCCGGACACGGGGTCGTCGGGTGGTGGGAGGACGTTACAAACAACACTGTTAACAACTCGCCTCTGGCTCAGGCAAAAAAAATTATACATTTTTTGAGGTTATTTTTTACATTTTATTCAGTTTTTCCCCCAATTTCGTATACTTTTTTCGTCCTTTCGTTTTTCCCTTGTGTGCGCGTCTGGCATCAAGTGGATTGGGTGGGTTTTTGGTGGTGCTGTCTCTAGTAATCTTTCATGCGGGATTTGCAGCCAGACACCCTCTATGCAACATGATGGAAATTTTCTGTTTTTTTCTTATCCCTTATCCCACCCTCCTTACTCCATCTCCTTCAGCACAGTGCGGAATTTTATTTGTAAATTTATTTTCTTTGTGCAGTTTTTTTTTGCTAGAGAAAATAAAGTTATTGTGGTTTGCTTTTTCTGTTTTTTTTTTTATGGTAAAGTATTTTAAACTTGTGCGTGAGGTCACACACACACACATGTTATGCTCGTAATTTCCATGCATTTATTAAAGAAACACTTTAAAAGTAAATTTCTCAACGCCCTTGTCGCATTTTTTTCTTTTTTCTGCTAATATCTTACCCTGGGGGATTGTCGAGTCCTCTTACCGTTGTGACCTGAGTTCTAAAGCCGGCAAATGGAATTTAAATCTATTTTGTATTAGTTGCGTGTGACTAGCATATGTGTGTGTGTGTGCATTGGGGTTCATGTAGCTATGAAATTTTTTGGAATGTGTGGAAAATAAACACTTAAAATAACACTTCAATTGTATTTAAGAATACCACAGTTGAGTTCCGAATGTATTTAATTTGAATAGATAGATTAAAGAATAAAGATACTTTAGGTATTACCGAAATAGTCTTACAACTAACATTAAATAAGCTTTTTGAAAACGATATGTAGTATTGTATTTTCTCCATTACAAAATAGTTTTATTTAAATGAGTTCGATCACTAGATATTAATACATTCTAATGATTATTGTAACATGTTCAACACTGTTTTACTCTTAGAATTGTAGTTCAACTTGTTTTACGATTTCAGTTTATTCTACATTGTTATGAATTCTGCTGATTTCAGCATTTTTATTCATCGATACTAAAGAAGAAGAAGAAAGAATAAAAAGTAAATTTATTGCAATGCATGACGCATCAAATGAGTTGCTTTGTTTGCTCTACGACTTTCTGGCATCTGATGTCCCACTAGCCATAAATTATTCAGAGTATAGCATATCTATGCGCTTTTCCAAACTACTATTTCTTATTTATGAACATCAACAAAATTAAATGAAATAAAACTGGTGCTGGAAATTGAAGAGCAATGCGAAAAATCAACATAAGTAATCATCGATGCAATTTCGATGAGCTCAATTCAAAAACATTGCCCTCGAAGATGAACGATGCTGATGATAATGTCTGAGGGTCTGGTCAGCGAACTCTTCAGCTGATGTAACAGTGGAACAGAAGTTATAATTCTTTCATTACTTTGATAATTTTATTGTTTGATTCTTACAGCACAAAAATTATATAAATAAATTGTATATACTTAATAATAATATTTTTGTACTTATTATTGGTTGGAAACATTTATAAATATACCTAAAAAATATAAAAAGTGCTTAAAAATGTAAATCTATAAAACCTAAGGAAAGTTACTTAAAGTATTAAATTAGTTTGTAGATTACTAAATATTATCATTAAAGTCTCATATGATTGTTAGGAAAGTCCACATATGTAATATAGCATAAAATAAATTTTTAAAAATCTGTTTTTAGTAAAGTAGAACAGAAAGTATTTTTCTATTTCAACTTTGTTTTTATTATTTATACAATTTAAAGTGAACTTGTACCACAGTGCAGTAAGCAAATTGTGTTTTGTTGTTGCCGTTGCTGCTGCTTTTCAAATTTGGCATTTTTATTGGTATGCATACAAACACAAACATACTTTTACATACTTACACACACATACTCACACATTTTATTGCACTCGACAGCTATTTTCAATATATTACCCGAAGCATAAAAGGAAAACGCGATTTGCTCGTATTTGCTTTTTACATGGCACAAATGTCGATGATGGCAATGGACACTCAGCACTCTGCTGAAAGGATATAAGCATCTGTATGTTCGTGTGTGTGTGTGTGTTGAGTATTTGCTTTCCATACTAAAAAACGCATAAATAAGGGGCCGTCGGAGAGCAAAATAACGGCTATGGCTATATGGCCAAGGATCTTGGCTGCTGCCTGGATATGGCAATGGCTTTGAGCGTGTCCTGCGTGGTGGTTTATTCCTCCCACCACCGATCCACATCCTTCCTTCCCTGTTGCAGTGCGGTGGTTGCTTTCTTGCTTCTCTCGCGTTCCTTTCTCTGCTCTTTTTTTATGCATAAAAAGTGCTTAGCATAAAGTCGTAAAAAACGTATTTGCCGCTACACACACACGCATACATGTATAGAGACACTCATCCAATACCAGAACGGTACCGTTGCGGGTACCGTTCACCCATCGATGTTGTTATTGGCAGCATGCCGATGGCATTTTTTTTATATTTCGACTGTTGCTGGTGACGGTTGCGGTACTTCGACCGATTTAGATGCAATGTCTTCGATAAGTTTTTCCCTAGTTGCTGTAGTTGGAGTTGTTGTATTTGTTGTAGTGCCCGTTGCCGGTGCTTATTTGCGTTATTATGAATTTATGACACTTGGGAGAATGTATGAGTGGGTGGATGATTTCAACTCGGCATAGCTGAATCCTCAAATACACTGCTAACTTTTATAGAATAGCAAATAATACTGATTATAATTGTAATAATTTTAAGCATAACAATAATGTATTTAAAACATTTTGAAAAATAATAATGACAATGACTTCATTTAGCTAGAAAGTATACGAAAGTATACGAATGATTTAATTAATTAATAAATCTGCAGCAGAAATTAAATGGGTTTTTTTATATAAATTCAGTTTCACAATTTATCGATAGCTACTTATAGTATTAAATTACAATTGATAAAATAATTAAATAAATAAAAGAAAAAAAATAGAAAATATGAAGTTTTTCAATAGATTTTTAAATTATTTTTAAAAGTATACTCAATTTGACGGAGTAGTAGTATAAAATACAATTAGTAAATATGATCCAAAATTTTGCACAGTGTACTCAGCGCTATATCTAAATCCCGTTGTGAATAATCGCTGCAGCATGAAAAATTCGCTGAATCGCAAGAAAATTCAATTCGGAGTCGTTGCCTTGTATTCAGTGTTTGTTTTGTTTGCTACGATTCTGTCTTTTTTATCTGCACAAGGACTTTGCCATTTTTTACGCAAATCGCCAGCGAGGCTATGAAGCCAGAGCCAATAACCAGGATGAGAATGAGAACAGGGAATTGCGAGGAGAAGAAGGAATAGGGAGAGAGAGAGTCTGAGTGCGAATGCGAGGACTTGAATCAGCTTTATTGCGGGCATCATTATTTTTATTATTATGACCACTTACATTTCCCAGCACCCACAAAACACATGAATTTTGGCTCCAAACTTGTCTACCCCTCGCCTATCTCTCCTTCCCCTATCACCAATTCTTTCCACTTGTTTGTGCGGATTTCTGGCGATTTTTTTTAGCGGCGGCCAGAAATGTAAATGTGTTTGTTTGCCTGTTTGTATTGTGAGTTGTTTTTCTTGCCGCGTAAATAACTTCAACCCATTTGTGCAGCGTTCCCCCTTCCTTCTTCTCCTTCTCCTTTTCCTATCCACCCACCAGTCTCCCTCCCCCCTTTGCCACAATGTTTTGTGGCAAGCTATATATAAAAATAAATTGAATTGAAATGCTAATTTTATGTTAATTGAAAGAGGTTTTTATGCATTTGTAGATTTTTATGGTCCGGTTTCTATTTTTTTGTCTCTTTGTGGGTTTGTTTTTTGCCTGCGGTCAGCAAAATTTACCGTTACCGTTGGGCATCTCAAGCATTAGCACTAAAAGCTTGTCATCAGTCCGTAATTTTGTGTAATTTTTATGTAACAGTCTTGCATAAAATTCAATTGGTGTCCATTTTGTGTGTCGAGTTTTCCCTAAAAGCCTGCAACATAAATTATTTTCATTGGCTTCTCTTATGTTTTTGTTTACAAATTCACGAAACGAGTTCACTTTTGGAATTTATTGCAGTTAATATTATGTAAAAGAGAAGATCCTTGAACTTAAATATTTTAATGAGCACATAAATTGATTGTCAAACGGATAAATTGTCATTTACTTTATGCAAATAATAAAAGAAATTATAATAAACTGAGTGCTCTGTGTTGTTGAAATTTCGTAAATAGTGTAATATTTCATAACTGAAAAATATTAATAGTTTTTCTTGAAAGATTCAGCTATCAATATTTCAATTGACCTACACACTATCTTAAATTCTTTAAATATAGAGTGTAGCAATTTTAAATAATTTAATTAAATAATTTACCATTGATATTATCTTCTTAGTAAATGATGTTTAACTTAATCGACATAAAAATAGGAAAGTTTTTCACAATTCTCTATAGTCTCCCCCTGTCAATCTGTCTGTCTACGTTAGAAACCGGATATCCTGCTGCAACAGCGCAGACATCATACACATACAACCAAACGTACACAAATTCAATCACACACACACACTCATATGTTGTATAAATGCAACTTGAGCTAAGCTCAACCCCAAGAAAATCGAGAGTTTTAGGTATAAAAGTTCTGTCGACTGACTTTACTTATTTCTTATCGCACACGCACAGTCTAATGTCCTCCGAAAGGACAGAGAACTCACATGCAAAGTTTTACACCGAAAGAGAGAGAGAGAGGCATACTAAGTGTGAAAGAGAGAAAAATATATCGAGATTCGTGCACAAGAGCAGACAAACTTATACCTCATTCAAAGGAGTCAGAGAAGCGTAAGCAGAGAAGGAGGACATTCTACTTTGTGCTTCTATTGCATATACAGTTTGTAATGTAAGTGTTTTGACAAAATCTTAATTATTCTACCTTTGAAAGTGCCTCTAAGTACCACAGTAAACAACAGTAAAATATGTCATTAGATACTAATCCATAATAATATATATATCTTGCAAAAGGAATCGAGCAAACATGAAGATTTTGTCAAAACACTGTCTTGACTAACTGTATATACATAAAACGAAGCAATGGCAGTGACACAAAATCGATTTTGTTTTGCCTCTGCCTCTTTCGTATTTCGATTGCACTGTTCTCTGTCTTCATTGGAGTCCTGTCCGTATCCTGAGGGCGCCTCTGTCTTGCATAGGCCATCAGAATTATGAACACACACATTACACACATTTATATTGAAAAACCTGGTCTCTGGAAACACGCCTACATTTTAAAAGTAACGACCAATAAAAAATATAAAGCCATATTGCCTTGCCTTTTTTAGCTCGATGCTTTTCTGCTAAGTGCTAGAAAGGGACAACAAAGCGGCTCCATTTTTTATGCCGCCATTCGAAAAATGTAAAGTTGTTTCTGTTTCATTTCATTTTCTCTTGATTTTTGAATTTTGGTTGGCTTAACAAAAAACAGTGAAAAGGAGAACAACCCTTGGTAGGGTTTGACTTATCCCTTCCCATGCTTTATTTGCATTTAAATTAAGGGTGATCGCTATTTACATAAGGGAGACAATCGATATATTGTATAAGGACTCTGCAAATCTTAAGGGAGACAATCGATATATTGTATAAGGATTCTGCAAATCAGCGCACATAAATCTTGGCTACTAAAAATTATATGCATTTGATTAGCCATAAATTCAAGCAAGTTTGCCAGCTCAAAATTATGTTAATGATTGTATGCATAATTCGTTGGATCTGATTTCTCAGATTTCTCATATTTTTATGATAGTTATTATTATGCAAGCAAGAGAAAATAAAGCTAGATGTAGCAGCAGGGACCTGTTTCCAAACGAATTTTTGCAAAGTTGGCAGTATTAACGGTTGGGCAGGTTGAACACAGCAGGGTGCTATGTGGGGGTGGAACAAGGGGATGCGGGAATGTGGGCGTGGAGCTGCTTATGATTCATTATTGCGGTTGGAGAAAGCTTTAACCAAGGTAAAACCCACAATATATGTATGTACTCTTTCCTTCATCCATCAGCTCATTAGCATGAAACAACCCTTAGTCTTTGTTTTATTCTCAGTTCGTTTGGGATTTTCCCTTATTGTTAGATTTATGTGCTGCGTTGTCATAAAACCATATATACCATACTTTGCATAAGTTCATGTGTATTCGTGTGGTGGAAGGGTGTGCGGAAAGTTCACATTTGTGAGATTCCTTGTCATTAAGAAAATCCAGAGAAAACTGTCTGAGGATCAGCGTAAGTCAACTTTTCTCAAGTATGACTGTGATTTTCAGCTTTATATTTTAGACAGTTATATGTTAGCATTAACTTTATCATTAATTATTTTAATAAATGTTCAACTTAATTAATAATACAAAATAATATTATGATCATATTTACCAACTACACAATTAAATATAGAAAATTCATTTTGTAACTAAAATTAAAATAATTTCATTAATAGTTCAATTTATTATTCCTATAATTTTCAATGCCAATAAACTGACAAATTTTAATTTAAGTTTCAAATTCATCCAAAATAGTATTGTGAACTTTTTCTTTACTATACTCTTAGTTTTCTTAATCTTCAATCAAACAATATTGAAAACTTGAATGTACCATTCTCTGACTTTTAAGGTATTCTTTTGATGTAAGTAAACACATTTTATATAGTAAAAGATTAGTTGGCTTTACTCACAGTTTCGATTCAATTTTAATGTTGATATTAAACTCAGAGACTAAAACTAATTTGGTAAATGAAACGCCGCAAAGTATGCAACAAATTGCAAAGAAACTTATTCCAGAACAGAACATCAAAAAGCAACAAATAATAGACAGCTCACTGGTCATAGAAAGGAGGAGTAAAAGAGAAGTAAAAATTGCCACTCCTTTCCCTTTTCCTTTTACTTCATTACTCACTTGTCTGTCGGTCAAGTGAAAACGGCATTAAGAAGCATTTTTTGTAGCTGCCAATGGAATTTTCACTTTAGAATTTGTGTGAAGAATAAGAAAATAAAAATGAAAGAGAAATAGATACAGAAATAGAGAAAGAAGAATGTTTATTTTCGAAGAAATAAAATAAAATGTGGAGAGTGAGGAAAAGCTGAGGAAAAGTGGGGGTGGAGAGAAGAGAGCGGGTGGCAAGTAGACTTTGATTATAATTCCAACACCTACAAAAGTGAGCTGAGAACAGGGCGAAATTACGACGACGATTGACAGTAGAAAATATAAAAGCGGATTTGTGTCCTTCTCTCTATCTGTTTGTGAGTGGGTGTGAGTATTAGTGCTTGTGTGTGTGTGTGGCAATCCACCCGGCCATCAACGCTTGTGTGTGTGTGTGTGTAGGTGTGAACGAATGTTTTGCTGCAGATAAGCAAAATAACTGTAATAAGAAATTCTTTTTTATTTGCCTCTTTCCAAACGCGTTCTCTCTCCTTTCCTAAAGTGTTTTTTATGCCACACGTCCAACCATTGATGTTGTCCATGTGTGTGTGTGTTTTATTCGCTTGCTTTATATTCAAAGTGATGTCCTGTTGTGTCCTGTGTCCATCAGCCGACTAAAATGCGTGCCTAAAACGATTTCTTTTATTATTTACGGCAGACAGTGTGAGTATGAGGGGATTGGGATTGAAATCGCCTCACACAGATACAGAAACACACAGACAGAGCGACAGGCAGAGAGACAGACATATGTCTAATGCTAATGCGCATTGTCTGTCTGCCCATTGTCAACGTTACTTCGATATACTTTGTCTTATTTTGGTCGTATCCTTGCAGACGAAGCGAAGAGTTGCGGAAGTTTCAGTCAATCTGTCGATGTTAGTATCCGATAAGCTTCACTAATTTCCCCAACTGCAGCTGTATTTTTTGCAGCTTTTGAACAGTGTTGTATTTTTTTGATTCAGCCTAACAATCAACATTTTTTTATGTTTCTCTTCTTAATTGTTATCTTATTAATTATTTATCTTATTGATTTTATTGCAATAAACTGCAACTATTCTATCTTCATATCGAAGAATTAAATTGACTTGGATATGGGTACTGGGTATCCCACAGTCGAGTAATCCATTTAAGTCATTCACACTTGGTAACTTGATTTTGTTTGAAATGGTTCAAGTTTGTATAAAATTTTCTAGCCACAAGTTGAGACCATGGCCATGGCGTGCTCCATGTTAAGGTGGAAATTGTAACAAATATGAAATATTTATGCATAGCTAATTGTGTAAAGGGGAAAAACAATTGAGAAGCGTTTGCATGCGAGCCCAGAATAGTTGTGTATGAAAATGGAGTGTTAATTTATTGGTCTGGATCGTCGCGGGATGCAACATCGGTGGTGGCCACATGTGGCGCAACAGTTGCTGCAACAACAACATTAACTGCAGACCAAAGTCTGCATGCATTTGCAATATTTCACACTTTAGTAAATTTGCATTATCAGCGCCACACGAATGATTCAGAGTCTCGGGTATCCGATCTCCGATCTCTCTTGTCTCTCTGGGCCTCAGGATCTGAGTTATCTTCTAATTGCGCTCGGTTGCAACATATTGAAATATGGTAAATCCAGATTAGTGTAACATATTTATGCAATGAACCCATGTTAATGGCACCTTGTCAGACAAGCGATTTGCATTGTAGATTTATCGGAATAACGTATCGTAAATACTCGTATATGTATTTAAGTACTAAAATAATAGAATTTTCTTAAAGAACATTGTTTGAGCAGGCTTTACAATATATGTATGATCAACTGATTTTTAAAAAATCATTTATGAGTCTTAAGTTCGGAAAATAAAGGCTACTTAAATAATAGTTACTACTAATAATACTACTGCCATGTGATTAGCTGAGTTGCCACGCCCAATCACAACTAAATCCGAGAAAATGATTAGTCAACAATGGCTAATACACGCACATATTGCACCTGGCATAAAACTTATTCACATGAGTGTGATGCCAGGCGAAGCGGAAGCTCAGTTTGTTGATGTGGCAAGTGGCAAGGCGAAAAGAGATAAATAGGCAGAGGTGGAGCCACTTGAAGTGAACTACTCTTAACTAGACTAGAGACTACCTAAATGCATTTTAAATTATGCCGCCAAGCTGTTATTAAGCCAGCTAATAATATGTTGGCTTTAGTTTAATAGCAACAATAGCAAATTGCAATCTTCATGTGCAACAAAGATGCAATTTTTTTTTTAAAATTGAGTTTTAATGTGTTTATTAGATACATTGGCTTAGGTTAACTTTAAGAGATTCTGCATGTTTCTGCCTCATAAAGACCGATTCAATGACTCTTAAGTATTCAAATAGGCTCCAGGTTTAGTCTGTCTAAAGCGTTGCCAAGTTTCTTGAGTGTAAATGTAATACATGTTCAGTCTTTACATATAAATAAACTTGATCTAGAGTCGCGTGATCAGTACATGAATAATTAACATTAAAATGAATTAAGGCTAATTTCATTTGTGACCTTACAGTGCCTGCCAATTTTGATAGTTTGCATAATTTGATGTCTTCCTCCATGTCAGCCAATTGCCGTCTACTACGCCTAGTATTATCTACTATAAGTATATATACGCTAAGATATGCATCTTGGGCGGTCTAATGGCATGTTGTATGCCATTTTCACCATTGCTTTGATGCGTTCTTTTTTTTCCTGAATGTTCAACGGGCTCTGTCAAAACTTGTGCCGCAATTTAGCTTAGTATGCATTGAATTGACTTAAATATGTGATAAGTTGCAAGTCATGTACAACACTCGTTTTCCCAA
Source organism: Drosophila sp. st01m (assembly GCA_018901795.1). Lineage (NCBI taxonomy): Eukaryota > Metazoa > Arthropoda > Insecta > Diptera > Drosophilidae > Drosophila > Drosophila sp. st01m. The sequence continues at coordinate 229,720 of JAEIFG010001638.1, forward strand.
TTTACAATATGCTCTGGATTGGCCAATGTGAAGTGGAGTAGTTTTTGGTCTTACTTTAATCAGGCACTTTATATAAGATCATGTGATCTGACATTTTTCGATGAACTCCAATATCCCAATATAAAATCGGCAATTTTACAATTCTTAAATTAAGTAGAAAACTAGGTTCGTTAATTTTTTTAAGTAATAAATTTTGTGCATTACATTTACATTAATATTTACATTTAAGTCTAAAATTTTAATGTCTAATAATCTTCTTTTTAATTAAAACAAAAAAAGGAATTGAAGAAACACTAACGATCTTTCTAGGCACCACTATATCTCTTGAACATCGGCGATATCTTAACACACATAAGTCATTGCACTTACCAAGAGATGTTTGTTAAGTTTAATTTATCTGTAATTTCCTATCATAATTGCAAATTTTTCATGGAAAATTTTTGTTAAAGTTGTTGTGCATTTTAATAAGTTGCAAACGGATTATGAATGGCAAAATTATATGACTTTTCCAAATAAATCAAATGAATTTTTTTCTATGCGCCGCTTACTACAAAAGACTGAAGAAACAAACGCGCCAAAAAAAAAAAAAAAAAACAACAAAAGCAATATAGCACCAAATGAGTTTATGAATACAGAAATATGTGTATATTTATACCCTATAAATGGGAGTTGGGCCAGGCGGGGTATGTTCATATTTTCTGCATTGTTCAGCATTCTAATAATTTGAGTTTTTAATTAAAAGGACGCAATAACTTTTAAAATCTTATTATTAATATCCGCCTTACAGGGTATCTACGTTTACAACATCTAATACAATACCCAGGTTTCGTTGTTAATAATTGTAAATTTGTTAAAAATTTTAAGTTAGGTTGAGAAATAACAAATTGGTTTAAAAAAAGAAAATAAAGATAAATTAAATATAACAAAAAGTAAAACAAAATAAAACGAATAAAAGTACCATATATAAATAGCAAAATACTCGAGTGCAGTTTGCGTATTACATATTTTTTCCTTTTTTGGAATTAGCTAACGACTCAATTTCCTTGTTGCTTAAAGAACTATGACTGTGAATGTGACTTATGGCTGGTAATGGAAGTGTGTGTGTGTGTGTGCCTGAAAAACGACATTAGAGTAAATTAATGAGTTTAATTAACAACACGCAGGTGAATTGGCCCAAAAGCATCCAGCAAATAATATCATTGCATGGGTTGGCTGAACTGCATTTTCGGTGTTGCGCATTTTTATTGCCACTTAGTCTTATGTTAGTCTCTAAATTCATATTTTTATCTGGGTATTTTTTTTTTTTAAGTTTAGTTTTTTACTGCCAATGCATGTCTGATTTGCAGGCAGCTATTACTACAATTAAATTTGTTGCACTCGCCTGCACAAAATGCATAAACAGTTGCAGTTCCAAGTTGCAGTTGCACTCGCTGTTTGCCATGTTGCGCCTCTGTTGGCAAATTGACACGCAAATCGTTGAGTTTATTTCTTACTTAAAGTTTTTCTTACATTTTTTTGTTTTCGCGAATATGGAGTAAGTCTGATAAATGTTACACCTACGTTTCTTTGTCTTTGTATTTGCTTAAAGCCGCCAACGAGGCAGAAACTGAGCTGCGTTTGCATTTTATTGCTGCTTCGGGTTATTAAATTTGCTGTAGCACAAATTACCACTAATAACAACAGATAACATCAAAATACTATAACAAATACTATACAACTCACATCTCAAATATATATGCACATATCTCTCTTACTCTATTTAATCCAAATGATATTTCCTAATTGCCAAACTGCTTTAGACTGTTCAAATTACGCTGAATTCATTTAAATTACCTTTTGGATATCTAAAAAAATAAACATGAATGTTGCACAATTTTCCAATAATTTCACTCAATTCAGCTTCATATAAATCCAGCCAATTCTTAATAATAATTAATTAGTTTAATAAACAAAGTATTCATTGTTTCTTAAATTATAAAATAGTCTAAATAAAGTTGATGTGTATATCTAATAAGTAATCCCAATCAGCGCAATCCAAATGAGTATTTATGCAGATATTTGCAACCGAATTTGTGAACTGACGACAACTGTTTGAAGCAAGTGCTACAACTCTCGCCTGCTTTTATACATTCTCTGTGCCTTGGAATGGTTTCCAAAATTTAAAAGAAAAATTTGAATATGCGCACGAATGTCAGCTGGAAGCTGTATGCATTTTTAGGGATGTTATAAGAACACAATCAACTATAAGTCTTGTGCTGAACAACCCTTTAAGGGCATCAAAAATGTGTTAAAACAGAGTTGCTGACATGTTACCCCTCTCAATATATTTTGTTCACTTCTATGATTGTGTTTTTTGTTTTTTAGCACATTGCCAGCTCGAGTTTGTGCGATGATTTTAGTACATAGGGTTGCCACCCGTCTGAATCAGTTTAATGGCGTTGCCACATAAACAGTTAACAACGTAAAATTTTAAGAAACATTTATTGCGATTTTATGAGCAAGTAAACATTAGGAGAAGAGCTAAATCTGTATAAATTCACACTAAATATCATCTGCAAATATTTATTGTAACACTTATAATATTAACTATCTATTTGTGGTTTTGATTTGTTTGCTGTTGCAATCATTAACACATTTGCCAAATACGTGTTCGAGTATTGCATTTGCTTGTCGAATTTCAACAATCTCCAGTGCTGTCAATCAAAATGCAAATGTCTTGTTGCCTGTTGTCTCATACCTGCTGCCAGTTGCCTCATTAAAAAAAATCGCGCCAAGCCTGTGGAAAAATACACTGCGCATATTCGAAATTTACATTTTCTACAGAAAACTCAACTGACGATTCGCATTGCCCACAATTAATCGGACTGTGAGGCAACTGGCGAACACAAATCTGCCTTTAGTTTGGTGACAGAAAAAGCGTAAGCGCAACAAAACAGCTTGCAACAGTTGTCGCAAGGGGTGAAGGGGATACAATGTACTTGCAACTGCGGCATCAGCTGTCGACGGTTTTTACACGATTTGGTCAATAACATCCAACTGACGGATTGACGGACTGACTGGCTCACTGACTGACTGTTTGGCTAACTGAATGACTGACAGCTGCTTGTTTGCCCCGAGGACGTAGTTGCCACAACCGAGAGTCGACTGCAATGTGTCGCCTTGTCCCCAGCTTTTGTGTCATTTCGAGTGCAGCTGTAATTCAGCTTAACAATTTTCTGTTTGAATAATTTGCACAGTATTTTTAATCAATTTTTTTTAGCTAACGTAATAATTGTTCGCAAAATCTGAATAATTATTTAGAAATCCCGAGGTTATTGATATTCAGTTTTTTTTTTTTTGAGCTAATCGTTCATTGTGGTATTAACTGTACGAGTTCAATTGTAGTTTTTAAAGCGTAAAGTTCAGAGTAAAATTCAGTTCTAAAATATTTAAAGAAAAGTCGAACAGAAAATTTAGATCTACGTTTCTCTGTCGAACTGAATTTGTTGTCATCAGTTTAAAAATGTGTTATTATAACAAAATGGGTTTAAGTATATATAGATATAGATTTTGACACATTTTCTTAGCTAATAAAAATTCTATTATTATTCAATTATCATAATTTAAATATAAAAAAAAATATTAAACTATTGAAAAAGGTACAACTAATTATTAATCGACCATTTCAGCAGATGCCATGATTGTGTTCACTGCACTCTATTACAAATTTCAATAATACACCTAATCAATATTCAGTGATAATTTATAATGAACTACCACAGACATTGATCAAACATGTAATTGTTAATTAATTAACTTAACGTAAAACAATTAAACAATCTCTTATCTAACTGGTAAATTCGCTTAACACTAAATGAATTCAGAACCAAGTTAAATATTCATTGTTCAAGTGAAATAACAATAATGTAAATTGTTTTCCAGTTGTAAGCAATTACGAGCAACATTCGCTGACCTGATGTTAATGTGAATGCCAATGATTTTTAGTCAGGCATTAATTTGCAGGCCTGTTAATAACCGAAGGTAAACCCAAAGCTATGAGGCAAAAGAGTCTCATCATTTAAATATGCGGCAGACGTCAGTGGCGGCTACTGTTTTGCACAAAGATGAGGAAGGAGGGAGAGGAAAAGCGAAAAAATCGAGTGAAAAAAGCTCTTGTTTGGCGGCGCTTTTCAAGATTGCAATGCCCGGAGACGCCTCTTCTACCTCTTCATTTTGAAGAGTATTGAAAGTGCATCTAAAGTGGGTCTGTGTCTGTCTGTCTGTCGAGTGCCTGTGCCATATTTTGCGCTTATTAAAGATTTTTAAATACAGTAATTTGGCCTCAAAGAGAACTTGGAAGACTGCTAATTTATCAGGGATTCGTCATGGCGTCATGAGGCTAATTTGGTTTCAGAATTATGAAAAATCATGCCACTAATTGTTGAGAAATCCTTTTAAGATGCTCTCGAGCCAATTATAATTACAAGTCAGCTCGCTACTCAAACTCTCCTTAAACACAACGGATAATTGTTAATGCACAATTATGGATGCGAGCAAATTTATGCAAACAATTTGCAGTCGCAGTCGCAGTTCCAGTCTCTGTCTCAGTATGAATCTCTGTCTCTGAGTATTCTACATGACAAAGCCAATCAAATCTATGTAAAAACCGACATATTTGTGCAACTTGTCATTGAACCGATTGTTTCAGTTTACACTTAAATGTGAATGTTGTTTGATATACTACACGGCAAATGGGTATATAAACTATGCTGTTAGCTTATACTTTTTTTATTTCTTTATTGGGATATATTTTATCATAGACTATTATTTAATTTAGATATGTCAAAAAATTTTAAATATACATTGTGTCACATATTTAATTTGCTTGATTATTAAAAGTGTTTATAAAGTGTATCCAATAGTAAATTCAGCAATCTTCGTGTAAATTGAAAATTGTAAAATTGTAAAGTAATCTCTTCATAAAAGACATATTATATTATAAAGAAAGTGTATTTAAATGCCATTAAATTGAAATAAAATTGAAATTTTTCAAAGTTTGTATTGAATTATAGGCAAATGCACTTGAGAATTAACATTTGGAATGCCTTAACAACTCCGTTGAGGTTGGCATTTAATTGAATTGGCAACATGCTTATGTAAATGACATATCTCTAAACCGGCCACCAAACGAGGCACATGCATCGCCTGATGATTTGCATAGAATGACGCGATTGTTGTGGTTGATCTTTAGTTTTTGGTTAACATGATTTGCATTGCGGAAGTTGCGTAAGGCAAAATAAACGTATCTGACGGATACAGCCACACATTGTATTTGGCAGGTGAAACGATAAATTATGATAAGAATTAAAATAATTTACAAATTAAAGAGAAGAAATTACATTAAAATAAGTCTGAAATGTGAGTGCAACTACAATAAAAACAACTACAACAACAAAAAGCGGAGATGCATCCGCAAAGCCTTTCCAAGAAGGAAAGCCAATGTTGCCCCGTTGACTGACTGATGTTAATAAGGCGTCTCATAAATTATCAGCGAAACGTGCTGAGACGACTGCAACTTGCAGCTCGAGCTTGCAGCTACACTCAAAAAAAACCTATTAAATTTATTATATGAAGTATGATTCGTTATTAAATTTGAAATTCTGACTGACCATTCCCAGAACAGCTAATAGTTAGATTTTAACCAAATTTAGTTATAATTTATGTCTTAAATACAATCTGTGAGATTTGTTGACTTAACTCCAAAAATACTACTAAAATGTGAAGCTTTTGTCAATTTTTAAAAAAACTTAAATATGTATATTTACGGATTTCATATAGATTTTTGTTAACTTCAACTAAAATGTTTCGATCTCTCACAGACTTGAGATTATCGCAAATGTTCATATCGTATTTTAGATATATATTATTTAAAATTTACAGAATAGTAAGAAACAAACTGAAAGGATATTTTTCTGAATGTGGCGTTTGCCACATCGACATTGCGTCTGGCATCTTCCTCCGTCTTGACATATGCAATGGCGCGCACAAAAAAATTTACATTGCATTTAGACGGTTGCAACAAGGTAGCAGATCTCCAAGATGATGATGACAACGATGCGTTGCATGGCAGGAGGAGGGTGGCGAGGGGGCGGCGGGGCGGCGGGAGGGTAAGTATGAAGAGGGGGGACGCTACTATTAACGTGACAATTTGTGATTTGTGCCTGACTCGACCGACTCGACTCATTGGTATTTAGAATTTCTTTGTACGCATCCTGTTTGTCACAGCGCGAGATGGAAACCAACGCCATCGTTGTGCTTCTTCTGCATCTTCTGCTGCTTCTGCTGACGATGACTGCATTTAGATTACAGAATTATTTAAAATATTTTATTGTAAACCTCTCTTGCTCTGTCCATCTCTTTCTCGAATGCCAGCTGTGTCGTGACCAACTTAGCGGGGTATTAATTATATAAATTATTCAAAAGATTTGCGCTTAATTGATGTGAAAACAACAGCTCACAAAATCCTAGAATTTTTTTTTAACAGTCACAACGATACACAGCGCACACAAGCGCCATCTGGCGTGTAGTTTGTAAATTTCTTATAGAATCCAAGGTTGGAAGTGTTCTAAATTATAGAACTTCGAAATGTTTCCATTTACCCATTGTAGAGTTCCATTGGAAGTGAAAGGGTTGAAAAGTGCGCCGTTTTTTTAGAAGGGTTGTTAAAGGGGTTCATTTGTTTTTTTTAGCAATTCCTTTCAGTCACAAAATGCAGATGGAATAGTGAAGTACAGCAATGGGAAGAGCCCGGAAAAATTTAAGGAACAACAATAAACTTTTTTGAGAACAATGTTAATGAAATTTTTAGAAAAGACAAAATGGAAGATCGTTATGACTGAGTATAATTTTGTATAATATACTAACTTTTTCAAATAAAAAATATGTTTTTAGGTCCATGATATTGCAATGATTTTCAAGACGACCGGAACATTTATGGGAACGGTAAACCTTAACAATAAAAATGAAATTATATCCCCATCCCATGTGATAAGAGAAATACTTAATAGTGTGCTTTTGGTCATCACTGTTATACATCTAAACAGTTATTGGATGTTTGATCAGAAATTTTGTAAATCGATTTCGGAATTTATATTTTATTCATATGGTAATTCATAATTATCTATAATTTTCCAATCATTCAAAATATTCAGTAACTTATTTATTTTTTTTAAGTAGAACAGTGATTAACTTTATTTAGTTCCGTTCTATTCTCAATTTAATATTCAAAAGTTTATCTTGCTTTTATTCTGAACTTAATAAGTGAACTTCTTAGTATAAATATTTAAATTCATCCAAAATCCAACACAAATATTAACTGCCACGAATCTGTGCCACATAAACAAAAGCAAAGGGCACACTTGATCTAAGCCCGAAACAAATCCCAATACGGGTTAATAAGTGTGCATTGTTTGAACACGCGCTCAAGAGATCAATTTTAATATTTTCTTAAGAGACTCAGTGCCTTACTTGGCCACGCTTCTGACTGATTTCAAAGCTTAGTGCATGAAAATCTTTTAGCTTTACCTATTTTTTGGCATATCATTTCCGTTTTGTCCCAATTCCAATTCCAAGTCCCGAGACTGTCGGCAAGGCAACTTGACAAATTAGACAAATAGAAAACATGTCAAAGAACTGAGCTGCATGCTCAATTAAGCCGCTTGACAGGCGCACATCAACAGCAGCAGCCGCTACAACTGAGATCGGCTATCGTTTGGCAGCTTACATGAGTGATAGCTCTGAAAATACCCTATATTTGAGATCAAATTTGAGAGAGAACTCTTAGAGTAAGAACTTTGTTGTCAATAGATCCCTTTTCTCTTTTTGTATATTTTGTATATTTTCTTCCCACTTTAATACCGTATGAGATCTTTCACAATCTTCCTAGACTTTAAATTTCCAAAAAATAATGTACCCCACATTGCTCAAGTTTATTACGTAGTATAACCGTCATTCACATGACACACAACTATGCCACGTCATGTTGGCTGCGTAAAACCAGAGGTAGAGGTTTGTACCCCCGGGGCACAGCGCTAATTAGAATAAAGCCGACGCGTTCATGGGGCAGTGTTGAAAGCTGAATGAAAACTGTTTGTTCATGGCTTAAACGCAATTAACAATTAACCGACGGGCGAGTACAACGAAAATAATAAAAACATTTAAATTCGTTTAATTTCACAGCTTCGCGATATTGATCGCAATCACAATGGAAATGGTCGAGTCATGTTCGAGGTCCGAGACCCGAGACCCGAGGCGATCGATCGATCCCTCGATCCATCGATTGTGAAAGGTGACTGAAAAGGTGCGTCTTGGCTTCCGTTTCAGGTTGTGGCCCCAATAGAATTCAAACACCTCGTCGCCAGACGTCTGCCTCTCCACCTTCCGTCTTTCCGACTGCCTGTCTCGGTCTGGGCTGGTAATCAAAATCCTTTTATAGCATTTACATAGCAGCACATACAAACTAAGCAATGCCTGCCCATTGGCTGACTTGAGCAAGTTTATAGCTATTTTTTTCTCCCTCGGAGTTAGTCAGTTGACCAAGAGTGGACATAGAGTATAGATAGACTATGAGGGGAGGAGAGGAAACTGCTGGCAGAGTTGACAGCCAACACACACTGATCGTGGGAAAATGATCGATTTCATTGCTCTGCGATTTGGGAGAGTAGCTTGCAGTTGCCGTTGAAGCTGCCTTTGCCGTCCAAGTTGACCACTCGCATCATCAACGGAACGGATCACAACGGTTCGAGCTTTGAATCGGCTCTACATGACATCGAACAAGTCTGGCAAACTGCCAACTGGCAATTGAAACGTGTTCATAATGCAGTTTTCGACTTTTTTATAACGTTTTATAACATAAATTGTCTCTAGCATTTAGTCAACTCTTTTTTTTGTTTGTGTTTTTATGAAAAGCATCAGACAGATTGGTTCCATTTTTGTGGAGGCCACTTTTGAATATTGATTGCATTCAATGTGTTGACAGTGAAAAATTGTGAGATGAATTAGAAATTATACTACATTTGATGTTAACTTAAACTTAAAATAACTTTACAATGAAAAATAAATAAAGTTAAAAGAGTTGATAAAGATAACTGCAAAGTATATTGAAATATTATATGTATTTGCCATTAAAGATTGAACTTTTTGTTACATTTTAGAGTTCCTCGATATACTAAATGCATATTAGCTGATTTTTTAATAGTTTTATATTTTGCAATGTTTTGAAGCGCCTTATACAGTCAGCTGAATTTTACCTTGTGCTGAAATTTATTTTATATTAATGGCATTCTCAATTTCATTCGCAAGCTGTTTTAATTTAATGTTTATTGCTTTAATTAATTTTTTTCACATATTTGATATATTATTTTTTATTTATGTTTGGCTATTGGAAAATCTCACACAGCTCTATATCAATTGGAATCAATTATGATATTCATTTTGTATTTGACCGCAGGCAACTCGTCTAACTAATGCCAAAAACGGATTAAATGGATTAACGTGCGCCGCCTTCAAGGAGCAAACGAAAGACTTAAGCAAAAAACTTGAATTGCCCAAGCGAGAGACTTGAGACTTTCGATTGCCGTCTGCCAGAGTTGTCGAGTTGTGCGAGAGACAATATTATGCAGCTGCAATTACTCGCCAATTGTCGTCACAATAGAAAAAAAAACGAAGCAGATAAAGAACTAAAGAGAGAAAAACTTGCCACCTGAGATGTGTCTAAAAGGCGATAATCCAGACAACGACTATCGCCAAGTGGAAAAGTCTGTTAGCAGTCTGTAGCTGGCAACGGTTCTATCTTGGCCCCCGGTCTGGTTATGACCAAATGCAGCTAACACTCAGGCCGACTAGGTGATTATTTTTATTATAATTGTGCGTTTATTGCCGTGAGGAAATGTTTCAACTTCAGTTTGCACTTGCAGTGTCTGCTCCATGGGTAGGACTTGCGATCTGAGCGAGGTGAGTTCATAAAATTTAATAAGCACAATTGAAAATGATTCGAAAATTTTCGTACTTAACATCTTTTGCAGTTAACAACTGAAATGTGAAGCCACCTAATTGTGTCGCCAACTGGCCGAACATTGTGCTAATGACGTCGACACCTTCAACGGAGGCGACAAAATCTTTAGACGTTGCCAAGCTGGCGGCAACACTTTTGGTTCCTCTTTACCTTTCCTCCCTCCCACTTCCACTTCCCCTTCACAATTTATCAACCATGCAACGTAACTCAAGCATCCTACTAATTTTGCCATATATGTCCAAGTGGTACGGACAACAGCAACGGCAACGAAGAGTGGCAACATCACGGGCAACGACAACCACAACAACACAACAACGAAAACAACGACAACGTCTTTGATTTGTGGCAAACTTGGCGCTTGTCGTACAACATTTTTGCAGGCCTTCAAAGCCAATACATGAATTTTGGCCATTTCTATGACCATTTAGCATTCAAAAGACTTTGCCGACAAAGTGCCTAGATAATTTTACCTATCAACTAACTTGTATCATCATCAAAGCCATAAAGTCAGACTACTTATATAAGCTTAGAGTGTGTGTGGTAATGGAGTTGTTTATTTTAGCGACGACATTTTGTTAAACTTACTTGCAGATGAGACCGACTTATCTAACTATAAAGTCATGACTTTTTAGACAAGTTGAAAATAAAAAAAAAAGTTTAAGGATAATACAACTACTATTTAATATTGAAATATATTATAATTATAATAATAATTTCAAAGAAATTAATTTATACAACAGCTTCAAATTTGAAAATGAGTTATATTCGTTTAATACAATTTTTTTAAAGCTATTTTCTCGAATTCGGTAAACAATAAGATATTTTCTTTGACTACATGTTTACAACGTACTTTTTACAATTGAATCTACAGGTATCTGTAAATACATATTACGAAGCATCATAATAATAAAATAAGCCCTACGGTAATTGCAATTGCTGTAGAGTATTTTTTTCACCACTTCAGAAATGCATTCGATTTAGATTGAGCTGTTTAAATGCCTCGTCAATTATTTGATTAAGGGCACCAGAATAACAACAACTTTTATGATTATCCAATAATTATCTAAGATATTTTTTATAATTTGTTTCATTCAAGTTTGTAATGTTTAAATACTGCAAGATCATCTAAGTAGTTTGTTGGCAGTGGGGCGGGCTTATATCTTATTGAAACGATCAGAAACTTGAAGTTAGCTGGGCAACACTTGCAATGCAATTTGAATTTGAAATTGTATTCGAGTTAAGATGGTTTTTGGGCGGAGTTACGAGTTATTCACACGAACATCGTATATAAAACTGACAGCAATTTAATTTTTCAGTTTTGATGCAGAGTTAAAATGGGCGCCATATAATGAAAAATTAATTATAAATAATATTCCGCAAGGAAATCGCTTCATTTTTGACAAAGTTATGACAATTTGAAGTTTTCGAACGATTGGGAAAACACAATATCCCACTTAATTTGAATGCCATTTTTAATTTATAACTTGTATACATATATTTGAGATATATATACAAATAACAAAGAAATTATCTCAAAATTGGATATAACAAATAGAAAATGCTTTTGTCTCTAGACATTTTGCTTGCTTGGATAATTTTTTTTGGTTCCCAATTTTAACTTGGGAACTAAACTTTTGACCCCTGAACTTTTTTGAATACAGGGTCAAAAAATGAAATTGATATTTGCTGCAAAAAATCGTATAAATGACTGATTTTGCCAAAAAAAAAAAAGAAAACTTTCTTGACTGACTGTAGCTGATGTGAATATTAATTTGAATAAATATTACTCTGACGCGACTCGGATGTGTTAATTAATGTCTTATATGACTGTAAATGTTTGCTAAAAAAAACAATTAAAATTAAAACTCGAATATAAGTAATTGAAATTATCATTATAATAATCATAATCATAATAATCAAGGAAAGTCTAGCCTTAAGAGACGCACGCCAACGCCTCATTTGTAATGCTCCACAACTTGGCGAACCAAAGGCTAATTACCAACACTCTCTTTTGTTTTTACCTTATGCATTTTTCATGTTTACAAAGTTTCGTCTCTTTTTTCCAGTTGCAATTGCATTGCGACAATTAAAGTTGTTTAACTTTGCTTTTTTTTTTGCATAATTCCGCCATTTGACAACAGTCACCTCGGGCACCAGAATCATTAAAACTGCCAACAACTGACAACTGACAGCCCCTTTCAAATAACTTTTAATGCTCTCATTTGAATTTCAATTAAAATGCTAAATTTAACTTGGTTTAGTGCCCTTAACCAAGTTCTAACTTAAGCTAAAGTGCGTACTAGATTAATGCTCTTAAAATGCAATTCAATTGCGTGCTTAAAGTGTGAACTGCAATATTTGTGGCCACCTCAAGAGATTTGTGCGAGCTTCACAGCTGAAAATTACACGATAGCTGAAAGTGAAATAAGATTCAGAAATCGTACATAATTGTATTCTTGAAAGAAATTTAAAGCTTAGATAAAAATTCGAAAGATGGAATAGCTTGGTGAAGATATTTACAAAATTTAAATTTGAAAAATAAACAATAATTTATCACTTCTTGTAGTATTTGATAAATGAAATCTTCTGTACTAAACCAAGTTGATGAAAGTAATCCCCATATTAACTAATAAATGTTAATAAAATCAATTAATCAAAGCTGCATTTCTAAAATGTTTTAAAATTCGAAATTCCATTGAAATATTTAATTCCAGTTACAAGTTTGAATTAAGAGCATTTCGTTGTTTAACAAGTGAAATAAACGCATAAAATTGTGCAAATAATTGCGAATTAAAATGCGTGCTGTAAAAGCTTAAATAAAAATTTGAATTGAAATTCTTAAGAGTTTTCTATGGCATGTAAATGGCCATCATCAAATCAGTCAGTTTATGTTAAACAAAACTAGCATCGCGTATTACCCATAAGCATAAGCTGGCCAAGCAATTGTATCTGTATCTCTATCTGTATCTGTATCTGAGAGAGTGAGTATCTTTCGGTTCGTGCGTGTCAGCAACTCTATCTGTGTCTGCAATTGCGGTAGCTTCTCTCTCTCTGACTTCTCATGTGGCAGCTACTGTGGCAACTTCATGGTGCAGTGGCACTTGGCCAACCAGAACGGCCGCCTATGAAGAATTCTGCCATAAATCATGGCCATTAAATAAAAAATAAAAAAAGAACAGAGCCTACGACAAGACAAGCGGTACTTGGAGTCCCCATCAATGGTGAAACTTGCGGAAGCATTTTTTCCACTTTTCTTATAGCCAAACATAACTATAGCTTAGATTGATAATGATGTGTCAATAATGTGTTTGCAATTTTATGCTGAACGAGCGCCAAACGAGGATCGAATAAATGTGAAAACTGAACAATTTAGTGCAAACTCAAATCAGGGAAATCAAATCATTAAATATACATAGCTTCTAAATATTACAATAAAATCAAATCCATTGTCCAGAATGTGTAATTATTCAAATAAGAAGAAAAACCATGATCTAAATAATATTCTGATGAAAAATCGGTCAATTCTTCACAAATATATGAAAATTTGAAAATAAACCAATAGAAGTGTTGCAAATTTTCCAAGACCATTTCCTGTTTTAAGATCATAAATTCAAATAAAATTTGATTGATAGCATAAAAGTCTTTTATTACTCATTCCAAGTGATTTACTAATTTTTAATAAAAGTTATGATTGTCCCAGGACAATCAACACGATATAGAGATAGCATTAACATATTCCTACAATTCCAGCAATTGCTAAGTTTTAAGATTACTACAAACTAAATAAGTCTTTTCTTAATTATCAACAAACAGACACTCGATTCAATTTGTGATTTAAGTCCACAAAAAGAAGTCAAGAGTTGAGAGTCAAGAGCCATGACGACAATGTCGGCAACATTTAAATGGCCAAGTTAGCAATGTATGGAATTTGGACGACGCATTCAAATTGAAATTTTGCAAATGTTGCCCCTCTTGGTGGTCAGTGGTCGATAATCTGTGGTCGGTGGCACAAAGAGCGAGAGAAAATACCGCAAAATGCAAACGACAGGCTAATAAGCCCATATGGACAGCTTGGAATGCCATCGATCGCTGCATATGGTAAACAATTGTTGGCCACATTATTATGCACACAGCCAGCTTGCAGTTGACAGCTTCCTTAAACACAAGCCGGCAAATTGACCGAAGACAGAGTCGAAAGTTGAGCCACTGAAAAAACTGAAGCCACTGAAACCACTGAACCACCGGAGCACCGCTTGGCTCATTCACTTAATTGCTGGCGGAATTGTGTCAGCGGATAAAATCAAAAGCAAACTCTACACTGATCGTGCCTTCAGATACAAACAATAACAACAACAACAAAGGCATTGTCTTTGTTATACTACGAATCAAACTGAACGCTTGACCATTCAAACTGGCACAACTTGGATTCTGAGATGAGTCGCAGCTTGCTGCAATTTCTGTCGATTAATTGTTGATTAATTTTTGTTTTTGAGTGTGTGTCCAGTGTACGAACAGCGTGAGAACATCAGTCAAAACTTGACTTTGTCCTAATATCAATTAACTGAACTGAGTCGAGTAAAGTACACCGTGAGTGTATCTATGTGACCATAAGTGGAAAGGAGTACTTTGATTGAATTTTTCTGAAAAAATGTATCTTTGTATTGACACGCGAATATTAAATAAAATATTAATTAACCTACTTTATTTATTATTATAAATAAACAATTAGGTATTAACAAATAAAATTTGTAAATATGCTCAAAAGTGTTTAAAAATAAACAACATGTATACAAAACAAATATAAAAACTAATTATTATTATGATTGGGCTCAAAATCATTTTTAAAATTCTTAAAGGTATTTAAAATAAATAAATAAAGGATAAGTAGCCTTAATATAAAATGCATACAGAATATTACATTATAAATGAATATGATTCTCCTTTGAGTAATTGCAATAATTTAGTATTGCTATTTGAATTTATTGTAATTATAGTAATCTAGTTGTGCCAATGGTAGCTAAGGAAAACCTGTTTACAGTTAACACAAATTCAATTGGATAAAGCGACAAATATCCACAACTGGGACAGAATTGACGCTTATGTGCAGCCGTAGATAAAGTATCTATGAGATACTTTAGCACTTACCCAAAGGTAATGCCACGGCAAAGGCTAGAAGAGTACCGCAGCATGCTAAGCGGCTGCTCCACCTCCAATTGAATTAAAATACTCACTCACATACACAAAAACACACATAGACAACTACATAAACACACACTGCAAACGCCGATAATCATAAATTTAAATAAAGCGAAACAAAAGCAAATGGGACAACGTAAGAGCGAGCGAGACAAACGTCTGGCTGATTTGAATAATGCGATTGTGTGTGTGGAACTTAAATCAGTGCGGGCGTCCGACTCTTGTTGTCTCTGTCACGCGCGAGAGCGAGCGCGAGAGCTTCGCACACTTGTGCAGCTTTTGTGGAACCTAAGAGAACGAGTGATCGCAACTGATCGTGCAATAGTATTCGTGAGAGCAGCTACAAATTGGCAAAGAGAGAGAGAAAGAGGGACACTCTCTCGGACAGGTTGCAATTGCTCTGCTCGCGTGTTGCATGCTTTAACGCATTGCGCTGTCGGTGTGTAGATACAGATACAGATACAGATACAAGGTAATGTTACTGTTGCTGTTGTTGTGTCGCGCAGTTGCTGCAGTTGCCGCCGTTTGTTTATTTGCTATTTGTATCGCAAAACTTGTTGCCGCGTTGTTTTGGCCAGACTGCGCTTTTGATCTGCGCATCTTTAAGATACTCCGTTCAGTTGAGTTTCAGTGTTTGTAACTCAAGTGCGCGCGCGCGTTTCTTTTTTATAATTTTGGCACTAAAGTCCGCGCAGTAACATCGCCTACAATACGTCAAAGAAAATGTCAGACTGCTTTAAACTTGCTTCTTCATTGAGTTGAGGTAGCTTCAAATTCTGTTCAAGTTACAGTTTTATTTTCAGTTTTGAGTTTTTGCGTTTTAACGACGGCATTTGCGCGATAATCGGTAAACGTATTTCGGTTGCGTATAAAATAAAACTTCCAAACGAAACTGTTTACGAGTGTAAAAAATATTCGGATTGTTTACTTATCAAAGATACAACGAAATACAATTGTCTTTAAATTGACGAAGAATTATGAAATGTGCGCCACAAGCTCTACGTAATTATGAAAAAAACTATTAACAGAGCCAAGGAATTATATCTTTTAAAGGTATTTTAAACTCAACAGAAAATATTCTAATCTTATATATTTAGTAATTTCTAAACCATGTTAAATTGAAAAGAGTGGTTTTTTAAATATATTTTTTTTTTTAAAATATATTTTCAGGTTAAGAGTTCGTAGGATCTTATTATAAATAATTAATTAGTGTGCTAATTTTTGAATACTTCAACGTTTAATTAAACTGTTAAATTGTGCAAGCTAATGTCTTAAAAGATTTGATTTGTATATATATATTTATTCAGTATAGCAAGAAGTAATCTGTAAATAAATTTACATATTTAAAGAAGATGATTAATAAAGATTTTTGTCTCAACAAAATCAGGCCTGTCCTCGTTATTTCTATTCTCAGTTCATGCTAGAAATATTTTGAGTATTAGAAATTGAGTTGTCTAATTATGATTATTTTTCTGATGTGACTTACAATAAACAATATTAATTTATTGATTGTTTATGCATTTGTGCCTACAATCATAGAAAAATTTCTCAAGAATCTTATTATGTATGTATTACACATATTAATTTTCCATTGAATTTCCATTTAAATCCAACAAAAAATGTGCCAAAATGTTTATCACAAAAAATCCAAATGTCAGAAATGAAGGAAACTATCAAATTAATAAACTCACAACGCAATATTGGAATTAATTGGCTTGAGTCATGGAAGGCGGTAAAAAAGGGGGCAACTTAGGAGGAAGAGTGTAAGTAATCTGTTATAAGTCTAGTGTAAACAGAGTGAGCCGAAAGTACGTGTACCTGCAGCAAAGTTTACACTTTGCGCACAAATGTTGAAGTGGCTTTCGCAATGTGGCACCAATCATGCAGTACCCAGCTCGACCACCAACAACACAGGCAATAGGTGATAAATAATATTGAAATTGAAATAAATACAATAAACAAAACTGTATAAAGTGTAAGCAAAAAAGAAAAAAATCGATCGATTTACACTTTAAATATTGTCGTCGTCGTCGTCATCGTCTTGTTTAATGTAAATATGGCACATATACCATTCTTGTATATATATATATATATATATATATATATATATATATATATATACAAATGAATGTGTATATTTGTGTATATGTTGCTGATAAGTTGAGTTCGATTTCTTTTATTAGCATAACACTTGTGCGCCGCGTAAAAGATACGGATACGCATTGAGTGCAAGACGTTGTCAGAGTAGGATCCGTATCTATAACTGCACCAGGTGTGTCTGTGTGTGTGTGTGTGTGTCTTGTAGCGACAAGTTGGAAGTGAACTGCATTTCCTTACCTTATTCAAATGCCGTTATCTGGCTATATGCGCCATATAGATACAGCCAACAGATACAGATACATTTACAGATACAGATACCAGCCCATTTGTTGTAACGATCAAGTGATTGATAATTTTACTGCATGTTGTTTGTACAATAATAAATATTTGTTGCCTGTTGACTGTTGCCTGCTTGCTGCTTAGCCTAATTAGATAAAAATGGTACCCCGGGTGCTTTATATGTATGCCACACGTTGCACGTTACAAGTTACACTTCTACGGTACCGTCTCTTTATCTTGCACGCTTTCCATTTACCATATTCGGTATCTGCATGTACATGAACTGATTAGCCAGAGACGACAGCAACGACAGTTAGAGACGAAGACAAGTTGAGACTTATTGGAATATTTATATATGTTTCTGCAGCTATACACTCGGAAAAATATGTCATTCTAAAATCAGCTGCATCCATATTTGAGTTTATAGTAAAAATTTATAATAAGTATAAATCGTTCTTAATTTCAAAACTCACACTGGTCACTCCTATTACAGCTATATGAGTTAATAATCTTAGTCAGCATATACAAGAGCAAATCAAATTCAGTACAAACAGAGCCTATTATACTTTTAAACTAGTTTAAGTGTTTTTTCAACTTAAAATATTTTGTTTCAAGATTCAATGATACATAAATATGAGAATGTTTTGAGATCAAGAACACTTTGGAATAAGTTTCAGCTTATTTTGTACTCCAGACTGGAAATAGTCTCAATCGTTTATAAGTACGGATATCTTGACTTCTTTTCTGCGAGTATATACCTGTATATATATCTGTAGCCATAGCTGTATCTGACAATTGCGTTGAAGCTGTTTAAAAAAATGAGTTCAATTTGTTTGTCATGGGCTGATAAGACGACAGAACCTAGAACCAAACGAGGCGAGGACGAAGGCAAAGTACCAGATAATGCTCTCTACCTATAAGACACACTGCAACAACAACAACAACAACAACAACAATAAAACTTATTAGAACAACAACCAGAGCCAAGTGCGTTAACAAACACTTTGCATATCATCGGCTGACGTTCGTAACAAAAATACAATTGACACTTGACAAACAAAATAATCAATTGGCTGACAGCAGAAATTTAGTTAAAAAATCCCAAAGTCGAAGCAGAAATACTCTAGAAATAAATGAAAGGAAAATAAATTGAAAGTTTTTCAAATATTTATTATCGTGTATATGTAAATATATGACTTTTTTTAAATTTCCACTTTAAAAAGACTTGAAAATTATTTATTTTTTAAGCAATTATCTGATGAGTTGTCGTCCAACTAGCTTCTTATTTCAACTGACATTTTCGGTTTTTATAGTAATATCTTATCAACTCAAAACTTTTGCATAATTAAATCATTCATTGAAATAAAAGGAATAGTGTCAGCTTGTAAGTTTAGACAGTGATTTCATGGTTAAACTTTAGACATTCATATCACAACAGTTAAAATCTTATCAACGTTTTTGTATGTAATTTGAATATGATTCACATTATTCACTTGCGTACACAATAATTGTGGATTTGTCAGCGATATGTCGTCATTCAATTGCCAGCTTGGCGACAACTTTGATAAGATACACGTGTCTGTTCATGAAAACATACATAAACTGCCAGTTGAGTTGAATTTTTGACTTAAATTAAAGAAATTTATAAGCCATCTCCAGTTAAATATACCTAAGTATCTGACAAGTAAGTACTATATGTACTCATCTAATCACTTTGAACACCTTTTCTTTGACCTATTCACACTCACTATCGGAAGCAGATAATGCGTTAATAAAAATATTATTTGCGAATTTAACAAACTTGTGATTAGAATTTATTAAATACCTGATACCTGATTTTATTTATTGTGCTTTCCACTTCAATACATTTCTTGGAATTAAACAAATTTTTTTTGGTTTAGACGAGGGTAAATAAACTCATATGGGCTGATGCTGAAGTTTTATAGATCAAAGTCCAAAATGTCGATTATCTTGATTGTACGTATGGGGGGCTGGTGTCTGAACACGTTAACACTCAATTGGTCAAAAGAGTTGTTGAATTGTTTTGGGCAAGGTTAGGATCACAATTCAGGTGAACTATGATTATACAATGCTGAGACAGTTTAGTACTCACTAATTTAATTGATCATGTTCTTAAATGAATATCTATATATTTATTTAGTTACCAAATAAACTGTCATTACTGCCGTTTTGTTTAAGCGATCTTAATGCGATAAAGTAGGATGATATATAATAATAGTTGAGAACGATAATTGCCAAAAAGAAGTGTTCAAGCGTTACAGATTTGATAGAGATCGAATCCTCTACATTAGTGTATTGTTTTGAGACCAAATCGTACTCGATTAAATACATTTCTACTATGCACATAATTAATCGCACAGTCGCCAATTTTCAATTTAATATTTCGCATAGTACGAGATTTTCATAACCATAGAAAGATAATTGTACCTTTTAAATTACTGGGAGATGGATTTTTTGATTCTCTATCAAGGTTAAAATCAAGCAAAACTTATAGAATTTTATAATTTTCTTTTAATTTTATTATTTAATTTTATCTTATTATAACAAATAACCATTGTGTCATAATATCATGAATTTTATGTCCTCAAAATTCGTTGAGATCGTTGTATTTCTTAGGTTGGCAGACTAGCAACTTATAAATGTTTTCGCTCATTCATGATACTCAAACGTAGTTTATTTTGATAAGAAAACGTACCATGTGATTATCGTTTATTGGCCCGAAGTGCTTTTCTAGGAAAATGCCATCAATAAATATAGTTAATAATAACAATTAGAAAACTGTCACAAGTTGCATAGAAGAAAAACAACAAGCAACAGGAAAACAACGAGAGCCATTCATTAACCAATTGCAGTAAAATTTGACCAGACCTGGACATGATAAAAGCACTATATAAGTGGGTCTGTTATCAAGGCGCCGGAACGTGTCGAGATATCGCATGGAAATGAGTCAAACATCGATGATGATGATGTTATTGGCGATGTCGCTGTAGTTGCAGGTGTCAGTTAAAAAAAACAAAAATTAATAAAGGGGAAGCCCCTGAGAAAACAGGAAATTAATAGTTTTTTGATAGGTATACGGGGAAATGTGTTCGGGTGGTCAATACAAAAGATAGAAGATAAAAAGGTTCGTTAAAGGATATATTTTGTACAAGCGGACTAAAATAAAATAAATGCCTGGTTTTTCTACACTTATATTTAAAAAGGTTAGAGAACATTTTTTGACTCATTTTTAATCTGTTAATTTCTTATTGTTACAATATTTAGATCGAGATTCAAGGTTTCACACCTATTGAAAGTATCCTACGCTTTTGTGTAAATTGAATTGTATTTTCCAGTTCTCAAAAAAGGGTTTATGAATATTCATTCCCAAATTCCAATGACAAATGGCAATCAGCAATTTGTTAAGCATTATTTTATAAAGCTGATGAACTGTAAATGGGTTAATTTGTCTTAGTTACTAAGTCAAAATTGTATAATTTTGTCAATTAATGTGGATCACATATTAAGTCCAATATAAGCCAAAGGAATCCCTCAGCTTTGGCACTTAACTAATGGGGCGCCAAATGGGTGTTCCATTATTCAAAAAAAGAGGAGATTTTGGAATTCCTTAATACAAATTGACATATATCGATTGGCGCTAGCTGCCAAGCAACGTTGTTTTGGTTTTGCATTAAATATAATTAATATTTAATATTTATGCGCAGTACGTGGACTTTTAACTAAATTTCAATTAGCATTTAAAGCTGCATGCTAAAAATATTAAAGTAAATAAAAGTATTTCTATTTATTGTCATGTATATAATAAATAAGATACGAGCAATAAGTCCACGTAAATGTATCACCCTGAATAAAAATAAATATAAATAAAATAAATATGTATAAAAGAGTACGCGTACTTCCCCTGAACTCTCTTTGTGGCATTGCTAGGCCTCGCTTCTATTAGAAGGTCATCGTCACACAACACAAATCAAAAGCTCCTCACAATTTACACCTTTTTGGAATTCGAACCGTTCATGCATCTTATCAATATTTACATATAACTATGGACACTTGGATCGATTGTGTAATACAATTTTCGCTATAAATTTATGGTAAATCGTCAAGGCAAATGCAAGTCATACAGTAGTCAATGACTAACAAGGCCTGCAAATTATCATTAGTAATTGGTAATTGGTATTTAGTAATTGGGTTTACAGACATTGTTCCACTTAGGCATATGAAATTGAAATTATTGCTAAATACGTTCAAATTCCAATTTTTGTTATTAAAAATTATTTGTTATTCTGATTACGGTAGGCATAAATATTTCATTTTATTTTAATTGAATGCTACATTTTTTTATTTATTCAAATGTGTAAAATACGCGGTTAATATTTAATTCATTTAATTATGTAACGATTTAGTAAATGTTAAAGGCATCTGTATTACTTAAAAATTTAAAAGAAATAAATAAGATTTCCTGACAATAGGTATTTATTAGTTGGAATTCATTGAGCTGATTCATAATCTAAAACAGGCAACATTTTGGAAATTTAAGTTCATTAAATATTTGGTTATATATATCTGCTACTTAAACTGTAAACCGTTAACAGTTCGTTCCCATTTTTTACTATCGTTGAATGAAACTTACGAGTCTCATATAAGCGCATTATAAAGTTCAACTAGTTAAGTTGAGATACATATGGGAGTACCAAAAAATAATGAGCAATAAAAGAGAAATGGGCTTTGTCATTTCTCAGCATTTCCGCTGCACTTGTTAGATCTCGACTCTATGTACCTCTTCTGCTTCCTCTTCCTCTAGTAGAACTGTGAACTGTGCTTCCAGTAATAATAGAACATGACTTGGGGCTGCGTTTTAGACACATTTAAATGGTATTAACAATTATGCGGCCTAATGTTGATACAAGAATGGAAATTTGTTGCTATCTTCTGTGAGTATATATTGTGGGATTATTATTTATTTGTATACGATTACCGCCTGCTCTTCCTTCTCCCATCTCTCTGTCCCTCTCTCTTTCCCTCTTTACTACTGTTCAAAGGTTTTTTGTTCGTGTTTTGTGGCTTAAATGGTCAAAAACATCAGCTAGATGACTTGTAATTATAAGGCCCCTCTCTTTGTGCCGACTTCGTGTTGAAATGAGAATTTTAATGCGACTACGTTTCTAGATGTTGCTGCTATATCAATTGATGCACTTCAAGAAATTGTAGACCAAATTTGTGAGAATAAAATATGTTTATGTTTGGAATTTTAAGAAAACGAATTTATTTCTGGTTTTTTTTAGCTACATCTGATCTACAAATTAACCGCTAAAAATAATAAAATGTCCGTAATGGATTTAATGTTGCCATTTCTCAGAGTGTATTTTAAAGAGAACCAAAATGATGTTGTGCTGTTGCCGACTATGTACATATGTATATTCGGTTCAATTGCCTGACTTCACAGCTACCTTCAAATTGTTTGTCAAAAGCCTCAAAGACCCGCATTTCCCTTTTTTCACCTCAACTCTCTGATAAGCTTAAAAAAAAGTTGGTATGATTAGGCGGTTTCTGATTATAATTCAGCGTCAACTCTTGATGCTGTTATTGTTGTTTTGTTTGTTGTTATTGTGGTTTAATGTAAAAGCCGAAAAACACACAAATGTAAAATGAACTAATTAAAATGACAAAAAGTCATCGGAGATGATTAACTAAAGTTATTCACATGTCCATCAAACTTTGCACATCGAATGAGTTTGCATAAATATTGGACTGGAATTATGTTAAGTTAAGCTATGTTAAGGTATTTTTATTAATAGTACATCCTTATTTTATTCGTATTTGAAAGTATGAATACTTAAGTTTATAGTCTTATATTATTTGTAAAATATGTGGATATGATTTCTCAATACCAATCTATGTTTAACTGTCTTGTTAAAAATCCGACTATGACACCGAAAATGATTTAATTTGCATGTAATGTACTCACAAAAATTAATAATAATTTAAGGTTTTAATTAATTTAACTTTGGCTAATTGCAGACGGCTTGAGGTGATTATTTGTATTGAGAACTGCATGTGGTAGCTGTTGTTGCCATCTATGAATGTGAGGTGTATGCTGCTGCTGTTACGGTTTGATGTAAACATTGATTATGCCATTGTTGCTAGCAAACTACTATCAGCAACAGCAACAGCATCGACAGCAGGTTGCTAGGGCTAGAGCCAGCGTCAACGGTATGTTACTTGAATACAAAAACGCTTGCAACACAAATCAAAGCAACAGCAGCAGCAGCCGCAGCAGCAACAGTCACAGCAGCAATCGTCTTCGACAGCAGCAGCAGCTGGCGAAAGCGGAAGCACTAACAATGTCAACGCCAACAACAACAAGCAAATATAAAATCAACAGCGATGCCACAGACAGCGTTGCAGCAGCAACATTGCTCTATCATCATCATCACCATCATCATCATCATCCGCATCATCATCATCACCAGCAGCAGCAGCATCAACAACAACAGCATCATCATCATCAGCAGCAGCAGCAACAGCAGCAGCAACAGCAGCAGCAACAACAACATCAACTTCGGCAACAGCAATTGCTTTTGCAACAGCAGCTGTTGCAGCAACATGTGGCAAACAATTCGCCACTGCAACATCTGAGCAATTTGTTTGGCCAACATTTGCCTACGCACAGTCTGCAACATTTAATAACCGCCGAGTATTGGCAGCAACATTGCCCCTCAGCAACATCCACATTGACAACAATTAAAAACGAGCCAACAACTCAATCGCCGGCCCCATCTCCATCACCAGCCCCCATCCCCAACACCAACAACAATTGCAACAGCTACAGCTACAACAACTGCAACGTCGAGAGGCGCAACACGCGAAACTGTAGATGATGATGCATCTGTGTTCAGCTTCACGCCGCAGCATCACGTCAATTTTGCCGCCTCATTAGTAGCATTACAACAAAATGATGCAGTGCCCGAGGCAACAGCAACAACATCAGCCCCGGCGGCAACAACACCAACAACATCGGCAGCAACATTGCCGGCGCCAGCAACAAGCGATGCCACTGATGATGACAACAACATGCAAAATGCTGGCGGTAAGTTTGAAGTTACCTCTACATACATATATATCATACATACATATATTTCATAAATACTGCTGACAGTTTGCCTTTAACGAGGGCTGTTTTAAAAGTTTGCGAATCACGCACATTTTGAGAACAAGGAAGTGTTTTGTTAATTTTCATTTAAATTTATAAAATTGTGTCATAAATATTTTGTTGCAGAATGTCACTTTTATCTTTATTGGACCTCTCAATTGATTGTGCCTTCAAATTCTATAACTTTTATTTTAATTTTATTTCTCATGTTCGTCTAAAAATATCTCAAAATACTTTATATAGCCATCGTTTTTATTTTTGGAATATTGCAATCTCATTTCCATTTCCTGTCTAGTAACGTTCCTGTTTTTAGCTGCTCTGACAACGTGTGTGTCTTTGATTTAGTATGTGGTCTTTTGATCCATTCATAAATGAAGTTATAACCTACTCCTCAAGCTCCTAAACCTGTCCATAATCCCCCTCCCCCTCCTCACTGCTCAGCTTTATACGCTATTCAAACGGCTTTATTCGGACTGTGTCGTGTCATCTGCGAGTTGAACTCATTTTCATGCTTACCATTAGCCTCATCAACAGACCCGTTGCTGTTGTTGTTGTCTGTTGTCTGAGTCAAGTTGCTGCACTTCCGTCCTGGTCTCAGTTTGAACATCATTATTATCATTCATGACCGCCAACGCGACGCGAAATTGCCAGGCCTCTCATCAACCAATCGTCATCGTCTGCTCGACTTCTGTTTCCTCATTTTGGCCCTGATTTGTTTCTTTGGCCCTGTAGCTTCTGCTCTGCTTTTCACTCCCTGCTTCTCCACTAAATTATTGCTTATGTCTGCACGCAATATTTGTTGGTTTTGGGCTATCGGAGGAGACCTGACATGGCATGAAACCGTCATGAATTAATATGTCCATTCTATGGCCACGTTTTGAATATTTGTTGGTCTGATAAAAGACTTGATTGTTGACGGACACCGCATACACACAAACACACACACACATACACACACATATAAATACATATACAGAAATTTACATAGCACAACATGCCGCGAGGTGTTTCGAAAACCAGCTCAGGAAATGATATCATTTAAATAAATATCGCATGTTTTACTCCCCCATATATAGAGCGATAACAATCGTATCGCATAGTCGTTATGTAGATTTATTCGTTAACCTTAAGGCCGGAAATTTACAATTCGTGCCATTTTATGAGCATTCAATCAATTAAAATTTATTCATTTTTTATTTAGTTTACGAAGATACAAAACATGGGGAAAAAATAATGAATGTTTCTCGAGAAAACGAAAGGAAATAAGTTAGTTTTATATGTTCTCTTGGCAAAAATCTCATTAGCTATATTTTTGTTGTAGAAATACCTAAGAGTATTTGAAGTATACAAATAAAATGATTATAAATTTTATATGGAGATTAGAATAATTTTAAATTATATATGGAGATCACATCGGACTAAAAATTATCTCAGAAATTAATAAAATTAATTTTAAATTATTAAGTAATTTTAATATATAAAATATATATTTCTATCTAACTTCTTCACTGTCTTCGAGTCAATCAGATATTCTTGTGGTTTTAAAAAGATGCCAATTGAAGGTCTCGTTAATTATGCAGTTGGAGAAACCTCATTGTAACACTCCGAATTGAAATGGCAAATCATTAATAACTAACCGTAAAACTGTTATAATCACGTCAAAGGTGCTGCCACTGTGAGGCATGCAAAAGGTGTCAAAGTATGCTCCATTCCCCATTCCCCTCTCGAGTATAGACACCTAACAAATTGCTAGAGTTGTAAGCACGTGGATAATTGATGAGTGCCGTTGTGGCTGCCACTGCACCTAGGCAACATTGTGTGGCAGCTACAGCTCCAGCTTCAATTCAAATCAGTTGTGCACACCTCTTCCATTGGCATTTAGTATAATTTCAAGTGCCCAAGTGCTTTTGTATTTGACTCTGAGCCATAATTATAGCATTTGTAAAGGTCTCTCTGACGGCAGACTTCAAACTAATTTGAATATAATTTCATAGAATATTACTGACAGTACCCATTTTATTCCTCTTCTCTCTCTTCCTCCCGCTCTCTCTCTGTCTCGCTCGGTTATTTATTGCTTAATCCTTGTGGTTTTGAGTTGAGAACTCGTGCCGTGCTCTCTCGTATCTTATGCAAATTCCTTTTTAATGACCCAGGCTCACTTTTCAAACCCAAAGTTGATTTAAATTCCCTTCTTTTCTCCGCTCACTCTCACTGTAACTCTTTTGTTCCTCACTTGCCGCTGATTACAGTCTCTGAGGTTCAATTCCCGAGTCTCCATTCTCAAGCTTTTGTCTGTCTGTCAGACTGAGGCTGACGCCTTTTGCTTTTATGATTTGATTATTATTAAAAATGATAAATGGAGATGAGTCCACGTCTTCAGAGTGCAGTAGCAATTTGGCATCATCAGAACTTGAGTTCTGACTGATAGATTTCTCAGCTACCTGAAACGGATTCTCAGTTGTTCAGCCTGTAACGGATATCGTCAACCAAGTTGAATAGATACTCAAAGAAGAATATGAAAAGTGCGAATAATAGATCTTGTTGAAAAGGAATTTAAGCGAGAGTTATTTATAATTTTGTATTCCATTGTTAATTCGACCAATGTTTACAACTTAATTATTATTTTTAAAATAATTCTACTTATTACTATCGCCAGTCAAATC
This sequence comes from Drosophila sp. st01m, assembly GCA_018901795.1. Classification (NCBI taxonomy): domain Eukaryota; kingdom Metazoa; phylum Arthropoda; class Insecta; order Diptera; family Drosophilidae; genus Drosophila; species Drosophila sp. st01m. The sequence goes on from JAEIFG010001638.1 coordinate 257,180, forward strand.
TTCGCACAAGCACATAAACTATTTATTGTTATTTAACTCTAGCTAGTACTTAACGTACTAGACTTTATAGCCAGTTAAACTCCCACACGCAAAAACCGCTCAAAACTTATTTGTATTTTTGCTGTCAAAATATAAAGCAAGTTTCCCATGAGGTTAACATAAAAAAAAAAAAACAAAATTTTCCCAGGCCCAAAACCTAAGCATGCATAATTTTAATTTATTTGTAGCATAAGAGCAACAACAACAATAAATGACCAACTAATAAAAGTAAAAAGGCAAAATGTTGGCAAGAGAGGAATATTTATGGAAATACCTTCGGGGCGGAGCTCCCGAATTGCGAAAACGTTGATCAAATTTTGCGAGATAAGCGACGCTGCAGACGCAGCCCAAAAGATGAGCATGAAGATGAGAAAGGGGGCGAAGAAAAGGAGAAAAGAGCTGATGATGGTGATGGTTATGGCCAAGAGCTGGCATGCATATGAGCTCAAGTTGGAGTCGAAGTTGAAGTTAAAGTTAAGGCTGAAGCTGTGGCATCATCTACCTTACAACGTCATCAGTTTTTGAAGGCGTTGCCAAAGAGCAACCGCAGAGGCGACTGTGGGAACTCATGTTGCATGCTGCACACATACAACTCACTCTCTCTCTCTCTCACTCTCTGTCTCACAGTCTCTCTCTTCTGGAAAACACACCCCGCCCTGTCCTGCCCCATGCTGTCATATCGTGCCGCGGAAATCTGCATTTTGCTGCATGCCCCAACCCAACAACGTGTCTCAACTCGTTTGCATTTCTTTGCCTTCAGATTGGTTGTCTGTAATCTGTGCGCCAGTTGAAGACTTGAACTTGTCCGTTGCACTTGATGAACGTGGCTGCAACTGCCAACTGTTGCTGTTGCTGCCACAAATGCTGACGGTAGTCGTGCTTTGGTTATAAAAATTTGAAGCCGCCATTAAATTCTGACAGTTGTCAGGCTTTTAAGCTCAGTTTCTGGCCGAGTCTTAGTCTCAGGTTGCAGTTAAATAGTTGATGCCCCTTCCTGTCCCTTCTTGCACCCTTGCCCCCTTTCCGCATTTCTGCTTAATGGCTGCTGTACTGGTGCAATGGCTGTTGATAAACTGCTTGCCTTGTGTGCTATGGTTTTGAGCATTGAACTTGCCTCATAACAGCAACTTACAGCTTGCATCCTCAAAATGCGCAACTACTCTTTTACCTGGTAATAGATTGCTCTAATGACTGCAACTGCAATCCAAGAGCGTAATTGCCACGTGATGATTATAATATTCTACGCAAATTTGGTAATTCTCATTGGTGAAATATTCAGTTCCCGATAATGCTTGACAATTATAAAAGATAAATCTTTGAGGATTGAATCACTTACACTAATAGAAATAAGTGCAAAAATAGTTATATAAGTTTTTTGTAGAAGTAAAAAAGAAAGTTTCTAAAAACAAGGAAAATAAATTTAAATATTGTATATATCGATATCATTATCGGTATTTGGCGCCTTTTATTATTATGCATTAAAACTGATAAACTAAATTTTTTATAATGTTCTGTCAATTTTGATACATTCCCTTTGTCGCTCTTATAAAAACTTCAAAATATCATAACTTTGACAAAAACAAACCGATTTCCTTGCGGAATCAAATTAATCATTAATTGGCGCCTATTTTGATTCTTTATCAAAACTGGAAAACAAATTTTTTCATACTTTACTGTCAATTTTTTTGATACATTCCCTTTTTCGCTATTATGAAAACTTCAAACTGTTATGACATAATTTCATAAATGTATATAAACCATTTTAAAATGTGTTTTATTCTGCAGTTAGTTCGCTTTTGTTGGTTAACACTGTAATGCCACATCAGCATACAGACTATCACCTGCTATATGCGAAGCAACTGTCTGATCAATCATTTGAAGTAAAATTAGCCACGCAGTAGGCAATAAAGTCAATAAACTGGCGCCCAAGAACAACAACGACAACACTCAGAAACAAAAACAACAACAACAACAAGTGCTGGAGTTAACGCTACGTTGCAGTCTTTTGAAAATGTGTTGAAAAGTAATAAAAATGTTGGCACAATTTTATAACCGCAAAGTGAGTTGAACAATGAGTTGAGAGGGAGCCTAAGGAAGAGGAAGTGTGAGGAGAGAAAAGGGGGACAGACAGACAACAGTTGACGACGCGGTATCATGTGGTTAGAGCCAAGTCATGAGAGTTCCCGAGGAGAAGCTTCTTCTCGGCGCCTTCTAAAATGCAGAAGGTCAATCGGGCGCAACTAAATGCTGTCCAGAATATTTTTGGGGCCTTTTCAAAAGGAGTTTTGCCGACACAGAGCGAAGAATAACTTTCGTGGCTCCCGAAATGAAATGTTCCTGTGTATTATGAATTTGAAATTAATACCAAGAACTGTCCAAGCAATCGCCACTGAATTTTGTAGCGAAAGAGGAATCAGTGGAATCCATTAATCTTTTTTATTCCTCTTATTTCCTTTTCTTTAAGTTAGGTTTAAGCAAATTGTTTTCAGGTAGAGTTAGGATCCTTTTATTGGGCCAAAACTCAATTTCCGAGCTAACTGTAAAAGAGGGGCAGCTCTCTAACGCCTTTGGGGTTAATTGTGTTCCCATGAAACCTGAAATAAAACCCAAACCAAAACCAAAACTTCAGCTAATTTGCCTACGCGGAACCTTTTGCTTCACCTTGTGCCCCGAAAAAGTCAATTAATTTTTGAATATGGCCGAAACTCTTTAAATTGCCAAAACACGCTGATAATTTCAGCAAATTTTCAGACAACATATCCTCTTTGAAAACTCCTTCTCTGGATGAGTTTGGAGTTTGGATAATGGCGATGCAATTTTCATATGACAAGCAACAACATGGGCAATTTGAATGCCTCTCTCTCTCTGTTTTAGTCTTACTCTTTCTTAAATTATGATTAAGTATGATCATCTGGCGCAGCTTGGCACCATACGATATGATATTATATATGTGGAATAATAATAAAAAGCGGAAATGCTAATGATAGGGTTAGCATTTTGACGGAATTGGAGGTCCCAAAAAAAAAACAAAATATATATATAGTAAAACATATCCTGGCATACAGGCTCACGTACTACAAAATACAAAAAAATAAAAGGAAGAACAACAAACAAATTTATAGTTCTTATTTCATTGTCTCTGTTCTGTTCTCTGGCTGTTTCAAATTATTATTTATGCATATAATTTGACCAGCTGCCTTTTCTGCGGAAACTGCCGGCCGTTTTTATGGGACGTAGGCAAATTTTCTTAAAATGAAATATCACGTCTCAACTTTATTATTGCTAATTGGACTCACAGCTTCAGAGAGACTACAGTCTGTTGCAGATATTAAATTGTGGCAACCCATGCCGCGTATGAGTTATGTTTCCAGTTACCTGGAAATAATGCGGCACAAAGGAACTAAGCTGAACTTAACTGAAGGGAACTGGACTGAAGTCAAGAGACCACCACAAATCATAAGCGCCATCCATGGCTTGCCAAATCCTTAATTCATATAAACAAAACGTAGCACAGATTTACCATTTTTTATGGTAAACACTGAACCTGCAACCTGCAACAACATGACCAATGACCATTGGCCATTGGCCAACAAATTTAACTGCCCAAACGTGACGATGCGTTGCCATTGGCATCGGCAATCGAATTGACTGTGGCATCAGCATCAACATTGGCATTGCAAATGCATTTAATATCGCATCGCATAATCAGTTGCACCATTTCATTAGCAAATGGGCGGATTTACTGCGGATTTACTCAAAACTGAACTTTATGACTGTCCTAAAGACCATATTAAATGCATATATCTGGTTTTTAAGTTTTACTTCAATTATACAACTATTTATGACAATTTATGAACTCAATTTTAAATTAAGAATGAGTTAAAAAAAATAGAAATATAATTTCTTTATCCTTAGTTTATTGTTCACTGTGCCACAAGTTGCAGTAAGCAGCCATCTTTTCAGTTAGTTGTCTAACTGTGTATTTGACGTGTCCAATTTGTATTTTATTAGCCGCATTTTGTGGCCAAAACTAAACAACGTGTAAATAAATTTGTCCCACAATTGGCCCACATAAACGCCAGCAACAACAGTAACTGCAACAACCAGAAAACATAATTGACGATGTGGCAGAGTCAAAGATGAACTTTAGCATGTCGAATCATATGCAACAAAAGTTGAACTTCGGTTACGGTCACTGCAAAAGCAACAGCAACAGCAAGAGGCACAGTCATGTGGCAAGGTGCATATTATTAAGCCAAAGGATTTATGACACTTGAACGCGGGCAACAACAACAGCAGAAACAACGATATTGAGAGTGAATTCAATGCATGAATGGGAAAATGAGGCGAAACCAAAAACCAAAAATAAACCAATGTGAGGGAAAACTTATATACGATGATTTGATACCCTTATAGAGCATTATTATATACTGATCCTATTTAATCAAAATTTAGTTCGACTTTAGAAGATAGTATTTAAAAATGTTATTTTTTGTATCAGAGTATATTTCAATTTCATTAAATATTTTGTACTAAATATTATTGATTTCTTATTTCGTATTTTGATTCAGTGCTCCATACATTTCCTGTGACTTTCATTGGTACCTAACCCCAGTGTAAAAATTAACTCGGATCGATTTCCTGTCATGTTAATGTAGAATGTGTTCGTGAGAACATTAGGAAAAGAAAAATGCATTTCGTCATAAAATTGTACTACCTTTTGAAAGGGTATAAGAACAACAAGATACAAGAGGCGGCCGCACGTTGGACCTGTGCCCGACTCTTGTGCAGCATCAGCAACACCAACAAACAACAATTTGTTGTTGGATTCTCGAGTCATGGGAACTTTTTTGTAGCTTTAACTTCGAACGTTTCATTTAATTTGCATGGATCGTGCGGACGTCGTACTTTGAGACTGACGACTTTGAATTGCTTCGCTTGGCGAGCTTCACAGCCGTGCCCCATTGCTGCCCCATTGCTGCCACACTGCCCCACCTCCTGTTGCTGTTCTGTTGTTGCGTTGCAAGAACGAAGGACGGAGGACAGAGGACGATCGCGAGTCATCATCATAATCAACTGGCATGGCGGCTGCTGTTGCTGTTGCAATGTTGCCGCTGCTGCTGCTGATGCTGATGCTGCTGCTGCTGATGCTGCTGCTGCAGAGATGTTGCCGTTGCTTTACGCTTTGAAAGCCTATCATTATGATTATGACGAATATTACTTTTGTATATAACTTTTACGCTGCCAAAGAAAAATCGGTGTAGCACCAACAGCGGCAGCGGCCGAAGCATGTTGTTGTTGTTGCTGCAGATTCTTTTGCATGTTGCTGTGATTGGTTTTAATTCAGCTGAGTCTCTCAACTCGATCTGGCTAACAGAAGCCTGGCCCGTATTAACGTACGCTGCGACCTCTGCTTTGGCCACAATGGAGGGCGTGCTCTTGTCCAGCAACAGCAACAACAAAAGCAGCAACATCGGCTACAACAGCAACAACTAACACAACAGATGCATATCTGAAATTAGTTTTGGAAACCTTTTTGTACCAGGTACAATCTTTGCTCTTCTGCTTTGCACTAATTAGCCAAAAGACTCGTCGACTTCGTCTCTCATTCACGCTGTCTGTTTTGCTTGGCAGTTGTAAATTTTTATTCAATGCAACACAACAATAAACGCAAATAACTTCATAAAGTTGTAATTGTTATTTAACACTCCATTCGCCGCTAGATGTCGCTGCTGTGCTGTCAATTGCTGCTATTGCTGTCGGCAATTTCTGTCACGAGATATCATGGCACTCTGTTGTTGTTGCTGCTGTTATTGTTGTCGTGTATGATGAATTATGTGTCTGCATGAAGCTTGCCGCATGTTGTTGTTGTTACTATTTGTCTGCGTTATAAAGAGTTATTAACTGATTTCTGCACCTAAATTGAATTGCAGACAAATGGCTAGACAATTTTTTCATTAAGCTCTTGGCTTGTTGGTCAACTCTTGTGTTGACATAATTCACTCTCATGAGATATTTTACTTATAACTTCTCATATTTTATAACATATTTTAGTAATTCGAAAAAGATAATTTAAATATATACAGAATATACACGTACAAGATATAAATTATTTAAATATTATAGAAAACTATGAGTGAAAGTTTCGAAGTTTAAAATAACACAAAAAATTGTTTCCATTTTTTTGGTGTTGTTGTTTACAAATACCTTTAAATACCACGTCGCCTTTTCTGTTCGTCTTTTCCACCCCTAACTCTTCTGATTGGAACCATACTGAATTCTTGCAGTTAATAACCAGAAACATATTGATCTGCTTATAAGAAAATAGACCTCATATATCTCAGTTGTTACTACCTTACGCTAGATGGCAAATTTCGGAAGTTTAAGTAATGTAAAATCTCAACATAACTGCAATTTTATTTATTTATATACATGAGCAGTTGATGAAAAATATTTGTAATTTAAAATATAAATGAAATAAATGAGTAATTAAAATGCTTAAAGATGCTTAACCATAGAGTAATCTATGACCTATTCATGTGTCATGTAGCTTATAAATGGTAACTGTCTAACTGTTACTCTTAATTTTCAGATAGTTTACAAAAAAGTAAATAAATAATTAAGTAGCCCTAGGCATAACTACGGTCTAAGAACTCCAGCTACATATTTTCGTAGTAAATGCTCAAAAGCACAACTAATTACAATTGACAGGCAATTGTGTCAGTCTGTGGCAACAACATTCACTCATTCGGTGAATCAGACCATCTGTCAGTTAGTCAGTCATTCAGTCAGTTTGTGAAGTTGCAAGTTGCCGTCTTTGCACCGAGAGCAATTAGTTAAGCCAAAAGAGCAAAGAGAAGCCAAAAAAGGAGCTTGAGAAACGAGAATAGAAAGGAGACGACATGTGCACTATAATTAAGCATTTGCTAATCACACAACCGACGTAATGTGCGCCTAGCTGCCATATAAATTGCCACCTCCAACTGCAACTGCAACGGCAACGACAACGGCAACCCTGACAATGACAACTTGCAGCCGCAGTAGCAGCAATAGCAACAACTTGCAACAACGTCAACAGCTACAGCTGAATAAATTTTGTATTTTGGTTTAAGTCCTTCTAAATTGTATCCCTATTGTCGTATTTATTTTTTTGTGTAGAACTTGCAGCAGTGAGGCACCATACGAGTGTCGGCTAATTGAGCGACCAACTGTTGAGAACTTCATTTCGATAACACAGCAGGGAGTGCAATGCTGTCTGTGGCAAGTGTTGCAGTTGTTCATAGATTAACCTTATTTATAGCAAAATTTGCATATGCATTACATTACTTATTCCAAATCCAATTCCAATTCCAGCTCTCGCTGTTGCTCTATTGATTGCTGACTCTGTGGCTCTGACTCTGTGGCAAGTTCGTTGCCTGAGTCTTTCGTTTTTGCAGACGTTCTGGCCTGTTTGAGAGCTTAAGTGGCCAACAGCGCCGCCGACGGCAACGGCAGCATTACAAGTTATTTGCTAGGAAAATGCGTTAATTGAACTTTCCGAGACAAACTGTAATGCTGCGTGTAATGCTGTCTACGTCGACAGCGCTTTCGATGCCGCTTGTAGTTTCAATTACTGCCGCACGCGGCGGCTTCAAGTTATGAAAGCGGCACAAAAAATATTTGCGTATCTTTTGTTGTTTTTTCGGTCTGTTGTGCAACTAATTAGTGCACACTGCACCTGGCTGTTGTTTACAATACTCTACAAGCTGGGGCTCATCACCTTTATAAGCAGTTGGTTCTGATAAAACAGTTCATTAACAGACTTAATTTTTAGATTAAGGTAGTTACAGATAAGCTAAGCTGATATTAGAAGAGATCTACCTCTGCAACACACGGATAAAAGGTACAATATTATTAAGCGTTAGGGGTGTACAAATAAATTGTTTTCATTTTCTGGAATAATCTTTCAATATAAAACTAACATAACGACCAACGTCTGTACTTATACAATTTTGAAAGATTTTGAATTGTACAAACTTTTTTTCAATTTGTATCTCTTTATTTTGTAGGGTAAACATATTTCGACACCGTAAGTTCTTAAGTTATTTCAGGGAATGTATTTTGCATGCGATGGCGATGCCAATGCCGATAAAAAAATGTTGTTGCTGTAGCAATTTTCAGTTGGAGTGCACTGAGTAATATAATTTTTACCTTTGCTGGCATTTTTCTACAATTAATTATATGTTAATCGCACTGCATGCTAATTACCCCCGTCGCCTGTTGCTGTTAATATTTTTATATATTATTTGCTGCCGTTGTTGCTGTAACCCTGACTGCAAATATGCGTGCAACAACAATAGTAACAACAACAACAACATGAGCTGTGCATTCAATTGAAAAATTACAACTTTTGCTTTGCCTTTAGCTTATTTGCGTACATTTCGTGTTTGCTCAGTTGCTGTTGTTGTTATTATTATTGTTGTTGTTGTTTTACTGTTGTTGTTGCTCCTTGCTACAATTTACATCAGCGTAGAGCTTTGCTAACTGTAATTTCAATGCGTCTAATTACTAATATCGCACAGTTTTTTTTTTGTATTGCATCGCTATGTTTGTGTGGTAATTAAAAAACGAACAGCAAATAAAAAACAATTACATTAGCAACTAATTCAACTGCTGTAACTCTCAAACTACAAACGAAATTTTAAAAGTTGTAATAATTACCAATTTCCAATACGTTAAGAGACATACATATTATTAAAATTGATTGCATATAAGGTTTAAATAATTTTTTTTTTTTAAATATTGCTATAGTAGTTTATAGTAAAAGCAATGGAAAAAGGAAAACTGAGTTCAAAATTTACAAAATATGTTTTAAAAATAAATTTATTTAATTTAATCCAAAAAAAATGTCCAACCTAAGTATTTTTTATAATTCAATTACGTTAAACTTGATGATTATTAAAATTGGTTGCAATTTGCATGTTGCTTTTACCGATGATTGCGTGTCGATAACGATAACGATTGTGGCAGTGAGTGTAACGCGGCCAGTCTATCAAAGTGAACAATTTCAGTGTCGATTTGCTGTGTTAACCAACTCGAGGCAACAAATAAACCAGGCCAAAAACAACAATGCTATGATGAACTACGAAGCTGAAAGAAGCGCAAAGAATGCAGTGTTCGGTGAAGGCGGGAAGAGTGGACGGGGGAATAATCGACTTGGCTGTTAGCCAAGTTGTTGAGTGGCTTTTATTGTTGCTGTGCTTGTTGTGGTTGTTGTTGTTGTTGCCTTTTGGGTTTTTGGGATTTCGTTTTGACATTTGTGTCTTGTTGCCGGTTTGATTTGTGCAACTTTTGTTGCCGATTGTTTCGCATTATTATGAATGGCAAGACAAAGAGTGAGACAGAGTGAGAGAGAGTAAGCATGACTGACAGAGAGAGGTAGAAAATTCATCACAGCAAGCAACGGACAACGGATTTGGGGCTCTGTCGATCGTCTTGATCCTTGACTTTGATCTTTAGCTGCCACACGATGCGGCAAAGTTGAAAGCATTTTTCAGCTGCACGCATCAAACAGTAAAGCTACCATAATTAAAGCTGCTACAATTGGACTGCAAAACAGGCCGTGTCCCTGCCCCTGCCACTAGAGCATGCAGCGTCTAGTAAAAATTTATGAAGTGCAACGAATTGGGGCGCGCGCTTTGCATTCGTAAATATGCAAAAGACGGCACAGCGGGTGGGTTGGGTACAAAGGGGTGGGGTAGTGGCAGGGTGGGGCAGAATTAAATTTATGACTCGCCTGTTGCGTGTTGCCAAGTTACCGACATTGCGGCAAGTGCTAAAAATGCAGCAAGTTTACAAGCGAAATTGAAAAATTGCAATTACAAACTTGAAGTCGAAGGTGGCAAACTGAATAGCAACCAGTTAAATAAGGGAAGAAATATATTTAACATACACTAACTACAGCTAAATGATAAATTTGATAGCACACAAATTTAAATGTGTTTCTGTTTTACACTTTATTTTTTGAACTTCTAATTTTGCTTTGTTTTCCCACAAATAGTTCTTAAATTTTTTGCTTCAATTTCTTATGTGCATGCAAAGTGTAAAAATAATGAGGCGCATTTGCAAATTGAAAAAAAATTACAACAAAACAAAAGTAAATTGCAATAATTGTACTAATTGTTATTGCAATTATACTGCCGTAATTACCATGACTAATGTGGGGCAAAATGTAATGAATAATACGAATATGCTCCACTCCAACAATAGCAACAATTTTATTCACAACAATTGCAAAACTATGGCGAGTGCAATAGAAACGATGAGATGAATTTTGTATTTCTAAAGAGAATCGTTAGACTGTTATGAGAGAACTGAACTAATATTAATTATATTTGCATATCTCGTTGTTTCGCTCCGAATAATACACTCAGATAGTGAGATATCAAGTAGTTAATTGATTGGAAAGCGGAATTTATATCTGTAAAATTCCAATGTGAAAACACTCTAATTAAAGTAAAAGAATTAAGTTTCAGATGATATTTATAATAATAATTTCATTTTTATATTGACGAAAATTACAAAACATTTTAAATAAAATTACTTTGTTTTTGTTTAAATAGCTTGTATTGTTTTTAAGAGTTGTAACCGAATCCACTCAATTGCTCCCAAAACAGAGGAATCCATACCCCAGAATATATAATCTAATATGTTATTTCACAGTTAATGAATCTTCCATAATATTTCAAACTTCTCATCAACAATGGTTCAACCTGTCAGCATGAAAATGCACTTTGCTCTTCAATATATTAGGAAAACTGGACCTTGAAAAGCCGCTTCCTTTCGATTGAGTGCACTGCAAAACACTTTCCCATGCAAATTTCCTAATGATTTTGCATAAGATTGCCCTAAAGAGTCCTAAGAACGCTGGGAAAGTGAAATTTCAAAGACAGGGGACGAGAATAATATCAGCTGAGGCAATCACCTGCAATCACCAGAAAAAATGTCAATCGCAGGTAGAAATTTAGGATGCAGGACAAAGAAATGCGAACGACTTTCACTGTCGTTTGGCATTACTTGCACTCGAATGGAGAACGAAAGGACCTGGAACTCATTTCGCATTATCCCATTGATGAACACTCATTATTATTATTTATTATTGCTGCCATGCACTTTGAATATGCAGCATGCACCTTGCTGCAAGGGACGTGGGAATGTAAACAACTCGCTTGTCTTGAATATTCTTTTCTTTTCATTTCTCTTTTTTCTCAATTTCTTGCAAAAAAGATTTGCCTCCCCGTCAGCGTATAAACAACTGCAAAATTTAAACGAAATTTAATTGTATTTTGGCTAAAGGCAGGCAATAAGAAAAGGAACCAGGAAGCTACCCTTGCCTCCGGACAGGACCTCCTTGTTGTATCCTGGCATTCACTTTGAACGGATATTGAGCCAATAATTTGATTGTCAGCCTCAGTTGGCCAGTCTCCTAATTGTATTCGGAAAATTTTTTCTACAAAAAAAAGATCGCAATAATTGAAAATCGACTTTTGTTTGGCATATTAAAATTGCTGAGGAACAGGCAGCTGTATATATTAATGGGCATTATCTTAGAATTGAGAATTATTGAAAAGACTGTGTGAAAAATTCTTAAACTTTGAAGTTTTAAGTTAAAAAAGAAACAACTATGACATAAAGGAATCTTTATAATTTTCAGATAACTTATTTTATAAATTTATATTTATCACATATTCAGAGCAAATGAACATTATGTAAAGTCTTTCCACGAGTTTCATTCTGTAGGAGCCTCTTCCAGACAACATATAATTATGCACTTATCACATATCTTAGCTAAGCATCTAAATTAATTTTTCAACTTGTATGAATTATAATTTATAATGTTTCAGGGCTCATTAATTTCGCTTGTTAACATTTTCAGTTAACAAATTTTTGTCGATTTTTGCACATTTGCAGACGAGTTACAAAAAAAGTATTCAAATGAAATTCCAAAAGCAGCTGGAAAACATTTGCATGGCTTTCACTTTGAAATGGAAAGGTAAAAAAATAAGAAAAACAGAAAAATGACAAATGAAAATCGAAATGGAAATTTGTCGCAAATTACTTTCACTCATCTCGAATTACAAGCTGCAATCGGAAGTCGCGTTTGTTGACAGAATCCTTTCACTCTGTCTCCCACTCTTCCTCCTGCTTCTTCATGTTTGCATGTCAAATTAAATTTCTATACAAATAGAGACAGCTGCCTGACCCGCAGTCACAAGCCTTTTGGCAACGAAAGAGATATATATATATATATATATATATATATATATAAGAGAGAGAGAGAGAAAGAGGAAAAAGTGAAAGGATATGGCAGAGGAAACTCGGGAGTGGGAGAATTTATATTCCATCTGACTCTGGACCGTCTAAATGATGATAAATGCGACGCTCAAGTTCCGCCACATTTAGCGACAGAATATCATAGTATTTCAAAAATTCAAGGCCTCAGTTCAATGTTAGTGTGCAGGCGAGAAGGACACACACCATATATGAGCAGGAGATTGGGTTACCCAACAACAACAACAACAATAACAACAAATATCAGGGCGCATGCGCAGCACACTCGTCCCATTCTTTCGGCATCCTTTCGGGTTATGTTCGCTGATCGGGAAAACATGTCGAAGGTGCGTTGCGCACGCGCTGATTTTCCAATTCATTTTTATACACTTTTTGTTTCCCCTGTTTATTGGGTAGTCCCTCTGTCTGAATTTTTAACTGTGTGATGCGCACAATGATATCATGTACCATATATTCTATGTATATTCTATGCTATTCTTTACTACTGCCTTACCGCACCCCTTTTGCCCACATTCACCTTGCTGGCATTTTTCTATGATCCTTCGATTCTCATTCTCTTTCTCTTTTCCTTTTTTTTTTTGCTTATCATTTTTAAAGCAAAGTTTTGATAAATGCAAAACAGGGTTGAAAATTTTATGCGTTGGACATGCCCACATTTTATAGCGCCTGCCCTGCACTTCCACCCCTTTTCCAAAACATCTACAGGCAGCTGCAATGAAGAATTCGTTTTTTTTTTCTTTATTTGCGCGCAATTTTATTTTAAAATAATGTGCAAAATGCGAAAACTAATTGAATAAAAGATCTATGGAAAAACTCGGAAATCCGATTAAATGACATTTTAACCTCTCGATATTTTTTTATTTTGTAACGTTTTTTTGGACCTTTCAAATTTATAGCTGCCTGCATAAAATCGTATTTATTCTTGGGAAAAATTCATTTTAAATTGTTGGGAAATTGTAGAAAATTGCAAAAAGAAATGCGAGTCATAAAAATGTAGCTGGTTGTGTAATTTTGAAGAACGAGTTGGGAGAATTTTAATGCGTTATAGAAATGGCTTTTGTTCTGTATTGTCCTACCAACATGACCCTCATTTTTTTCAATTTATATTAGTAATTCCAGAAAATGCATTTAAATATAATATTATTAATTAAATATAATTTTTGAAGTATAGTATCAAATACTAATAGTAAACTTCCACTTACCTTATAAGATAAGTTCTTTTAAAATCCACATTCCAAATTTACTCTCTCGCGCTTTAACGCTCTCTGAGAACGAAACAGTTTTGACTTCTTCTGTACTGAAATCACATACAAATTCAATGTTTTATGTGATCAAACGCTATTTAAAAGCAAATTATATATAATCTAAATTTAATATATTCACTTAAATTATAAAAATGATCGTGCGTAAACGCCTTAATTATTGTTGGTTAACTCCAACATTTTTCACTCCATTTTCAGCTACTTGAATTTAAAAATAAATATAAATTAAATTAAATATATGTATTTTATATAAATGAACGCAATTATTTCTTTGACTTCTGCTTTGGCATTTGCTTTATTTGCTGTTTGTTTTTAAATAGCTGCAATTACAAAACGCACGAAACGAACACAAAGCAAAGCAAAGCAATCGCAACAAGATAAACAACAACAACAACCACGTCACAAGCCGATGCACCTGCGCATGCAAAACGAGTAAAGGAGACGGACAGACTGAGGTGCCTGGCACGAAATTTATGCAAAACGAGCAGCGAAGTGTAGAAAGGCGTGTAATGCTCAGAGAGACAAAGAGAGTGGAAAGCATGGGCAGACTGACGTTGCAGTCGACGCCAACGCATCGCAAATTCAATGTGCTAATTGTGCTGCGAGCAGAAGCTGGAGAGTGGAATTAGAAATGTTGATTGGCGTATGCAAAAGCATCAGCAGTCGATTGCGTGTCGAGAGCGCATTACACAGAGCGCACACACACATATATATATAGAGGGAGAGCGATAGAGAGGACCCCGCTATTTAAATAAGCGCAGATGCAAAAGCTTTGAGCTTTGTTATGCTTGGCCCAACGACTTAGACATGCATTAGGCGGTCTATGTATATACATACATATGTATATGTATGTTTGTGTATGCGACAAAAGAGTGTAAGCAGTAGCTCCGCAACGATAGAAAAAGAGAAATAGATCAATGTGCATGCAATAAATTGTAGAAAACACAAAAGACTTACAACAATAATCATCACTTCTTGTTGCGTAGCCAACAAATCATTTCTCTCTCTCGTTCGCTCAATGTTACAGTTACACTTTGAGCCTGTTACGCAGCGGGTGCACTCCAACTGACAGACTGACTGAGAGACAATGCCAAAAATTGCACTTGGTCCTGCCTTGCATTGTCCTTGCGCAAGCTGCTGTTCCCACGCTACAGCTAATGCGAACGCGGGCAGAGGAAGAAGAGAGAGAGGGAAGAACAAAAACACCTCCATTGATTTCTATGAATTTACACCTGGGCAAAAGGACACTATTACTATTTTTTTTTGATGTTGCAGGTTGTCCTTTTGATGTTTGTCCTGTTTGATTCTTCGCCTGGTACTTAATTAAAACCCAAACTGACATCAGATTTATGGCCATCCGTGCAATCTTTTTGGGTGGAACTTCCTCGTAATTGTTGCAACTTTCCAAAACAATCTATTCATCTTCCCTTTCTGCTTGTGCTTCTTCTTGTCCTCTGTACCTCTGTCAAAACGTTAGAGCATTTAATAATTTCATCGTCCTTATTACAATGCAATTCGTTTGCAGTTTTTTATATGTGTGTTTTCTATCTTAGTGGCTTAGTGCCAAATGCCAAAGATCTCGCTGTGTTCCATTATCCATTATCCCTGTCGGCGCGTTCTTAGAAGTCATCGGTCTCAGGTTGCGCAACAGGCCCGATTCGGAATTTGGTCAGCGAAGCGAGAAATTGGTCAGAAATACCGCAAATTCAGTTAAGAAACTATTGTGATACCAAGTGCAAGAAATAGAGAGGGAAAGCATGGATAGGGATTAAGCATACAACTTTTACCGATGAAGAGACTATATTTAAAAGATATCAGAGATTATTATACACAATTATAATATAGAGTAGCTAATGGTAAAAATCTTAAAGATCATTTCAATGGATTACAATATGTTAAATTATCAAAACGGTTTTTAAGATATCACCTATTACCGCATAGAAACCCATCATAACCAATATTATTCTAATTTATATCTTTTTTATAAATAAAATACTGTATGCCATCAAATTAATAACTATTTCTCCAATTAATGCAAATTTTCTTGGTAAGTATCGTCTAAAACTTTTCGATTGAATTATATTTCTTATGTTTGTCTTAAAGTATTACGGTTTTTCTCATTACTCTACTTTTAAGAATTATTTCCATATGAACTAATGCTTAAGCACATTTTCCTCTTCAAAAGGAAATATCCTGTCGACATTTCAAGCTTCAACGCCTTGGTATGAAAATACTTTTCAGTCTTCCCAAAAATAAACCAGGACACATGCCGTGCCACTTTGAAGCCACTTGAGCCAATGAAATGGTTCCTTGACCTGGTTGATTTTTTAAGAGCTCTTCACTGTATTTTTTCCGTTTCATTTTATATCAGCATATTGTCGAGCTCAGAGCTGGAGTGTGCGCACGGAGTTTGCCCACCCTGGAGAAAATATTAAAATGAAATCCACTGCGTTTTTTATTATGTAAATCAACCCCTTTTTTCTTGTGGGTTAACGACACACAGGGGAGGCGTTTTTTTATGACTAGCTTATTCAAATGGCGGACGAGTCGTAAAAAAGGGTTGCTGTGATTTTTCGACTGACTTTTTGTAGTATTCATAACGGGGCTTATGTAAATGTGTATCACAACCCTTTTACGTGGTATCTCTGATTGGTTCGTTATGTAATCTATTTAAATATGAAGCCTACTCACAAAATGGAGACCTATTGTCTATTTCTTTTCTCATTGTAGTTGGTGAATTGAAATTCAACGTGTTGACTGGCCGATTGAAAAGTCAACAGACGAAGATGGCTAAAAGCGAAGCGCTAACGAGCTGCGAGGATAACGAAGAAGATGTTGACACAAATATGCGCGATGTCAGCGCAAATCTCAGACACAATTTTATGGAACAGGACGAGCAGCAGGACAAAGACAATACCAATGAATTTCTGCAGTCAAGTGATGATTTTGTCGAGCAACAACAACAACTTGATGCAACGCTGTTGTCGCCTTTCAACTTGAAAACTGAACCCGAACTCCAAAAGGCGGACGAAGAAGATCAAAGGGAAGAGGTGCAGCAAGAGCTGGGACTCTATAAACACCTCAGCAAGGATGTCTGCTTAAAGCTACAGGACCAAAATGGTAAGCATTGCTTAAACTTAAGATTCAAAATAGATTAATAAATTAAGATAAATTTCACACAGATTAAAGACTTGAAAAATTAATTGAAAATAGTATTCCAAATTTGAGCCTGAGACCGAGAGAAAAAAGTCCCACTTTGTATACTCTTATTTGGTTACTTTCGTTACCAGCGTATACAATCAAACTCAATAACAAATTCCACACTCAAATTTATTTTTAATACCCGATTCTATTGAGAAGAAATTTTCACGATAAAAATCACATTTTTGCTCCAAAATATTAGCAATAGGGTGTTAAGCACCCCTTTTCTGATATTGTGCGAATTCAACCCCTCGTCGGTATATTAATTAAATTTGTCCGTCATTCTAATCGTCAGTTAAGCATCTAAAGCCCGGGAACATTTCATTTGAAAACTTGCGAAAAATGTAGAACTCCAGTTTTATTTGACTAGTTGGGTAGTTAGGAAGTTGGGAGGGTGGTTCCTAAGGTCTGAACTGATGCAGTTTGCCTAGCTAAATATTCCTATTTTCTTCACATTTTGGCGCGCGATGGTCCTTGTTCACGGGTAAATTATGCATGATCCTGTGCTCATTTTTCACAATTCTAGTGTTGGGTTTTTTATTCCATCCTTGAATGTGATTTCGGAGGCTGCCTGCATATCTCCAATGTCGATTTTGATTCGGCTTTGTCTGGTAACATGATGAAGCACCGCATTGACGACGATGACATTCAATGACATCGAGCGTTTTATTTATTGTCCTTACAAATAAATTCTCTGCTTTTCCTTCGTTTCTTTTTCTTTTTGGTTAAAAAACGACTCAAATCAATTGCGTTGTCTCTCGATAAGGAAATATTCCTTAAAAAAAATAAAATTTGTTTGGAACAAAACAAAGAAAGGTAACGAGCCACAAAAAGTGGAAGAAATACAGGAAAACACGTTACGGTTTACGGTATTTTGCGTGTATTTGACACCCCAGACATAAGGGACATAAGGACACTCGGTCAGGACTCTTACATACTCAGGTAGTCGACCTTATCGCATATGCATATGCGTTGCAAGTTTCAGTTCAACCTACCCCCAACACTGCAGATTTCTTTAGCGTTTTTCTTCCGTTTTTTTATGAAATTTTTAGCATGAAAATTTGACCCACCTATTTTAAATGGGGTGGGTTTTATTTTAGGGAACTTTCTTTTGATTTCTTTTCTCTTAATTGCGTCTTTGAGTTTTAACGGTTTTTGATTTATTTTTGCAGCTCTCGAAAATTTATGATGAATATTTTTTTCTCATTCTTGCTTTTTTTGTCTAAGGTTTTCCCACGAGGTTTAGGGTAAAACATGAAATCTTCCAGCATATCTAGGCTTGATTTTGCAGAGGACTGAGAAAGTTTGCTAATGAAGTGTTTTTTTAAGGATGATTCTTTTCTTTTCGCAGTCATTTTAATTTTTGAAGAGAATGAACACATTACATTGGGAACGCACAAGAATTTGGCATCTTTACTTTCATTTAGATATTATAGTTTTTCATCGAACTGATACAAGATTACCACATTTTATCGCTAATAAGAAATCACTTGACAATTCTGTGATATTTTTCGAATTTTTTCCACATTTATTACCACTAAAATTAAAGGCCGCAAGAACAAACCCACAAAGCACTCGAAATGCCTGCATGTATCAAGGCCTAACTCACTTTATGACTTCATTACGCATTTCACTTTCAGTTACGACGTTTTTTTTCCGTACTTTTTATATAGAAGAACAATCTATTATTTACCAAGTACACACGCATTTTCCTTTTTTAGCCTTTTCGTTTTATTTAGTTTTAGTTTCAGTAATTCTATTTTTTTCATATTTTCCGGCTGCCCTAATAAAAAAACAGTCTCAGTTTGAAGTAGGAGAACACCTTGAACTCTTCTAGTCAAACTTTTATGATCTTTTGCCTACATTGACTTAAGTAATTCTCGGCAATGAGTGAAATGTTTACGATGGGTCGCGGCAAGGACGTTCCCGGTTACCAAAAAATTACCCGAACAGTTACAAATATACTTTTTTATGAGCATGCACAGTAGACCATATACGCGTCGAGGCCCAAATTAAAAATGAAAAAGTCAAATGATTCAGTCAGTAAGTCAAACTGAACTCGTGAAGCCTTTTTAGCAAGTCCTCGTGAACGTGAGAAGGATGAAATGGTTCAGAACCAGTAGCCAATTGCCAAACGGTCAAACAGTCAGGTCTAATTAACATGTAGGACCCAGCGCAGGATGCTCGGGCAGTTCTAGGGTATGCCGTCTACAAAAGGTATCTACATTTTTTATGATTTACGTGGAAATCGCTGCAATATACAGTGCTAGAGCGCGACTCTTGTATCATAAAAAAACTACATAACAATTGGATATAAGTCGCCCAATGCATACTCTGTAAAATCTGCAATATTTTGAATTTTAATTTACAGAATATGTGTATGTTCGACACGATTATGCTCATTTTCAAGAATATAACTTGATAACTAAAGAAATTAGAGATATTATAAAGCTATATGTTACTATGAAATTAGTTTATACAGTCGAATACATTTTAATTGTGTGAGACACATTTATAACCATATTCAAGGAAGTCGAAGAAGTTATTGATTTCTAAAAATATGATATTTCTACTCACCCACACCTACAGGGTATACTAGCACCTTCAGTTCAAGTACCATGGGTTCTCAAACCCATACTCTATAGGTGGTTATCGCAAACGGAAACGTTGCGCCTCTCGGGCGCTAAACGCTTTGCCAGGACAAATGAATTTGTACAGTTTTCTTGGCCAGTTACCTGGCCAACTCACAACTACCGACTTTTTATGACTTTGTAACAATTTTTTATGATTTTCGGTGCATATTTTACCTGCGTGTAGGGCAAGTTTTTTACACAGATATGTCTATGTATCTGAAAAGATTTTTTTATTTTATTTTGTCACCTTGGATTTTGACTTTTCGTTATAATTTCCTTGTGTTGAAAGATTTCTGGGAATATTGAAAACTAAATAAGAAAACAGTTTCCCAAATAGTTTTTTACGATATGAGCTGAAAAGTCAAAAATGTTAAAGCGACATATAAAATTATTTATTGCTTAAAAGAGATCATATTAAGAATTTAAACATTGAATGTAACTTTCTGCAATTGATAAAACATGAATTAAAATGGTTGATTTGTATAATAATAATAATTATTATAATGCACTTGACACATTGCCATATTCTCTTGCTCATCAGATCCGTGTCCTGCTGCATGTTATATAAATAAAATAAAATCCAAAACAAATCATAATAATTAACGAAGTGGCAAGAAAAATGATATAGATTCCCCAAGTGCTAAAACAAAGTGGGTGGCAGTCGTTGTGGATGGCGAGTGGAACGTAAATGGGAGTGGGAGGTGGATAGTGGGGTGTGGGTGATGTCTGCATACAGCACATGTGTGCATAAATGAATGGCAAATAAATGCGAGAGCGCGCAGAACAACACATGCAAGCACTGTCAGAAGAAGACGATGTAGAAGAGAAGCAGCAGCAGCACAAGAACAAAGCGCTAAGCAGGCGACAACGGCACATGGGCAGAGAAGGAGAGGGAGAGAGAGAGTGGAGTGGGGTCTGTGTGAAGCTGCAGTCAACGTCGACGCAGCTTTAAAATATTTTTACATAGCGCACACACAAACACACACAAGATTTGACTCGTATTTTGAGGCGTGTGCGCCAATCATAAAATAATATGCATACACATTCACACACACACACACATAAGCCACGTAGCGCAGTCAACGTCGACGCCAACGCCATTTAAAAGCTAAATTTAAATTTTAAGCCACACCCCAAACAAGCGCACGCATACTGCACACACACACACACGCACACAATGACAATGGAGAGTTTAACGAACGGTAGCCCGAGCCGAACAAACGAACGATGCCCCAACCCCAGAGCCGAGACAACAACACATTGTAGTAAAATTTTAAAACGTATAAAATGTTGGAGCAATCGTTCACACACACACACATAAGCGCACACACATATCGAAAGTATCACTCAAATGCAAACGCAGTCTCACTCACTCACTAACACATGCACTCTAAGCGACGCTCTCGCTCATTTCTCCTCTCAGCGAATGAGATTGAATTGTGGAACGCGTTTCTAACAGGCATTCAAAGCAAGAACGGTAAATAATGAGCGTGCGCTTTAGCACACACACACACACACACACACGCATACACATCGCCGCACTCATACTCACACTAACACGTAGACAGAGCGCGAGCGAGAGAGACCAATGCGCTGCTCTGTGTGTGGAGTGTGGAGTGTGTCGTGGGCTTTCGTTCAATAAGCTCTGTTGTCTTCGTTAGCGCTCGCTCATACAAACAAACTCACAAAACACACACACACACATGAAACAGCCCAGCCAGTTGGCGGTTTTGGAGCCAAGTGCAGTTGCCGCGCCGACGTGAAACCAGTTAAACGCGTTGACTCTTGTGAAGCACATCGTGCAGCTCTCGTGTGTTTTTTAACAAGCTCAAAAAAAAAGTCCGAAATACATTAAAAGAAATAGAAAAGCACAAACGCTCGTTTTTTATAACAAATACGCCCCACGAGTGCGAGACGAAATCAACCCTTACCGCTTTGGGGTGGCTAAACAAAAAAACATTTCCCTGTCTCCGCTTTTGGGCACAAAAACACAAATTTTCGACTCAAAACGCACTCAAACAAAAGTCAATGCCGGCAAGAAGGGAGTGTGGAAGGTATTGAGACGCAGACGAAGACGAAGGACACGCAGCAAGGAGAGTGACAGAGAGAGAGAGAGAGCGAGAAAGAGCGAAACGACTGTGTGTGTGTTAAGGCAGACAAAGACAGTACCCGTTGTACCGGCAATACATCGTCATCATCACCATCATTGTTGTTATTACTCGTATCATCATTATTATCATCATCATCATAGACCTAGAGAGTTATCCTGACACATTGGATCGCTCTTTCGTTGTCAGTTTCATACGAAACACGAACGCGTTTGGACGCAGGCCGGCGCAATAAACAGAATATAAAAAAAATAATATTTATGAAAATTTATAAAAAAAAGAAAACTCTTTATGCGTAAGATACTCGCAAGTGTTATAACAAGTGTAGACACAGTCTTGTGACAAATTGACAGTTATCCAATTTTGAAAGTGAAAGAAAACATTGAGAAACATATCCAAAACACACATACTCGTATACAATAAAATCATACCATATATTGAGCTGTCCTGTCCTGTGAAAATGGTTATGTCGGAGCTACGCTGGCACACCGCTAGTCCCGAGGATACTAACAATTCCTTGAAGCATGATTTGCTAAAGACTAACAACAACAGCGCCCGAGACGCTGCCGTCCACATGATGCAAAATCGATGTAAGTTCTATATATACTTCATAGTGATTTCAATCTAAACAAGTAGGATCTATGAGATGTTAGGATATTTCAATCATGTTTTCAATATGTTATTATAATAATAAAAGTCTTATCATTTTACAATATTTGATTTTAGAAAGTTCTATATACTTCATAGTGATTTCAATCTAAACACGTACACTCTATCAGATATATTAGATGTTAAGAGAACTTTGAGATATTTACTGAAAATAATTCTTATTTGAATCATGTTTTAAATATGTTATTATAATAATAAAAATCTTATCATTTTCTAATATTTGATTTAAGAGAGTTCTATATACTTCATAGTGATTTCAATCTAAACAAGTGCGCTCTATAGGATCTATGAGATGTTAGGAGTACTTTGAGACATTTACTGATAATAATTCTTATTTGAATCATGTTTTGAATATGTTATTATAATAACGAAAATCTTATCATTTTCTAATACTTGATTTTAGAGATCTCAAAGAGCTTAAGATAGCATTGTTGTTAAGCAAGTTTTAGTCTGAATATATTAGTAACTAAGTCACTGTTATCTATAATAGTTTTTAATTATAAACATATTGTTCATTTGTTTCATTGAGTAATCTTTGAAATTCTAGAAAACATATCGAGGTTGCCACAGAATGCGAAACCAACCGAAATTCTCTCAAAACTTCATACAATTTTGATAGATTATCGGTTGGCATTGAAACTCTATAATAATAAATGTAAAATTTGTTATATATACATGTATATATATAATCTATAATAAAAATTATTTCATCATTAGTAAACTTAGCATAGCTTGACTCATCTAGTTCCGATCGAAGAACCCCATGGAACTAGAGAATAATAAATTTAAAAAGTACCACAAGTGAAAACAGTAAGTTTAGCAATTCCCCGGACTTAGGTGTCCATATCAGAAATTTCGACCCACTTAGCTAAACACTTGTCGTACCACAACAACAATTCGAACTGGAACTCATACCGTTGATGAGGAATTACAAATGCAGTCCATAAAAATAATAAAACAAATGTATTTATTAAAGACGCATTTCTTGCACAATCCAAATGACCATGTATTCAATTTAGCTGCTTATCATCTAGTTGTAAAATACTGTCTAACATTAAGAGAGGGGGAGAAATGGTAGAACGGTAGAATCGAGCTAATGAAGTCTTGAATAACCGATAATTTATTGCTTTAATGAGCTGTACTTTCGATAGTTCCAATTGATAGATAGATAGAGATTTCAAGAGCTCTACAGCTAATGGTTTAAACTCTTGAGTTGATTTTATATAAGTCCTATAAGTTCCTTTCCACTCTTTTTCGCTTAATCACCCCTTGTATATATATGTCTCATGATTTCCATATACTCTTATCGCATCTTGATAGTTGAGTTTCTTATCTGGGACACCTGCACGACCAAATACAAAAAAAGTCCATCTAAAATTCTGGGTAAACAAATTTCGTCATAGCGATGCAAGTTGATTATAATAAATTAATCGATTGCTCAGTCGAACACGACAATAAGTTTTAAATTAATATACTTCGATTTATCTGGGCCGATTGACGACAACAAAAAACCAGTAACATGGATTATTTTTAGTCAAACTCGCAATGAGCTCATTATGAGCTTTGATAAGAACTATGTAAAAAAAAATGAACATGGCTTGAAGGCTGCTGCTTATCGAGCCTGTTGATATGGCCAACAAGTGTTAACTGGTCAAGAAAGAGGGCGTGTGTATAGTACAAATGATACGAGTATGATGGCTAATTCTCAGTAAAGAAAATTAAATAAATAATATATTATTATGAAATCTAATGTTTAGTTAAAAGTGTAAACATTTAGTCGAATTTATTTAAATTTATTTTAAATTAAACAAACAGCTACGAATAAAATAACAAAAAATGTAGTATATTTTAAATTATATTATAAAAGAAGCCTAAAGTTTAATGTGGCAACCGATGTCTTCCGCTTTAGCGCCTTAAAGCAAACTAATCTATTCTTCCTCCATCTTTCTTTCTCTCTCTCTCGTTCTGTCTGTCTGCCCTTTGTTTAGCTACGAAATATGAAACAAAAAGCTCAACAAAACAAACACACACACTCAGACACACATTATTTTGGGGGGTCAAGAGTTCAAGACACGCAGCTTCCGACGCCGCCAAACGACGATGACGACTCAATCGATACTCAGTCTGCGCACGTGATGTTGCCACAAAATTCCTCTCCAACTTCCCTTTCCACACACATACACATACACACACAACTGTCGAGGTCATTGACTAATTGTGCAAAAGTATCTCATGGATACGTCTCTCACAACTTGCATCACACGCTCTCTTGCCACCCGCTGTTTGAGTTTTGTTTTTCCCTTCTACCCCCCCCCACCAACCCCTAAAAGTAGAGGGTGCTTGTGGTTTTTTGCATTTCGCTAGCAATTGTAAAATTTGTGAAATTTCCATTTCGAATATCGAGAAAATATAAATGAAAATAAAAACTTTGCGCTTTTGACCCGTGCTGGGCACACGCTGCTTGCCCCCGCTCCTTGCCACAAGCGGGGGTGGCTTTTCCACAAATATGTTACATAATTTATGTGGCATTTTAACGCGCAGTTTTTGAAAATTAGTTTGGCTCGCGACGCCTTAAGTGCTGCAACATGATTGGGTTTCGAGTGGCAGACGAGGAAAATGTTAACAGAGTTGCAACAGCAGCTAAAGGCTACGGCACATATGCCACATTATGTTGCATCGGCAGAGATCTTTCAGTTTTCAAGACCACTTGAGTTTTGCCGTGAGCCAACGACAGTTGCTGCCTCATATTGTTGCCTAATTAGTGATGAAAGTGTGCCATAAGTTGCACACACTCTCTTTTTGATTGTGCGTGTAAATGTATCTTTAGCAGTTGTCGAATTTATGATTTCTAAGGAAACAACTGAGTACATTTCAAAAGGTATTTCTTGAATAATATATCAGTCAACGTTATAGCTGACTGAACTAGCATTTATTCTGATTCAGCAAAAGCACACATATTTTATGTAATAGTTCCAAAGTCTTTAATCTTTATGAGGCTCAATCATGGGTATTCCCTGATCCATGCTAACTGATTTATGTCCAAAAGCTGATTACGAAAAGATTAATTTTATAATCGCTTGATAAAGAAAGCATGATATTTCAATTCATATACATCGAAATAAAATCATTACAGATAAAAAAAAAATACTTCATTTAAATATTTAGCTTTGCAGCTATAAAAAATATTTATATATAATATACATTGTCCTCACTGACTAGACAGTCAGTCAGTGACTGACTGTGACTGACTATCTGACTGACTGACTGATATATCACAGCCATGGGTCTGCGTCCGAGCAAAGCGTGAACGCAAAGTCGGGCCCTTTAGCGTTTATATAAAGTAATTTTTTCAAGTTTTCACATTTGTTTAATCAAATAAAATTCTTTAAATTTTTTATATATATTTGTTTGCAAGATCTAATACATTAATAAAGTCAGACATTGTTGCTCTAAAAGAATTCGAGTTGTTGCCACAAACTCATAATTTAGCCAAAGTCTCCTTGACTTAAGTTGAACTCAGTTGAGTTGAGGGCGCGCCCTGATATCGGCTCATAAAATGTGGCTAACAAATGTGCGACGTAAAAATTTCAAATTCAAATTGAAAGCAAAGTCCAAGAAGGAAAGAAAAACAGAGACAGAGAGAAAGGGGGAAAGGTATACGTAGCAAGCACCAGGTGTTCCCCATAGCGAACGTCATAAAAATATCCTTTTATGCTGCAGCGTGTCCTGTCTGCTGCCATTTGGTCAGCTAGCTAAATTCTATCTATATCGATTTGGGGGCATGCAACTAAAAGTTCCTCCCTTACACTCTTTCTTTCCGTTTTCTGCCCATCTCTATCTGGGAAAGCGTTAAGTATAACATTTGTGGAGTTCTTGGAATTTTCTGTTTTAAAAACTGTTCAGTTTATGCATGTTACGTGTTGTCGTGTTGCAACTGCCCCCTGTGGCAAGAACTGTTGCAGTTGCAACTGCTGCTTGCCTTAAGTGTATTGCCTTGCATTTAATTTAGGGCGAATATTGCCAAAGATACAACAATTTCGAGTTAGTATTTAAATTTTTAAATACTGTCGCAATAGGAGAGTATTGAGTGAATATTCAAATGGACACCGTTAAAAAATATCGCAATGAAAGCGAGTAATCCAGATAAACTGTTTCTTATAAAATATCAGTTTTTAATTTTTTAATAAACTTTAAAAATTATAATTATTTTCATAGTATGAGAATATTACTATGAGAATATAATATATTCTGATTAGTCTCACTATATGCTGCATTTCCAAAAAGTTACTTAAGTGTATCTCTAATTAATGCCTTTCTTTTATTTCATTACAGATATCAGTCGTCTGTCTCGCTCGCCATCACCGCTGCAATCGAACGGTAAGTGCTCCACAATATTATTTTCGACTCGTAACGTCCCCCGACCCCCGAAGTCCATTAGGACAAACGCTATGCATCAGCTGTTGTCCGAATCCTCTCGATAAATATATAACCCCGTGTATAGATTTACGATTTGTCCACTTTGAAAACTATATGTACGAGTATGTTATATTTTTGGGTCCATGAAACATCTGCCGTGTGCCGTGGCATCAGTTTCACAATGCGAGAGTTATGAATAGAGACGGAGAAAAATGGAAAGAGAAAGAGAAGTGAGAAATAGAGAAGTTTGAGCTGTGACAAAGCAACCCTTGCTATCGTATTTGAGGTCTCGCACTCGCTGGCCACGCGCTGCGAACTGGCGACCTGGCCTTTAGAGTAAGGGTTAGGGATTGAAATAGGGATAGGCATACAGCTAAATAGAGAGGGTAAATTTAGATCTAGAAATGGGGTACGGGTAGGGGTAGGCAACTATAATAGGGGTTAGAGTACAATGGCTGTCAAAACTTTTGTCGCATCGCCTGTGATTTTGGGAAAAGGCGAAAAGGAAAAGAAGTTGGAAAATCGGGTGTATCTTTAAGTTGATTTTGATGTCTTATTAAATGGCTGTGCGTGTGTAATGTGCGTGGTGTGTGTGTGACTTAACAGCTTCTTAAGTAGTTTTCGCTTGACTGCATTAGGTGACAATTGTCGTGTTATTGAAGGGCGTGTCTAATTGAGGTTTTAGGGTGCAATTCAAAGTCAAATTGTAGGGGCGTTTTAATTGTGAGATATCTACAGCTATCGATAACAGAAATATAACATTGTAGTAATCAATATACGGTAATACAATGCTACATTTCTGATCTGAGCAATATTTATATACATTATAAATCGGAACCTTAGCAACAGCGCAGCTCATTATTATTCATAACTCGTTATTCTGTCTTGAGACTGCGTAAAATTTGCAATTCACACTTTACAAATTTCATTGCAACATCATAATCAAGTCTATGGACTTTTTTGGGCAAATGTTCACGCCCACGTTCCACGTGCCAAGAACTTCGTTAGTCACGGCCTGGTCCAGGACAGGATCCCTTTTTGGCCATATTATAACCTTTTTTTCTCATTTTTTGCTACTTTTATATTATTGACAGCATTTCGCTTGATTTGAATTCTCATATGTATTAGTGCTTCTATTTGTGTGTGTGTGTGTGTGTCGACAGTCGAACACAGTTGCTGTGATTTCTTTCACATGAGCTCAACTCTCCCTTGAACACATATTTACATATATTTTATGCAAAAATTATTCCGTTATGCACGAGTGTGGGAGCACACACATACAAGGATACACAAATATAAAGTCAAACTGACCGTTTGGCTTTTTTATTGGTTGCCCAAACAAACAGAGGCGTCGATAAAAGGTGAATTTAGTGTAATAACCTCAAGTAACTCAGCTCCTATCGGAACTGGGGCAAACAAACCGACAGTATTAGACCTATTCTCCCTTTATATTGAAGTTATATACATTTTCATTTAATAACCAATTCTTTTATTAAACTAATTATAGTAACTTGGGATCTGTAGAAGCTAAAAAAAATATCAGTTTTCCAGTTATAACTTAGGAGACTAAATTATATGCCAGTATATTATTATATGAATTTTATATTATATTATATTATATTATACTATTATACTATCGCCAGCTGTGTGTTCACTATTGTAACCCAGCCGTCTTTTGCCGTAGCTATACGAAATTTGCGGTAGATACTCCTCCAACAATTTCAAAGATACTGCAGACTACACCCCTGACTTGTGGTCATCACACAACACATACAAATCGAATTTGCACATCATCTGAATACCAAATGGCCGCACGTAGCCCCAGCGCATATGAGAAAACAAAATTTGAGTCTGCGAAAGCCGTAGGATGATGATGACTATGGATGACCATGTGGGGCACCCACTTGGGCGAATAAGTCATCAAATTCACGTAGCATCAACCACCAAGAATCGAACCTGAATCTGAATTTGAACCTGAACCACCACAACTCATAAAGTAGCCAGAGCAAACATATGCAAAAATTTTGCGTTGGGATCTGCAACGGACACAGCTGACCATACGAGTTAAATGTGTGGGAAATGGGAAATGAAAATGGAAATGGCACAATTGAGATTTCAAGTTGAATGAGGGAAGCACTTCAAAGGGGGCTACTGAATTTGAAAAGGGTTATATGCTAACCGAACTTTTGATAGCCCGTTTTTAAGAGGGTGGCACAAAAATGAACTGCGACGCATTTAAATATTATTGCAAATCAATTGACTGTCCCTTTCCCCCTTATCATGCCATGCTCACCTTTCCTATTGTATAAATAAAATGCATACAAATAGCAAATTTATACAAATCGTTGGCCAAAAACATTTGAAATGCTAAAATGGCACTTAAAAGCAGCCAAAATGAAAAGAAAACACGAGAAATCCATTTGATGTATAGATGTATGTTGATTTGTATGTACGAGCATACTAACTATGTAGACTAACAGTTTGACAGAGGCAACATTTTGGCATAATATGAGCTAAGCGAGTGTCTTCTCTCCCCCTTTCTCACCGCTTTTCTCTCTCTATTTCTCAGGGTGTTTGTGTGGTCCACGTGCAAAGCCTTTCACCCAAAAAACCAACCGACTATGAAATTGAAATAAAATTATGCAAACGTATTCCTACTGTATGCCAAAGTTATGCAAAGGACATCATATGATAAGTTAACTGGCTGGACTGGGTATTTAATTTACTATTAGCAAAAAGTTTTTGCAACAACTTTCGATATTCGGTAATCGGATATTATTTAGGAGCTACGATGGGTTTAATTTTCTTGTGGCTCTCTCTTTTTAGGAAACTTGTCAAGTATTTTTGTCTGTCTTTAACTGTCTTTACTTTCATTTATCGCTATAAGTATTTCAACATTTTTGTTTTCCTCTTTCCCTTCAATTACAGCTTCTGATTGTGATGACAACAACTCGAGTGTCGGCACCTCCAGCGATCGTTGTCGTTCTCCGTTAAGTCCGGCGTTGTTGTTGACGCAGCAGCAGGCGAAGCGTCAATTGCTGTCGATGCAACCACATCCGGCGCATCATCAGCACCACAACAATCACAACCATCAGGTGTACAAGTTGGAGCAACCCGATGAGGATTACGATGATGCCAATGGTGGTGCACTTAATTTGACCAGTGACAACTCGAGACACAGCACACAATCTCCGGCTAATTCGGTGAACTCAACGGCCACAACGTCACCACCGACTGTGTTGCACGTACCATCGCCGGTGGCGCCAATGATTTCGCCAGTGATCTCATCAGTGATTTCGCCAGTGTTGCCGCCGAGTGTTGCCACGCCCACCTCAATTGCTGCTGCTGCCGCGGCCGCTGCAGTTGCCACCACAGTGGCAAGTGGCATGCAACCACTGCTGGCATTGCCGGGTCTCTCCTCGCCACAGGCTCAATTCGCCGCGGCAGGTTTGGGACTGAATAATCCTTTGTTGACGGGATCCATTTCGCCGCAGGACTTTGCACAGTTGCAACAGTTGTTGCAGCAACGTCAGGTGGCATTGCAACAGCAGTTTAATAACTACATGGAGTTGTTGCGCAGTGGATCACTGGGTCTGGCCCAGGACGATCCTGCACTTGCCACACAGGTGGCAGCCGCACAGTTCCTCATGCAGAGTCAGTTGCAAGCACTCGGCCAGGCTACGCAGCAGTTGCAAGCGTTGCAGAAGCAACAGGAGTCGCTCTCGCTCTGCAAGTCTCCGTTGCTGCAACCACGCAGCTCCACGCCACATGCCCGGAGTCCTGCCCCATTGGTGCGCAGTCCGGCGAGTTCGCCGCAACAACTGCAACAGCAACAACACTTGCATCATCCGTTACAGATAACGCCACCAAATTCAGCGGCCAGTCTTAAACTGAGTGGCATGTTAACGCCCAGCACGCCCACAAGTGGCACGCACCTGACAACGCCACAGCCAAAGACTGTGGCAAGTGCGGCAGCTGCACGTGCCGCAGGTGAGCCTTCCCCGGAGGAGACCACCGATCTGGAGGAGCTGGAACAATTTGCCAAGACCTTCAAACAGCGTCGCATTAAACTGGGATTCACCCAGGGAGATGTCGGTTTGGCCATGGGAAAACTCTACGGCAATGACTTTTCCCAGACGACAATTTCGCGTTTTGAGGCACTCAATCTCAGCTTCAAGAACATGTGCAAGCTGAAGCCGCTACTCCAGAAGTGGCTGGATGATGCCGATCGCACAATTCAAGCCACCGGCGGAGTCTTTGATCCCGCCGCATTGCAGGCCACGGTCAGTACGCCGGAAATAATTGGCAGGCGTCGCAAGAAGCGCACCTCGATTGAGACAACCATTCGGGGAGCGCTGGAGAAAGCTTTCATGGCCAATCAGAAGCCCACCTCGGAGGAGATCAGCCAACTCGCCGATCGCCTTGGCATGGAGAAGGAGGTGGTTCGTGTCTGGTTCTGCAATCGCCGACAGAAGGAGAAACGCATCAATCCCTCCCTTGACAGCCCAACTGGTGTCGATGACGATGAGTCGCCCTACATGTTGCACTAGAAAGCATTTGGCATCGGCAGGAAGGTTGTAGTCTTAGATTGGGACATAGACAGTGCAATGAGCGCAGGACACATAACGACGCTCACTTTAACTAACTTAAAGCAGGTGTGTAAAATATATAATTTTTAAATATTTATCTCTATGTATTAATTTTAAATTTTAAATTTAGATTAACATTTTTTCAATTAAATATGTACTCCTAATATATATTTTTCAAAAGTATTTATCATTTTATTTTATTTTATTTCTCAAATTTGAATGAAACGTTTTTAATATGCATAATAATTTAAAATATTTATCTTTATGCATTTATTTTCTAAATTTTAAATTTTGATTAAAAAATATTTTAAATTAAAAATGTATTCCTTATATATAATTGTCAAAAATATTTATCATTTTATTTTACTGCTATTTCTCAAATTCAAATGAAACGTTTTTAAAATGCATAATAATTATTGTTTTTTTCAAATATAAAATAATTAAATCTTATCATGAAACTTGGAATTTGAATAAACTTACAACTTCAAATTTCAATTTAGAAATCTGAAGATTTTACTAACTTATTTCTTACTTTTTGCTCTTCATTGCAGGTTCAAAGTCGCAAACACATCAAATAGTAGCTTAATTCTTCACTATGATTCGGTTTCCGCAACCAATCGCAAACACCTATAGTAGATACACACACACACACCTACACACAATCATGTGGTTTGTTTATGTTAACTATTATTGGTATTTATTGTATTTAATTTTAATGTAAGTGCGTAAAAGCAAAAGGGGAAACGCTCTAAAAATAGCTGTTTAAGTGAACTTAAACATGAACTAGTTCTACGGTTCATTTGAACACCACAGTTTTGAGAGCATAGAGCATTGAAACATTTGTCTTGTGTGCAAATACATGAGACAAATGTTTTAATTTGAATTTGAATGTCGCGTGTTATACATGGCGTATAATTAATATTTAAGTACAGTCTAACCCAAAACAGTTGCTGCCCTGTGACAGATGTGCGCACAGGGTACATCGTTTTTTAAGTCAAGTAAAACAGTTTCTAGCGAATAATTTCACTATAAAACGAAAAAAAAATTTAAATTTTCATATTATCAATTCTAAGCATATTTATTTCTTCGTGAATACTGTGATAATCAATTGAATGATTTTTAATTTTAAATAAATAACAATATAAAAAAACAATTAGCAGTACTTTGGATGTTGTATGGACAATTAAACCAACTAAAAATAACAACATTTTAATTTAAATTTAAATTAACTTAAAAATTAACACTTTTTGAATTTATCAGAAACACATTTGTAATTGTAAATTATAAAACTACAACAAACAAAAAAATATAAATACTAATAGAATTTTAAAATGTATTAAAACAAAAAGAAAAATAAAAAAATTAATATAAATATCAGACGAAATTTAACCTAAGCATTTTATTTTTTTAAAACAATTTCCTAAAGACAAGGAAAATGTAAGTATTTTCGCTGTTGTGATGGTATAATGATGAATTCTTGCTTAGATTGGTTATAAATGAAATATATGTTTAAGCTTTCCAATCTTCCCCCAACACAAGCCATTCACAGCCATCACACACACACACACACTGACAGATATCCTACTGATAAGAATCACGAAAAAGAATTATGAAAAATAACTAGCTCAGCATATGAGTATGAGTTTGAGTAGTATGAGACACAACATGCATATACAAAGGGTATGGAAAGAAGAAAAGCGGCAGCTATAAAAGAGAAACGCTAAATAAAATTTTAATAAATAACAACATGCAAAACTGAAATTAATTCATGGAATTTTCGCCTACTGATTGCCCAGTAAGCAACCCCCTTCCACATCCACTTCCCATTCCGCTACCCACTGACTTGAGCACTACTCGGAGCTCGGAGCGCGTGCAAAGCGCAAATGCGAGCTAATCAGAAACAGACACCCGACAATAAGAGTAGGGGACAACTGGAGCATTGTAGTCGAAGATGACGAAGATATGAGCATGCAGATGAGCCCGTAGCATGACGCGAAATGCAGAAGAGCAAGAAAGACAAAATGAAGGGGGAAAGAGGGAGACATAGGTACACAGAACGAAAAATGCTTATAGTTTCGTACTTGGTAACGCCAATTTTAACTTGATTTCTCTCGAAGATTGAAATTGCTAAAGTCGAGAATCTAGACCATTATGATATGATATTTAGATATGCTGATAAAATAAGTTCTAAAACGGAATTGAAATAAGATGTTCACTTGATTTAAATACAATTCCAGCTTAATTCACTTCTAGTAAATCTTAAAATAAAACAAAAATGTAGGAACCATTAAAAAATACAAAATTTCTTTGTTAAACTTAAACGATCTTCCAATCATTATTTAAAATACGATTTAATTGTGCATCATGTATAAATCTTCAAACTGTCATATTTTTAATCATTTTTATTCTTTATGAGGCCTTGAAATTCTGCATCCTAATTAAAAAATTAATTTTTTTTCACTGCCCACTTTTGCTTTACTTTTCCTCAGTAATTTTTCATAATTTTACCTTTATTTTGAAACTACATCAAAATTAAAAAACATATATTTTTTTCTTCATCATTGTCAGTTTTGTAAAAATTAAATTTATGTTGTTGATTTTCTCTCTGTGCATGGCCAACAGTTTGCTATCAATAGAAAGCCGACGAGTCGCCAAATGAAGGCACTGCGATTTGGAATAGCTGTATAGGAGTGGGAATAAGACTGATTCTCTGACTGAGAACTGAGAATGGAGGGCTGTTCCTCTGGCCTTCGCATCATTGTCGCTTAAGCTTTGAGCAATTAAAAAGCTGTCGGCTGTGCGGCAAGTTGTTGGCAAGTTGCCCCAAGACAATCGCGATCGCATACGCAAATGATGTTGGCAGATGCAACGATACCCATTCCCCCTTTCCTATACACGATTCCCGTTGCCTTTTCCCATTTCCCGGACTCACTTGTTTGCATTAAATGTGCATAATCATCGCGTGTCATGTGGAAATTTATACTATTTATGGTCTGTTTGTTTGTAGTCAGAGTCAGTCAACTGGCAGCGCATATAGGGAGGCTTCACTGTAGCTGAGATCAGCTGAGATCGTGGCACTTAAGCAGCTTTTAAACTGTGTACGCGTTTTGGCGTTTGATGTTAATAAATTCATGGAAAATTGCCCGTAATTACGACAATGTCGACGATTTCACAAGAATTTTGTTGTTTATTTTATGAGTCTTAATCAATTTGCATGCGAGTGTAAGTGTTAAGTGTAGACTGTAGAGTGTAGAGTGTAAATAGCAAGTCTCAGTCTCAGGCTACTTACTTACATTGTAATTGGCATAAATCTTTTGGCGCTTCTGTGGCTTTCACATGTCGACCCCCAATTGGCAATTCCCAGATACAACTTTCTGGGCCTGTCAGAATTGCAAGAACTGTGATCTTTGAATATTCATTGAGTTATCAAGCGTTGCATTTAATTACACTGAGAATTATAGCCTTTGAGGTGACGGGTCGTGGGCCAATTGTGGCATTTTCACATTTAAATCTTGTCCGTCTGTCAGGTGGCATCAAAGACATCAAAATTAACGAGTACGAGGCATAAATTTAACCAGCTACATTTCTATTGCCAATGCCATTTTCCATTTTCCATTACCATTTGCAAGCGACTTTCTAG
Source organism: Drosophila sp. st01m (assembly GCA_018901795.1). Classification (NCBI taxonomy): domain Eukaryota; kingdom Metazoa; phylum Arthropoda; class Insecta; order Diptera; family Drosophilidae; genus Drosophila; species Drosophila sp. st01m. The sequence continues at coordinate 292,067 of JAEIFG010001638.1, forward strand.
TCGCGTTTTCTTGCCACAAATTTGCAATGCATTGCAATTTTAGTTGGTTGGCATTGCTTAATTTATCAGTTCAGCACACAGTTGGCATCTCAACTGTCGACATGAATATGCATGAATGCATTTACTTATACCATTCCTGCATTTTCCACTAAATTTGTATGAATCCAACTTCAACTCCAACCACTTTTTGATCTTCTCCAGACGAGGGGCATTCCTACACATAAATTGTATTATCGAGTTTCAGCTGTATATCTAATCTAAATATTTATTTCAACAAGCTTCTGTTTTTAATTATTTTTCACTCTTGTAAATCAACTAGAGAAACGCATTACACTCTCAGCGGATTAAATAACTTTTTTTCAAACATATTTTCATTATTTTTAATAACAAAATAATTGCAGCCAGTTTATGAAGCTTAAAAATTTTAGAATTTAGAGGAAATTTTTAGATTATGTGAAATATTAATTGACTTTTAAAAAGTTTTCCAAAAATACAATAGATAAATTACAGAAATTTTTAACACTTAGTTTTACATTTTTTATGAGTAATTAAATCATTATTATTTTTTTTTTTAATTGTATTATCCGCATTCTGAGTTTAGAAATACTTTGGTATACTGAGAATCTTTTAAAAAACACACTTTCCTAACAAAAATATAATCAATTAGAAGCAAACACAAAATTATAAGATAATTCATTGAGTTATTTGGTGGAACTCTCAAATGGAATGCAATAATACCATAATGCTCGAATTAGAATTGCCAATCGGTGAACACACATGCTCATATATTGACCTTAAATTATATGAACAACTCATGAGTAATACTCATAATGCATTTGCGTGTGTTTAATGAATGCAAGTACTCGATACAAACAAAAACCACAAAAACGCCAGAAAAATAAATTAAATGAGATATTCGACAATGTTTCGATTGAAAGACAATAAATGCAGGTGTTTCACATTAATACAAGTATTAGAGGTACTCGAATCAACAATATGCAATATTCATGTCGCCCTTCAAAGTGGACAAGTGAAAGGATTGAAATGATCAACTAGAGCATACCCTTTAGCTGAATACATTTAAAGAAATATATATTTAATGAGTAGTAAAGTAAGTAGCTGCTCCGACTTCATCTTGTTTTTAGGTTTAATCATTTATTGTACACTTTTTGTGTGTACAGGGTAAACTTAACCGTCTAACCAATTAGCATTCATTGCTTTGCCATTGAGGTCTGGTTCTGAATACGGTCTCGGGGCTGAGCCAATTTGTAAATTATCATATACCAAAAGGTCGAGCATGCAAACACAATTCTGTTGCAACTTCCCGTTTCCTGGCAAGGGATACGAGCAGAAAAGAGGGGGAAGGGAGGAGAGAGGGAAGTGGGAAGCTCGTTTGCCTTGGCCACACTAATTATAAATTAGTTTTGTAAATATTTTGCTCGCCTCTTTGCATTGTTGCAATAACTTCTGCATTATTTTTTTGTGTTTATTTTGTTCTTGTTGAACGTTAAGAAAATTTAATTGTTTTATAACGAAGTGTCTGAGACTGACGAAGCGCAAAAGTGGCGCTGTGGCTGCCACCAACCACTTTGCATGTGGGTCTGCCACTTGCAACAGCTGCAATTGCAACTGCAACGGCAACATGCAATCGCAACAGGCAAGTGGAGGTTGTGGGCGTGGCTGCAACCGCCTCATAGTGCATATTATTTGTGAATTTAATTTACAGCTCTATTCTCTGTTCTGGTCTCCTCATTATGCCCCAATGTCTCTGACGTCTCAGCATGTGATTGCCACAACGGAACCATCTACCTTCTACCTTCAATCCGTAGGTGCGTGTAGATACTTACTGCGAGAGTGCCACAACTTGTTGCAAGTTGGAATGTTAATGTTGAGGTAGCCAAAAGCAACACCTACTTCATTATGGTTTTCCAGCAGCTAATGCCACATTATGCCATTGCCTATTGTAATTTAGTCATATGCTACTACCGCACAGTGGGGCCAGATGTTGTTAAAAAAGAGCTGAAAATTGTTTATAATATATAATAGATTTGTAAAATGATTAACTCTTAAAATAAATAGTTCGTTTAAAAGAAACATAGTTAAAAGTATAAATATAAAAGTTTTAAAAACAATTTCATAATTAAAGTTACATCTACAACACAATTTGATTGTTGTATCCAAATGTAGTTTAAAAAGAGCTGAAAATTGTTTATAAGATATAGTAGCTTGTAAAATGATTAACTCTTAAAAAAATAGTTAAAAGAATAAATCTAAAAGTTAAAAAAAAAAAATTTATAATTATAGTTACTTCTACAATTTTCTTCTTGTAACCAATTTTGATTGTATAATAGTAAGATACTCAAAAATATATATTTTAATTTAAGAATTTTTGATAATTGCGTTGAAAATTTTTTAAAATTATTATCTTCTTTTTTCCATCAACAGATAAACAGCTCTCAACACTTTTCGTCAGGTAGCGAGACACTGTGCTGAACTTCAGTCTTCAGTCTTAAACTGACAGTAAAATTCTTTAGGCTGATGGGGGCGGCGCATTCTGCCAGAAACGATCAAGACTTGTTAAGAACAGTGTAAAAGCCAGGCTAAGATAAAGTTGCTATCTGTTTGGGATCTCTGCAACCAAATCGTGTTAATAGAAAGCTTCATCATCATAGCGAAAAAGTATTCATTTTATGATTGCAATAATCAAGAGGGACTCTCAATTCAAGTGCGAACTGGGCGTAGTTATCTTTATTGTTGGCTATGGTCAGTGGCTACTGCGATTATTCAGATATGGATGTAAAATATATAATGTACTGTGCTAATTAGTGAATAACATTTTGCAATTGGATTAGAAACGAAAGCAGAGACATAAAATGCGCTAAGAACCTGAAAAGTAAGAGGTTTAGATTAGAACAGAAAATCTCTTTCGACTGACACGCAAACTATAAATTGCATTTTAATTCTAAAATTCACATACAAAAATAAGTAACTGATCAGCTTTATTTTAATATCTATATTTTAATGTTAATTTTGTGCTCTTGCATGGGTCAAAATCTGTATACATTTGAAATTTCTTCCCACACATAATGGGACCATTTAATGATTAACTGAACTTAACTCAACCACAAAACTGTAGCTGGCGGTGCACATGAAGCCAATTAAAGGCGCTTTCAAGACGAACCACTTCGAACTGCAACTGCAAGTGTCATAAAATTTAATTTATTTAAATTAAGACAATGGCAAATTTGCGTTTTTAATTGCCAAGTGGCATTGTGCCGACTTGCAACACACAAGATCTGAATATGACACACTGTGTTGTGTTCATTACAACAATATTATTTATTTCCTGTGCTCCGAGTGAGTTCCCATTTAAGGAATCAACTAAGCGACTTATAATATATTTTTCAAGGGAAGAACAATTAACACTTTTATTTATTTTATTTATTAAAAAAAAAAATTTAAATAATAATACAACATAAATAATTTTAATGTTTAGTTTATTAAATGATCGGTGTTGAAAGTGTAAAAAAAATGATATTAAAAATTAAAATTTCTGACAATAAATTAACATACCAAATTGTGTTCAAGAGTCTAGAACTCTCCTAACTATGGTCTCAAAAATCCAGCTGCTTCTGGTGCAAATCCAAACGAGATTTTGGTTCGTCGCCTTTTGGCAATTACAGGCGTTAGTCGGATTCAGTTGCTGCTGGGAGATTGAAGATGTGAAAAACGAAGGAAATTGTTTAACTATTTTATTTTTATAACAATGGCTGGCAAAATTGTGAGTCGAGTGTGCCAAATGGCAGACAATGGACGCAAAATGAACAAAGCCAAAAATGCTTTGGTGAATGCAATAAAAATTAAATAAAGTCATCAAGTCTATTTACAATTTTTCGAAATTGTTTCATTCTCTTCACAGTGCATTGTCAAATGGTGCGTGCAACGGCAGAGGCAGAAGCAGCGACAGTGACGGAAGCAGAGGCAGAGGCAGCGACAGTGGCAGCAGCAATCGATGTTGTTGAGTAATTTAGTTGAAGCCGAATTCAAACTGCGAACTGCAAACTGCGACCCAATTGACCTGGTCGCCCACAAGCGTTTCCAGGTGCAAAAAAGAAAAATACATGTATATATTTGAACTGAAAACCGTTTTTGTCTCTATCGGCGACATGTGATTTATGATAGTCGCCCTTTTCAGGTTTTCAGGCTGTTAACAAAACTATATAGATACCCTCGGAGTTACCAACTGCTCGCAGTTGTGCATTGTGTAGGCGTCAATGCACTCGGACTTGATGCCACTCGAGGCTGGCCCACACCTTTCCAAGTATTCCATGCAGCATCATTATCATCATCATCAGTATCATCATCGTCATCGTCATTGGCCTGTGGTCATCCTCATGCTCATCATCGGCATTATTACCTTTATCATCCCCCAGCACAATGCTGTCTGTTTGACCAACGCACTTTTGGCACGCTTCCTGCCCCTAAACCTGATTCCATTACTCTACCCATACTTCTGGTGCTCATTCCCTTTTGCTTTCCTTTGACCCCTATGCCTATGTATAACCATAACCATAACCCTGTTCTTTGTTCGAGTGTTGTTACCGATCTTAGCGCGGGTGTTAGCTAGGCAACCCCTGCCCCTCTACTCCTGTCTAGTCTCATCTACCTCAACCCCAAAATTACAACCGCTACCCCGAACTGCTGTCCGCTAAACGTTTCGTTTAAGGCGTCTCTTAATTTCTAGAGTGGTGTGCCCTCAACGTACTATGGGCAAATTATCTAAATTTCTATATTAGAAATCTTTTAAAAATAAAGTTGACTTTTTGAATTAATTGTTTTAGTTATTTGAAAGCTAACCATTTCTTTTAAAAGTGATTTTCCCTACAATTTGCATTTTCTATATTACAAATTTTTAATAATAAAGATGACTTTTTGAATTAATTGTTTCAGTTATTAAAAAGTGTTTTTCCCCTACAATTTCAAGTCTTCATGTAAAAACTTTATAGCCAAACTTCCGTTCGGATATCTTTAGATTTACGATGATGTGTCATGTGGTCCACTAATCCAGCGGCTTTGCCCATAGTGCAACGAATCTATCTTTTTCTCTTCCCCCATTAACTTCTCTCGTGCTCTCTCTCTCTCTCTCTCTCTCTCTCTCTATCTATCTCTCTCTCTTACTGTGTTGATTGATCCTTATCGCGATCGCCTTTATTTTTATTGTGTAATATCATATGAAAAGTGCTTTGTCATTCTACGAGAACTCGCCTCGTTTTAACTAAATGCGAGGGTGTTCTTAGGGTCCCTTAGGGTCCCCAGCTCCCCCCACACTCTTGAAATTTTCTTGTTGTTCTCAATGAAATTTATTATGACATTTGGCGCGTGTTGAAAGGTTTTAATAAGCGGTCTCTGCCTAAATGTCTGTGTGTGTTAAAATCCGGATTAGTTTAAGAGTTGGGGAATTTTGAGTACAACATGTGGTAAATGGTAATAGAGATTGGTTAGAACTACTGGGAGGCTTTTACAAGGAAAACAAAAAGGCTTCTCCTGAGGGATACAAAGAGTATTAAGAGGCGTGGATGAATTATGAGAGATAGAGCCTCCGAAATATTATTATTATTAAAACAGATCGCACCCAAATTGTCTTGAAAAATACAGACTATTGAAATTTGCAATTTCGGATACTTTAATACTCTCAATTATCATAGTTATATAAACATTCATTAATCATAATTATTGAATAATTAAATTTGATCTAGCAACATTTCCTAAGACAACAAAAGTTGTAAATGTTAATCCCATAAATCCACGTTTTAAGTTTTGAATTGAAAAACGTGTAATAAAAGAATATAATTCACGTTATAAAAATAATGGACATATTTGACGGCACAAAAATCTGAATAATTATAAGAACTTATTTCTTTCTCTCCTTATACATATAAATATCTCCCTTTCTGCTTCTCTGTCAATCTGTGTACTTTCCCATTCTCGCAGTAACTCTCCCTTTTAATCTTCATAGTCTCATCGCCATTTCAGTGCATCTGCATGTTGAATGACAATGAAAAATCGACATAAAAATGCCGAACACAAAGAAAAACATTTAAATTTGTTGTAATAAATTGCGACTGTAAGAGCAACAACAAAAGTGCAGCGCGAGCAAAGCGTAACCACAATTGGCAGCAGCGCAACAAAAGGATTTTTAACCTGGCCAAAAAGACGTTGGCCAACAAAAATGATTGCAGTTCATAACCGCAGCAAACGCAACTCAGAAGCGAATGCGATTGTGAATGTGAATTCGATTTCGAATGTGAACGTGAATGTGAATTTTTGTCGTTTCGTTGATGTTATATATGCGTGTAATGGCTTCCTTAAAGCCAGCCGACAACAACTACAACAACAACAGCATCAGGAAGATGAGGAGATGAAAAACTTGTAGAGCCTCCATGATCAAAATCAGGCAGCCGACAGTATCTTGGCAAGGCCTCAAAGTCAAGGTAAAATGCTGAAACGGCTGACGAACAAACAGCCAACCCGACAACCATTCCGACCAAGTCAAGAAGTGAAGCTGGCCATCATGATGAGGTTGTCAACACAGCAGGCAACTGAAACTGAAGCTGGATAAGTGGAACCGAACCGAACCGGGAGCTTAGCAGCCAATTTTGTAGGCAGTGTCAAAGATGGGCGAACTCCATATTAATTATGAGTTTTTCATGTACCCTATAAAGCCAAGAGTCCTTCCGATAAGTTAAGGCAACTTGAAGCATCACATTGTACATACATCTTCTGATGGAACAGATTGCAGAAATATATTATTCTTTTATCAAATGAAATAATCTGAAGTTGTTGGAAAAGTTAATTTTTTTCTTTAAGATGTTGGGTATTTATTTGTCGTTATTTAAGTTATATTAATTTTATACTTTGTAGTAGTTTCTGTAGTTTTCCGTTGGAAAAGTGCTGCATGAGTTGCCTGACAATTGTCACTGCAAAGAAGCAAAAGAAGTTCAAGTTTTTGCCATTAAAATGATTAAATGCTTTGGCTTATGCTTAGGCATAACTAAAATGGTAACTTCTCAGGAGCTGCCAAAGGAGTTTTTGGCCCAATGGCAATGCGTGACTTTTCGCAGCAAACGTAATCCAATAATTTTTAATTAAAACTCAACACTCGAGGCAAACAATTTTTTCCAGATAAACTGTCATTATGAGCCGTCAATTAATTTAGACGATGCTGTTTGCCGTTTGCTGCTCCAGCTTTAATGATGATCATCAACAACGTAGAACCACAACAGAAACAACCACAACAACGATAACAACTGATTCAACGACGACGACACTAAATGAATATTGATAAATGGGGCGTTGAAGTGGGCGTTGAGTGTTTGCTATAAGGCAGCTCGCAGTTCGCAGCTCGCATCTTCGTAGAACGACAACTTGTAGAACGACAACTTTACTTGCTACACAATTTCTTTTCGCATACTCTATAAAAAGGGTATGTTATAATCGAATCTAGAAATGATTGGATCTGCGATATTTAAATAGAATCATCTGTGAAGATTCTCAGAACATTAATTTTGAATACTAAATTGACTCAAGCCAGTTATACATTACTCTATATAAGATTTATATGATTATTTTAGAAACAAGTCTATTTGATAATGACAGCCGAACTTAATTTTTTGGTATTTAGAGATTTGAAGGAAATGACTGAAATTCTTTCAAGTTAATAAATTGAATCTTGAATTCCAATTGTATTTTATATAATTTACATATATAAAATGCTTTGTCCTTACTGACTGATATATCACAGTCATAGCCAAACCACATGTTTGAGAGACTTGAAATTTTTTTTTTTTAAATCCGCATAATTTTTCGTATGGATATTTTGTTTTTAATTCCACCTGCAACCCAAAAATAAAAGACTTTATGTAAATTGCAATAAATGCAAGCTTGCTAAGCAAGCATTGAAAACGTGTGCCTGTGTCCGAGCAAAGCGAGGACGCAAGAGCGGGCCCTCTAGTGTATATATATAATGTATAAATATAATGCAATATAAATATCAAATATATTTAGAAATCTCATCTTTGCCAACTTTCAGTCAAAGTGTAGGGTAAAGCATATACATTCTTTTTTTATCTGCTCCTTTTTTGGCTTAATCGCTTTGAGAGCTGACAATACTAATAACTGATATGAAAATAACAGCAATCACTGGCAATGGCAGTGGCCGTGGCTGAGAATTGTTAGCAGTGTGAGGCAGAGGGGAGAGTGGGGGGTGGGGTGGGATATGAGTAGAATCTTAACAATGGAACTGCAAGTTGTGCATAGTTTTTAAACAGAGAAGAGAAATTAAAGCACAAATTGCTACCGCAATCACTTCAAAGGGCCGTCAACTTCAATCTGGTAGCCAAAAGATTTGCGTTGCGGCACAAAGCCAAAGAGACCAACACACACACACATCCATATACACAGTGGCAATTCCTATACCAGCAGCACACACATCCATCAATTTCTGACGCTTTCATCAAGCGGCTGCCTCCCGACGACATTTGCCACAATGGCAACTTGCAACTTGGGGCAACGATGTTCTCTCTGATTATTGCTTGCCACTCGAGGACCGAAACAACTCGACTCTTGGCCATGGCAATGGAATTGCGATTGCGATTGGGACACACGACTTGGGGCTTTGCGCATTTAAATTGTCGGCAGGATCCAAGCGTTTTGCGCTAATATCCACCAAAAAGCCTCCTCTTCGTCGCTCCTCAGAGCATTCCAAGCTTCTTCTCTTCACCTCTCTTTTTTTCCTCTCATCTCTCTTTGATTTGTCTTTTATATTAGGTGCTTTTCTTCTTATGTGCCGTTTCTGTTGTTCTCCGGCATTGACATCTTTTCGTCAAAGTCAAATCATTCATTTTGCCGCATCAAAATGCATAAATATTTGGCCTTTTCGCTGCTGTTGTTGTTGTTGTAGTTGTTGCATTCAGTTTGTTTGGTCCATAGATTTTGGCTTGAATTGCTTGTTGATTGTTGCGATTGTCTCGGACTCTTATACTGTTGTTATTGTTGTTGTTGGTGGATGCCGTTGCCAGTTGTCAGTTGCCGGCCGCCATGGCCAAAATTTAAATCGCTAGGCGCAAATATTTCAATAGGGTTGCCAATTTGTTTAAAAAAAAATTAAAATAGACTGAAATATGTTTTTTTCGGATTTTGATTATTTTTTAAAATTTTATTATTGTTTAGGCGGTATCTCTAGAAGTTGTCAATGCAATGGTAATTTTATTACATTTAATACTTAATTAATGTAGTAATTGGCATGTAGCGCACTCATAAATGTCGTTAATGTATCAAGCAAATTAAATTGCATTCACAGAGTTTTTTTTACATAACAATGTACCATATAATAAAGTGAAGGAACAAAAAAAACTTTGAACTATCATAACTTCGTTAAAACTCAACCGATTTTCAAGCAGAATGTCAATTTTTTCATTATTTGGCCTCTAATTTAACTCTGCATTTAAATGATTCTCATCCAGAATTTTTTTTTTTTTTCGAAAATCATCCAATTTTCAATTAATACTCCTTTATATTTTTTCAAAAACTTTGAACTCTCATAACTTCGTTAAAACTCAACCGATTTTCAAGCGGAATATCAATTTTATTATTATTTGGGCTTTAAATTGATTCTGCACTTAAATTATTCTCATCAAAAAAATTTAATTTTTTTTCGACCAACCGATCGAAAATCATATTTACTGCTTTGCAATAGCTCGATAACCCTGTCTTACTAACCGCCGTCTTTTGTGCTGTGCGATGATGAAATGCCAAATCCGCATCCCATCAAATGGATCGATGCTAATGCCCTCTCCAGAAGTCTCCCCAAGACCCGGCTACTGTATTCCGCAGCAGACTCTCTCCCCTCACCCTCTCATCTGCCACATTGAAGATCGCAGTCGAGAATCGGCATTGCTTTGAACGGACAAACAGCCGGCGATTGGCGGTGTGCACAATGCCATCAAAATTTAAATAGCAAACAACCAGAATCTTCACAAAAAACGGAGAGAAGAGGAAAGCAGAAAGAAGAGAGTAGTAGGAGAAGAGAGAAGAGAAAAGATACCGCTGCATTCCCTAATGTCTGCGACATTTTTTTCGTTGGCCAAGAAACCGACTGAGATTGTGGAATGTGAGGTTAGCTGGATGCAATTAGGTAACGTTCAAGCTATGCGGGTCTGAGTTAACGGTAAAGCTAAAGTCAGCATTGAAGCGCCCCAGACTGAGTTCAAATGAATGTCAAGGTCATAAGGGAAGGAGAAGGGGAAGTTTGTTAACTGGGCAACTGCAAAACTGCACTCAGAAAAATTTGCCAGTTTAAAATTAGGTTAACTTGTAAGATTAGTGTGAATAAGTATTTTGAAGTAAAGTATGAATAGATCTTAAACACATCCTATGACAGCTACATGATTTAATACTTCCAAGTGAGCTGTGAGATTAATTAAGCTTCGACCATTTTTATACTTGCAAGACTTTTATTTTGTTTTCAATAAACAAATTTTATATATTAATATATGAGATTGTTGTTACCTAGAGATATACAAATTTTGGCTTTGCGATAACTTTTAAGAATATTTTTGTATTCAGTTGTTGAAATTTCGAATTAATTATTGTTTTGATATCGCTTTTACCTGAATATCCCCTGTTTAGGTACGAAATGCTTGATTTTTTTCTGAGTGTGGTAAGTGAAGTTGGGTGAACTCGTATAATTTGAAAACTGAGCTTTATTGATTTATGTGTTGGGTCACAAAACCCACAATTATTGGACTGTGAATCGCAGCGAATGACAAAGATGAAAAACGAGCTCGATGCGCGGCTATGGAAATGTGATAAGCTATAATTAAGCGGCTAAAAAGGATGCGACTAACTTGGCCAACAAAGAGAGAGATTTAGCCAGAAAAACGAGGGGCGTGTTATATGCTAAACAACATGCAAGGGGCGTGGCACTGTAAGCAAATTTAATTTATACAATATGCAAAGAATTAATTTGTATTGAAAGCTGTAGCAGCCTCAGTTTGCAGTCTTTCCCTGAATGCAGTCTGTGGATAGTTGTTGTTGCTGTTGTTGCATGCCCCAAAGTGGGGCGTGACTGCCGGCAGAGCATGGCATTTCAATTGGGCAGCAAGGTGGCGCCCCAACTGGTTCTTGAATTTCAATTGACCACACCATCAATATCGCATATCATACTCGTATTCCTTGTCCGAGATCCTTTGCCCGAAACGGAAATATTAATAATAATTTTCATGTCGACGCAACCACAAAATTGTGTACAAACATGCAATATGTCATAATATAGTATTTTCAACCGAAACGAACAGAAGAACAAACGAATAAATGTAATCGATCAGGTGTCTACACTCGTTGACCAACAGCTACAGCAATTGACAAACAAATAATTCATAAACATAACATATATATTTCAACTCGGTAGAAAATTAATTTGCCCGCCAACAAGTCAACATTGCTCATATATTTCCCCTCACCTGCTGTTCATTATATGACGTGTTGACATTCGAAATGACAACAACAACAACAAACTACTATACAACTGACTGTGTTACTTGTGCTGTCAATCATTTGGGGTGTTTAGAAACAACTTTTATTGGTTGTGCCAATTATTCATATTGTTCCATTGAATCGAAACGATTCGAAACTGTTGAAATCAACTGACAGCTGTACTTGTTAATGGGAATATTTCCTTTGCTTCAACTACAACTACAACTTTGAGTAGTTGTAGTTGCAGTTGTTTTCCCTTTCCCTTGGCCTTTATATCCGTTACCTAAAGTCACGCGACCAGTTTATCGTTTTAACAGGAATTTAAAAATATTGGTAATATCAATAATAAACTCAGTGTTTTTAAACATAAAACAACTTTGATAGTTTTCAGATTGATTAATTAATCTAAAGTCACTTGATGATTAAATTATTTGATCAGAAGCGATACTTTGCAAGGGGGGAAAACTGATACGCTTGGCGGAACTGTAAGATTAGCGTTTGGTTTTCCATTCCATTCTTCTTATCTCGACTATATATTTTATATTGTTCTAAATTTGTATTTTTTAACTTTGGCCAAGTAAAAATTTAAAGCATTAAAAAATTAATTTGAATGTAATTTTTAAATATATTATTAAGCTATTACGACCAACTACCGACGGCATTTTAGCCAATTCTGATGACAGCTTCATGGTTGTTGGCTATAAACACCTAACACACAAAGTTGCAAATTATGTTAAACAGATTATGTGCGTATTCAAATTATGTTAACGATATCTATAATTAATTTTATTAAGCAAATTAGTGGGTATTCAAATTACTGAAACATTCCGCAGAAAGTTAAAGTGTGGAACTCGTTGGTTACACTCGGTTGAGTGCGTCAGGGCAAATCTTTGGACATTGTCAAAATATTTCTGAATTTTCATCTTGAATGACTTGGCAACTGTTTTTTGGTTGCAACAATCAATCAAAATTTCAAATATAACATTTACATGGCATTCAAAATGCAATTGACTATTAAATGGCATATATAATTCGAGCTATGACAAGACATAAAAATAGAAACCAACACACACATGATTTGCATTTTCGTTACAGGATGTGTGGAAATTCCCCCAAGGAATAGAGATGAAGCATGGAAATTATAAAGAATATTTGGAAAGTTATTCTAAGAGAAATTTTTGTATTGAAATATAAAATTTCGTGCATAATAATAAATTTGAATAAAAGTTAATATACTTTTTAGCCGACGAATATTAAAAGGTTATTATATTCATTTTTAAATTTTCTATAAATAATACTTATTGTATTTCGGAAATTGGGGAAGCAAAATAAAATTTGCATTGTTTATAACTTCAACTAAACTAAACTAACTAACTAAATAATTATAGTAATCTTCAAACATTACTAAGAATGATAAGTGGTGAAGAATATTGATATTTTCAAAGAAGATTTTGTCTATAATTTTAACATAAAATAACAACATTCATAAAACAAATATTTTTATTATGAATTCAGATTACTGAAGTTCCCATGATAATAGTACTCGTATCTATAACATTAATCATCACTTAAATGTACCATTAAATGGCAGATAATGTGATGTCCTAAATGAGGCAAATGATTTGCATTTTTAAGAGGCAAATCTATGGATAATTCCCAGGAGCATTTATCGCATTTGCAGAGACAAATTGCTGGAAAGAAAAGAAAATGTATTGGAAACTGAGAGAATTGGAAAAATCATCATCAAACGAACTGCATGCAAAACGCGCATAAATATCATAAAAAAACAAAGCGTTGGTGGATAAAAAAAATGTAGTAACCGCCTGCTGTCCAATGATGACGACCAGCTAACGAGGCGAGTTGAAACCACCCCAATACAGGAGCAGTAACGGAGCCGGGAAGAGGAGGAGGAGGAGGCGCCCTATCAAAACGTGACGACGAAAGGGGTGGCAGGGACAGAACCTGGCAAGGACTGAGAAAATCCACGACAATCATTGAATCCTTATTACAGTCATTATCGAGGCGAGTTCTGTGGTTGCGTTCAATTTCATTCCATTTTTTATCTTTTTATCATCGTGGAGGCGGAGAAAGAGAGTGAGGGGTGGGGGATGAGGGATATGGGATATGGGCAGGGTATATAATTTCCAACTAATTTCAGTTTAGTTGCGCAAACGAGCGCGACGCGTGTCCTGAGGCAATTTTCAGCCTGTATCACTGCGGTCGCCTTTTGGTTTAACAGTTTGTTGTCCTCATTGTCCTCGTGAGAATGTCGTCTGCTTGTCTCTCTCTGTCTCTGTCGCCTGTCCTTTTCAAGCATCGTTTAGCGTATTAATTGTCACAAAGTATCGCATGGCGTGCCCGAGACTCAACTCGAATCCTTATTGGTGCGTCCTTATTTCACTTTTTTTTTGTGTCTACCTTTGATTGCAACGTTTATCGCCTCCAATTTATTTGTATTCGAATTGCCTTTTTCGTAGGCACACCCCCGTATTGAATTTCAATTTCAAATTGCTTTCCATCTATCCAAAGTCGTCAGCAATTCCATTTGCTTTTTAGTTAATTTGCTAAGTAAATACTCGACATTGCATAGGTTGCATAACACTTGATTGGAGACAGCTCTGTCATATCGAAATTTAGGTGTGTCTCCGATTAATACCTTTGACGACCCACTAAGGAGCTGGCTTCAAGGCAGGACTAAGATTTAGCGATTGAGTTTTAGAAGCAGCATAACATATGGAAACTTGTACTGAACATACCTCTAGTTATTTCCATTTTCATGCATTCAATAAGTGTATAATATTCCAAGCTTTACGAAAGATATAATCTTAACTTATTTGTTGGCCTAAGTTTCTCTCTGAACTGAATATATTAAATATATTAAACGTATTAAATATACTTACTAAAATATTCTCTAAAATATTAAACATATTAAGATATCGTCCATTTGATAATAAAAGCCGTTTTATTGTTTTCCATTTAATTCCATTTGAGGGAAAATTCACAACATATATTCACAAACTCTATAAATGCTAATGTATTGTTTAAGCAATAAGAATTTCTTAGTTAGCTTGTCTTTTTCGAGAGAACACATTTAAAAATTAATCGGATTAAGTATTTTACTCATTGGACTTTTATAGACGATAGTTCTTATTGATAAGCGACATGAAAAAGCTTTCATTCACAATAGAATTTGAAGGAACAGAAATTAATGCACAAATTAGCAATCAACGAGCTGTGTTATCAATGCAAAATTATCAACTCGATAACAAGACCCAACCCAAGCGATACAGGGAAAGAAAAAACCATTTATGGACTCGTCATCATTCATAGTCTGCTTATCATTCGAATTTTAACATAATTGCTTTAGAAGAAAAATGACTGAAGTCTGATACAAAGTGACCGATTGTATGTTGGGAGAGAATGTTGATATCATGCATAGAATATCAGGAATATAACAGAAAGTACATGACTTCATTAGGAAAACAGTCAGAAAGTAAAGAGTAAATAGCAGAGAAAATGTAGAGTTGCCCCAAATAAATAAAAAAAAAGAAATGTTCCACTGATAATAGTTATAATAATAATCAGACGCGTAATTCAATTCAAATGTCTTTTTGGAAAACAAGCAATTAATAAATTTCCGCTTTTTAAAAGAGGCAGAAAGTGAGAGGTTGAGTGAGAAAGGGAGAGAGAGAGAGTTGTAATTTGTTATCAATGCATAAACAAATTTATTTAGTTATTTATTTGTTTATTGATGTTTACGCTGGCACCTTTCACAAGGTGACGAGGAGTCCACATCGGTGTCACATCGCCTTGTCTTTATCTTTCCCACTCATATAAATAGTAAATATTGAATTTCTCGGAAATGCAGCGCCCCAATAAGAACGATTTATAGAAAATAACGAATGCAAGACAACTCAATAATTGTATGTGCTGTGTATTCAGTGAGTGCATTTCTAACGTCACCTGATTCGATAATTCCTAAACGGAAATGCCAGAACAGACTCAGTCCAAAGTTTCATTCGTTTCGGCCATTTTGTATTTTTCTCTGAGATTTTTGCATTCTACATCTTTCCTTATTTATTCCCTTCCCCTCTCTTCATTGCTTTTTTACGCAGTTGTCATCCACAGGGGCCCTTGGCTCTTGGCAGGCCAATCAATCAAGTTTTTTGCTGCCTTTGCTTTTGAGGCTTTTGCATGCGACAAGATGCCGACAAGATGGAGGCATCCATCGCAACATAAATATTCAAGTCCCCAACTCAAGCTAAATAAAAAAGTTCAAACCCTATAAAAACTGGACATCCAAGACACACACTCGAACAAATTTACATTGCAAGGTGCAAAAGACGATGAGGCTACAAAAAAAAAACTGCAACTAAACGAAGCTTATACACACTATTTTTAAACTTAATCTAATTCTTGAAGTTTTACTATTATACTGTTTATATACAAAAATATTCATAAAAATAAACGATTATTCCAATTCTTAAATGTTGAATTTGTTTAATTGTATTAATATGGTTGATAGATCGAGTGAAAAATATAACTATTCATCTATATTTAAAATATGTATACGTTTAAATAAATATAAAAAAAAATATGTTTCGCTAACTAACAATTTCAATTATAAACAATTTCTAAGAATCTATAATCTTGGAATCTATTAAAATATCAACTTCAAAGTGAGCTGTCAAGGCTTCCAGCTTACAGATTCCTCTAACTTATTAAAACTTTGGAAGCTGAAAAACCCGACAGCTCACCGTAAAGTTAAAATTTTTTGTTAATTAGGGAATCGAACCTGGGAACTCACACAATACAGTTTGATATGTCTATATTTTATCTCGCTGTGATATGAAGTTAATCAAAATTTGACAAGCCTAATGTTAAATTTATAATACTCTCTTCTTGTGCAGGTGTAAAATGAGACTCAAACGTGGCATGCAACAGCGTTGACAAACTGTACGCCACTCGGGCCAGCAACAACTGAAGACGTTCTTCATTGGACAACGCTTCCATACGATTCTGTTTCGATATGTGCTTGTATCTGTATCTGTATCTGCATTCTGTAGTTGCCACTTTTTGCTTGCCACACAGCATCTTCAGTCTGAAGCCTGACATTTTCTTAATTTATGCGTTTTACGCGCTCGATATGCAATTTTGTCGTTGATGTTGTTTCTTGTTGTTCTAATGACAAGTCTGCGATACATGTCCGATTCCCCAGCTGCTTTGTAGGAGACTCTCAATACCATCCTCAAGTGGACTTATCTTACCTGTGCCTGTGCCCGGTATGCCGTTTATCTTGTAATATTTATTATGCCTAATGTAAGCAAAAATAATTACATAAATAACATTTAAAATGCAAAATTATCCCACGATAACATTAAAACATCAATTAATGTTGTACACAAGCAGTTACCAGCTCTTTATAAGCCTTAACTTTTAAAACATCTATTAATTATCGTACACTGCGTGAAAGATGTATGAATACCGAGAACAGGACGCCACCTGTTGTTGGGACTCTTTGTATACTTTGTCTTTACTTAAATACATGGAAAATGTTAGTATATATGAGACGAGAAAGAATAATAAATATAGAATAGAGATTATTGAAATATGATTCAGATTTCATAAGATAAAATTTAATATGAAATGGAAAATGCTTAAAATTATAACATAAGAACACATAATGTAAGTCTTTAGACAATCATATATAGACTTTGGGAAAACAATATATTTTATTTATTTTATATTTATTAGATTTCTATAGTTTCGATAATAAGTATCATCATAATTTTTTATTTTAATAAATTCCTTATGAATAAAATTTAAAATAAATATATTTGAAAATAAATTGGAAAATAAAAATGTTGGTAAACTTAAAGAGGGTGAGATTGAAAAGTTTTATTGTTTGCTTTTTAGTGGCAATATTCAAATGACCCTCATAACAATTATGCGATCAATTGACAGCCAATGCAGTAATGTTCAAATAAAACAAGCAACCGCAGATCTGAATTTGTTCGGAGCCAATTAATTAATTAAACAGCCGCACACCCACACACCCACCACTGGAGAGGGCCTGCTTTTACATAAATGAAATGCAATGAGAATTTATGACCGCGACTCGACGAATTTGTCAAAGCACATCGATAGGCAGCAAAGTGGAGGTGACTCTCTCCCCCTATCCCTTCAATTAGTTCCCACAACATTATTTCTTTTCTCTTTTTTTATGCAATCCAAATGGATAATTGTAACTGACGCCCAGATGTGCGCAAAAGGTTCCACAACAAACGGCGACAAACGGGCGACACTTGGCCAAAGGGAGCAATTGAGGTCACCAGAGGCGCAGACAGTAACAGGGGGCGGGGGAGAGAGAGAGAGCGAGAGGAAAGAGTGTGCGTAGCTGACTCGAAATCGATATGGATGCGACTCGAGTTTGCTAAGCTAATTATTCAATTGAAGAACGTTTAATTTATTTCAATATAATCGAATTGAAAGATCGGAGGAGCTGAAATGACAATAACAACAAAAACACAGAACTGGCGCTCCCACGAAAGTCAAACAAATTCATTTAATGTTCAGTGTTTAATTGTTGATACCAAACGCACTCAAAGGGGTTTAATGCGACTCAGCAGTGGCATACGCAAAGGGGAATCAAATTATTATAAATCAATTTTTGTATTAATAAATGAACCTTTTCAAAAATCTTATTAATCTAAAAGGCTCATTTTAGTAATGTATTGTCTATATTATTATGAATTTATTTAAAATAAATATTGTTGAATTTCGAAAGGCTTTTTGTTATCTTATTTTTCCCTTAGATAACCCTCTGAAAACTTTTGTTACGCCGGCTCTGCTTGGCGCTTTCAGTGAATTCGCCGCCTACTTGAAAGGCTGCAAATTTAAATTTGATTAAAGAAAACAACGGAAATTCAATTGCAAAGTGAACTGAAACCATTTAAAAGCTGCATTACTGTGAGTTACTCCTTAATTCAATTATAACAACGAGCTGGAAATTGCTGGGAAACTCTACTGTTGATACGTACCAGAAAGATCGCAGCTGTCAGCGATATATAATTTTAATTTTGGACTGAATGGCATCGATAAGTTGATGCTCACATTTCCAATCATCACATCAAATAAAAGTTCTCATATTTCCAGAATTTCGTCACCATTTTGGAGCATGTTCAACCCATGTTCTAAGATACTTGAAACGCACTTTGCACCTCCTATCACATATTAATATATTGACAAACATTTATGATAATTTTAATGCGAAAACAGTACGCATAAATTAATTATGAGTGCGAACAACTGACAATGGAGGTCCAAGTGAGCACTCGTAATCGTAAATGTTTATTAATTTTTTCTGTTTCTGTTTCTCTGTGTTGACCAACAAAGCGATTAAATATGTATATATGTATCTATGCACTTGCCTATAAGCGAGAGAGTATTACTAATGTATTAACGATCAAGACAAATGTGTCACCAATGAAAACAACAACAGCAACAAAAACAACTTGTAACAACAACAACTTTATAAGTATAACAAAAACAGGTCTATATTTAAGTGGCAATGAGGCAAAAACCGTAACACGGCCACACAACATGACACAAAAATTAATAACAGCAACGACTTTTATATCTGTATCTACACACCCAAAGTATCTGTATCTTAGCTCTACATAAGTGTTTGGATGTGTAGTAAACTCATTAAATTTACAATAATGCGTACAATAACTAAAACACGTATTAAAAATCAAATAAAAAGCAAATGAAAAGATGTCACCTTATGGTTAGATAAGTGGGAAAAACGTTGGAGATAATGGAGTAAGAGGAGGGTGAGGAAATTGTCTGATAACTTCGATAACTTCGTACATATAATTATTTACTTTTAATTAAATTACGTGAAACAAAGTGTGCAGTTAAGTGGATTTGTTGTGGAAATTAGAATTGTTAAAATGTACCAAAATCAGATAGATAGATATACCTAACTCCCTTTCTCCCCCCACCCACCACGCATCCCCAAATATGTTGAACATAAATTCATTAATAGCATTTACGCTGATAACGGAGGGGAATTTTGGGGAGGTGGAGAGGAGGGGAGAAAACTGAGCTTATCAGCGGAAATTCAAGTTTTGAATTTAATAATTTTTGGTGTTGCGCAATGATAAATGTTTTTGTGTGTGCCATGAATCAGTTTACAATTTTCAACTTAATTTGAAAGGGAAGTGAAGTAAAAAGGGGAAGAGAGAAGAGTGAGAAGTGTTGTGGCACACGCAACAAGCAAACAAGTATCGAAAAAATAAGAGGAGAAAATGAAAATAATAAAGGTAGCCAGAATATCGATTCAGATACGTGATCAGCGCATATTTATCGCGACATCTGCGCAGAGTTGGCCATTAACAGGCCCAAAAGACGCGAAGACTTTTAGGCTGTAATGAGGCCACAGATGTTGAGATAGCAGCAGCTAGACACAGCTACAGTTGGGTGGAGGGTCAAGAGGAAAGGGGAGTTCTTGCAGGAGTAGAAGAACACTTGCAAAAAAATCAAGATTTCCCTTCTTTAAGAGGGGATACTCACAAAGTCCACAAGCTCGGACTTTTTTATATATTTATTTATTTTTAAATTTTAAGAATATCATATTTTCTCACAAAGTCCACAAGTTCGGGCTTTTATATAATATAGCTGTTATAATATTAAATCTATGTACGACACATACTTAATAATATATTTTAATTTTCAAATTTTTATAAAACGGAATAAATTCAATTATAAACGTACCAAATTTTAAGAATATCATATTTTTTTGAGTGTAGGTCTTCTGACTAGATTCACAGCCTTGATATGGTAAGCACTCAAAAGTGAGCTGCACTTGGCTCTCTATGCAGAGCAGCAGCTCCAGCTTCAGCTGCAGCTCCCACTCCTTCTCCTATTCTCACTTCCACTCATGCTCCTTCTTCTACTACTACAATTCCCAGTTCCCAATCCTACTCCCACTCCTACTACTTTTAAGATCGCAATCGCAATCGCTATCGATTGCTTCGAAACGCGTGCACGACCTGTCAAATTGAATGTTGGCGCTTTTTCTCGTGCACTCATTATGATTATGACGCTGACTTGGGATGGGTTGTTTTGGTTAAACACAACAACGTATTTAGTATACCGCAATTGGGTGCAAAAAACTGGTGCAAGGAATGCTGTTGGCTGTAAGCTGCCAAAAAGTGAAAGAATGCAAAGCAGACAATTGATACAAGAATGCAATGAACTGAGTATTTCAAAATGTTGGTCATACTTTCAATATTTAAAGTTCAAACACAATTTGTATCCATAATTTACAATGCCGAGAGAAAAATATTTAACAAATTTATCAAAATAAATAAGTTGAACAATGTGCATCGTACATTATTAATTTAAGAGAATTGTTGGTATATTTAAATCTGTGAAGTTAATTTTATAAATGGAGGCGTACAGCTAACTATTTTTATAAAATCTATATTGCCTTCCATCTATTAATAATAAAAATAATTTAGCATTTGCTCTTATTGTTTCCTAACTTAGTCATTAATAGATTCTTCTCATAAACTTTTTTAAAGCCAATTTTATCAGTTCAACACCAAGCCATTGGCAATGCCCTCAAATTGTCATTGTCTGCAAAGCTTCATTATGAAACGATTTGCCACATATTCAGATAATTTTCATAAATTCTAGCATAGTATCCATCCATTCATTCAACTTAAAAAGCAATGGACCAGTGTCTAATTGGCGCTCGACTCTATGCGCCAATTAATACAAGCCAAACATTTCGGATTTTTCTTAGCTACACAGAGAAGGTAGTGATGAAAGAGAGGGAAGAAGAAAAGAGAAGCGAAGCGAGTATAAAAATGCTTTACAAGTACACAAAAGTGTCATTCCATCACTCACTTAAAGTATTCATCCATTAATTGCCCGAAAGCCATTGCAGAACGTTGAAACGGGGGGACAAAAGGACAGAACGGGACAGGACAGGACAGTCAAAAGAAAGGACAGAGCTTCAACTGGTCGCCAACTGACGCCAGTGGTAACAACAACAAACACAACAATCACAACAACTACAACAACAATGTCGGCAGTCGACTTTCAAGTACAAAAGGCGGCAGCCATAATGCAAAGAGCTCCAACTTTAAGTTCTGAGGCTGCAGGGCAATTACCATGAGTCGCAATTTTACAGCACTTGACAGAGACGAGAGAGAGAGACGGAAGAGAGAGTGAGAGAGAGGGAGGAGAGACGTGCGGGGAGCAGATTTAAATCAGCACAAAATGCGACTCTTTTGCTGGAGATTGGCTGAAGCCTTGACAGGCGCACGTTGACAGTGCGTTTGACAGACAGACATCCAGACAGACATCCAGACAGATGTCCTGACACACATCCAGACAGACAGAGAAAGAGAGCGATATAGCAAGGCAGAAAGAACGACGATGCTTCTGCTGCTGGTGATATTCAAAGTAATTGCTTGAAAAATGCAATAAAAATGTACGACAAAACAGAGTAAAGAAACCTTGAATTAAAAGTGCTCGACACCAGACTACCCAGCGAATAAGTCCTTCAAAAAATTAACGACGGTTTTTAAATATCAAGAATATTCGGTAGTCATTTTATATTATTAAAGCAAAACAACTTATTAGACAAAACTAAGAAAATTCAAAAATGGTTCCATTATCTGTTCTCCAATTTTAGAAATTGTATATCTCTATCCTTAAGAATAGATATATTCTTAAATTAAAAAAATAAAGAAATTGGTTTTAAAACTGAAAACTGTTTGTTCATGCAGACTTTAGCTTTATAGCTTACGAAAGATGTTAAGGCTGCTTACAAATATAAATACTTTATAAGGTCTGCACCAAACTATTATAGTCCGACACCACGATACAGGGTATAATAAGAGAGAAGGAAGAGAGATCGTGCAGTCAAAGAAGGGAGAATAAACAAGCTGACAACTGACGGCTAAAATGGTGGAATCTGGTAAGGGAACGCCTGAGTATGTGAAAAAGTACAATTGTTATGGTGGCATAAACTACGAGTATACGAGTATACTCATAAGACGATCCCTAAAACCAACAACAACTGAGGTAAAGCTCCACCAGATTCTGACATGAAGCAAATGGAGCGCAGTGATTGGATGCATATCAAAGTAGACAGCCGGGAACAATGAAAGACAACGATTCATACCAGAAGAAAACAACAACAACTACAGTCCACAGTCTACAGATCCACATCGTATATCTCTGTGGAGTTTGTGACTGTGACTGTGACTTGCGGCTTCTTAACATTTTGAGTAACGCCTTTGGGGCATACGCAAAAGCCTTTAGGCCATGTCATTCGCAGTATGGAGTGGACAATGTCTTGGCTTGGCTTCTGTCACCAATCAACATGCACCACAAATTAGAAGAGGAACTGGAGAAGATTGAAGAAGCATTACAATGGAGAATACTATAAGAAACATGTTGAAATAACAACCTACATACTCTCTTACTAGAATCAATCGAGTTAAAAAAAGTAATTTAGAGTTTAAACAGAAAACTGAATTACATTTTAAATTTCATTTAACTATGAAAGTTTTAAACCATTATTCACATATTTTATTATTTAAAATTGGAATATGTTAAAATAGCAATAAAATATAACATTGATTCTATAAATATAAATAATCCAATTTTAATTATATCTAATCGACAATAGAAATGTGAATAAATAAATAAATATTTAATATAGGCATTTATATTATAATAATATTAATACCCAGCTGTAAGCAGAAATTGTTCCTAATGAATTTAATTTGGATTTAATTTAACTATGAAAATTTAAAACCATTATTAACTTATTTATTATTTTAAATGGGCCTGTGGTAAAATAGCAACAACAAATTTAATTGATCCTATAAGTGTATTTAATCCAATCGTAATTATATCTAATCGACAATAGAAATGTGAATAAATAAATAAATATTAAATATAAATGCATATAATATCATTAATACACAGTTGAAATTTTTGTAAGTATAAACGTTTCCTAATTTGTATTAGTATAATATAATTTATTTAATTTAATAATATTAATACACAATTTACATTTTTGTAAGCCGAAATTTTTCTTTTCTTTTTGGTATTACTATAATATGGCACATTACTAACCTGAAGTTGAGTTCATTAGGTTCATAATAAGTATTGAATTTAGGCAATTAGCTCAGGCATCTGTTTCAAGTATCCCTAAAGGGTCAAAAACATTTTGGTGCCAGTGTAAAAGACCCAATGAGATACGCAATAAGGGGCGTGTTAATGTAACTGAAAACCGTTGAAGCAAAGCGTCAAATGAAGGCAAACAGACAGACAGCTTACATAACACTTGTGGCCAAAACAGCCAATGAACTCACGCACTCATAGTCGTAGTCTTGTCGTAGTCGCAGATACATAGATGCATAGATACATTGCGAGACTGTTAAATACTTGCAATTTTATGAGCCAGAGCGAAAAGTGAAAACAGCGTGGCGGGAAGGAAACACGATACAATGGCCACACAGTCAAGGACATGCCGCAAATCCTATACTGCAATTGGTAAACTACCTTCCCCCCTCCTTCACCGTCCCACGACCTAGATCCAAGCACAGTCTGGACGTTAAGGCTGTTGAATTTGTTCGCAGATCGCATTTGTTGCAAGAGGTCAATGAAAGCCAAAGTTCAGCGCGAAACTCGCGCGAAAATATAATCAACTTTCGAGTGAAAGTGAAACAATCAACTTCTGGCCAAAAGCCGCACACCACCACATCCACACACAGATGGATGTCCCACTGTTCTCTGTGCATTCTGAAGGTCGCCAATTTCAATCCAAGTCCCAAGTCTTTAATCGAACCTTTACTCTTTTAACGTTTGCCGACGGCAAATTTCAAAGGGAAGACAGTTACTTAAGGTTATTTAGTTTTAGCTTTAATCAATATTATATTATTTATTATTAATCACAAATATTGGATAGATTTCTTAAATGTGCCCATTCATTCATTTTAAATTTTATACTGTTAAACAAAATCAGCATTTACATTTTTCATCACAAAAATATGTAATTATAAAATTTGTTACCTGTTTAGATATAATAAAAAAATACACTTGAAAGAAAGAACATGCTTATTTAAGAAATGTCATTGAAGTTTTGAGATATTCAAGCATTCAACATGATACATTTCATATTCAAAAAAGTTTATTTTAAGAAAGTAAAACATATATCAGCTATCTATAAAACTGTAACCCTAACAGATGTTATTAGTATACATTTTATTTTTTTCTGCTACTTCCTTGCTGCTTTTGGCCAAGTTGCTTATCAGTTCACACATCCAGCACGCAATAAGAAGCAGCAAAAAAATTTCGGATTGCAATTAACTTGGGCAATTTTTTTGATTTTTAAATATTATGGGAACACGCACAGATCATACATACACACACACACACACACACACAAAGTGGAGCGGCACTTGCCAGGATTGCCAGACTGTTGTTGTTGTTGGTCTGCTTGGTTATCCGATCTGGCAGCACTGATAACAGAGAGCACACCAGCAATTTACAGTCTAAAACTGTGGCTTACTGCACTGCAACCGTTCCATAACCTTACACAATACATTTGGCCAGCTGCTGTGCGGTCTTTGCTAAGACTTGATCTTGGCCAAGACTTGACTTGGCCCAAGAGTCTGGCTAACTGGTCGCAGCTTCCGCTTAGCCACCAATGTTTAAAGCAACAACAACTGCTCGTGGCTACAATTTTATTTACGAGTCATGCGCGCGACCGTCGCCTTTTTTCCCTCTCCCCTTCTCTCTCTCTCTCCTCTCTCTCTATCTGTCTCTTACTACATGCCCCGGGCTGCATTCGCGTGTGTGCGTTCTTTTTTTATTCATACTCATTCATTCATGCTTGCTTCCTCTTCTTCCCATGGCATGCCTTGAAGCTCCTCTGGACACGCACCTAATAAGTTTTGATTAGAACTTAGCCCCAAGGGCGGGGGAGTTAATTAAAAAACGGTCAGTCAATAGAGGAGATACAGATATCGGCTATATCTCTTAGATATTTACTTTAGATTAAATATGTAGTTAATCGAGTAGTTCTAAGATATAATAGTTCATCTTGCTCTATCATGGTTCTACATTAATTTTTGATTTTGATATTAATTAAATTAAAGTTTACAGTTAAATAAAAAAATTTATATTTTCATTGATCGCAATCCATTCAAGAATCACTGCTTATTTTTTTCAGAGATTGAATTTAAAATTGCAATAAAAACTGCAGGAAACAAGTAGCATTGGATTAATCTCTAATTAAAAAGGGTCTATCAGCATTCCCTGTACTTAAAGTCAAGAAACAATATAATTTAATTATTTAATTTATTTAATATAATTATTTAAATGTTTTCGATAAATCTATAGATTTGTTTGACAATGTATTAAATCTCACATCAATCTAATTTCTCAATGTAATAGTGAAATGGATAAGTGGTAATCTTATTAATTAACTATTAATCATCCTTAAACTATTATTTGATCTTCCTGTAATAAACCTTTTTTATAATCCTTTATTTATTTTGAAATGTCAAAATAACTTAAATGTTTGATAATCATTTTAAGAAGTAATTTCTCTTATTTAGGTATTTAAAAACTTGTAATATTTGCGAATAAATATTGTTAATATACTTTACCAAAATATTTAAGGAAAGAACAAATAAATTCAAATAATATCTGATTTAATATTTTATGTCTTCCATTGCATTTCTGTTGTTACAGAAACATGTAAATCTGACTAATGTCCGATTATTTTCTATGAACTTCCCCGAGGCTAAAGTCGAGTTCAAAATAAAAAGAATATAAAATTGATATCACACCAGAGATAATGCCGAGCTACCGATCATTATAATGGGCCATCCAAATTATTTTTTTGAATGCCTGCCTGCAACCACTAAGAAACCTCAACCACTGACTTCTAGTGGCTTCTAGTGGCTCTGCAGATGGCTAACAAACTTAAACCCACACATTGAGCCAACTTTGCCAACTGGCAAACAAACTGTTGGTGGCCACGTTTACAGAGCAGGCTAAGAGACATTTTGCCTATTTTAATAAGTGGTTAAAGGCGTGAAATACTCATGGTGGTGTTGGTGGTGTTGTTCGACCAACTATCAATGGTAGCTTACAGTTTTTTCTCCTTGCAGTTGCAATGTTGCCGAGTCCGATGCTGCCTGTAAATATGATTTTTGCAGCTGTTTGTTGTCGTTTCCCTTTTCCTTTTCCCTTGTTTTTTAAGCTGCTCGACGAGTCCGTGCCACATGCCCCACGCCTGCAACGCCAATTTGAGCAGCAGCAGCCACAAGGTGAGAAATGAGATTTTAATCGGACGTGTCTGATTTCAAATGAGCTTTAATGGGGAACCCATTTAGCAGCACTTACCCAGGCTTCGACGCGCAGACTCTCAGACTCCCAGTCGTCCAGTCTCCCAGTCTCCAAGTATCTGCCTGCTTTTGGTATAGTTTATTTATTTTATTTATATGGTATATATATATTTATTTTTTAGCATTTTTTGCTTTTATTCGCAAAGGTTTTCCTCTTGTTACCGTTTTGTGCAGCTTGTGGCAATGCTGCGCGAACTTGCCTCCGTTGTTGCAATAGCAACAACATTTTTATTACATTGCAATGCAACATGAACTTGTTGGTTATGCCTCACGAGCTTTGGCTCTCCACACAATCGCATTAAAGTTATTGAAACAAAATCAATTTATGTTTAAAATTAGTGCTGTTGTTAAGTGTTGTTTTATGCTAACAAATGTGGAGTTCAGAATATATCCTACTGTTAAGTCATTACAAAGCTGACATTTCTTGTTATTTTTGACAAAATATAATGCAAACTTGATGTCTATTAAAACTTAAAATAGACAACTTTCAAATTTCAGCTTTTGTCGGAACAAACTAAAAAATTTAACGCCTCTTGGTTACTGAATAAAAATATTTCATTTTAAACCTATAACCACTGAGGTCACGCAACTGAAAATATGTAATGAGGTCCTGCCATTAAGAAGCTAATAATTTTGGGCCAAATTCATCGCGATAAACACGCAAATCTTGGCCTTTACCAGTCGACACCTTTGTATGCTCATCTTCTGGTCGAGATTTGCTCAGCCACCCAACGTTCATCTGTCTGTCTGTCTGTCTATCTGTCCGTCTGTTTGTTTGTCTGTTGCTCGGTGTCCCCTTAGGCTATTTAAGCAAATGATCAGCAATCCAATGAGCAGCCGCCAACACGCAACAAACCTTCTTATTCTTACCCTTTTGCCTGTGTGCAAAGTGTGAATTGTTTCGTGCCCAGAGCCAAAAACAAAAAAGTTGGCAGATAAAAGTGCTGGGCAAGTCAGTTGCAGGTAGCCACAGTTCGGGGCAGACTCAAAGGCAGCTGCAACTGGAGCTGATCTCTTGTTAAAAGTCCTCAGCTGTTTTTGCATACGATCGAGGGAAGTCTGAAACTGGAGCTGGATTTTTTTAACTTGCAGTTGAAGTTGGAGCTTAAGCTGAAACTCGGCAGGCGTGCAAAATTTTGAACGCGCATTCTTGACGTTTTTTCCCACATTAACTGCATTGCTGTTATGGTCAACAGCCACAGGCCTGGCTACCGGTCTTGGTTTTGGTTTTGGCCTTCTGCTCGTGGTCCATGCAAAACAGCTTGTTAAGCACTTGTGCCCACAACAAAAAACAACAGCAACAACACAGATCACCACTACAACAAAGTGGCTTATTGTGTGCCCGACTTTTAGCCAGCTTGTTCACTGTATTTCTTTCTGTTTTCTACCTTTTTTTAGCTTGAGCTTATTAGGCAAATAAAGGCAAGGTAACAATTTCAGTGCTTAAACAGCGACACGCATTATTACGATAATCAGAGATGCAGTAGGAGGAAAAGAAGGAGGAGAAGATGGAAAGCAGAAGCAGAAGGAAGAGAACAGCATCGAGATTGGATAGAAGGTGGAATATCAATATCTGTAATGCTGTGTTATCAGCAATAAGAAGTTGCAAGATCACAGATTTGATACAATATTACGGAAGTTTTTATCAACTCATAGTATTTACTAAAATCTAAATGTAGACAAAGTATATAAAATTTATCGAATTTACGAAAAGAGAGAACCGAAGCATTAATAATGGTAACAAGAGAGGAAAAATGCTTTAAATACTCTTTCTCTAAGCAAATCGAAATATATTTTGAGTTTTTCGATGTTAGTAAAAATTTGGTTATAAATTGAAAATTATATTTGAAATCCAAGTGAAATAAATGTTTTTTTGAAAATAAACTCCAACATGTTGTAGGAATTCTTTTATTTCTAATGCTACTACTTAAAGATGTATGACTTGAGCTCTTATTTTGCCAATATGT
This sequence comes from Drosophila sp. st01m, assembly GCA_018901795.1. NCBI lineage: Eukaryota > Metazoa > Arthropoda > Insecta > Diptera > Drosophilidae > Drosophila > Drosophila sp. st01m. Next base: position 321,015 of record JAEIFG010001638.1, read on the forward strand.
ACACACTTATCAATTTATTTTTTTTCTCATCTGGCCATCGAAACACAAAAAGCACATTACTCATACGCCCAGTGGCGCGTGCTGAGCTAAAAATTCGTTCAATCGAATTCTCATATTTCATGTAAAAAACTAAAAATGAAATACACACACAAATGCACACACTAATACCAATAACAAGCTTGAAAATTCAATAAAAATTGGGCAAATTGAAAATGGGAAATTCACATGGCAGCACGGAGCAGGGGTAAGGGATGGGAATGGAGGAGGGGGGTTGGTTGGTAAGGTTGCCACTCGTCGCTGACCTATCCATAAACAAATACGAATCGTAGCTGCCCCGAACAGTCGCTCATAAATATTTAAAAATTAATTTCACAATATGCTGCCAGCCAGTATTATATATTTTTCTTTCTTTTTTCTCTTTGGCAAAAGAAGCTTTTGGCCCGCTAGTCATTTTTCAATTTCATACTTAATTTTATGGCATAAATGCCAAAGTTTTATATAAGCTTGCGACAGAGATACTTAAGAGTGAGAAAGAGCGAGAAAGCAATGAAACTAGCTTATATAAGATGCCATCATATTTCATTTGTATATGTAATGTGGGTGTGTGTGTGTGTGGGTGTGTATGTAGTCGAGGTGCAAACAGAAGAAAGCAGCTGTAATTACATACATAGTACAACCGCAGTCAGGTGGGTGGTGCAAAAACCACCCAATGCTTTTATATTCTAAAACCACACACTTGCATATTTATATGTAGGAAAAGAGTAGAGGTACACTCAGAAAATCATAAATTCCTGAGAAAAGGTACTTAGTACTTAAATTTATACTTATTGACTAATCAGAATTTAGTATATAATAGAACGATTTCAAACAAACTTATTCAGAATAAATTGGAAATATTTTAGTTAGTGTAGACCTCCACAAATAAGATGGATTTTGATTACTAAACTACTAAGTTTAAGATTTATTTGTACTTTTAATAATTTGATTCAAAATGTACTTAAACTAGAGGACCCGCTTTTGCGTGCTCGCCTTGCTTGGACGCAGACCCACAGTTAAGTTTTCAGCAATATCGTAATTAAAAAATGTTTAATGGGTAATTTAAATATTATTTTAATTATTTTCTCATTTCCACACCACCAGTTTTTCACTAGAAATAAGAATATTATGAGATGTTTGTGTATTTATGTACGTATGTTTCTTTAGATCTCTTACAGGCTTGAATCAATACCAAAACGTACTTGAACTATTAGAATCATTTTAAGATTTTCAACATTGAAACAACTTTAAATGAAATTTGGTACCCCATGTTGAGTATTCCAAACTCAGTCAGATTTTGAGATCGACTGTACTTAAATACCTACTCTTTAAATACTGACATCTTGACTTTTTCTCTGAGTGTAGCTGACAGGACAGACGGCAAGAAATACCTTTCATATGTAGTACTTTGCTCCACAGTTATCGTATTTTATGTGCTTCTCCGGATATGCCCTTCTGTCCTTGTCCTGTTCCTTGCCACACACACACACTCACACACAGGTACACACACAAATTCATCCATGTGAGTCGTATTGCAACATTTTCTGCCATTTGTGCAGTTTTTCATGTTCATGTTCATGTGCATGTGCAGGATATGAAAATTTTCCAAAGCGCATATATCTTTCGCTCTCTTTCACTCTCTTCCTCTGTTACTGTCGCTCTGTCTCTGTCAGTCTCCCTCTGTTACTACTTTTCGCATCCTTTATACATAGATGTGTATGTGTATACTCTAATACATATGTGTGTGTTGCACATTCAAGTTGGGAAATTGTGCACTTACATTATCATAATGGAAATGGTTTGACTTGAGTGCCAGAGTTGTCGCATTCCGACAAAAAGTGTTATTTACATAAAATATCAATATTTTTGGAAATATTATGCGAAGTTTAGCTGCATCTAAGACAACATTAGCATTGTATCTTAAGTTACTTTTCGAAAGAATTCACTCGTTTCCCATATTAAAAAATATTTACTTAAATGTCAGGAGTTCTTAACTTAAATATTACACAAAAATGAGATCACTTATCATTTTTAGTAATGATTTAGAAAATTATACATATACTTTATAAGGGGCTATATCGACTGAGCTTGTGATGGTAGTAGGGAATATATTTATATATTGTACTTTATGACAGTTTCAAGTTTTTGAAATAGGAACAAGGGGAATATATGCAAAAAATTGACAGAACCAAAGACAAATTTAATTTTCCAGTTTTGATGCAGAATCGAAATTAATAATTAATTTGAAATTCCGCAAGAAAATCGTTTCATTTTTGACAAAGTTATGACATTTTTAAGTTTTCGAAAAATGGAAAAGGACAGTAACCGAAGAAAAAGTTTTAATGCAGAATCCAAATTGTGGGGAATATATGAAATATACGGCGACAACCCTATTTATCGCACAGTGTGCAACATTGTATTTGTGCATATGTGTATACGTAAATACGAAGGCAACGCAAAGTGGATGTTACCCCTCTCACCACATTCCCCATTTCCACGCAACTTTTAAATGCTCCTACTCCCACTCCCACTCCCACTCCCACTCCCACTATTCAACCGTTCCCCAACAGTTCCCCGTTTACCGCTCACCATCCACCCACTAGAGTATTTCTATGCCCAAGGCAGCCATTGTATTCTGATTGTGCGCCTTACGGGCTCCTAAACTCCTCACTGTGTATAGACATACACACAAAAAGATGGGAAATATTATTTTTCATAAATTTTAAAATATACCGTACGAGAGATGCCAAGTTTCGTACTCTCTGTCTGTCTTCTTCGCTCTTGCTCTCTGGATTTTATGTACCATATCTATGTATACACAGATTTGGGCAGCATATGTGTATGTATATATGTATATATATGCACACACACACCTACACCTACGCAAAATTGAGGAAAATGTATGCAACATTTTACAATGCAAAAGCCATTTACTTGCGACAGGCGAAGAATGTGCAGATAAAGGAGAGAGAGAAAAGAGCAGAGAAGAAAGAAAAAAGGAAAAGCATTCGTAAAACTTGTGCGAAGGAGAAACATGTGTGTATGTATGTGTGTGTGTGTAAGGCTGTAAACATATGAAAAATGAAAAGTCACAACTGCGGAACGAACTTAAAAAATGAAAAAAGAGAAGAAAACTTGGAAAATGCTCTACCTCGGGATATGGTCTCCTTATATATCACATTTCCTGCTATTGTATTCACAAACACACACACACACGAAGCTCCTACTTTTTATGTCGCTTTCCCGGGCGCAATGTAAATAAAAAGAGACAGGAAATGTTTGCAATAAGTATGAAAATTTCAAAAGGAAAGTGCAAAAAATTCTAAAAAAAAATATAAAAAAATGTAGGGGAGCAAGGGGGAGGAACTAAAACTTTTAAGCGAACCGTTAGGTGCGTCTATACGCCTGCTCTCACATAATAAAAATAATGGCCCACTTCGAGTAGAGCGAGAGAAAGAGAGATAAAGATTAACAGAGCGAGATAGATGTAGCTCTACATATAGTCAAATTCCGAGAGGCTATTGAACAATATCTAATACATTTTAAAAACTTTTCTGCCATCTCGTTTACTCCCATTGACATTCTTCTTTTTATGTGATCAAATCTGTTTGGTAGTAAAAACTTGAGGGAGGTTTTTATTTTTTTACTTTTTATAAATTGGGGAGTGGAACAAAGAGTGTTTGGGAGTTGGGGAGAGGGGTGGGGGGTTACACAAACACATGCATGAAAGTACACACACAATGAAAGTTGTAATGAAATTGGTTTTTTGGGGTAAATGAAAGCGATAAGAAAAATGCTTTGAATGGGTAATTGTGAGAGATTTTAGTGCACATTCAGCTTAAAATTATAAATGCTTTGCTGAAATAAACAAAATTGGGGCAAAACTTAAAATTGTAGACATTTGAAGATTTTTGCACTCGAAAATTGAATTCTTTGTAATGAATCTCTGAAATATTTCGGGTAACCAACAACTTAATTTAGTAAGTTGTAAAGTCTAGAAATTCTATTAAAAATTTCACTAAATGCTTCAATGATATATGCACATTAAATGTTTTACTTTGTCTATTGTAAAGAACTATTAAAATTGTCAAAACCCATGCTTGACTAACCGAAGTGTATTCATTATTCCACTCACTCTTAATGAACTTATTTAACAGTTAATCAACTGTTGCGAAAGCTCTTTAACATTCGCTGCACTAACCACAATTCCTATCGATTAGTTGATTTAAGCCATAGAGCTAACAAACAAAAAAAAGTATCTTAAACGTTGAAGTGCTTAAGAGAAAATAGATACAAAAACAGTTACATTTTTGGCAGCGAAACTAAAAATAAACACACACAAAGAAAGAAACACGCAAAACAGACAATGACAAGACAAAAACAAAAACAAGAAAAACTACACAGCAACAATAGGAGCAAGAAAAAGAAGACAGAGAGGACAGAGAAGAGAGAGAAGAAGAGCAGCTGGCTCGACAGATTTTTGCTAATCAATGAAATTAAAGCACGAAAAAAGAAATTACACCAAATACTATAATATAGCAAGCAACCGAGTGCTTTAAGAGTTATACTAGCCGAAGAGAAAAAGGGCAACAGAAGTTAACCGAAGGGAGAATGGAGAGGGGGGAGAAGAGCGCGGCAACAGCTAAGAGCGGCAAATGGTAAATGCTAAAGTGAAATAGTTCACGAGACGCGCCAACTTTAATGAGCGGAAATTAGCAAAGCAAAGGTAAAGATGCTGCGAGAGGAAAGACACAGCGAACTGCGACTGAAGCTTGCCGCGGCGAATTCGTTGTTCGTTGGTTGAGCGAAGCATTGAGCGAGCGAGAGAGCGCCAAGCACATGCGCGCGCTGAGCGAGAAGCGTTAATGCTATTGGCTGTCTGCAACTGTGAGACTGAAACTGAGCCTGAGTGTGAGTCTGAATGTGAATGTGTGTGTCTCTGTCTGTGTGTTTGTGTATGTAAGTGGGGAGAGCGCACATTTCCCCACCTGCCGCTGTTCAAGCATAAACAAACCATTTTGAATAAAATCAACAGCAACTGCATTTGCTACATGTGTTCGTGTGTGTGTGTATGTGTGTGTATGTGTGTGTATGTGGAACGCAAGTGCAAAGCTAGCAAGTCTCTTGGCTTCTTGTGGATGCTGCCAGCTGCATTTCTCAGTTGCAACGGGAGCAGCAGCATTGCCGCAACGCGACGTTTTTTTCCACCTCTCTCTTCGTGCGAGTGCGTGCGTGTGTGTGTGTGTGTCTGCTGTCAATGTGCGTGCTTGACAACTGCAGCAATAACAACAACAACAACAACGAAATCTGTAATTATTTTAATTTATGCGTTTATCGCTTTTTACGCTTGCCGCTGTCGCTGCCATTGGCTTCTGATTCCGCTTCTGATTCTGCTCCTCCAACCTCTTCTTCTTCCTCTTCAAGTGATGTCTGCTCTTTTGCTGCAGTTGTTTTTGCCGTTGCCTTGTCCGTTGACATTCGCATTTTGACAGGCAGCGAATAATTCGCGGTTCTGCTTCTGCACCGCCATCATCTTATTCTTCATCGCCAATTCGCCATGTCAATTTCTGTTTGTCTTTTTGTTTCTGTTGCCGTTACCACTGCTTTTTATTTCTTTATTTCTTTGAATGAATATTATTTGTATATGGTATGACTATTATTTGTATATTGTAAGTTCCTGATTTGAACTATTAAAATGCGATAAATCATAACGTGAATAAAAAGCAATTGACAAAAATAAAAATAAAATTCTAAATAAAAAACTAAAATTATGTTCGAAATTAAAAATTTGACGCAGATAAACACAAAATTTTTTCACGTAGTTTTATGGCGTGCAACATTTGTTGCAGGTATAAAAAAAAACGGAAAGTCTAACCATATCGTTATGGATTTATTGGTCCTTATTTAACAAAAATTTCGTTCTCCCTCGCACAGGGATGCGTATACTTAATTTTTTAGTTTTGAAGGTAAAAATGTAAAAAATAAACAAGAACTACAGATTTACATACTAACTTAACAAACTTTAGCAGATTTGCGTGACAATAAAAAATTAAAGTTTAATCTATACATAAACAACAGATACTAATTGCATTTTCATAAAAGGGCTCCACTAAAATCTAATGTCATAAAATACTACAAAACATGTTTCCCCTCAGCTGCATTCAATACATACATAACTTCCAATTCGATAAGAACCACCCACCCACAAATACACACACACATACAGCCCACCCACCCACACAATACACGCTTTTGATTTTAAAACCTCGTGCCAAGAAATGTGCTAAAAAGAGAGAATAAAAGAAAAGAAACAGCAAGAGCAACAACAACAAAAACGAATTCGAAGGCAGCGCGCGGTCATAAAATGCGCCCAACTCCCAAAACGACAGCGAGTCTCCAAGTCCAAGTCCAAGTTAGCAAAGTCGCAGTCGCTGTCGCTGTCGCTGCCTCCGTCGCAGTCCGCGTCGCAGTCAACGCTGCGTCGTCCTCCCCACAGAGCCACCTGCTGGCAGCGAGCGCAGAATACAACACTGACACACACACATGAAAGCTCTCACACTCACACACATGCAGCTGCTGCGCTGCCCCAACATCATCTACTTTTTTTGTGCGCGCTTGACATTTTGTGGACGTCGTTGCGAATTGTGTGTGTGTGTCTTTTATTTTCATTTTTTTATTTTAACTGTTTTTTTTTTTGCTCATATCTTCTTGCGTTTTTTTAAGTCAGTCGTTTGTCGGAAGTCAATCAAAAAGCGTGTCTCGCTCACACAGCTCCATGGTTGCCAGAGTTGCCAAGTTGCAGTCGTGCAGGGCGTGAAAAGCAGCGACGACGAAGACGGCGTCGGTTGCCGACGCCATTGTTGCAATTAAATTTATCCCGAAAACAAACAATTAAATTAAATCCGAATACGATTTCGAAGGTGCGGCAAAAAATTTTAACACGCGTGTAAGTTATGTGTGTGTGTGTTATATGTATGTGCCTGTGTGTGTGTGTGTATGTGTGTGTGTGTTAAGGAACTTGTTATAACTGCCCTCAAAGTCACTTGAGGCTCCAGACCAAACGATCTATCATAAAATAGATGAATCGATCGATTGCGTTATGTTGACATTTTCAAAACTTGTTTTACCTATTTTTATTGTTAATGAGCTCTGTGTTCCTGTCTCTGTCTGTGTGTGTGGGCGGGACAAAAAGCGCTTCGTTAAGATTTAGTTAAGAGCTCAACTCAATAACTTTGTCTTGAATACTATAGCAGCAAAAGTGAAATTAAATATTTTATTTTAAGCATATGAAATATTTTATTATTCTGAAGAAAATAATTTTAAACGGGCTTCATACATAATTTGCAAACTCTTATTCAGTTGAAAATCTATAAGTATAAGTATTATCTTGAGTATACTTAAGGTTGTAGCTATATATTGTATTCGTAGAAGAGTGGATATTTCTTTTAAAATGCGAGTAACAACAATAACAGAAGATCCTCTTCAAGATAATTGGTATAAAACAGAGAATGTTTTAAAATCCTTTGGAATTTTTGAACAAAGAGCTACACAAGCAGTTTTTTAATGAATTTCAAAATCTAAAACCCATTCTATAATTATTAAAAACGATCTAACTTTAATCGATTTTACTGACGAGACATTCCAATCGCATAAATCACAGCACAACATTATCTTTACTAACAGTTAATGAACATCCAGTGAAAAATTATAGAAACAGTGCTAAGAAATTAACAATCATGTGCATGTGTGTGTGTGTGTGGGGAGACTATAAGGTAACCGTTAACCATGTGACAATAGCAAGTTGTGTTTAATTTTAAAACACGATAAAAACGTCGCACTCCAAAAATAACGATAGTTATCAAGTTCTCTAAATAGGTGCAAATCAGTATCAAAATTTAACATAAACAAGGCCATAAGCAATACCAAATAACCAATTTTTATGAGCAATTATTAAAAATAACTGCCGCACGAGACGAAAGGGAGAAAGGTTGAAAAAATGAGAGAGTGAGAGTGCGAGAGATTGAAAGAGAGAGACTGCAACAAGTCGGACTCCTTTGAAGTGCAGGGCGACGTCTCTCAAGTCTCGCATTTGGAAATTGCTTGCTGACATGCAAAGTACATAATGTAGTCTTTCCCCACCCCATTCCTCCCCTGCACCTCCCCTTGTTTCATCGTTCCGTCCACAGCTCTCTCTGATTGATAACAATCAATGTTGTGATGGACCTGGCACTTTGGCAATTTGCCGGCAATTTGCGCTGTCGATTGATTTGTTTACAAGTGCCATTAATGTTACGTTCAGACCCCCTTCCCCTTCCCTCTGCCCTACCTACCTCTGAACAGGTGTATGTAAATGCCGCCCCCTTGTCACCGCTTCTGATCTACATTTCCATATAGACCATAGAACTCAAACCTCGTTGCACTTTTCCATATCTTATCAGACCAATTGTTGGCCTACACTCCGAGAAATAAATATGCCAATTTGTACCGTTTTGTTTTTAACTTGTAAAATTGCTGTGTACTAAAGATCTTAAGTTAAGTATGAATCGATTTTAAACTTCAATTTCTGACTGAGCATTCCTATGATGGCTATCTGATATAGTTCTCCGATTTGAACCAAACTTAGACAGAATATTAAAAACCATGCGCCATATTTAATACTGAAGCACCAGAGTTTATTGTACTAAACAAGTTTTAGTACATCACATATTATGTTTCAAGAATTTAAATTTAGAAATTATTTCAAGATTTTTATAAAAATTTTTTCTTCGAGTGCACTAAAAGAGTGAGAAGAGGAAGGAGGAGGGGGCTACGTTTCGGGCTCGTCATTTGATCGTCGGCTACGTCAACAACATCAAGAGCAGTGTAGTTTAATTTTCCATTTCCTTTGATTTCATCGCTTTCCTATAGCTACGTTTTCTTATCGCATCAACTTCAATTTGTTTTCAATTTACAACAATTTCGTTTCAACGCGTTCCGTTTAAAGTATCTGTAAATATCATTTGTCACTTTACTTTGTTTGCATAATAGACCAAATGATTACAGTACATTTTTTTATTCTGTTTTACGATGTGCAAAGTTGTAAAATTTATGAAACTGTTTAAAGGTTTTCGTTGCATTGTTTATAGAAGCTCTCAATTTAAAATTATTGTAAAAAAAACTTGAGTCAAAAAAATCTGCATGAATTTTATATAATATATTAAATAATAATAAATGTACTTAAATAAAATTGAAATTAGTCAAGTTAGATTTAACAATTCAATACATACAAAATATATACATGATACATGCATGATATTTATGGTCTAACTCCAGACAAAACAAACTTCCGCTGTAAATAGATAATAATGAAATAAATGCATTGTTTTTAACTAATTGCGGATTAGTCAGAGTTGGTCACATGAAATTCGCGGTTCGCAATTGGTTGCATTTTAAAGGGGGTCAGTTACAATAGTTCTCGATAGAGTGATGGTGAGAAGAGGAGTGAGAGAAGGTGGCAAGAGCGCAGACAGCAAATCAATTACTTTCGTTATCGCGGCATTAGAATCGCTTCTACGAATGATAGAGAAGGCTCAACAAGTAACACTTGGATTAAACAGGGAACAGGTACACTGACAAAAAATCAGGACTACCATACATAATCAGGAAATATTCAAGATATTGCTTTGAATAGTCTTGGCTTTTTAATTAATTCAAGTCTGTAAAAGACGTACCCCAAAATGTACTTGTTTCTAGTACAAAACATTTTTATAGTTAAAATCATTTGATTCGTAAAAAAAGTATGTGAAGTAGAGCAAAATCTTTAACTATCTACACGAACTTCACGAATATCATATTCTGAATAATCCTGTCTTTTCTGACTAAGTTTGCTTGAAGTATGACTATCACTTTATATAGGTTTAATGGAAATGGTCAGTCAGAATTTTAAGAATTGTTGAAGAGCATAACGGCAAAAACCCCAGTAGGGACATAGAGTACCACATTTTTCTCAGTGTAGAGCGGATGCATCGGTTTTTAATAACAACATTTTAAAAAGCACTTAACAGCAAATTAAGCTTTCAGCAGCAACAGTGCAAAAAAAGAAGACATTTTTAATTATCAACCATTTACAGGCAACAGCAGCAGCAACAGTAACTACAACAACAAAAACAACGGCAGCAACAACTGCCAGGGAAAAAATCGCCGTTGGTGCATGGGTCAATATCATAATCTGAGGCAGCAACAAGTCGTAGAAGACAGCAAGAGGCAGAAACTGGCGTCATAAATCAAAGCGACGCAATTTGCTGCTGACGAACTGCGCGCAACGGCAACAACAACATCAACAACAAACAGCAGCAGCAACAACAACAATAACAGTAACAATGCCATTATTGCTGGCAACTCTTGGGCAGCAACAAATGCAGCCACATCCACAACAACATCACAATTCTCATCGTCAACACTTGGAGCCAGCAGCAATGACGTTGCTGGACACGGCAGCAACAGCGGCAACAACTCAGCCAGCAACAACAACTTCAAACCGAGCAGGTGTTAATGTTCAAATTACTGGCAAAGGCGAGACGACTTCAGTCAATGATCAACTGCCAGCAGCCGCATCTGCTAATTATGCCGCTTACGTCTCCCATTTGAATGGCTTTAACCCCAACAACAACAGCAGCAACAACAACAGTCACAGTTACAACCCAGGCATCAAGCAACACAGTCCACCCCTTACACCCACCATTCAAGACAATCACAACAACAACAACCACCACAACCACAGCAATTTTGAGACCATGCTACGACAGCCACAAATTCAAGTTAAGCAGGAGTTCATGGAGCTTATGGAGCACGACAATATCCACAAAAACAATCATTCGGGTGAGCTCCAAATTTATATTAATCTCATAAACAAATCTACACTTTGATTTACATATTCAAAATTGTTGTTTTTTTCTCTTTACTCAAATTAATTTAACCTCTTGAAGTAGCAGTATTTTTAATTGAGTAATTGACAAAAACATTATTTTAAATACTTCCCAATAATATAATAGAATACTTCTTAAACGTTTTTTTCTCGCTCTAAATTAAAGTTCCGCAAACAATAATAGTCAACATCTAATAGTCTCACTATAGTCCTCAAATACATATGTACTTAAAAACCCGTTAAGTGAAAAACGAGGTATTTACAATGTGTTAACAACAACATTGCCATTTTTCATGGCCTTAACCCCTTGACAACCAAACCCAAAAAAACCCAACTCGTGCCATTCGCATGCTTATGAGATTTTCAATTTTTTATGCGTTTAAACAGATTTCATTTTTTATTGCCGACCCCTTAAGATACCCCTTAAGAAGGCAAAAGGTCGACATCGTCATCTTGATAGAACCAAAAAAGATGTGACACAGGGGAAAAGTTCTACAAGCTGGCTAATATTGCTAAAGGACTCGCAATCGAGGGACAAACAGAAGACAGACGGACAAGGGGGACAGACAGACATTTGCACAATCGACGCCTGGCCACGAGTGCCAACATTTATGAAGATTGAAAGGGTTGTCAAACACTTCATCCATCTTAACCGCGACCCAAAAAAAAAAACTTAAAGGGTGGCTGTTTTGCAAAAAAAAAAAAAGAAAAGGAAGCAAAGGGCGCAAGTCCTGTTGCTGCACGTGGAAGGGGTGAGAGAGGAGGAGGGGCAAGGGCAAGGAAACATCTTGTTTTCTTTCGATTATTGAAATGGCATTGGCATTGGCATTTTATGATCTCACTCGGGGGACAGAGACAACAATACTAAACTGTTTTACCCAAACACAAACACACACACACACACGTGACCTCAAATGTGTTGAAAAAAAACCGAAATTATTATGCAGTCGAAAAACCCTTCTTTAATTTTGTTACCAATATTTGAATAAGGCTCATTAGAGCACATTGACGAAACTTCATTCATCTTCGTATTCAAATCGTTTTCTATTTCCTCTCGCGGAAATGCGTTGTTCACATGCAAAACAAAAACAACAACAAGAATTACAAAGACAAACCATTTTAAGTACGGCAATTATCAAAAAATTTAATGTAAAACAAAAAAAAAAATAATAAAGAAAAAAATAGAGCTCTATAAAACGCACACGACCGGAAATTGTATCCAATTTAAACAAATGTTAGATTTTCGTTTTGGTTTTGACTTTTATTTTTTATTAGTTTTTTTTCGTTGTTGTTTTTCTGCTGCTAACTTGACTCATAAGCCATTACACACATCGCATCATAATTTGCCTTAAATGTGCAGTTGAGTTACATGTACAAATGGCACAATATGACGTCCTCGTCAATAATATTGTATTATTATTATGATAGTCAGTCCGGTTAACCATGGGAAACCAGCACGAACTGCAAACGGCGCCAAGCTGCAGTTACAGCTATAGATACAAGCTGAGATACAGATACAGATACAACAGCAGATACAGATACTTCAACTCTAGCTTGGGAACTGGGGAAGAAGCAAACCGAAGAAAAAAAACAACAGAGAAACAATTACCTAAAGGCGTAAATGGCTGTCGAAAGTGCAACAAGCAAACGAATTAAACCCAATGCGATACACAATATGATAACATAATTTTCTTAATTGTCAATTAAAGTATTACAACAACAATCAACAACATCATTGGGGAAAACAACGACGTTTATATGCACTTATTGACCTGGGAAGCACTTTAGCTATTTAACAATACATATTGAAAATTCATTTTGTTTTATATATGTATTAGTAAACCATATTATTAAAAATTGACATTTATCAAACCATTTAATTCTTATCAGAATTGGCTATCTCTTTATTTAAATTTATTATCATCATATTCATTTTTATTAAATGCTTTAAAAAACTACTTTTGCTTTGAATTTCAATATTGTTAAGCTTACTTTTTGAATTTGCAATATTTGTATTCAAATTTATTTCAATTCTATTATCTTAAAACTAAGAAAGTTTAAAAGCAAATCTATTCCGATTATGTTTTTAAACTGTCTTACTTAAATAATACTATCTCACAATTTTTAGATTTGGATTATATATATATACTTACTAGAGGGACCCACACTTAAAGTTTCAGAAATATTTATATTAAAAGGTATATATAAATATATATTATTTAAATTATTTCGTCATTTCCAAAACACCTAAGATTATTGAATAAAATATTTTAGATTAAAAAAAAATTCGTGGAATCAAAGAATCGAAAAAAGGCAATAATCTGATATGTTTTCTTCTAGTACTAGTGAAATCTAATATTTCAATTACCGACATTCAAATTGTATTGAAATTCGTGTAGGTAATAGACATTATAATTAATTTTTTTGATTTGCAAGCCACATATCAAGTGTATAAGTGTATAATACCCCTTTAAAGACACCAAGAGTTTGGCCGGAAACGAGAGAAAAAGAGATGAAGATTTGAATGCAGTTGCACATCCTGAGCGAAGTTGATGAGAACTGAGAACGCGGAAAACAAAAGGAAGCGGCGTTAAGCTCAACGTTAGAAACGCCAGGGAAAACCAACAACATTTCATTCAAAAGATCTAAGACAAAGTACAGAATAAAGAATACAGATACTTATCGCATCTGGCAATCATACAAACTGAAAACCTCAAAGATACTCGTATCTGAAACTCAAACTAGAGATCGCTGCATGAATGAAAATAATTATGATAATTGCAATGGCAACTGCTGCTGCTGCTACTGCTGATGATGATGAAGGGGCAAGCAGAGGGGGCACATCTAATTGTAGGCTCAGTCCGAACCGCAGATCAACTCAACGTTTAACTACAATGAAGATTATGGAAACTCTCTCGTCGGAGAAAACGAAAACTCAATAAATCCATTGTTGCGCTTAATTATTGTCGAAATTCAAATCGACAAACGGCATGCACAAAGTACCTGCAACGTGCAACCTGTAACCTGCCACTGACAACCTGCAACCGCTTTCTTCTCTCTCTACTCTCTCTATCTTTATCTCTGTCTTGTTGGTTTTCCTTACCTGGTTCATCATTTATCTTGCGTGCGGTGCGCAAAATTTGAATGAAACGCCGACATCCGTCAGTGGTTGCAACTACAACTGCAACTGCTACACATCTCAATGATCTCTCTATATGCTCATCGGATTCCATTGTTGAATTTTTTCATAATAACATAAAAAATGAGTTTCGTGTGGAAATTAGATCCTATTTGGCGCAGCGTGTGATTAGCGCGTCCCTTTGATGATCTCCAATAGGCTCCACATTTGTAGTTGTCGTTGTTTTTGTTGTTGTTGTCGTTGTTTTTGTTGTTGTGGTTGCTGCTGATGATTGTTGAGTTGAACCACAGCTCTGTCAGCTTTGATTTATATTCAATCAGAGTTGGAGATCAGATTCTTTCATCTCAGCTGGCAATTAAATTCAAATCAAACATTTATTTAAATTTTATGCATCGGTTGGTGGCTAATTAAATTGCACTTGAATTCATTAATTTATCACTTTCAATAGCAAACTAAAGTGTTACTATTGTAAATCAATCCAAAGAACAAATAAATATATCCAACTCTATTCGATTTAGTTTTGTCAAAATTATGATAGTGTAAGTTTCTATTTTGAGATCTATAATATTTATTTAGACATTGTTATATAATATAAAGTCTACAGTTGGTTATAAATTAGTCGATAACTTTGTTGTTAGTTAACAGTCTATTTTTCTTATATATATTAACATGTTACACTATTTTATCATGGAAACTCTAACCTTAAGTGTCATACCAAAGACCGTCTTTTTGCTTTGCCTTAATTATTTCTCAGGCTTAGACTAGTTGCGTTTCCTTCAGAAACTGTCCCAGAAATTCAGAAGACAGAACCGGAAAGGCGTTAATTATCTATGTACAGAGAAATAAATAAAATACATAGCAGAGAGTGTCAGAGAGTGAGGAAGAGAAAGATGGAGATAGAGCAAGGAAAAGACTGACCTATCTAATTCTAATGTCTGAACACATATCCAAATAATGGATCATTAATCAATAAACAGCGTAGATATGGTCACGTAAGGAGCGTACAGCTGACGCCGAATTAACTTCACACCTCAAGAAAATAACCTTTTTCAATGAGGCATGCAACATGCTTATATGCAACATATGTGACCATATAAAAGCCGCACTAATATCATTTTAATCGCGTTAAATTAAGGGTTCAATGAACAAAATGCAATTGCAATCAAACGAAAGAAGAATTTTCTCATCGACTGAAAATGCAATATGTTAAATAATAAACTCTATAAGAAGGCGTACCGATCGAAGCCGAAGCAAGACCAAGAAAACCCCGAGAATTCATAAAGAAATAGAATTAGATTTTTAATTAAAATAATTTCGTATGCAATTTAGATAATCGTTTACAAGAATAAAAAGAGTCCAGAAAATGCGAGTATCTAAAACGAAGTAGGAAGTTGGAGCAAATGCAGAAGCCAAGTTCGCTCGGTAGTCCACGAAGTCTCAGAGCAAGACCAAGTCGAAAGATTCAACGATCCATATGCGATTTGTTTGCGGCATTTTCGGGGCAAGCAATATATTTATACCCTTCGCTTACAGAATATGTAAAAGGGTATGCCTCGGACTGTATGATCGCGGAAAAGAATTAATTTTCGTACCCATAAAATATATATATTCTTGTTAGCATTACCAGTCTCAGCACAGGGTATCCTACTTTCGAGTGCGGATGACAGATCCGCTTTTTTTTTTTTTTTTTTTTTTTGTATTTTGTGGGGCGTTTACCAAATGAAGGCGGACGGTGGAGCGTCCAAATAAAATGAAGCACATTTTTTATCCAAATCCCAGGTGAAAGAGGCTGAGAGAGAAGGAGGGGAAAGAGGGGAAGAAGAAGGAGTAGCAGCAGCAGGTTGCATCAAGATGAGAATACAGTCAAGTTTCCAACTCCTACGACGACTCCGTTTCCATCTCAGACTCAGGTCAGGCGCACACGCACAACAACAACAACAACCATCTCAGCCAACAACAACAAAATATTTAAATTGATCATCTCCATTTAATAAAGGTGAAGCCTCAACTTTTACTGCAGTTGATTTTGTGGCTGCCGTTGGAGCAACCGCAAGTTCTTAACTTAACTTAATTTCGCAGCGATTTTCATAATTCACCATGAATCCACCGCGGCGTTGGTTGGTGGCTCTTGCAACTGTTTTTGGTAGTTGCTACTTGCCTCTGCCACAAGCCTCCACACCCTTCAGTTCAAGTTATATGTTAGCTGCCGTGACGCCCATTTGTACAAACTCCAAGTTGCAGTTCCTCGACCAGACGAGGATGATGATGAGCCGCCTTTGGTTGTTGGCCTGTTGGGGGTGTCAGGAAGTTGCTTGGCTAAGAGACTTCTGCATGTAATTATGGTAACATGGTTTTGGCAAGCTGTTTATTCAATAGTCGCCCAGCCAGGGTTGTCGATTTAAAAGAAAACACTTTTTCATCAATGAGTACACTGATAAATAAAAGCGTTTTTCTTGTCGTATATTTAATGTAAAAAATCTATAAAATGTTAGAGTGCCATTGATCTGATGTTAGATTTAAATATACTTAAACTAAATCTTCATCTGTATGTATTTCAAGGATTTTATAATACCTGTTGTTAAAATAAAAACAGTAAAATCAAACAATTTCTCTCTAAAGGAAAAATATGCACTGCCGTTTAGATTATTGTTTGCATTTATATAATTAATAAAAAGTTCTTTCCGTTCAGAACCTCTTTGAAAACAGCTTTCAGAGTCTGTGCAAGTTAGAATTATAATATTCCTGCAATTTATACTGAACAGAGAACTTTTTGAGTGTAAGACCGGGCAGAGTATAAATAAATCATTAATGCCAAATCAAGTTGACGTTTTGCAATTATCATTACTTTATTGAAAGTAGACGAGTATATTGTTTAAAATTTGATATCGTAAAATGATTGCTGTTCTTAACAGCCAATGCCTGCCTGGCAACCCTGTATTCTCACAGACCTGATTGCCGCAGAGCGTCTCCCACTCAGCGCAGCGTCTTCAGTTTCGTCGGGCAAGTTGATTTTTTATTACGCGGTCTCCGCCTTTCATATTAAAAGACAAGCCCTGTTCCCAATGGTTTACATAAATGAAATTAATGCGCTCAATGCACAGACTCTGCCTGAAATTGAAACTGAAACTGAAGCTGAACCTGATCTTAAGCCAGAGTCAGAGAATTAAAGGCAGAAAGCTGGGGACTGCTTTTGAGTCTCGTTCTGGGGCTAGAAGATTACAAATGGTCGCTCGTCTTCGGCTAATTTGACTGGGCATCTTGTGCTGTGCGAATGCAATTATGAGATAAAGTGGGAAAGTGCACTTGAATTTTCCAGCTAAATAATTGAAGATTTGCAATTTGATGTAGCCAACCAAAGAGGCTATATTAATGGTGAGTTAGAGAGACCACCTAGAAGGTCTTTTTTAGGTAGTACGAAAACTACACTTTGCATTTTGGATCTGTAAAATTAATGATCTCTGGCAATGCGCTGATTTTATGACCTGCAGATTATGAGCAAAGTCAGAGTCGGAGTCAGACAAGTCACGCAGTCCTGCTGAGTCCTGACTGGTATCCTTTCTACCTGGTACGAAGGCTAATAAGAGACCTGGCGCCGAAAATCCATAACAAATGCATGAAAATCCGTTAGGCCGACATACAGACAGACAGACAGATAGATAAACTCCGAAGTAGATCCTTAAACAAATACGAAACAGAGATCATTTCGTATGCAAGAGGCAACGTTTCCTTTATGCCTATTTTATTTTATTTTTTGCTGACTTTTGTCTATTCTCAGTACGATCTCTTTTCGTGACGTTATTCCTCGGACTAATGATAGTAAAATTGTTATTCTTTTACTCGATCATTTTCAGTTTTCCAGCTGAAGACATTGCTCTCATCTTTTCCATCACCTGAACCTCACCTTACTTTCTGCACCTTTCTGTCGTTGCCGATCTTTCGATAGTTTACTGCTGACTTTCTTTCTTTATTTTCTTTGTCCTGTCTATTGTTTGGTTCAAATGCCATTAATTCGTAATGAGAAAGGTGTCACCCGGGTCAGAGTCAAAGACAAATATTAACAGAACCGCCTACTGTCTATTGCAGACTGCAGGTTCTGCTTAAAATCAATTAGTTCTTATTCTACAAGGACTGATCATCAGCTGTACTAAATTCAAGACAATTGCCATTTATTCCTCATTCTCTACACGGGGGCGGTGTGAAGTGCCTGAAAATTTCGATATTCTTTGTCTATCGAATTGAAAGACATTGATAGTTTGAAATTCTGCTGTAAGTTTTTAAAAATATAAGATCAACAGCGATCAACAGGACATCTTTAGCGAATTGTAGTACAGCTCCATTAATTGCTAAAAATTAATAGATTATCTATTCATTTTAAGAATCTTAAGTTCATAATTACTATAGATTCTTATCTGCATTCTAGATGACCTGCAAAATTGGTCATCTCATGATGATTAAGAGTTATTTGTTATTTAACAAATTTAATTAGATTAATTCTCAAATCAAATTATTCTTAGGATAACTAAAACTAAGATAAAGACATATAACTGATCTATCGCTGGAATAAAAGGGATTTTAAATCAGAAAGTCAAATCTGAAAGATTAAATACAGAATAGATTTTCAGCTTTAATCTATTTTTTGATTACAAAATAAGAATTTTAAGTTTTTCAATCTTAACTTTATTAACTACCAGACGACACATTTCTTTAATGGATTCATCTCAGTGCCCAGCTTACAGTTAAAGGCCTCGCTGAACTCGGGCATATTACTGAGAGTACCCACAACCCTAAACTCCTCATAAGCATGGACATCGCTCCTCAGTTTGTTCAACTTGTAGGCATTATCCTTCCCCGTGCACCAGGTCTGTGCGAACTTTAAGAAGAATAGTTGCTTGTTGTTGAAGTCGATGCCACGTAGAGGCTTCTCCTGCCACGCCTCGTTGCCCATGTGTCGCTTGTAGGCGTAATACGCCATGCGAGCTCCCACATTATCAGCAATATTATCGCCCGAGGTCAAAGTGCCGTTCGTTTGAACACCCAATAGGATAAACTTGTTATACTGCGACTCCAGACATCGATAACGCTCCTTTAAAGTTGCGCAATGATGCAGTTGACCACCAATTGACCTTTTTGCCATCATAATTAAACTGATAACAGTAGGAGTCAAAACCATGGGCCATTTCATGCCCCACAATGTTGCCAATACCCGCGTACTTAAGCACAGCTGGAAAGTCCACGTGGTAGAGGGGCCACTGTGACATTCCGATGGTGATGAAGGCCTGATTCAGAAAGTCCGCATAGTAGGCGTTCACTGTACGCGTGGGCATCAGCAACGGTATCAACGCCTTGTCCACAGATCGTAGCCGTGTCCAGGCTCGATTATGTTCTAATACCTCCAGATTCTCATACCAATTGTTCGTCACATTGATATCACTGTAGACAGCATCGATGAGCTGCGGATGCTGCAGTTCATCAGTGAAACCGACAAGGACATCCATCGCAGCCAGCTTTGTCTTGGCCTGGGAACGTGTCTCGTCATCCAGCCAGGTGTAGTGCTCCAGCAGATCATAAAAAGTATCCCTTATATCCTTTGCCACAGTCAACACATCCGCACGTCGCTGCTTATCAAAAACCTGCACGATATAATTTTTTTTTTCAATGGAACAGATTTAATTTACAGTATTTTATTTAATCTATGTATTTTAAATTTCTAGCAAGGAACCAAAGCACTTATAAGTTTCAGTTGACCATTAACCAGTTCAGTTTTGACTATGATATGAATCCTTGAAGTTGGTTAAAGTACTGACTTATGAATTTTACGAGTCAAGGTTATGTGTGTTATACCCCAATCTGGCTGGAAAAAGAAAGGTCTTAGGTCGTATACTAACCTGGCCGATAAACCAAGGCATCATGGCATAATTGTAGTAAGTTTCCGTGGCAACACGACAATCGTTCTCTAAACTGCCATTTCGGGTCTGTGTCTTCCACACGGCATAGAACTTGAGCAGCACACGATGTTGCACATAGGAACGTAGAAGTTGAAAATCACTCCGCTCCAGAAAATGCACAAGTTCTCCGATATTCTGCAGTTGATTCAACACGGGCCAATTGGATTGCTGTGTGCCATTGAAGGCCAGATCAAAATAACGTGTCCAATTGAGACGATCTTCTTTGTGACGGATTAAGAACTCTCCCAAAGTCACTTGCTCCGTTTCATTCCGTGCTTTGACCAACTGTGTGAGATTTCTCTCAAACTGTGTGAGATTCGCAAAGTGGGAGAGAAACTGTTGACGCTTTTGCTCATCGTTCAGCTGAAAATCACGCGTCATATTCTGCAGTTGTTTCTCATTCACATTGGCGAGCACTTTGCTGGGTACCGTTAGAAGTATATCAAATTTACGGGATGCCGTATTGTAATGTACTTTAAGAGGCAGCAAAGGATACACATCGTAGTTGGACATGAAATTGATGTACATCCAATCCTGGCTAGCATTCTGATAATGCTGTTTTCCCTTCACTCCATAACGATCATCTGTATTTCCCATGAATCTGTCGTAGCCCAGTGAGATATTTGATTTCATCTGTAGGCAGCTGGCGAAGAAATGTTTGGCTTTCCATTCTGCACTCCTGGAATGATTCCCTTCCAGCAACTGATCCTGTGTTGCATTTTGGAGAAAGCTCAAGACCTGTTCATCAATGCGATTTTGTATGGCCTGCAGGAAACTTGAGTTCCTTGCCTTTTCCGTTAACCACTTGGACGTCTTCCAGTTGCCACATGCGTAATCATAGAAATTCTCACATGGATCGACACTTCGATTCATCGTGGACAACATAAAGTCGCCATAATGTTCCATTAACTCCTCGCTGTGTTTGTATTCCACGGGCAAAGCAAACAGATCGGCGAATGACAAGGCAACAGGTGCCAGTATTAACGTGGCTAAGAGCGTATAAGCCATGACTAACACGCACAGCAACTGCCGAAAATGTTCTAAAGTTCTCAATCAGCTCACAGCGCCAATTTATACACACGTGCAACAGTTGAAAACCATCAAAAAAAATATATACAAAATATTTTTGAACTTTACTCCAGACTCTAATCGATTAGAGATGAGCGCGTGACACGACGTGATGTGTCGTACAGATACCAAATGTATGCAATCAAAGATTCTATAAAGTTAGAGGACTATGAAGTGAAAAGATTCTATTTATTTAATTGATGCCTTTAATATTTAAAGGACTTTGTTAAGGATACGCACGTAAAATAAAATTGCCGAAATCATACCTAATTTTAATAAATATTTATTTCCAATTCGAATAATAATAAATATAAAGTTAGAGGACTCCGAAGTGCACGATCCCATTCATTTTATCGATGCTTATAATATTTAAAGGACTTTGTTAGGAATACGCACGTAAAAGAAAATTACCGAACTCATTACTAATTTTAATAAATATTTATTTCCAATTCCAATCACGAAACACTCCCATCTCTAAGCTACGCTTTGTTTGGCACAGCTGACGCGTATATATATTTTATTATTTGTTTTTTAGCCCTTTTTTATTGTTATACTAATCCCAAATCATTCTTCAAACTCACCACAAAAACCACAATTAGTTGGCAAAAACGAATTTATTGTTACTCCAAATCAGATTTCAACAGAATCTTTACGATAACTTAGCTCTTCTCTCGCAGACGGAGACTGAGATACATTCTCCCAATTAAGCACAGCTCGCAAAGTAGAAAGAAATTTAATATATGTTATTTTCGGCACTTTAACTGGAGCTCTTATCACTCTTCACTTATCATTTGAATTTTGTTTATAACCTAATTTATCGCTAATTATAGATCAAAGTTCTTGTTGTTGTTGCTGTTGGTTAAATTTGGAATTTAAATTTGTTTTTGTTAGTATTGAATGTTGAATGTCACATGTTAATGACCCCAATCCAAAATAATAGCCGTAATTATAATGCAAAACGTTTCTAAATGCTTCTCTGCCGGAATTTTGATGTTAACAATTGATTTAAGTACGAATAGTTTGGTTTTTTTTTTTTAACATTAGAAAGCATGATTGAAAATTGAGTCAATACGACAATTCTGCTAAAATTTCTGTAAAGCTTAAATAATAATTATGATTGATTAAACTTGAGTCCTATTATTTTTCTTATTTGGCTCTTGAGCTTGAAATAAACTTCAATTTTATTAATAATGGAAATAACCCGTTTTAGAAACGCTGAAATTATTATTTAAAGTATTTTACGAAGACATAAATAATTTGTAAAAGTTGAAAATGATATGAAAGTATTTCTTTAAATCTTTTCAAACTCTTAAAAATAATAATTTAAACACATTTTTACCTTTTGATTTGTCAAGAAATGTGATAGGACTCACGTGAAAATCTGTAAGAATAAAACAGTGAATTTTTTCAAAATATTGAAAGCTAAATAAATATAGTACATTAAAGAATATAAGTAATTAAATTAAAATGAAGAATATAACTTATAGAAATTTAAGATACGTTTTGCTTCATTAATATAAGTTTGAATATAGGATAAAAGTAATTCTGTAAACTATTTAAGCTAAGCTTAAGCCCTTTATACTCCGCTGCACTTATTAATTCAAAATCTGATTATTTGAGATCTTTGTAAGGTCATTAGGCTACTGTTTATAAACGTTACTCTGAAATTATTTCGTTGCTTGAGAAGAGGGGGATTGCCCCTTCATTATTAGCTTCATGAATGGAAAAAATACGGTGTTTGGGCTAATGATGCATACAGAAATCCAATTCGAGTTGTTTAAGTCGTGTTGACCACAAAATGTTCATTAGAGCATCAAAAAAACTGTAAAACTTGAATAATGAGAGTAGATCGTCATATACAAATAATCATACCGTAGGCTACTACGTTTCAAAGATATTATAATAAAGAGATATGTTTTGGTATTTCGTTGATTTACGATCAGGTAGAACAAAGCGAAATACTGGAGATTAATGAAACGAAGTCTTCGAGTGACCCAGAAATAAATAAAACGATGGCACGCGACGTTAACAAATTTTTGGTATAATAGCTGAAATATTAGTTAACATTTAACCCTTTGACATCCGCTATTTTCAAGGGGGGTCAGAGGTCGTGTGCTCGACACGCGACACATCTTAAAGATGCAAAAAAAAGGGTTTCGGGGTTGACAGGAAATTTGGCAGGGAAATTTGAGAGAGACTGAGGGAAGAGCAGGAAGTGTGGCAAGAATTATGTATGAAAATGAAACGAAGGGAAAGTGATTTCATTTGAGATGAAGGCGTGGCTTTTTTGCAACGAAAGCTGACTTTAAATTACGCGAAAGGCCTTGAATGCCTGTCAAAGGACCTCAATGCATGTGCCAGTCAAGGTGAATGCCATTCAATAGAAAATACTAGCATAAGGCCACATTTTGTTGTTGTTGCACGAAATGAAGAGGAAAAGGTGAAAGTTGCTGACAGGCTGCATTTACAACTTTCAATTGCTTAGACAGTTGCTTGTACATCCTGCGAGTCCTGCGTATTCTTTGCTGCAGCAGCTGCAACACACGGCCACAAGCCACATTCGGCAATTGTTAAAAAACTGAAAATTAAATCCTTTTTCAGGCTCAATTTGTTGCATCCTTTTAGCTGCTTCTTAACGCAAGCTGTGCCAACCAAATCGAGCGAGTCAACAAAGGATAACCAGCTCCCCGATCCTGTCTCCTTCGCTCAGCCCCATCTCCCTGTTTTTATGCGTTTTTTGGCGGTTTTCATTTTGGGTTTTTTCTCTTTTTTTGCATTGTTACATTGCGATTACTTTACCTGCAACATGGCGATTAACACGCATCCTTTCGACATCCTGGCCAGCTACCTGGAGCTCCCTTACCAGTTCTTGCCTTTATTGCTTTCTTATATGCGCTTTGATTTCTATTGCGGCATTATCCTTTATCCTTTGTGCCATTGTTGCATGCACCGGCTGGCAGACACATTAGACTTGCAACCGAGCTGCAACCAACACCAGGAGCGGGGGCAGATATTCTCTTCTCTCCTAAAAGTGACAGCATTGGGTAGCATAAGAAGGTTCCTTCTTAAACGATTTTCAATTATTCCTTTGCATTTCACGAAACATCTCTCTTTATTTCGGTTTTTATGATCCTGACAGTTGGAAGTTTCCTCGATTTTATTTCATTTTCTGATTATCGTATAAAGGACCTCACGCAATAAACTTTGTTGAAATTTTATAGTTTAAATAGGTAAAATATAATTAAAATATAGAACAAACATTTGCAATTAAATGATTATGCGCATATTAAGATATAAAGATATTTCCAAAACTTAAGCTGTGGGTCCGACCAATGCAAGGATGCAAAAGCGGGCCCTCTAGTATCATATAAAACTAAAATTGTCAAATTACACTTACATATAAATAATATCTGCCCATCTTCAAAATTTCATTCGAAAATTAAATAACCAATTTTACTCCGATTTCTTTCTCTCGCTTTCAAACCATTTCCATTTTAAAAAGGCGGCATATTTTTCCCTTAAAAATATGAAATGTCATTACCCACCCATCATCAGAATATTCCTTCTACCGATCAAAGAATTCTTTAATAGAGTTACATCATGTCACGTTTCAAAAAAGGGGCCTGGTCCTAAAAAGTGGGCGTGCCTGGCACGCTTATCGCTTGCAGCACCCACACTTTGCACAAATGTTCAGATTTCGTTTCACAAATTGTATAAAATGCTATGAAATCGAAATTATATACAGATTGATAATCAATCAAAGTCATAAACGAATCGAATGATGATTCGAGCTGATTAAACATTAAAAAATGGCGTGCAATTCCCTAACGTAAGGGTGAGTTGACTAAAAGGGGGGTTAGAGGGGTGCAGCGGGGGTTTAACAAGGCCTAAAAGGCGTAGCAATAAATGATGAGTAATTGATAGTGACATAACAAAGCTGCCATGTTGCAAGTTAGGTAAATGATAGGGCCAGAGTTGGAGTTAGCAGGGTGGGAAGGGGAGGGAGGTTGAACCGGGTGTTGATAATGATAATGTTTCAACCCTTTCTTTTCAGTTATTTTGGTGTGAAAAACGACAAATTCGCACTTCATTTTGTGTCTATAAAAATGCAATCTTTTTCATGTGATTTTTGCCCCATTTGTTACCATTTTTTAACAGAGTTTTACCCCTTTTTCTTTGATTTATAGCATCGCCGTCCATGTGTCTGCCGAATGGATCAAAAACAATGCTGAATCCCTGGTATTTGAGGCCAGTTGATAGACGCACCGGATATCATAATTATAATACTGATAAGCATAAAGACAACGAATTGCTTTCTTATGTGGCAAGCAGTTACTCCTTGCCCCCCTTTCTCACGGGTTTAGGCGTCGATGTGGGAGTGGGGGTGGGAGTTTCCGATTCCCAGACATGTCTGCCATATTTTGGCATGGAAATGTCGTCAACAGCAGCCGTCAAAGCGCACAAATCGCTGCCGGATTTTCTGATACCATTACATGAAATCATGTTTCAACATCATTATCAGCAGCAGCAACAGCAGCAGCAACAGCAAAGACAGCCCATGGCAACAACAACAACAGCAAATACAGCAAGCACAATGGGCACATTAATTAATAGTCTGCCGAGAGAGAAATTTGCCGGCTCCAATGCCAGTTTGTATTCTACAAAGTCATTAACCCCACAGCAACCGAAGCAACAGCAGCAACAAACTATAAACGTGCCACCAGCAACTGCCGCACTTGCCACACGTCCACGACACAATGGCGAGCATTTGTTCGTGCGTCATTTTCACGAACGAGATCGTCTCATACGCGAACATCAATTGCAACAGCAGCGACTGCGTGACGAGCAGCAGCAGCAGCAGCATGAGGAGCAGGAGCAGGAGCAACAACAGGAACAGAAACAGCAACAGGAGCAGGATGTGAACAACAACAAGGATGAACAGCAGCAACAACAACAGCAACAGCCACAACTGGAGTTGGAGTCCAATGGCCATAACAATCATTGGCAAGGTGTCGTCTATGATGGCAATGGCAATGCCATGGCAACAACAGCAGCAACAACAGCCACAGCAGCAACAGCAGCAACAGCGACAACAACTATATCTGCAGCCGCAGCATCAATTGAAGCTGCACTTGCCACTCCACTACTTACTGCTGATGCTGTTGCTCCTTCTTCTTTCCATAAGGAGTCAAATATTTACGAGCCTGCCAAGCAGCAGCCAAATGGTCAAAACCATCGCCTTGGCAACCATGGCAGTTCCACAGCAACAACTACAAGGAGCAAAGGTAAGTTTTCTCTTTTCTCCATCACTTGCCTTTTCTATGCTTCATTCACTCCCCTGCTGTATTTGCTAATTGTTGCTGTGTTGCTTTAATACTGCTCTTGCCACCTTTAATAATAAAACTAGTTAACAAAATTGTAAAGTGTTAAGCTGTATGGCAACAATGTTCAGCCATAACAAGGAAAATTATTCATCAGGTGAACAACACTAAAATTTTTGAAGGATTTTATCTCATTTGAAAGAATTTTCACTCCCATTTGTTGTTTTGTGAGATGACTACTTTTTATTATTTATTCTAATATATTCTTATCTATGGTATAAAATCGGAGAATGCGAGGTTTCCTACTCAATATCACAGAGGCTGGCTTACAATTTCCAATTTTCAAAAAAAATAATATTGTATATAAACTAAACTTTTCAGTAGATTTTTAGATTTTTAAAATAGAACAAAGATACAACAAATACAGCTCTACAATTTACCTATACGTATCATGAGCTACCTTTTTGCTTTAATACTCTTCTTGCCACCTTTAATATTAAAACTAGTTAACAAAATCTCTTCTGGAAGAAATTTTATCCCATTTGTTGTTTCGTAAGAAGAATACCTTTTATTTTTTTTATTTATGGTAGAAAATCGGAGAATGCGAGGTTTTCTACTTAATATCACATCTTCCAATTTAGAAAAATCTATTTTACATCTAAGCTTTTCAGTAGATTTTACTTAGATGTTTAGTTTTTTAGATCTTTAAAATTTAGCAGATCTCGAAGATAGAACGAATACAGCTCTACAATTTACCTATACGTAGCCACCTTTTTTTAAATAACCCACACTTACCACCCTCGTTGAAAACTCGAACTCAATTACTAACAGTCCACTCAATACATTAGCAATGACATACCGAACCCAAGCCATATTATGCCACACTCCAGCTTGACTGTCTCCCAGATTCGCACAACATAAACACCCCTCAGAAGGTGTGGAGTGTGTGTAACCCCCGCAAGCAACATCTAAACTCCATTTGAAATCACTAAAATATTAATAAATTTTACAAAAGTGCGAGGAAAATATGCGTGAAAATGCCAAGGCAAGTACAAAACCTTAACAACTGTATTTAATGGAATTTAAAACCACTTTTCAGTGGGTGGTTGTGAGTGGTTGTGGCTGCCTGCGGCGTCCAAGAACCACAATTGCATGTGTCTAACCTTTGACATGAAACGCACCCCAAAGAAAATCAGAGAATGAATGAAAAAACGGTAAAAATAAAGCTCACTGTGAACTGGTGTCAATACCAACTGTGCCAGGTCCAGAGCAGCTTATGGCCAATTGAGTCCGCCCAGGGTGAGACCGACGGGGCGGGGGGAGTTGAAAAGTTAGAGGGTGGCAATGACAAATCCAATAAAACCGCTTTACAAGCTGTAAAGAAACGCATCATAAATCCCATTTGACTAGGGAAATATTTATTTTTTTATTTTTTTAAAAAATGGCTGCGTAATAATGGAGAATTATCGTCACAAGGGTAAGATTTGCATACAACTATAGGAAGGGGGTTAAAACCAGCAGAAGGGTAACAAAATGGCGTTCCGAAAAACTTTCTGAGAAATCTCAAAGATATTGTGAGAAAATTTTGCCAAAAATCCGTTAGGCAATGCCATGCTTAATCAAACGGTAGCAAAAGAACCGCAATATCTATTTTCTTACCCTCGCACCCAACTATAAAAAAAATTACAAAAAAAATCACACAGAAAAATTGCATTGTTCAACCCAAAAAAATCCCGTTTTTACCTATTTTTTCATACATTACCGAATATTTCTTCTTTTTACGTTAAAAAAAATGACGCATTATTGGCATAGATTCACCCTAAGGTACGGCTAGGGGTTGCTACCCTCTTACAAGTGTGTTTGCGTTGCAGCTAAACTGTGGAAGATCCTTAATAATCCTTGACAGTGATCCTCAATTTTTACCCTTGAGTTTCGTTTCGTTTTTCTTTTCTTTTGCCGGTTTTCTAGCCCAAAAAAACCGAGAAATTGAAAAACACAGAAAACGGCGCGAATTTGACAATGAAATCAAGGAAAATGCATCTTATTTTTTGAATTTAGTTTTGGGTCGATTTTTAGGGACGAAGGGTTGCATTTGACAGCGATTTATTGTGGCTGATATTCAGGCAAGTCGAAATCAATAAACGTTAATAAATAATGTCAGAGATTGTAAGAAGGAAGGGGAGTCTAAGTTGGAAGACGGAACTCGGCGCTAAAATGCGGAAGTAAAGGGACATTTGTCCTAGGGCATTGATTCTCTCTTTCTTTTCACGATTGGATGGGGTTTGCCTTTGATTTCCTATCGAATTCAATCTTTCTGTCCCATTTTTTGGCGCGCTTTTTTAACAGCTAAGCAAACGTGCTGAGGTTATTTCTAATGATTGGCTTCCATTTTTATTCCAGAAGGATTATTTAACGAAAAAATTTTATAAACCTAATAATTGTGATTTTTAAAGATAGTTCTACTATTTTTATAATGAGAACAACTTTTTTTCTGTACATATAACAATAGCATTTCTCTATTAAATTACATATCTATTTTTATTTTTATTGCGTATGTACTTTACTTTATTTTATTAATGTCGCTCTATCTTAGCGCCATTTATCATATGTATTTTTAGTTTAATGTAATGTTATCTTTAATTAAAGTTGGCAAAACTTAAAGCCGACTCTGAAAAGTATATGAAAACAAAGCGAAAATTAAAGTAAACCACAATATCTCAAACCCAACTTGGTACAGAGAGAAGACAACCCCAAAGAAACGAATCTAAAACTAGTCTCGTCTTATTTGCTTAACGCAAATTGGTATGTCATTTTAATGCATTGCAACAACAAAAACAACGACAGCAAGAGGAAGAGCAAGAGGAAGAGGAAAAAGAAGAGCACGACAGCTAGTTCCTCTCAACCCTCAGGCATTGTCCTTGTCCTGGTTTATGGACTTCTACTTCTGCTGCTGGTCCTCATGCAAAGTGCGTCCCTTTTGCCGTATTTTCGATGCTGCCAAGCGTTTATTTTCTTGATTAATTTCAATGGCGCAAAACTTTGTTGTTGCCCCTTTGTGCGGTATTTACATGCCACATGCCACATCTATATATGTGGGTGTAACCCCAGTTTTGGTAACTACGAAGTCTGTTTTTGGCAAATAATCAAATTGCCCAGACATCAACCGTTCCAGGACGACAGTACATTCACGACTGAATTCGCAAATCTACACTGATAAAAACAGCAAGTTTTTAAAATCAAGAATATTCTTCATAATAAGAAAATTATGAAGAAAAAAAATAATATGTATCTATTGCTTAAAGAATCTGAATACTGGACTAAATTCTTTAAGAATAATATTTTTATTAAAAAACTAAACTTAATGTATAGATAATAAAAAGCATAATAAGAACTTCAATACATTTCTATATTTTATTAAATTAAAATAAAATTAAATAAAATTTTTTTCCCAGTGTAGAGATTCTGAAGGCAAGAGATGAGAGTTGAGTCAAGACTGAAGATTGTTTATCTTTTGTTTCGCATTTCATGTCGAGTGACAAGTTTAATCAGGCTACGTGCACAGGCAAGTCAAATGGATAACTATTGAAATTAGTTAGGCAGTTTGGTCAGCTTCAGTTTCAGTTTTCTTTCAAGGGTAGCATTTCCCTCTATCGATTTTACCCTGTTACTGGGCCCTTAAATCATTTTGGCACTTTAATGTGCGCTGAGACAGCGTCTGGTGGTCATTGGTCATTTTGGTCATTGCCCAGTCATATCCTGGTTGGCCAAACATTAATTTTGCACTTTTAATTAAAACATTTCTCGCCCACATGGATGCAAGGATGCAAGAAAGCATGTCCTGCCCACTTTTTCATCCACTTATTGTTTTTTTTCCTATGCTTTGTCCAATTTCTTTTACTTGAAACAAAGGCTGCAGAACCTCCACTCATAATCGTGAAATGTATGCGCTGTCACCGCGGCAAGGCAAAGGATCCTCCCCTCTGCTCGTGTCCCTCTTTCAAACTCTCGCTTTACCCCCAACCCCCTCTCCTGTCACCTCCTCAGATGCTCCTTCGCACGTTGCCTGCATGTGCAAAATTCTCTCGACTTCCTCAATTTTGCCTCCTACTTCTCACACTAATACAGTCACACAGCTTCCCTTGTCTGGCTTACAACAACTACAACGACAACAACAAGTCCAACACTTGTTGTAATTACTCCCCAACTCTCAGTTCAATGTCTGTGCTGATGTTTATATGAATGGGTCTTGTGCTTATATAATCACATCGAAAATGTTCAACCTTATGGGATCCCCGAGTATTTCGGTATGCTCAATTCTGATTTTGGTACAGTGGCAACAACGGGTATAAAAATATATATAAGGATCTATATAAATGTATACCCTACACCATTTTATTAAGCTCTCAATCAAAATTAAAATAATGTCATGAATTGTGATGTAAATTAAAAAAAAAATATTTCTGCAGATTTATTGACATATCTATTTTATAATCTTTTGAGAAAGGTATTACAATACTAATACAATTTTATCGAAATTGTAATTTAAGGAGAAATTAACTTAAAATAAAAACATATTCAATATTAGAACATCAACAATAAATACAACAAATTTAGTTTGAAGAGCTTGTATTTTATATAACTTTGGCCAGTGTACCCAATTTTTATTATACATACCTAACGGTTCTAATTTGTTGCATATATCTGCATTCTACTCAAACCCAAACAAATACACATAGCTCTATATACTCTCTCAGTGTATGTGCAGAGCCCCAATAAGCCCATACACCTATGCACATACACTCACACGTCTTTGGACATGCATGCATGTATGTGTAAGCTCTTAATTATGATCTATGTTATGTACTTCAGTGCAAATAGGAGAAAAGAGAATATGCAAAAGAAACAGAGCAGCAACTGCGCAGCGCTCAATGCTATAACTGCATGTGCATGCGAGTGTTCACACACACACACATATACACATTGGCCACACCCATTTCACTCAAGGCAACAAAAAACTCTATGCTAATGCTGGCAGTGTCGGAAAAGGAGGGGAAGATGCAGCGGCAACAACAATGACAGCAAGTCTGATCAGAATGCAGGCAATGACAACGAATACGTTCCACACTCGCACTCAAACACATACATATACACTCGGAGAATGTCTAACGGTGCAGGGTTGATTGCTGCTTTGCTTTGAGTTGAAGTTTGAGTGGGACGGGATAAGCAAATATGTGTGTGCCAGTGCCAGAGAGTGAGAATGTTGAGTGCAAAGCAACAAAGAAAACTAGGCAAAAGGAGAAGCAATAGCAACAACAACAACTATACGCGGCTGCAAATCATAAAGCATTCACACTCACACTCACACACACACACACAACACACACGCAGCTATAAGGCAACTGCAGCATTGGGTACCGTTTGTCGCCGTCGTTTGTCGATTCAGTTGCATTCGGCAAGTCGACGAAGTCGGTTCGGTTAACATTAACATACACATTTGCCGCTAACATTACGACAACAGAAGCGAATTTGTCGCACTTTTATTGAAATGAATGTTTATAATAGTTAATGTTAATAAGAGACAATTTTAAGGCGAATTGCAACACTGTGCGCTCGCTGTGACTTGCAAATTTCACACACATATACACGCACAGTACATTTGACATCTCTCAGATTTACATACTTATTACAAAACGATAGTGCAAGTGATTAATTGTATTTGTGCGTGCTTAAAAACAAATATTGAAAAAATGATGGTGCTACAGCAACAACAACAACGTCGTTTGTGGAATGGCAACGCAGCAACAGCAACAACCACAACTTCAACAACACCAACACAGGAAGAAATGGATAATGTTGTAGATGAACAACAACAACGTGACACATGTAGGATTCAAATTTATATTAAATTTATTAGCATAAGTTTAAGTTACAACAACAAACCAATGTTGTTATGACGCACAGTTTATTTAAACCTGCAGATAAAAAAAAATCAATTGTATTTAGATAGCTTAAACAACAAAACTAAAAAGTATTTAAGAATAGATAACACATCTTGATTTTTTTGTACTATTTTTATTAATATGTTTTATTGAAAAAAATTTGTATTAATTTCAAAATTTTAAATTTTGAAATTGGTATATATTTTGTCAGTTTAGAAACTTTCATGGTTTTTTTCCCTAGTCCTTTCACCTGTGACTTTCACTTTCGCTCGGTACTTGCAACAATGTCCGATGATTACAATGAGGCACGCCCTCACATTACGACTCCCGAGAAGTGTCCTGTAAACTGCATAGAATTTCCATATCAAGTTCTTAAATTTCATGGCATTTGCTTCAGTTTTGATTCGGCATCATGAGATGTCCTGCTGCTGATGGTGCAGCTGATGCTGCCGCACATCCTTGCTCCCCACAGAGCGTGTGATCATTTACATTGTTTACATTTGCATTCGGGCCGTGTCCTTTTTACCTGTCCCAAAACCGGACCTCGTCTTTCAGGTATTTTGCATTTACCACCACACAAAAGGAAATGTTCGTTTTTTTTCTTTTCTTAAACAGCATGCATATGTTCCTAAAAAAAAGGGACTCTGTCGAAAAAAACGAATATGCGCCTTTTTATTTTCTGCTTGAGGCGTGCAATTTTTCCCTTAATTTTTCATTTTTCCTTGCCACAAAAGCCAAAAATTTGTGTAATTACATTTAATCCGAAGGTGTCCAAGGTTATGCCGACTGACCATTGCCTTTTTAATTGCTTGAGAAAAGGACCAGAGGAATAACCCCTAATTTCCAAACAGCTAAACATGCAGATCAGTTGAGAGCCTCCTAATGCCACTTGTAATCACACGCTATGAGAAGTGAGGGACTCAGGACAGTGGACATTGAAGATAAGCCTCCCTTTTCATCCATGTCCTCTCCATCCCCAAGCAAAACACACAGGAGCAAAAGTCCAAAAGCCCGAACAACCCAAAAACCCATTACTAACCACACTTACACAAACACACATGTATATATATATACATATATATATATATATATATATATATATATATATATATATATATATATATATATATATGTATATATACAGATGTACTAGAGTGTCCAATGGCGTAATCTGTATATTTATAATGCGATGCCTTGGACATTATGCACACGGATTCCAAAACATTCCATCTACAATATATTGTCGTAAAAATATGTTGCTTTTTTTGCCAAGTGTATGTGTATGTGTGTCGTCAAGGATGCGCCACACTTTGTTTACGCCCCAGGGGGAGCTATAAATTTAATATCTACTTTGCAAAACAAAAAACCGAAAATGGTATACAAAAAACCATCCACAGC
The DNA here is from genome assembly GCA_018901795.1 of Drosophila sp. st01m. Lineage (NCBI taxonomy): Eukaryota > Metazoa > Arthropoda > Insecta > Diptera > Drosophilidae > Drosophila > Drosophila sp. st01m. Next base: position 354,764 of record JAEIFG010001638.1, read on the forward strand.
ATGGACAGGACAACGCATCAAGTGCCTCACACACATATACACATATATAAGTGAACGTGTGTGTGTGTGTGTGTTGATGTGTTTGCCTAAATCCTGGATTTTGAATACTCACATAAATGCAGAACAAGGGGTTACTCTATTGAAATAAATATTTTTAAGAGAAAAAACTATTTCCTAAAAATAGTTTAATATATAAATTATAGCTATAAATAATGAAAGTGATTTGACAACATTTCTAATTAATTACAAAACTTATATAGTCTTTAAGGAACTGGTTTTTTCATTCACTTTTTATAAAAAATTGAAAAAACAAAATTGTGGAACTGAATTTTGAAGTAAGATTTAAGAACAGTTAAAGCTTTCAATAATGAAAGTGCTTAGACAAAATTTTTAATTAATTATAAAACTTATATAGAGTCTTTAAGAAACTGGTTTTTTGATTCTTTTCATAATGAATTCACAGACAAAATTGTGGAACTGCTTTTTGAAGTAAGATTTAACTGAATATTGAAGTAAGATTTAAGGACAGTTGCTGATGATTTCATCACTGTTTCAAGGGTGCTCTGCGTTGTGTCCATTTGCCAGGCATAAAGTAAAGGACCTTAAAAAGTTTACAACGCCGGACAGGACACCACTCAGAGGGCAACAGAGACGTAGAATTTTTGCATGCCACGTTATATGAACCGTAAATACTAATGGACATTTTACGAGCTAAGCAAATGGACAGGCGATGACCATTGGAGTCACTCTGTCTCTCTGTCTGTGTCTGACACACTCAACACATATTCCCCCTGTCGGTACTTGCAACTTGGTATGGCAATAGGATTCGAAACGTGCCATTTGCATGTTTCGCTTTCCCTCTCTCTCGTTCTCTAATCGATAGTCAAGTCAATGATAATCAGTTTGTAGAGTTTATTACGCTTAGGGAATTCCTTTGAAAATACAAAACTAACCACGACAACTGCATATTTATTTTCTTTACAGTTTTGCGACACATGTCCAACTCACCGACACCGCCGTCACCTCTTCGATCTATATCAGGTATGCTCGTAATCCTTTGCCAATATTCAGCAGACATGTCCCAAAAGTAGAAGCAGTTATAGGTAGGAATCGAAGTTGGCATTGGGGTTGCCATTTGGTTCCGTGTCTCGTGTCTCGGAACGTGGCTACTTTGTGGCAAAATTGATTACTCGCACGAGCCACGATACGACGTTGCCATTTATTGATGTGTCTCTCTTTTATATAGCTCGGGGGTCAGGAATTTTATAGTTTTAAGTCAACCCCAAAAATGCCAGGATGAGGCTCGGGATGAGCGTCTGTTTTGTGGCAAGCAGACTTGGCCTTAGGTAGGTGCTGCAACTGCCACCGCACGTGACTGAAGTGTGCCCCTAAAATACAGCTTGCTTTGCATCAAATGGCAACTCATTGGGTTGCCTCAAATAATGATATTTGTTGACGAATCAGGAACTTTAAGAAAGGGCAGTAGGCGATCGGAAAATTCTTTATATCATTAGAAAAACATCAAATAAAATAAAAATTCAGATATGTCCTTGATTCTTTAATAATTCTTAGCATTTATTTGAAAAAACAAAATTTTGGAAAATATTCTTCTTAATACATAAAGTTTGGCTGTACTTTATTAGAAACAGTTGGGTAAAAGTCCTTAAAGAATACTTTCAAAGTTAAGATAGTATAGATGTTGTCAATAATTACAAAATAAATTTAAAAGTTTTTGGCAAAATTTCCCCGAATCGAACCCTCAACTCACACAAATATGCGACACCCACTACAATGGGCATTTGCAACCCTAGAACATTGTATAAAATGCAACAACTGTATAAGTACGATAAGAAGAACAACCCTCGAGCAAATATGCAAAAGGTTATGCACACACACATACACACACATTGGCACTTTTGACCCCGTCGAACCCCCGCGTGACCCTCGATGCAAATAAACAACAAAAATAACAATTTGTCAAAATGTAAATTCTCTTGTCTTCTTCTCCTTTGAAGCACACACAGAACTGCGCATTTAAATGATTGTTGCAACAATTATATAACAGAGGCGACCCTAACACACGACCTTCCCCCACCCTCCCCTTTCTATTCCGTCTCCCTCTCCTGCCATAACAAACTGTAAATAATCTATGCAAAAACATGCATAATTCGGAGTTGGCAACCCTTGTTGAGTTTCAAATTTAAATGACAACCCTCATTTATATAGAGGGCAAATTAACAGGGTTGCCGTATCAAAAGCAGACTGACAATTAGACTTGCATTTTTATTGGTTTACACGCAAATTAAGTGAGGTCGCATTTAGGGTGCATATTTAAATATGTCACAACAAAGGCAGCCCTTAAATAAAAAAAAGGGTTGCTGTCTATTAAAAAAAACTGGAGAGTAAGGTTGTGAACCAATCAACTGTTGCTTCCTATTTAACATATCATTTAAATAGCGCTGAGGTGTAAAGCGTGTGCCAAATATTGAAGGGGTTACCTCAGCTCAGTTTACCCTTTCTCTTGCGTAACCCTTAGCCAGACCGTAGCGGTAACCCTTAGGGTAAGGCTTTTTTCATATATTAACTGCCACTTGTTGACTTTTGGTTGTTATTCAAATTCAACGCCTCTTCCGTTAACCACAAAAAAGGTTACGCCAACGGATTGGATTGCGTGCAGTTAATTGTCCTTTTCGATAGGGTAATTTACCTACAATAAAGCCCTCATGATATTATATAATCAGCGGTTTTTTATTGGCGACTTGAAGTGGGCTTTACCTCTGGGGCGTTACGAGGGCGTATATTTTATTTTCTTTTATACGAAGAAAGGGTGTTCAGGGGGCGTTCAAGTTGTTGGAGAAACTTTCAATGATGAAGGAGAAAAAAAGTTAAGGAGACTTGGAAAATTTTTTTCTTTTGAAGGTTGTTGATGAGTCTGTCACTTAATTTATTCCTGAATAGAGTTTTAACTAATATGCCAAATTTCATTGTTTTCTGTTTATTTATCGAACATTGTTATACTGTTTCTCTACCGATAAAATTTATAATAATTTAATTCTTATATAATTGTTATTTTATAGAAAATATAAATTTAAAATCAGACATCTATTGTGGAATGCAACTCCTCAACCAATCCAAACTTATTTAAGCAGTACGTTCTCTAAATATCCTTCCAAAAACTCTTGTAAATCAAATTTATATGAAATTGTCATATCAACATTCCCTAAAAATGTACAATGATTTTGACTAATTTATGCGGAATATTTGAATAGATCCTTTAGATTGTCGGTCTTATAATTGGATTGAATGGGCACTGGGAATGGGAATGGGGCACATACAGTTTTTGGGATCTTTCATATCTTTCCCATAAATCGTAACGCACTTTACATTTGATGCATTTCAAAAATGAGGACACCCCGTGGCAAAAAGCAACCCCTAAATGCAACAGAGACAAGAGAGTGCCACATATGAGAGTGCAACACATACAAATACATTCACACATTGCCATTGTGTGGCATCCCGGCCAGAAGCAGGACAACAACACATCTGCTGAGCGAAAAGACAAAACGCAGCATCACCTGGTTTTGAATTCTGGGTTCAGGTTCAGGTTCGAATTTGGGTTTGAATTTGTTCAGTTTGTCTCTGCATGTGTCGCCTGCAACAATAGTTGATGCTGCTGTTGTTGTTGTTGCTGCTGTGGGCCAAGTTGTGCCTACAGCTTCTTGACTTTAAGTCAATGCAACAATGCAACTTGCAGCCCTTTGTGGCAAGGGTAAAAACCATTTTCAGCTCGCAAGTTTCCTCTGCCAATCGCAATCGCAACTTGCATTCAAAACTCGCTCCCCAAATGAAATTGGAAAATGGTAAATTGTTAAATCCTCAACTCGTGCATTCCAAATGGTTTGCAATTGTAACGCATTGTTTGTTGAACATCATTTTTGTCGGGGGTTGCAACCCCTGAGGGGAGGGTGTACACTGTACAGTGTATACGCATTTTACAATCCAAATTTGAAGACTGTGTAACCCTTATAACTCAACGATTTTTAACTCCCTGACTGAGTTTTAACTGCGTCTCCCGCTAATTATATTAGTCGATTCTCTACGCTCACAACCAAAGTCATAAAAACAGCTGCCCACATACATTTCTATTTATATTTAAACTTTCCAACCAACACCCGCATTCGCAAAAAAAAATCCTGTTGTCTAATCCCTTAACCAGCTCGAAAACTGACAAAATGACAAAGTGACGGCCAAAAGCTGCTTAAAACTATCATTTAATGGAATCGTTTGAAGCTGCGTACAAAATTTCATGAAAGGATTAAAGAATTGATTTAAATAAGACTTACAAAAGCAAAAAATGTAAACATACAAATTATAAAAAAAATATTAACATCATTGTTTAATACAAGTAAAAAATTGTTTTAACTCTTTTATTATTTGAAGATTTTTTTATATCTTTTTTTAATTATTTCTAATCAAGTTTGTTTTCCTTACTATAATTTAATGGAATTTAAAAGAAAATAATTTTAATATTTATAAGAAGTATTATAATTATTTTTTTTAACTTGAGTTGGTTTAATTATAAATACTGATTGTTCTTCTAATATACCCCTCTGTCTGTAACACATTTACAGCGCAGTTTTTCTTAATGATATTCAATTGTTTTTGTTAAACGCCATAAAGAACTCATTATTATTGATGTCAAGAAAGGATTATCTTACAGCACAGGAAGTTCTTGTTAAGTTTAGGCTGTAAATCAATAAATTTTCCAATGACATATTATGAAATTTGAGCTGCTGCGCAGATTTCAAAATAAAAAGTTTAAATAAAAAAGAAAGCTTCCTGCTTGCCGGCGATTTTTTCAATTATTATGCATGATTGAGTTTTGGGGAATGCACAAAATTGTGTCGTTAAAAGGGAAGGGGAAAGAGAAAGGGAAGAAAAGAAGTGGGGAAAAGTTTTTGGGCAGAAACTCTTCCGCTTGAGCGTCTATCGGCGACCGCAGGACGAGACACAGCGATGGGGCATTCAATTGGAAGATTGAATAAAATTTGACTTAAAATAGCAAAAATATTGAAAACTTGCTACGTTTGATGGGAGGGTGGAAAGAGGGGAGGGAAGGGGAGGGGAGGAGGTCAATTTATGCGACGCAGGCTAGTTAAACTTCATTGAATTGGAAAATTGAAAAGCAAAAAAGGAAAACATGTTTATAAATAGTTGAACGTTGTAGATAACGCAAATTTCTTTGCTTTCTATATATTTTGCAGACTGTGGCAAGAGCTATCTAGAGGAGGATGAGGAGGAGGCGGAGTTTGCAGGCGAGGCGCCACAAAACTTGAGCCGCAAACGCAGCGCACGACAGTTGGATGCTGATAAAGAGGATGAGGTGCTGAATTTGGCAAGAGAAGATTCAGCAGCAGCAGCAGCAGCAAAGCGTTTGGTAATTGAGGCACCACTTGCAACACCACTTGCAACACCAATGGCACCACAGCCCCCACAACAGATGGCAACGCTGCCGCCTCTCAACTTCGGACCAGAGAACATGCAACAGGCGCTGCAGTTGCAACTGCACAGTTACATTGAAATGGTTCGCCAATTGGCGCCGGATGCATTTCCCAATCCCAATCTGGCCACACAGTTTCTGCTGCAAAATTCGTTGCAAGCTCTGGCGCAGTTTCAGGCCTTGCAACAGTTAAAACAACAAAGAGTCGAGCTGCCCACAAGTGAAGTTCCCGCTGCTCGACATTATTCCACGCCTCTGGGCAAATCGCCGTTGCGCAGTCCATCGCTGAGTCCTGTGCCACGTGCCACCGATCCACAACAGCAGCAACAACAACAGCGCACGCCACCAAATTCGTTAGCTGCCACCTTGGGATTCAGCAGCGCCGTCTTGACGCCAAATACGCCGAGCACCCACAACAACAACCATAGTACGCCAAAGCCAGCAGCAGGTGGCGCCACTGTGGCCGCTGTTATGGCCACCAAGCTGGAGCAATCGCCGGAGGAGACCACCGATCTGGAGGAGTTGGAACAATTTGCCAAGACCTTTAAACAGCGTCGCATTAAACTGGGATTCACCCAGGGAGATGTCGGTTTGGCCATGGGAAAACTCTATGGCAATGACTTCTCCCAGACGACAATCTCTCGTTTTGAGGCACTCAACCTCAGCTTCAAGAACATGTGCAAGCTGAAGCCGCTGCTCCAGAAGTGGCTGGAGGATGCGGACAACAGTGTGGCCAAATCTGGTGGTGGTGTCTTTAACATCAACACGATGACCACCAATTTATCGAGCACACCTGAAAGTATTTTGGGACGACGACGCAAGAAACGCACATCCATAGAGACGACCATAAGGGGAGCTCTGGAGCAGGCGTTTGTCCTCAATTGTAAACCCACCTCTGAGGAGATCAATCAGTTGTCGGAGCGCCTGCACATGGACAAGGAGGTAGTCCGAGTTTGGTTCTGCAATCGCCGGCAGAAAGAGAAACGTATTAATCCCTCGCTGGATCTCGACAGTCCAACGGGAACTCCATTAAGCAGTCATGCCTTTGGTTATCCTCCACAGGCGCTGAACATGTCCAATGGTCATGTGCTCCTCGAGGCGAATTCCCTTTGTGGTAGCTCCGTCAGCTCGGGCGAATAATGAGCTGCATGTTCCATCTTCCATGTTTTCCTGTAAATAAATCTAAAAACGCCACCAAATCTTCCACACACATTCCGGCATATCGTAATCCTCCCTCCCTCACTTCCCTCTTAGGTGATAGAGAGTCGTATCAGCATACATTACGAATTTACGAGTACATATACATATATTATGCACTGTATTGCATCTACGTAGAGTTCCTAGAGTTTCCATGTAGTCAACAAACCTATCGAAATCTATCTAAATACTATCGATAAATGTTGTGTGTCCAGCATGCCAATCTATTAACATATTATTATATATATATAATATACCTTAATTATAAATACATTTATGTAATATACCTATAAATATACTTCTACATATACCCATATATTTTAAAGATATTGTTGTACGATGTCCAATTGTAAATTGATCTTAATACTTAGATCTTAACACTCACACTGAGAAACACACAAAAATTTCAATAAAAATCATTAATAAAAAAAAACCTTTTTTAAAATGCGTTATTACTGAATTTGAAGAGACCAATTCTTTTTGAATCGCAAAACACAATTTTCTGAAGAACGATATTCCATTATATGCGAAAATTATTCATTAAAATAAACTTTAAGCAATCGGCACATTTAGAAAAATTATCAACAATTTAAACAAAAAATATCTGATGCGTTTGAAGAATCATTATTATTCTTCTTTTACTTTATGTGTAAAGTTATACTCACATATACTATTTAAATTATATGTAAGCTGTAAAAAACGTTAAGGAACTTAGTAGCCTGTAGACTTATTTAAGAATCTATATAATTTGGCAAATAAAGGACATACTCTACAATTTTAAAGAATGTGAAGTCCTACTTTAAGGATAACGATTTAATACCCTTCTTTAGTTTATAATTCAATTATATTGTCCCAGTGCTGCCCATGTGCCACATACACTTGAATCTCATTAGAAGCTGCCTAAATAAATATTTAAGCACATATTTAGTTAACTGATTCCGTACCCAAAAGTATCCCATCCGGACAGGCCACGCGCCAAGCGCAAACACACAATTTTTTAATAAACTTCCGCTTTGAAGAGACCCGCACCAACCCCTTTAGGTGAAAATCTCGGAACTGGATTTGCTGGATAAGAAATCACTTCATCTTAGGGCCCGGCGACAATAAATATGGCATCTGAGCCACTGCAAACTGAAATACACTGAACTACACCGAACCGTACCGAATGAAACCCTTATTTGTATATTGAGGCAAGCGTGTAAATCCATTTCGACCGTCTCAACCCTAACTCCAACTCCAACCCCATCCCTTACTCCGGACAATCTCTGGGCAAGGGGTAAAGGGAGTTTAGTCTTTGCTGTTCTCTGATTCGTTTAGGACGAGCTCTACTTTTTGTCAGAGAATAAACGTCATTGGAGTGGGATAAAAAGGGTTTATGCCATAAATTCACACATCGTTATGTCATATGGTGTTCGTGCTGTTGTTTTTGTTGAAGGTCCTTTTATATTGTGTCGCAGTTGTAAGTTATCTCGGGTCATTCCTACAACTTGTAAAAAAGCTAAACTGAAATCAACAAAAAAAACATAGGCTTTAAATTAAATGCACCTTTAATTATTTGTGAAACTATGTAAAGATCCACATATGTTTAGGACCTATATGAATGACAGCATCTGTAAGAATATGCTGGAACTATGGTCGATATATCTACATGTATTTCAACTTTTAATCGAGATTGTTCCTTCGGAGTGTATAATCAAGAGGATAATATCACTTTCTAATCCAAATTAGGGTCTCAAAGCATATTCCCAGGCACAAGAGCAATATAAGTTTATTTCAGGAGCACTCACATCTAATTGGGAATGTCGAGAGCGTCGTTTCTTGAATGTTATCAGTCCGTTGCAGAAGGAGACCTAAAAACGAAATCTCTTCCAGTTTTCAGGCAATATTCAAAATGTGCTACCACATGCCTCTTACCACTTGCCACATGCCCCTTAGTCATTTGACTGGTCAAACAGAAAGCGGATTCGACGATTGAAATTGGGATTACGAATGAAAGCTGCAGGCTATTATTTGTGGCATGCGGCATGTGGCAGCTGATGATGGCAAAGAGGGATGGGGCTGGATCCAAAGGGGCAGATCGGCAGCCAAAGATTTGAGTTGAGCTCTTTGATAGATTTCACTTGCCTCGACTGCATTTGCAAATTGAATTCCATTTTGAGAAATGTTTCCCTTCATATATAAAGCACTAGCTGCCTTCATTTATAACAATTTAATGAAATTTTCACTGCGTTTTCATAATACATATACATACATTTGGAAGTGTGTGTGTGTGTGTGGATTGCAAGCCATTCAAATCATTAATCACACCAGCTGCCAGCGCTAACGAAAATTAAGTTTATCTTATGCTATTTTATTTTTGCAGCCAAACATTTTTTTCTGCCTTCCACCCACTTTGTGTTTAACGAATTTTTTTGAGTACTTAAAGACTGCAAAATATAGTCAATTCAGTAAAATCTCCAGCTTAAGTACGGAAGCTTCAATATTTGTCTTAGTGTAGAAAATAAATAAATTTTAAAAAGATTTATATATAAACTAGAGGGTCCGTTTTTGTTACCTCGCTTTGCTCGGACGCAGACCCACACTTTGAGTTTCAGAAATAATTATATTAAAAGATAAATATAAATAATATTATTTAATTTATTTCGTCATTTGCACACCACTAAAGAGTTAAAATGCATATTTTCATTTATCGCCTCTTTTTCACCTAGTGGCGCCATCTATTGTCAATGGCGCCAACTGACAATAAGCCCATAATTCAGCACGGATCGGCAAATAGTACATGTGATTTCTGTGGACGGATGGCAATTGATGTGAGCAAATGAAAAGTGGCTGGGAAATTATATGGCCAACATATGTTAAGTTTCTGCGTGAATGCTTGCGAATTTGTTGCTTTGAATTTCAATTTGCGAAAAGAATAAAGCACAGACAATCTATGTAGCAAACGGAGAATAGGGAACACCCTTTTTTACCCAGTCTGTCATGCTGCCTTTGTTGTCGTCAAGTGAAGTCCTGTGTGCAAACATTTGGTCAAAAACAACAGCATGAAAAACCTCAATTGAATTACAATGAAAATATGAAATGAGCAACAAAGAAAATGCCAAAGACAAGTTTTCTTTTCTGTGCCAAGCTAAATTCGCAGAAATTAAGCAAACAATCAAACGAATCAAAGAAAAATACATACATACACCAAAAGAAAAACTCTCTGAAATTTTTATAATAAAGTTATAGAGTGAGCATATTAATATCAATTATAAAATAAGTATACATTTGAATGGATATAGTATTAAACACAAAACTCCACCATACCATTTAAATAACAATCATTATTATTTTTAATATTTCATAAATAGAATATGAACGAATAAAACTATTTTTTTTTTTTTTAATGCAATTGAGTAATCTTCTGTGAGCATTTAAAATTAATATAACTTAACGTGAATCTAAATGGGCATTTTAAATTTCACCTTTTTTATGGATATCAATCAAGTAAATTATGTTTTTACTTAAAGGTAATAGGGAAAAAAAATTTTTACTTCGTGATCTTTCTGGGTGTAAGTTAGTATAATGTAGAATACATAAGAAAACGACTAGAGAATTGAAAATGAAATGGAATTGAATTTGTAAAGTGTGGGACATGGCCGAGCAAATAACTAGCCAGCAAAAAAGCGCAAATTCAATATTTGCGAATACAAACAGTTGCGAATCTTTGGACGGCAATGTCCTGAATCCCAAGGCAAACAAAATGACAGTCAAAGAACAGCCAACAAAATGTGGCAAAATGCTTCTGTGGGCCATAAGAAAAATATATAAACAAAATCTGATGTTCCTGAGATTTTCAACCACCAACCCGAAAAGTATGCCACAAAATAACCAGGGCAAATTTTTAAATGGCTGTATTTAAAAAATGGCCTCTCAAAGTTTAAAATGGAATGCAAATTTTCTGACTCAACCCCAAAAAAACAGACCCAACCTCCCTTGTAGACATGCTCAAAGTGTCAGCCAATTAGTTGGAAAACTTTTGTACTCAAAAATCAAAGCAACAACCCCGAAGAAAATGGAATTTAGGGCGTGAACTGAAATCAACACCATCAGAGATCATCCTTTTTTTCCTTTCTTTTTGACATGTTTACACATTTAATTAACTAACACCCGCCCAAAACTTCCGGTCAAGACAGGGAAGAAAAGAATAGGGCAGTGTCCAATCCAGGCCGAAGAGCCAAGTGTAAACGAAACCCTTGACATCAACAAAATGGGGCTAAAAAAGCATTAGGAAACGGTTCGTCGCTTCTTCTTGACAATTTGAAACCATTTCAAGTGGTTTAATCATTTAACGCACATCATAAAAATCGCATGAAGTGATTTTTATTTACACGCACAACAAAGGAATGCCAACAAACTACTATCAAAATGGGATGAAAGTAAATGAAACTCAATAATTGGGGGATGTTTAAGGAATTTATAAAAACTAAGCCCTTTGAAATATTAACTGTTTACAGCAGTGCAAATAAAACACATACGCATCAGATGAATGGTGATAAGACCAAAAAGATTAGATTACATTTGAAAGTAATGTTTTCGGGAATTAAATTAAAGCTGCTGAAGGAAGTCACAACAATATATTATATCAGCATAATTATTGTTCTTATTTTGCGCCAATTCAGTGATTTGCTTCTCGTTCTTCAAATCTGGCAGCGCTAGAAGCAAAAGTGCAAATTGTGAATGGCAAATATAGGGAAAGATCGTTAGGATTTAAATTTTGAAAGCAAAACAAATACAGCGTTGAACAAAAGCAAGAAGTCGAGAACTTTTTCTTTTGTCTTATGAATTTATTTTTTTTAATAATCTGACAACATTGGAAAGGGTCGAAAATTTCAAACTACCAACCAGAAGTCTGGCAACGCCGTGAACAAGTGAATGCTTTCGAGTTAATGTCGATTTTAATACAAAGTGAAATACATATATGATTAGGTATTAAATAGATATTAACGTGTAAGGCATAATATATGTAATGTGAATTTTATTCAAATTGGTGCTTACGTGCAGCCGCATTATGGGTTTGTTAATGTGTGTTTGTGTAAGTTTTTGGGTATTGTATGAAAATGCAAATATAAGAATAAATCCTTGCAGCGAGAGTGCACGATGACACAGTAGGAGACTTGTCGACTTTTCACTGCTTAACTAAAGGTATTGACCTAAAAGCAATCATATGAAAATTATAATTTATATATTATAAATTAAGTTAACTTTGTTTACTTACAATATCATCAATCTTAAGTATGGAGCGTATTGTCTCAGTGGCCAGTGTGATGGCTGAAGTGCTGACCAGCAGCGGCTGCACAACGTTCTCCGCAAAAATGTCTGTAATGGCACCCTTGCGAACATTAATACCCGCATTCTTCTCGCCCTGGGCATGACGATTGCGCAGCTCAGTTACAGTGGCAATTGGATTAAGGCCAGCATTCTCAGCCAATGTCGATGGAATGACCTCGAGAGCTTCAGCAAACGCACGATAACAGTAGGCATCAACTCCTTCCACTGTCTGAGCAGCGGCAGCAAGTTGCATAGCCATCTCAATTTCAGGAGCGCCACCGCCCACAATCTGGGCACGCTTTCGCACCAGACAACGCACCACACAGAGAGCATCGTGCAAGGAACGAGCAGCTTCCTCCAGCACCAGCTTATTAGAGCCGCGGCAGATAATGGAGACAGTGCGTCCTTGATTCTGTATGCCCGTAATCTTTACAAACTTATTGGTGCCACTGGCCACCTCCTCGACAAGATCGGCACTTGACAGATTCTCGGCTGTGAAATGATCCAACGAGGCAATTGGGCGACAGTGCAGAGTTCTGCAAACAAACTCAATGTCCTCGCGTTCCACATCCTTGACAACCAGACACTTAATCTTGTCCAGGAAGTGCTGAGCCAAATCCGAGACAGCATCTCTGCAAAAACATAACTGGATTAAAGAAGAAAAACTAGATATTCTTTTAAAAATAAAAAATCTAACGCTTTAAAACAAATAAGAAAACTTGTGTTAAAAGAAAAAAAAATTTTGGTGGATTTTCGTCAGGTTTTTGTTTCCTTGTTTAAATATTCAAAAACGCTTTATGGTCAACTAATAAATTTTTCCTGGTTACAAGTTTAACTAGTTTTGCGACCGTAAATCATTGGGGACAAGTTTAGTACTGTTTGTATTATTTTCTCGCAATTCTCATCACATACTCACCGCAAAATGGACTTTTGAACGAGGAGGACATTGCAGCCGGCCTTCTTGATCTGCTTGACAATGTTCAGGATGTATGATCGCTCCTCCTTGAGCACACGATCCATGGCAGCGTAGTCGCTGACAATCACGCTGTGATCCATATCGGTCTTGGGTGCAGAAATGCAGAATTGAATCAGACCAATCTTGGCCTTCTCAATGCGCTTGGGCGCATTTGTACCGGCCGAGCGGCTGGTGAAGACCAAACCTTGCACGAGTTCGGTATCCTCGACAGTGCCACCCAAGCTCTGAATAACCTTGATGTTCTTTAGATCCACGGCAGACTCCTTGCCGGGCTCAGTGACCTTAAGAACGGCGTCGACGGCAATGGGAGCGAGTAGACTACTCTGTTGGGAGACAACCTTGGAGTTGAGCGATGTGGAGGCGCTCTTGATAAGCGTCTCGCGATCATTCAGCTCAATGGGCGTTGACATCTCTGTGAGTATTTCGACAGCCTTGTTGGAGCAACGCTGGAAGGAATCAGAAATGGCCGTGGGATGCAAACCCTTCTGCAACAGTTTCTGGCAGGCCTCTAACAAGGCGCCCGCAATGACCACCACGGATGTGGTACCATCGCCAGCCTCCACATCCTGAGCACGGGACAGCTCAACCAGCATCTTGGCGGCTGGATGCAACACATTCATCTGCTTTAAAATCGTTGCACCATCATTGGTAATCGACACTTCTCCATTGGCCGCCTGGATCATTTTGTCCATACCGCGAGGACCCAAACTGGTGCGCACAGCATCGGCAACAGCTGCAAATCAATCAAAATTATGAATGTTTAATATATTTTATTTGTCGCCATGAACCACAAATTGTTTATAATATTAAGTTGTTTATAATTATAATAACAAGAAACATCATAACAATAATATTAACAATAATAAATTTTCATTAATAAATATATTCATTTTTCTCCATGCGTCACATGAGTCACAAATTGCAAGTGTCATCCCTAAGAAGTTTCGAGACGCCGGCTTCTTAAATATGTATGTAAATCGCAACTGCGTTTGATTTTCTATTTATTATTTAGAAACCAATCTTGACAACAACCAATATATACCACCCCTTGCAATTTACCATGTAAATCACCATACTGCGCACATTTTATGTCATGGCTTTGCGTCCTTTCACAATTATCATAAATTTTCTTACCTTTTGCCGCTTGGATATTTGATAGTCGCACATCGGTTGGTTTTGACTTGTCTTTGAAAGCCTGGCCCTTGGGTTTAATACTAACTGTTTTAGCTTTCGGTGCCATTTTTGTGTTAAATATAGAAATATCAACAATTTACAATTTTTCAATGCAATTTTCAATGCGATTAACACAGATTAAAATATGTCTAAATTTATATTTTTCACTGCCCCGTGACGGATAGTGACGGGAAAAATCTGATGACTATGATATCGATATTTCTTAGCAAATAATAATGGATGTACTCTGCAACACTGTTTGTGTGCGCTTACTGCTGAATGACAAATTTATTAAGATTATTCCCTTCGAATTGATTTAAAATATCTTTTGTAAATTTAATTATTGCATTTATATTTTATTTCTACGTAAAATTCACTTATATATGTTTAGCAGTTGGCGGTATTTCATCGGGACCAATTTCCACTTTTTCCGGCACACCAATATTCGAATCTTTGTCCGCATTAATTTGAGCTGTAACCTCTGTGAAGAGTTTATCCCATTCCCAAAGTTCATCAGGTTCATCAAGTCCCTCTTGTAGCTGTAAGCAACGGGTCAATATGGACAAATCAACGTCTTCAATTGCTGAAAACGCATTCTGTGACAACAAGTCCGAACTCAGTTCCTTAAAAGTTACTTCCCGATTAATAGAGGCACTATCAAATATTAATAATAAATATGTGCATGTAATTCAATGATATAAACACAATCTTAATACTCACGAAGGCGGCTCCACTATTTCATTCAATAAAATGTCATCTCGTAAATCATCTAAATCCGGTATAATAGGTATATCATCCGTAGGTATAGAACTTGTAGCTGACTTTATCTGAAATCGCTCGCTAAATTTATATTTAAATAAAGTCTTTTTACAATAAGTTATACAGCTTACTCATCAAACGAGTTCTTCTTTGATCTGTAGTATAAAAAACATATTTAAATTAGGTGATTAGGTGATCTTTAAAAAATGAGGACTTACTTGAGTCCCTTTAATCCAGAATCGGCCCAACCACCAGAAACGCGTCTTATGGGGGGACGATTTGAATCGAATTCATTATTATATGTGCTGTGAGTTGTTGCTGCTGTAGAAGTTGGACTGCTGCTCCCATTATGTATATCCAAAGTTATATCTATGGATATGTCCTTATTCAGCATGTGTGTTGACGCGGCACTTGAAGATCCGACTTGCAATTGATCATTTAATGCATCGCGACTCTTTGAACGACGACCCTTTCTAGCCGTCTGTAATCATCACAAAATAATTCATGTGTTCTTTTTCTATTGAAATTATTGAAATTACCTTTCTAATTGTCATTTTTAATTCTTCGGCCCAATCCATTTCCAACAAAAAAAGATGTTTATATTTTTCTGTTGCCTTGGCAACAAGTTGCAGCTGCAACCACTGTTGCCAACTTCCCTATATTGTATTGGCAATATATCGGTATAGTTGAGAATAGTGTTGTAAAACACTGATCGATTGTTATCAATTTTTTCCGATTGGAATTGTTTTGGTTATCTACCTGACGCATCCAACTTCACGTCCTAGTTGCAGGCCGTATCGCCCAGAATTTTGAAAATACAAAATATTTTCTGAAAAAAATGCTGACCGACGACGATGATTTCTTTTACGAGGATAAAATGTAAGTAAAATATAAAGATAATTCAGCTTCATAGTGTTTATTTTAAATCTCACATAACTAAGCAAAAGAAAAAAGCTTGCCAAGCGAGCTGTTAAAAAATCAATAACCATCGTGGTCAACATATTGTACACAAATACTTTGTATTTTTAATAACAAATCACAAATATTGTTAGTGTCAGGCCATGTGAAGCTTCTCCAGAGCTCATCCAATTAAGAGAAGATTGTACAGCCGACTTTGAGGCGTAAGTATCTGTGATGATAGGGAGCATAAAAAGTATTTTGATAATTTTTGAAAGCCCAAAACTTATCGCGGATGTTACCGCGTCGTCGAAGTCCTCACATGGCAGCTGGCAGTCAGATACCGAGGACACTGCTTTTCTCTGCAGTAATCTTGACCTGGCGACTGAGAAATTTGGACAGCTCCATAAACAGAAATACGAATTAGATCGGTTGTAAGTCAAAATCCCTGACTCAAATAGCTCGATATGTGTGCCTACTCCTTGTAATTGTAGTGTCTCAAAAGCTACCAACATAGTCGGAGACGGAGACCTTTCAGTACAGTACAGTATGTCAACTAATTGTTTTGTGAAAAAGAAAATAATCTCACCAACTATTTTCTCACTTATGTCAAACTCCGGTTCCAAGATTATCAGCAGCTATAAAAGTAATTAAAAATATAATTGATTATAACTTTTTTTGTATAAACAATTACTTGACGAACTGTATTTAAGCACAGCAATAACATAGAATAACGGGTTTATTAGGCTTAAGCGATAATTTTAAACCATTTAACATGTGTAGCACCATTTCTTATCTTTTTTTGGATTGTCATCACCAAAGTGAGTTAAATATATATACATATAAATTGTAATTCTAAAATGTGTTACTGGGTAGATAGATGTATAGTTTATGAACCAGAAGTTTGACGTAGTTTCTTACCTATGAGCGCTATTCATACGCTAGTTGGCCACAGAACGTCTTTCAATGCACGTTGAATTAAAGTTTGACTAAATTAAAATAATTTTAAATTTTAGCTCACTTTTTCTACACGCTAACAGAATCCATTTAAATTTAAGAATTTGTTTTATAGATAAATTGTATTATTAGCTAGATTTTAATTATATTCTAGTCATCAAAGATTTTTTATTATTGAATACATAGCGGGTTCAACTTTACTAAACACAATGGGTAATATTTTTGTTGTTTCAAAAAGTTTGGTAGAACTAGATAAATTCACCTATGGATGTCAACACGCTTATTAATCTATAAAAAGCTCTTTCTTAGGTTTAGACAGAATTTTGTTATGTTAAACTGTGTCTAATGAATAACTTTTTTTCGAAATAGGGGCATGACTGTGACGACCAATGCTGTTGTCATAAGAAAGGATCAGAGCAACTTGATAGGCATTAGCATTGGTGGAGGAGCGCCAATGTGTCCCTGCCTCTATATAGTACAGGTAAGAGTAGTGATATAAATTTTAAGTGTGTATAGTGAGTTGTCTATATTTTGGGAACATAGACTTAACTCGACAAATATAATCAAAGTCAAAGTAGAGTCCGGAAAAATCAAGCTGCGATTTTCCGTTAAATTCCTACATCAGTAGGTAAGAAATAAGATTTGTATATTATTGCTATGGGGGATTATTTATTTCTTTGCTACTATTTTAATGTGATATCTTGATGCGCTTGCAAGGATTTGGACGAGCCTTGAAGTTGGTCAAATTACGCAGCAGAAGGTATTCCTCATGCCAGTGTTGTGCCCATTGTGCGGCTTGTTGCTTCCAGCGTTGAAGCTGCGCGTGTTTGGTCCGCTCGTCAAATTGCTTGCGACGCTTGCTCCGCTCCTCGGACACTAATTGAAAGGGTTCCGCCTTAATGAAACTGGACTCGATGCGAGGCACAAACGGTTTCTGGCGCCAGGAGTCGATCGGTTTGTAACATAACTTGGGTCGCTGCCTTTGCTGTTTCGATTTCTGCTGTTCGAATTTTAGCATTTGCAACTCTCGCTTCTTTTTGGCCTCCATGGATTTGATCAGAGTTAATGGAGCCTTTGCTGTGGTCACATTGTGTTGGGAAACCAATTGACGAATCCGGTTGCGATTCTCTAAGCGTTTATGCAGACTGTTAAAATTGGGCACGGGTTGACTGTGAAACTCTCTTAACTGTCGCTGCGTCTTTGCCACCTGGCGCAATTTCTTCTTTCTATTCCGTTCGTATTCCCTCTGGAATTTGTATGCAGAGGGTTCTGCAACTCGACGACGTTTGGACACCTGCTTGCTCCTGTCCAGACCTGCCTGTTGGCGCAGCAGCATCTCATTGGAATTGTTTTCCCGCATTATGGTGCCAATTCTTCTGCCCAAATGATCGCAGCCCGATATAGCTTTAGTCTTGTTCCATTCCTTTTGCGACTTCATGCTAATCCCTTTATATCCCATTGTCCATTGGAGGACAGTCATAGCGTTTTCAGTTTATCCGGAATATATTTTTTAGGAAAAATATGTATTTCCCAATGGAATTTTGATGTTGAACTGAAAACAAAGCAAAAACAATTAGTTTAAGGTCTACTTAGTGATAGATAAGAACCCGTTTCAATTAACTACGATTTCTCATTATTAAATGAATTGCAATTTCCCAGGTATTTGATGGCACACCCGCTGCCCGCGAGGGATCCTTGCAATCTGGCGACGAGCTGTTGGCCGTCAATTCGGCTAGTGTGAAGGGCAAGACGAAGGTGGAGGTTGCAAAGATGATACAAACAGCCACCGATGAGGTCACCGTACATTATAACAAACTCCACGCGGATCCAGAACAAGGCAAAACATTGGACATTATATTGAAGAAACTGAAGCATCGAATTGTGGACAATTTGTCGAGCAACACGGCAGATACATTGGGTCTGTCCAGGGCCATTCTCTGCAATGATTCGCTGGTTAAGCGACTGGAAGAACTGGAGGGCACCGAGCTGATGTATAAAGGATTGGTGGAGCATGCTCGTCGCATGCTTAAGGCATACTACGATCTGTTGCAGACCTATAAATCATTCGGAGATTGTTTCACACAAATCTCGGCTCATGAGCCGCAACAACGTGCCTCGGAGGCATTTCGCACCTTTGGAGAGTTCCATCGATCGCTGGAAAAGGATGGACTGACCATTATCAAGCAGATAAAACCAGTGTTGGCTGATCTGGGTACATACCTGAACAAAGCCATCCCAGACACCAAGTTGACCGTGCGTCGTTATGCGGATGCCAAGTTCACATATCTCTCCTATTGTCTGAAGGTTAAGGAAATGGATGACGAGGAACATGGCTTTGCGGCGCTGCAGGAGCCGCTGTATCGCGTGGAGACTGGCAACTATGAGTACCGATTGATCCTGCGCTGTCGCCAGGATGCACGCACCAAGTTTGCCAAATTCCGCACAGATGTGCTCGAGAAAATGGAATTACTGGAGTGCAAGCATGCCATGGATTTGAATAAACAACTGCGCAGTCTGCTCGAAAGTCTGGCCGAGTTGCACAGAAGTTTGGTTGAGCGCCTTGACGCTCTTCCTCCCCTCTTTCCCATCGAGGTGGACTTTAAGGAAACCGATTTCCAGTACAAATCAAGTACACTAAAGCCCCAGGAGCTCGACGATGATGAAATTCAGGCAATTGCCAACTCAAATTTACGCCAAAATAAAGTTGTTTATGGTATTGCTGCCGTTGAGCAACCTGCTTCTATAATCAACGTGGAGCCCAAAGAAACTCTCGTTCAAACTGCACCTAAAACTGAATCCATCGTCAATGAGAATGAAACGCTGCTCAAAGAACTTGGACTGCAGGATGTGGACTTGCTGTCCAATCCACAAACAATCAGCAATCAGAAGGACTTAATATCAGCTCAAAATGACGGCTACGATTTCGATCTATTTCTGAATCAGGCTAATGCCAAGACCAGCCTCGAACGAGACCTGATGTCGACCAATGCTTCTGAAACCGATTTACTCTTGCAATGATCTTTTTTAGTGATGATGTACAAATAAAATGCGTGTATAAAAGTGTTATTTAATTTCTAATTCTACTAACTTATTTTATATTATTTTAAATTTTATTATTTTATTTATAATTTGATTTCTAGAATTAACAATGGCTTAAAAGGAATTTAATGTAAATATTAATCGCGCACACTGATAAAATTTTAGCTATGGGTACTCAACAGATTTTGGAAGGAAAAACAAAAAAAAATCTTTTGTTAATCTTGATCTAAAAGAGCAAATTTAAGAGTGAATCAACTTATGCATCATTTATGTTGATTGTTGTTTTAAAACCTACCGCTCATTTTAAACCATTCGCATGATTTTGCCATTCACAATGCGCGCAAACAAAGTCAGCTGTTTTCCCGTGCAAAAGGTAAACAAAACGTGCCTCGTTCTTTTGCCGTCATGCCGCCAAAATCGAGCAACAAAAAGCACCAAGCAACTTGGTATCACTGTGAATCCTGTGGCGTGCACATAACTTCCAAAACCCGGGATACACACGAGCGTGTCTGTCCAATTACGGAGAATGTGAACGGATCTGAAGTAGATGCGGAATTCGTACGCAATGGTGTGCTGCACACTGCCAGCCTACTTCAGCGCAGTTTTGAGGTGGAATCTCTAAAGGATCTGCCGCCAAAATATGTCAACATGCTGATATTTGTATCGGAAGGTGCCATACAGCTGGCAGAGTTTCACATTGGCCAGCACGTGGTGATTAGGCTGGCAACAAAAGCTGCAGAAATGCAGACTTCTCTGGTGCGTATTGTGTGGCCTGTGTCGGAGCAGTTCCTTACCACGGTCTTTGTCACAGCTGCGGGTAAGTTTCTTGTCTTTACTAAAGATGCTTGCTGACACTCGTATTTCCAGACTACAAACAAAATTGGACAAACCTGCGTGGCAAACCTCTCCACATATCCGCACTGGACACCAGTAAACTCTCTGCAGCTGCCAGCATAAGTTTAAGGCAACTCAACGAGTGCGAGTCGAGCCTTGAGCAGAGTCAACTTCAAGATGTTGCTGGTGTGCTAAAGACCGAGATTGTGAACCAGATTTACTGTCAAAGCAGCGAGCTGCATTTGAATTTCTTCAACAAACCGCTTACATTTTGCTTGTCAAGCTGGCGAAGTGTCCAGGAAAATGCCGTGGAGGATGCGCTGGAGCGGCTTAGCTTGGATAAAACTCAACAGTTTGTACAGATAACAAGTGCTACACGAGTTGAGCTGGTATACAAGGGGGAAATGGGAAAGGATCTGCAACCTCAGCGGGAACATCGCATAACAAAATCAAAAATTGGAGGGTTGGAAAAACAAATTCAATTGGTAGAAGAGAGCATGGATTATGCTCTGGGCTACAGGTTCCTACCAGCAGGTAAGCCAAACAAACATTCCCTTTGTCGATATTACGAAAACTTCAAAATGTCATAACTTTGACAAAATTGAACCGATTTCCTTCCGGAAAATAAAATTTATCATTATTTTTCTCCAATTTTGATTCTACATCAAAACTGGAAAACTCGATTTTTTATACTTTAATGTCAATTTTTTCCATACATTCCCTTGATCGATATTATGAAAACTTCAAAATGTCACAACTTTGTCAAAAATGAACCGATTTCCTTCCGGAAAATAAAATTTATCATTAATTTTCCCCTATTTTGATTCTACATCAAAACTGGAAAACTCGATTTTTCATACTTTAATGTCAATTTTTTCCATACATTCCCTTGGTCGATATTATGAAAACTTCAAAATGTCATAACTTTGCCAAAAAGGATCCGATTTCCCTGTGGTATATCAATTTTAAAATTATTTTTCCCCTATTTTAATTCTACATCAAAACTGGAAAATCACTTTTTCATACTTTAATGTCAATTTTTTCCATACATTCACTTGGTCAATATTATGAAACTTCAAAAATGAACCGATTTCCTTGTGGAACGTATAATTTATCCTTATTCTCCCCCTATTTTATTGTTAATGAATTTAATAAAAATAAATACAGAATGAATGTAAAGTTTAAACCACGATCAAAGTGATATTCCGCTTTAAAATCTGTCTATACTTGTCACAGTTATGAGCGTTGGCAGTTGGTCAAACCGTTAGCTTTGCAATTTTACAATAAAAAAATTTGTGTCTGGATTTCTTTCAACCAAATTAGCTTTTGCTTTAGCCAATTTGTAATTGAGAATTAGGTTCCATCCTACAGTCAATATGTATGATAATAATTAAAATATTATATTTAATGTTTATTTTGCAGGAGTCAAAGTATCCCGTGGTTTGTTGCTCTACGGCGCCAGTGGCTGTGGCAAGTCGATGGTGTGCGAGGCCATGTGTGCAGTTGCCCAGGAGCGCGACAAGAATGTCCAGATCATCCACATTAACAGCGGCGAGGTGTTCAGCAAATTTCTGGGTGAAACGGAGCAGAAGCTGAGCGCCTACTTTGAGCGTGCCTATAGACACTATCCGCATGCGACGCTGCTGCTGCTGGAGGATGTGCACACGTTGTGTCCTAAACACGATGGCGGCAGTGATCTCGTTAAGCGCGTGTCTCTCGCATTTCTCTCGCTGCTCGATCAGTTAAGCAGCTCAAATCGCATTGAGTCACGTCGTACATTTCTGCTGACAACCAGCTCACAAATTGATGCACTGCATCCGAGCATAAGACGCGCAGGTCGTTTGGACTGTGAATTGGAGTTGGGTGTGCCCACTCCTCAATCGCGAAGTGAAATTCTTCGATGTCTACTACAGCCATTGGATCACAAGCTCACGGATTTAGAGATTAAGGAGATTGCTGACATCACCCATGGTTATGTAGGCGCTGATTTGGCCAATCTGGTTTATGATGCCACATTGACAGCACTCAAGGATGAAACACGCTGCTTGCAGCTGAGTGACATGCAGGCAGCTCTGACACATGTGAAGCCTTCGGCTATGCGCGAGGTGCTCATCGAGAATCCCAACGTGTTGTGGTCGGACATTGGCGGTCAGGCAGCCTTGAGATTAACCCTGCAACAGGCTATCGAATGGCCCTTGCTGCATGCCGAGAAATTCCAGCGTTTGGGCATCAAACCACCACGTGGTGTACTCATGTTTGGTCCTCCCGGCTGCTCCAAAACCATGATTGCCAAGGCTCTAGCCACGGAGAGTAAACTGAATTTTTTGTCCATCAAGGGACCTGAGCTATTCTCCATGTGGGTGGGTGAATCCGAGCGTGCGGTTCGTGAAGTCTTTCGCAAGGCACGACAAGTTGCTCCCGCGATTGTTTTCTTTGATGAAATCGATGCCATTGGCGGAGAACGTTCCGAGGGTTCCTCCAGCGGTTCCTCAGTCAAAGAACGTGTACTCACACAGCTTCTCACCGAACTGGACGGTGTGGAGACGCTGCATAATGTGACCATTGTGGCAGCCACAAATCGGCCCGATATGATTGACAAGGCGCTGCTTCGTCCCGGTCGTATTGATCGCGTATGCTATGTGGGACTACCGGAGACGGAGGCACGTCGTGAAATACTAAATATTAAGCTGCGTTCCATGCCGTTGGCTGTAGATGTCAAAGTAGATCAATTGGTGGAGCGTACCGAAGGCTATTCGGGGGCAGAGATTCAAGCCGTGTGTCATGAAGCCGCATTGAGTGCGCTGGAGCAGAGTTTTGAGGCCGAGTCCGTCAAGTGGGAGCATTTTGAGACTGCACTGCAAACGGTTCAACCACGCACAAGTCCTGAGCTACTCCGACTTTATCAGGAATATATTAAAAAGTAGATAATAAAATTTTACAATTTTACAAAAATCTAGTTGAAATTCTTTGACTGAAATAAAAGGTTGCAATAAGAGCTGGACGATCAATCGAGTTAATATCCGATTAGTTTTTGATGGAAGATTAATAAATGACCTGCACTTGTCCTGCATTCATTTGAAATTAAAAACCAGTTGAGTTTATTATCCGATTAGTTTTTGATGGAAGATTAATAAATGACCTGCACTTGTCCTGCATATCTTCATTATTTTACTATACAATTTTAAACTCGATTCACAATTTCAATTTGCATCACTACATCAGATTCTCAGTGCCTGTTCAGACAGTTCAGGAATAACTAAAATAGCCCTCGAAAATGCCAAATTATTAATTATCTCCAAAAAGTAAATCGTATATATTTTTGTAATCTTTATGCGTTAGATATCATGGGACAATCAGTCAGATTTTAGATAAGGCCGCACTCTACTGGCTCTATAAAGACGCAAGTACAAAACTAATAATCAGTTAACATAACTGTTTATCTGTTTCTATAAATCTCCTCACAAATTGTGTATAAGTTTTTTAATGGTCAACCGTAACATGTTTTATTAACTAGTTGATATGCCTCTCAATTAAGCAATGCAATCAAAAAGTGTCACATTGATTGTCTTAAATTAGAGTACTATAAAAAAATACAAATAAGTAATGTACAGAGACAATATATCCTGTAAGTGTACTTTAGTAAAATTTTGAAATATTTGATAGAAAAAAACTGTCAGTTATATGACAAATGACATCGAAATGAATTCAACAGATTTGCAAAAATATTTTTTCTCAAATTAAAACATTTGAGAGTTTTTTAAAAATTAAATTTCTTAAAATATTTTCCATATAGTTTTCATTTAGTTTGCTATATACTTCAATGGAATGTATCATAATTATAAATTTAGAAACGACAGAAGAAGAAGTAATTTGTTTGACATGTTTTTTACCAATATCGGTAAGAGTATCAAAATTTCTTTGTGTAAAATAAAATATCTATTTTATTTGAATCGTATTTATATTGTTTTTTTTATGTGAGAAGCGACGTTAATTGCTTGGGATTGCAATTTAAAAGCCCTCGGAGAGAAAGCAACAAGTTGCTTCAGGTTTCGAATCTCTGAGAGAGGTGCGACGTCTCGGCCACACACATACATATTTTACATACAAGCATACACTCAGAGAAATATGAAGTTTCCGTGCTTAAACAGGGGATAAGCTCATCTTATAGCGGAAAGTAAATTTTGGAATAATTTTAAATTTGTTACAGATAGACCCATACTTGTTTAACATTCCCATAATTCAACTCATTTCAGTCTTGAGCAGACTATTTTAAATATATAAAAATCTTAAACTAGTTCAACATAAATAACTTAGTTTTTTCTGGAGAAAGAGATTTTATGGCATTGTCAAATACAACATTCCTATTAAAATCGATTCAGATTTAATTAAAAAATTAAAATACGCAGCAATCTTAAAATTTGAGAAATAAAACCATGTAACGTACCTAATTTTAGAACGCCATATTTCGCTGAGTGCACACATGTGTTTGTGTCTCCCAATGAGTACCTTCTGTTTTTGGATTCGATCGGATCGGAGCGTCAGACGGTTCGCAGTTGTTGTCTGGCGCTCGTTGCGGTTACGACACACCGCACAACGAATTCATTTCGCAGTTCACCGCCGAATTTCCAGTTGCCGAAGATGGAAAACTGGCTAAAGATTTCTTTGCTCTTGTGCATGTTTGGTTTTTTTCGTGAAATGCGTCCCTCGGAGTCATATGTGACCGAGTATTTGGCTGGAAATTGGCGCAATGTAACATCGGAGCAGGTGTACCAGGAGGTATATCCCATTGGTACATACGCCGTGTTGGCGCAACTGGTGATAATATTCCTGGTGACGGATTTATTTCGTTACAAGCCAATTATTGTGCTGTCATCAATAACGGGCATCATATTGTTCGTATTCCTGCTGTGGACACGCTCCTTGCTGAACCTGCAGCTGGCACAGATATTCTATGGCACATTTATGGCCGCCGAAGTAGCTTACTACACCTACATCTATGCCAAGGTGGACAGGGAACGCTATCAGGTGGTTACCGGTCACACGCGTGCTGCAATCTTAGCCGGCAAATTTCTTGGTGGCGTGCTCGCCCAGGTCCTCGTATCCAGCGATGCCATGGACTTTCGTGAGCTGCACTTTATCTCGCTAGCCACGCAGCTCGTCTCCTTGCCCATATCGCTGATGCTGCCAAGTGTGCCAATGAGTTTCTATTTTTATGCCGTAAAATCACAAACGGATGCACCTGCAATTAAGGCGACGGAGGATGAGAAACCCAAGTTCTCTTTAAGAAATGCAGGACAGCTGTTGTGGTATCATCTGGTCTCCTCGTATACGAATCCCGTTGTGCTGATGTGGAGCATCTGGTGGGCACTGGCAATCTGTGGCCAAGGCCAAGTCATCGCCTACATACAGTTCCTATGGAAGCATCAGGCGCCAAACAATCAAAGTAACTACAATGGAGGCGTCGAAGCCGTAGCAACGCTACTCGGCGCAGTTGGCGCCATAATTGCCGGCCTCTTGAACAGCAATACGCATCGCAATCTGTACATGTTAGTCAATTCAGTTTGTGGACTTGTTCTCGGTGGACTTCTCCTTTTAGCCACTTTCTGCAACAATGTGTGGATTTCTTATGTTAATTATGTAATTTTCTGTAGCGTCTTTTATTTTATTGTAACCATTGCGGCGGCTATTGTGGCCGAGAATTTGGTGGACGATAGCTTCGGTTTAATATTTGGAATCAATACGCTCGTCGCTCTCCTCCTGCAAAGTATTCTGACGCTTGTTGTTGTAACGGGTAAATTTCCTTAACCCTTGAATAATATATTTATTTATAATTCGATTTATTGTATCCGTTTCAGACACGGGCTTCGGATTGTCGCCTAGCAATCAGTATATTGTTTATGCCAGTTACTTTCTCAGCATGTCGGCCATTTACCTTATAATTCTCTTCATCATCAAGACTTGCTCGAAAAAACCTCCTCAAACTGTAATATAAATAAATAGACTGCATTTTAATATTTATTTTTAGTTGAATTACAGTATTTTGAAAGCACAAGATGACAACAAGTAGAATAAGACATAACGAAATAAATAACGGCGCAAAACATGGTGAAATTATATATGGTCAATAAGTAGAATAAAACATGGGGAAATAAATAACGGCGCTAAACATGGATAAATCATATAATCTGCAAACGTCGCACATATAAACATTTTGGAATTTTAGCAATGAATTGGCAAAAAATTCACAATTTAGTGAAACTCTTAATTTGAAATAAGATAGATAATAAGAAAGATTTTTTTATTTATGCTGGGAGTTTGATCTGCGTGATGATGAGCCAAAAATTTGATATAATTTTGTCAAAAATTCTGTAAGAATTGATATGCATAAAAATTAAGAAAAATTAAAAAAAATGTATTTATATTTCAAGTTGCCATATTTGGCACTGTACCACAGAGTTGCCAGATCGGGAAATGCTGCTGGATGGCAGCCTTTGATTTAATAGGTCTCTCCCAGTAAAAACAAAACAGCGAAGGGGCATCAACAAAGTTGGGAGCGCGTTTGCATGCTGCAAAAGAGATAAGTAAGTTTTATAAACATGATTGGAAATATAATTGAGGCATAAATACAAATGGTAAATGCATAAATAAATCGCGGGCTTCTTATGCGGAAGACAATAAAAAGCAGTGTATTACGGTTTTGTGGTGTGAGTCATTCAGACAGCATATTTCAGCTGATTACAAATTGTATGTGTGCGTCTTTACAGTGACTCTCAGCTTATTTGATCCAGAGGTTTTCCGACATTGTTTCGTTTAATATACCATTATAAATTGGTAGTACGTTACCTAGGTGTAGTGTAAATATACATATACTTATGCATTTGTGTGTTCTTATGCTTCATTCTATAGTTGCGGTTAACAATAACAATGAATAGTGAAGCCACAATACTGCAGGCGGGGTTAGATGCCAGCAGTGCGTCCACCGTGTCTGCCACAAGTGACACTACTTCGTTAATGAATCCCTACTCAAACACTGACTTTTACATTGGCGTCGGCTTGGCTGTATCGTCATGTTTTTTTATCGGGTCCAGCTTCATCATCAAGAAAAAGGCTCTCCTAAGACTGAGCAGACACGGTGAAGTGCGAGCAGCGGCTGGAGGATTTGGTTACTTACGTGAATGGATTTGGTGGGCGGGCCTCTTAACAAGTGAGTAATTTGCACAGGGAATTGTCATACATTTGAATATAGTGACTCATTTTAATACTTTACAGTGGGATTGGGTGAGGTTGCTAATTTCGCTGCTTACGCTTTTGCGCCAGCTTCACTTGTGACTCCCCTGGGCGCTTTAAGTGTGATTATATCAGCGGTGATGGCATCTAAATTCCTGAACGAGAAACTTAATCTTTTGGGCAAAATTGGCTGCTTTCTCTGCATCATTGGATCCACAATTATTGTCATACACTCACCAAAGGAAAAGGAGATTGAGGATCTGCAAGTGCTTTTCGAAATGCTACAGGATCCCGTGTTTATACTATATGTGATCTGCATCTTTGGATCGAGTGCGTTTGTGGCATGCTTTGTAGCACCGCGTCATGGACATACCAATGTCTGTGTCTACATATTCTTGTGCTCCGGCATTGGATCCTTGACGGTGATGTCCTGCAAAGCATTGGGCTTAGCTATAAGGAGTACGATTGCCAATGGATCGAATGTGTTCGGCACATGGATGCCATGGTTCCTTATCGTTGTCACCGTCACTTTTATTGCCATACAAATGAATTATTTGAACAAAGCCCTTGACATTTTCAACACGAGCATTGTTACACCCGTTTATTATGTGATGTTTACGACACTTGTAATCACTGCATCGGCCATTTTGTTGAAGGAGTTAAACCACATGAAGTTCGAAAATATCCTTGGTGATGTCTGCGGCTTTTTGACTGTAATCACGGCTGTCTTCATGCTCAATGCCTTCAAGGATGTCGACATCACGTTGAGTGATGTTCGTGGATTGATGCGTCCCAAAATGCAGCGTGTTTCCGAGTATGATGAGGAGGTTCTGGTCAGCAGTAATTTAAAGGAGCGTCGATTCTCATATGGTTCGAGCGATCTCTTCCGCAAAGCATGACGTAAACAGCGATATCAAGTTTAGTTATTTCCCATTACCAAAGCGTGAATCGCAATCCAAAAACACATATCCCATTTATTGTTCCTTCATCTTGTTAACTACACATTCTTTACATTAAGCCGTAGAATTTTAAGTGTATTGTAAAAGTGAAAAGTATCACGATTTAAGTCTTTGGAAATTGTATATAGTTTATTATATGTAATATACGAGCTGTCCTTGCCAATATGATGTGCTTTTACCTTAAGTAAGTCGATTGCTGCCGTTAAGCAAATAAGAACAGTTTATTTAAAAGGTTTAAAATTTTTTTTCAATTAAAGCAATACACTAAAGCTTAGTTTTTTGTTGTGTTTTAGGTGCTTGATCCTTAGCTTCTTTAATATATTTAAACTAGGTTTTTTAACGGTCAGAGTCTGGAAAAGTGTCCACAATCAAAACTTAAAATTTAAACTTATTTTACAAGTTTCCAATATCCTCGTTTGTGAATCTAAGTCACCTATTAAACTTGTGTTAAAATATTTTTACTTTTAATTTCAAATTGTGCGGTTAAAATTCGAACTTTAAATACATCTGAGCTTTTTACGATAACGATTGTAATAAATTGCGGTTTACTGTGAATAGCAGGGCTACAAAAATTAAAAAATCAACAGCAACGATTACGAAAAGATTAATTAAGAAAAAACAGTTGGTTACGTTTAAAATTGTTCAATATTTGGATAAAATGAACACCGTACGACAGGTAGTCACACGAAATGTGCTTAAACGACCCGTGAACTCGCAATTTAATCACATATTGAGGGCTACCGAAATGGCAGCTGTCAATTGGCATAAGCCGGCCGCCATTAGAACGGCAACAAAGATAGCTAATAGAAAACACGCCATTTTGTTGTGGGCACTACCTATAAATATTTCGCTTCGTCGCCTCTCGAGTAAATCTATTGTCTGCAGCATGGAAGATCATTGTGTTGTGCCCGATGTGATTACTAAGGCACCCAAGGGTACTGTCTCAGTAGAGTATGGTGAAGGCGTATCGGTAAAGGAGGGCAACATATTGACCCCCACCCAAGTGAAAGACGAACCGTGTGTGAAATGGGAGGCCGATAACTCCAAACTCTACACACTGTGTATGACCGATCCCGATGCGCCCAGTCGTAAGGATCCCAAGTTTCGGGAATGGCATCACTGGCTGGTCGGCAACATTCCCGGCAATGAGGTGACCAAGGGCGAGGTTTTATCCGCCTACGTTGGCTCTGGGCCACCGCCAGAGACCGGCCTCCATCGCTACGTCTTCCTGGTCTACGAGCAGCAGTGCAAGCTCAAATTCGATGAGAAACGTTTGCCCAACAACAGCGGAGATGGACGCGGTGGCTTCAAGATTGCCAAATTCGCAGAGAAGTACAATTTGGGTGATCCCGTGGCCGGCAATTTCTACCAGGCCGAGTATGATGACTATGTGCCCATTCTCTACAAGCAATTGGGTGCCTGAAGTGTTAGATAGATACTCTGCTCCCTTACCACGATATGATTACATAATGGAAATCAATTAAATTGTTATCAGAAATGTATATGATTTTTGCATAGTAAGAGCAATAAAATTGCTTAAAAGCTGCATTTTGAACGAATTTTTAAAAAGTGTGGTTTCTATTCGATTTGGTTACATAAAAAAATCTATATCCAATAATAAGTGCACCTGTTGCACCACTGGAAAGTAGAACTAGGAAAATGGAACACAAGCCAGCAATATATGTATGCACTCGATTTTATTATCGTTCTATAATCTTGTTATGTGGATTGTATTCTATTAAAATGCATACAAGCAGATGATTTATTTAAGATGTAGGTTCTGATGATTGCAACTCCTCGTACTGTTGCTTGTGCTCCGGCCACTCCACTTCGCTAATTGCCTGGAAATATACAATTAAATCGATTAATATGCATTGTTAGTTAAGAACGTGCTTTGGCAAAATAAAAAATGTACCATATTTAAAATTGTACTCTATTGGAGTAAGTATTTTTATAGTTGAACTCACCTTAAGCTCATCAAATGCCTGCTTGGCAATCCAATGGAATAGAGGATTCTTCCAATCTCTAGCAATGGCCTGCAGTTCCTTAACGCCCGTTTCAGTCGATGGGGACGAGGTCTTAGATATTTTTAGGTACTGAGCCCACAAATACACCATGCTGCGCATTTTGTACGACCAAAAATCGTTTGGTACAGCGCGTATCATGTCCTGAACCTTTTCGGTGTTGGGCATTTTGAGGTTTTCCAAAAATGTTACATTCATTAATGTAAGAATCGATTTCATATTGTTGAAATAGTTGTCCGAATTCTTTTCCAAACCAAATTGTGCCTGCTTAACGATGACATCGACCACCTCTTCGGTGGTTAGACGAGGTAGATCCGGTAGAAAGCAATCCCTTAGATTGACGCTGCCAAATGTATCGAGCTGTTCCTGTATAGCCTTCTCACACCACTTGTAATCCGTCCACCAGGTCAACCACGATTTATATTTCTTGGACTCCTCCAACTGGGTCATTTCGTAGTGCAAGCGTTTGCGAATCCGTTTAACCAACGTACGTCCAGCATTCTTGCCTTCAGCATCATTATCCTGAATTGCCTCCGCGGACGTCTCATCATCTAACTCCTCACCGCTTGTACTGTAGATAAGTGCCTGCTCAAAGAACATGACTGCATAGGACTTATCTTCCGGCTGTGGTAATGCCACCCTGTTACTATTTACATAGGGTAGCTTGAAACCTCCAAGCAAAAATCCTCGCTTCAAAGCCAGCTTGCGACGCTTAATGTCCGCTTTAGTGGCTGGAGGAGCTGGTGCTGCAGCAGGTGCTGGACGCTTTTGACCCACTACAAAGAAATATTTTATTAAAGAATATGAAAGTAAACTTGTCAAAATCATGATGATTGAAATTCTAATAAGATTCAAATTATTGAAATAAAAAATATTTCAATCTATTCTTTTAAATCATTAAACAACTTATTGGCAGATCTATTAACGAAGCGTTACATTCGAAACATTTTTTAAGTGTTAAATAAATGAAAATTAAATTGATTAAAAATATTATTGCGAGAAAAACTTGGTTTGATCGATAACACGATTTTTACTTAGGATTTTAAATTAGGATTTTGTACTCGATTTACGGTGTAGATGTAAATTTCTAGTCTCAACCTTCCTGATTATTTCCAAAATTTTGGGAAGGTTTACACAAATAATTCAAACAATAAACATAATGACACTCCGTTTGGAGTTATTAAAAGTTAACAATAGTTAAAATAAACGGTACCTATAATTTTACCTTTTGGATTAGCATCGGGTGCTTCCTTCTTTATTTCCGGCTTGGTACTATCGTTGGGCTTTGCTTGAGTATTTTGAGCGGCAACGTTAGCTTTGGGAGGCACTACAGCTTTTGCTTGAGGCTTTTGGCCACCGTTAACATTCTTGACAACTGTTTGGCTCGGCGTTTGTGGCTTGTTATTGTTATTATTGATATTCCTTCTGTTGTTGGTCTGATCTGGCTTGGTTCTGGGGCTTACATTGTTGTTGGTTGTACTCGGTTTCGGTTGATTCTGGTTTCTATTATTGTTCTGAAACTTACCAGGATTGACTGCTGGTTTACGAGACGGTATGGGTGCTTGTGCCCGGTTAATTGGTGGCTTAAAAACAGTGCCTTGGTTTGAATTAGTGACGTGTTGTGGCCGGTTGTTGATATTTGGACCAGCATTGTTGAAGTTGCGATTACCGGCATTGTTTCTATTGAAATTAGCCTGGTTATTAAAGTTATAATTACTGTTATTGCCAACCTGCCAGTTGGACGGGTTCGTCATTAAAGCATTGACGGTATCATTAATAACGGCCAACGCTTGATCATTCTGTTGCCCACGGAAATTCTGTGCATTATTGCGAGTCAAATTATTCGAATTAATCTTGTTGTTATTGAAATATTGTTGTTGATTCTTGTTGTCAAAATTGTTGAAATTGCTTGTTTGCTGATGCTGCTGGTGGCTACGAAAATTGTCATCAAAACTGCGATTATTATTATTATTGTTACTATTATTATTATAGCCAAAGTTGGGCGAATTATTTGAACGTCCGAATGATTCGCTTGCACAACGTTCATTGTTGAACTTAAAATTTGCGACAGGGCGTCCCAAATTGTTGGATTCCTGACCACGGAAGTTATCGTTAAAGTTATCGGCCCGTCGGAATGTATCGTTTCGATTATTGTTGAAACGTTGATTGTTGTCATTATAGCCAAGATCGCTGCTTGAACGTGCCAGATTCAAATTTGATACTTGCGCTTGTTGTTGCTGTGGTGCCGATGGTCCACGATAGTTGTCAATTCCGCGATTGCCAGCAGAATAATCGAGATTATTTATCGGTCGATTGGTATCGCTCGTATTGTTTATCGAGCGTCCCATGAAACTAGATTGCTGCTGTCCACGAAAATTATCATTGTAGTTAT
This sequence comes from Drosophila sp. st01m, assembly GCA_018901795.1. Taxonomy (NCBI): domain Eukaryota; kingdom Metazoa; phylum Arthropoda; class Insecta; order Diptera; family Drosophilidae; genus Drosophila; species Drosophila sp. st01m. The sequence continues at coordinate 388,008 of JAEIFG010001638.1, forward strand.
TTTTACTGGGTGCACTATTTAAGCTATCGTTCCCTCGATTATTATTGCTACCAAAGCGTTGATTGGAGTATCCCAAGTTGTCCGAGAAGCGACCATAATTATTGGATTGCATGCTTCCAAATTTGCTGTCGGTGCCCGTAAAGCGTTGACTGTTGTTGTTACCGTAGCTGCTGCTGCTGTTGTTGTTGTTACCGTAGCTGCTGCTGCTATTGTTGTTGTTACCGTAGCTGCTGCTGTTGTTGTTGCTAAAACTGTCCGCACGTCCATAGTTCATTGACTGCTGCTGACTGCCACGAAAGTTGTCATCAATGCCGCTGCCGCTACGAATTGGCGCAAAAGACGCATTATTTACGGGTCGCCGTTGTCCGATGCCGTAAGCGCTATTTCCAAAATTCATCACGACGGACTAGCAAGGCGGTCTAACCAACTAGTTAATTTTACGTACAAAATAAACAGCTATTTTCGACTTTTTCCAAATTTTTTTTCCTTTTGCACTTGCCGTTCGCTTTGCCGTTCCAAATAATTTTTATTTTCTCGGGTGATAGACACACACACACACATCAAAGCGAGGGCTGAAAACGACATCACAGTAGCGTGGGTTCATGAACCGAATCAGTTATTGTTCACTAAACTGTTCACTCTTAGTTCACAGATTTTCGCAGATTGATGAAAAAATATATTTTGAACTAATTTATATTCATAATTATTTAGTTAACTGTAAATTTTTTTAATTTAGTTCCCTTTAAATATTTAGTCAATCCCATATTATTAAAACTCTAAGGGACTCAAAATGAAGTCCTTACTTGCTTTAGGGATGGCGATATAAAAAATCTGGCGATATTAACATCAGAATAAATTTTGTATGCAATATCGGAAATCCGATATAATTTGTCAATAAATTCTTCGTGTGACCAGCGATTAATTAAAAACTATCAGAAACAAAACAAACTTTACCTGCGTGAGGTAATCAGAAACTTTTTGGTTGCTTTAGGACGGATAGACGGACGAGAACGGCAATATATACACATACAGAATACAAAAATATTAATAGGCTCTATAATACGTTAGTATTCACAAGAATTTTTTTATGAATTTGGATATTACCTGATTCACTACCATCCAGTGAAAGTTGAGAGAAAAAAACTGATATTATGTTGATCTCTTTTACAAAAGTTCAAAACATTTTAGATAAATGAAACAGCTATATATAGGTTGAAGCACAAATTTATTTTAATGTATAACATCATTATTTTTAATTGAATTAAACACTAAGAACAGGAATTCGCACTTGGAGCATCTGAAATAATAAAGAAATAAATATATAAATTATATTTAATTTGACTAGGTTAGCTAAAATATTAAATTTAAAAAAACGATAAACAAATCAACAGTACTTATTGTTAATATTTTCGATATCTTATATTAACTATTTATATTATTAAAAATTTTAATTTAAAAACTCCTCACCTTGCTAGTTTTATCAAATAGAGCTTGAGCACGTTCCTGATTCAAACGATAGTTTACAAATTTATCGAAAACAATCCCATGTTTCAATGACTCGATCAAGATGCGATCCTCGCCTATATCCAAGCTGAATTCTTGCGATGATACCTGGCAAATGGAATATATTTAATATATATACATAAGATTATTCTAGTTAAACACTCACGCAGTTGGGTAAATAGAGCTCGGCATAGATTTCTTCAACGGCCTCATCCCGAATTCGGGCACGTAACTTATAAACCGATTCCTTATTCTTCATCCAAGTGTTTCTGATATTTGTAGCATGCTCTTCATCAATTTCCTGCACTAGCTGACCCTGACTTGAGATCTGATCCGGTTGCTTATGGGATTCTGCCCCGGATTTCTCGACCCGCTTTACATCATCATTGCGCACACGATGAGCTGCAAGGGTTCCAATAAACTTACGATTGCTCAGAATGATTGTCTTGTGCATGGATATTTGTATATTGTATTTTTCGCTTAATGCCTCAGCCACAATTTGCAAAAAGAAATTGTTGAATAGCTGTGACATTTTGATTTTGTCCAAGAATTTAGGATTAATTGCAATGTCACAGACTTCCACAGAGTTGTTGGAGCGATCCTTAGTATTCCTCAACTCCGAGATGCTCATTGGCACACGGAAAGATCCTGGTGTGGTCGACTCCAATATGGCAATCAGCTCTTCATCGGAAACCTCCATGGGAGCAGGTACTTCCGGTGCCTGACAGACGTTAATGAAGAACTTCTCATTGCTGTTCACCTTAAAGGTCTTTACGCAGAAGCCTGTCAAAAAAATTGTAATCATATCATATCAATTCTTTTATTATATACATTACAAGAGAAATACTTCAGTATTTTCAAAATATTTATTCCAAGGAAAAGCGGATTAAATCTTTTATATTTAACGCAATTTTAAACTAATTCATTTTGTTGTGAATTATTTTCATACAAGTTCACAAATTAATACAAGGATAACATTAAACCTAAACTGAACATGTTTTTCCAAAGTATAATGTAATAAAAATATCTTATAGTGGATATGACTATCATGCGATAGTCAGTTTCATGATAGGAAACCAAATCATTTGGTTTTGAATTATTTTCATTTAAGTTCACAAATTAATACAAGGATAACATTAAAACTAAACTAAACATGTTTTTTTCAAAGAAAAATGTACTGGACATGAATATTATGTGATAAAACATGATAGTCAGTTTTATTATAGGAAATTCACAAGCGTATAAATTAAATTATATTTAAAACATCTTAAACTGGACGTGATTCCAGGTTGGGAAATACTTCATTGTGTTCAGGCCATTCTATTGCACTGATAGCCTGTAAGTAATAAAAAAAAAAATTATTATTAAATGCATTGAAAATATTACTATATATTACCTTTAATTCTTCAAATGATTGCTTGCACAGCCAGTGGAATACTGGACTCTTCCATTTGGCTTGAATGGCCGCGTATTCACGTGGACTTCCTGTGCTGGGCGAGGCTATTTTAAAGTATTCCGCCCAGAGATAGACCATGCTCCGCATTTTGTACAACCATAAGTGATTGGGAATACCTCGAATCATGTTTTGAAGTTGCTCTATAGCCGGATATGTCAGATTTTCCAAGAGAGTCTCATTCATAAGCATGTAAAACGTTTTCGAGTCGCGAAAATGTTTTCTCGTATTCTTTTCCAATGCAAAATGTGCAGATTTCATCACAATATCAATCATCTTCTTTGGTTTTTTCTTCTGATAAATCGGCAGAAACTTGCTCTTAATATTAAGATTGCCAAATTTCTCCAATTTCTTGTTCATTTCCAATTCACACCATTTGAATGTTATCCACCAGGTGCGCCAGCACTTATAGTTTTTATTACGATAGATTTTCGTCCACGCTTTGTCAATACGCTTTCGAATAGCCACTTGCTTGTTTTTACCCACTAAAACTGGTTCCATACTCAACCGAGGTGGACCCGCCTCATCATCTGAACTATCATCGCCATCGTCATCCGTATCAAGAAGAATTTCGGCTCCATCATTATTTTGGGTATATATGCAGGTATTATAAATCGGTTTCTGTTCAAAGAATGTCACTGCATAGGATTCCTCCTCTGGTTGAGGCAATTCTTTTAAATTCTTGTTTATGTAGGGCAACTTATAGCCTCCAATAAGAAAGCCACGCTTGTATAGGTGTACCTTTTGTTTCTTTGTTACTGGTCCCGAATTAACCGATTCTACAGCATATTTTTGACCTGTAAAAAATTGTTTCTCGTTTACTTTTTAATCCGGTATTAATTTTTTGTCTAAACAAAACACTTAAGGCCCATTTTCCAATGTCCAGGTAAATCTTAATTGAGCAATACTTTAATTTAACATAAATTGCAATGCATTATAGGTTAAAATATCTTTAAAATAATAACTGAGACCTCCACTGGATATTGGGGAAAAAGACGGTAACAATTTGAGTCCAATTCATGGGAATATTTCAATTTGTTAAAGTGTTTTGAAGACCTAAAGCTTCATTTCGAAATTTAGATTTACCAATTGCTCTGGCAGCTGCTGCTGGATTTGGCAATAAGACTCGGCTATTATTTGATGGTTTGTTTGAATTTGGACGCTTGGAAACACTTCTATTTGTCACATTCATGTTGGATGTTGATGAGGTAGTTGAAGGTTTCTTTGACGCCGCATTGGCCGTTCGATTTGGAGGCTGTTGTGAAATCCGGCTCCTGAATTGAGCTGCAGGTACTCTATTCCTATTATTTATTATTTCATTTCTGTTCGTCTGCTTTCGTCTACCCAGGGAAAGTGATTTATTTATATTGTTATTTGGATTTCTCTGAAGTTGATTTTGGTTGGGTGAGTTTATGCATCTGCTATCATTTGAAAAGTCATAATTCCGACGACCGTCTGTCCAGTCAACATGATTTCCATCGTTGTTCATTAGCAATTGCCCAGACTGGAGATCAACAAGATCATAGACGTTTTTGAATGATCCGTCATGAAAATCATTATCCAAGCTACGACGGTCGATTGCCAAGCGACCGTCATTATCGAACACAGCATTATAATCAGCATTAATAGAAATCGATAGTCCAAAATCATTATTTTGTTGCTCACGAAAATGGTCATTAAAATTGTGTTCTGATTGAAAATTATCTGGGAATTTAGAATCATCTCTGTCTGAGCTTGTACCACGATTATTATTGTCTTGCAAATGTATTGGGGCTGTTCTAAAATCTCGATTTTTACGATTATAGTAGTCGGTGCGGCTTGAAATTTCGAAACGTCTATCGAAGTTCCCACGCCAATTTTCAATCACACGTTTTTTGTGGCTTGTTTCACGGCGAGTTACACCAATATTTGCCTCTCGAATTAAATTAGTAAAACGATCCTCATTTCCAAATTGTTCGAAATTGACATTACGTTGATCAAAGCTAAAATCTTCGAGATCTGGATTATCATGAGTATCCTCAAATCTAGAATTGTTATAACCGCAATCATTAGTTTGAAAGTTCTGCGTTTGTTCATCCCGGTATCTTTTATCTCTATCAAAATGACGCTCATTCCCAGGAAGGTTATTATTTTGTTCATTCCTCTGTCCCCTGAAAACATGATCGTTTCTTTCAAAATTCTGTTCAACACAACGAAAGTAATCCATTCTATTATTATTGGCTTCTCCTTGACAATGATTTTTTCCATCAAAGTGGTGTAAGCGCAAATTATCGGTTCGTTCAATATTATGACGTGGTTGATAGTAAAAATTTCGTTCATTCCCACGAAAGTTGTCATTTTGATCAAAGTTTCTTTCAACTTGTCGAAAACTAACCTGTCGATCATTATTCAGACAACGAACATGATCGTTTCGTTCAACAACATCCCGCACGTTATCTTTTCCTCCATTTAGACGAAAGTTGTTCTTTGGTTCAATTTGACGAAGGTAACCGTTTCGATCGAGTTCGCGAAAATTAGCGTTTTGAGCAACATTCTGAGATTGTCCGCGATCGTTATCGTTTCGATGAACTTCGCGAAAGTTATTGCTTCGAGCAATACTTTGACGTTGCCTACGACCGTTTTCGCTTCCGTCAAATTCCCGAATGTTATCGTGATGCATAACTCCAAAAAAACTATCGTTTCTATCAATACTCTGACATTGCCCGTTGTTTCCACCAACTAGACGCAAGTAATCGTTTTGTTCAATTTGACCAAGGTAATCGTTTCGATCAAGCTCGCGAAAATCATCGTTTCGAGCAGCATTCTGAGACGGTCCGCGATCGTTATCGTTTCGATGAACTTCGCGAAAATTATCGCTTCGAGCAATACTTTGACGTTGCCCACGCAAATTATTGTTGCGTTCAACATCGTAAAATTTATCGTTTCGTATATTTTGACCCAAGTTTTCAGTTCGCTTTGAAATGCGCTCGGTTCGGCGAACTAGTCCGTAATTTTCCTGGCTCTCTGTTTGCTGCCGTATATTTCGATCGTCTCTCGAACTTGGCGAAGATTCGCGACTGGCATTCCAATTTATATTACAAGGCGGCGGTGGAGTGCGTGGTCGATCTTGACGCATATTCCCCTCATCGTGCGCCTCGATCATCGACATCATATCCTGAACAATTAGTGCGTTCACTTCAGTCAGACGACTGTCACCCAATTCGACGCTCAGACGAAATTTATCACGTTGGATTTTACGCAAATCGAAGTTGGGCACATCCATCGAGGCAACCGCCATTGAATGTGCTTGATTGCGACTGAAACCAAGTTGTTGATGAATAAACTGACGACGATTTGCGAGCTCAGCACTTCTTCTTAACTCACTGTCTGTTTTATAGGAGCGAATTACATGTAAAGAGAATGGAGACGCTTTTATTTAAAGTAATAAACGATCACACACTCAGTAGGATTGTTGATTTACAGTTATCAGTCTTTGAGGAAACTCGACTAAAGTTGAAGTTGCACTCAATTGTTATTATCGATATTTATTTTTAAAAATATCAAAGAGAAATTATTTTTAAAGTAACTGCCGATATTTTTAAAAATATCAACAGTTTTAGCAATGAACTCGACTCTTTGAAAAATAAATTAAGAGTAAAGAGCGTTTAAGTTCACCAATTCAATGTGTGTGTGTGTGTGTGTTGTTAGGATAATTATTTTGTTATTGCTTGCTTTAAGTTGGGAATATGTTCATATTAGATTTAAGGTCTTTGTAAACAAAAATGCTCAACTATCTTTCTGCGATAGCATTAGTGCGATGTGCAAATACCCGCTCAATGTGATTTTTAGCACATTTTTTTTATTGAAATTCCGAGTAAAAAGATACATTCCAATTAATTGTTAACTTCGTCTTTGTCAACTACAATACGTTGAAAGGGCCGTACGTATGATAGATATACACACATACAAACATATATTTGTTTATTAATTTCACAACATGAAAAATTGTTTTTATTAAGTTATCTCTCTCTGTCTCTCTTTGGGCTACCAAATATAGCAACAGTTGCCGATATCTCTTGGCGCACGCCTAAAATGCCAATGGACAATGACTTGACAACTGAGCATGGTGAAATTGGAGAGATTGCTGCTTTTGTTTGTGTTTGAAATACAACACACACAATGAAGAGGGGCGGAGAGAGCCGTCGCTCTTAAATTAAAAGCGTCGCGGCCAAAGTCTGACTTAGTGCTGCTTAAATCTTTCATTGACAGAAAAAGGCACGAGAGTGACTGCCAAAGAGAGTTAGAGAGCGCTCTCACGTGTAAGCAACAAGTTGGGCCAGCTCTCTTCGATCAACATGTGTCAGAGTGTGTGAGTGGTGAGCATGAAATGAGCGTCATCTCGCTCATTTTCCAAACTTTTTAAACAAATAAGTGCCGCTGTGTCGCGCGTCTTCCGTTCAGTTGGTTCTGTTAGCCGGTCGAAAGCACACTTAGCTCGCGCACTCTAAAATTTATCAAATCAAATATCAAGCACATTTTTTATACGTTGTTTCAATCGGCAGAGGTAATTATAAGTGGCATTTTGTTGCTGTTGTTGGTTTACTCTACGGTCTCCCGCAAGCGTAACAAGTGCGGACGAAAGTTATTTGACACACATTGTGAAATACACCAGCACACACACACATTCATATATAATTTATATAAATTTGTGTGTAGATTTGTTGTTCTAAAAGGGCTTAACATAGAGATTGTTGTTCGAAGATTTTCCGTGAATCATAAAATGAATTGCTTTAAATATATAATAAATTGAAACCCCAGCTGATTACGCTCGTTATTTTTTGTTTCGTCATGCACAATGCGGTTATTTAATTGATAAAGTACAATTATCTATACAAATGAATTAAATGCACAAAATGTTGTACTCACAAAAAGTTCTATGCTTGGGCCATTTGAAAGGCCGATGACGTCATTTGTAGTTTTTAAGCCAAACTGATAGCTTCTAATGAAGGCCACGACAGTTATTATGTTGCCTCACACACGCACTGGCACACACATACATACAAACAAGCGCATATACAGATATTATAAACAAGAGCGATAAGCAAGAATCGTATAAAAAATATTAAAGTGCAACTCGAAACTAAAACAACAGTAATAGAAATAATACAGTTAGAGTCATATGTGTGAGTGCGATTGTTTTTGAGATAAGACAACGCGATCCTCTGCACGTCTTTTACAAAACTTGAAAGATAATGAAATTAAAAACTTGCAAAATTTTGTAGTCCACACAAAAAGGATAAACAAAATCGTGAATTTAAAATAATAAATTACACAAGTGCCCGAAATGATTCTCAAATGATAGATGGATAGATAATAATGGCAAGTGTCGGAGATAAAGATAATGTTGACAAGCAGTACCATATATAAGTCTTACATATATGCAAACAGTATGTCAAGAAACTCTTTTGACAAAAAAAAAATTGTATGTATTATTTATTTTTTTAACTTGTTATACTTAAAATTTGAGAAAATGTATATTTTTCAAAACCAGGAATCATGCTGCTATGAGGAATAATATAATGGCATTCTATTCGAAAAAGGTTTTAATATAATTATTATTACTAATTTTTTTTTTAATGTTTTAGATACAAGTTAATTAACTGTAACTACAAACAGTTTTATATATCTGAAACAAAAATTGCAATTGCTATTATAGATTATTTTTTTCATCTATAGCACTTCCTTGTCAAAACAGTTACTTGATCAACTGAAAATATACAACGTGTTGTGATTGTGTAAACAGTTTATGACTTGGACAATTATATATAGAGCTGGTATCGCTGCGCTATAAATGTAAAGCATTCTAAAAGGCTACTGAACCTTTTTTTATCAGACAATTTTGCGGAGGGCCCTTAACTGGGGAGACCTCTAAAAACTCACAAGCAGCAGCATCACGATGACTTGTCAAATTCTCCTCAGTGTTTCATTACACTACGAAATTTAACAATGGGTTTTCAAGGCGTTTTTATATATTTTGTGGTTTTTTTTAATGTCCGCGCACAAAATTAGATTCTCTAATTATTACATAACAACCGATAGTCGCCGGAACTGGTTTGTCGTTAATTACCTATGTATATGAGTGTTGTCTGTACAATCAATAAAACAAAATACTCGTTTTGTTTAGAATGACCTTGAACAGAGTATAATTACTTTGTCATATGGTTTGTAACACACAGCATACGTCAGTTAAGTGCAATCTACAATGCTAAAATTGATTAAATCGTATCTGATTAAACCAATAGAAAAATGCACATGTCAGGATTACTTTCTATCAGTCAAGTGCCGGATTCATGAAGTTGTCAGCTCGATATTTGATATATTAACATCAATTCCGTTAGAGTATTTAAACTGCGTTGTACTCACAGAGAAAATGTTAAGTTAGTTTCTTGATTTAGCTAAATTTAACACTTGAACACAAACAAGTTTTGCTTCAAACGAATATCAATAAAATGACATTCAAAGTTAAAATATGTGTCCAAAAACTGGTTTCACAAAAATTCTATTTTATTCAAATCTACCAAATATTAAGAATTCCATATAATTTGTCAAGCAACAGTTTTGACAAATTCGCACAGTTTAATATAAAAATATATAAAAAAAAAACTATCTTTGTGGGTAAAAAAAAAACTTCAAAAATTTTTTAAAATAATAAAACATTATTTTAAAAATATAAAGATACAGAAAAATATATATAAAAGCATTTTTTAATTTAAAAGTTTAAAACAATATATTTACTTTGCTATTAGGCGTAAGGCCTATGATAAGCTTTATGGCAAATTAAAAGTGATTGATAAACGTGTGTGCGATAATTGTTCTGACGTGTAAACATGTGTTCGATTAAATCAAGGTAACCTTTTTATTTGCCATGATATTGCGTATCAACAATCAACAAAAACTTACCCGGCGTGGGCTGCACAACTATTGAATCGCGTGGTGGCGTTCCTTTTCCCGCGGAAGTACCGTTGTCAGCATGACCCGGTCCGTGTGCGGCACCGCCGCCGCCACCACCGCTAAAGAACTGGTTAAAATTATCCTCCATCTCGTTCTATTCAAATTAAAAACATGTATATTAGTTTTTGCCAATTATTTTGCATATTTATATAGTATTATTTTTTGCTTACCCGCACAAAGCGTAGATTATGCTCGCGGAAATTGTCATTGCCGTCAATGAAATTAGATCGACGCGACATGTTAGCGTCGTCTTGTTGAAGTGTTTTCAGGAATTGATTATTAATATTACTATTGACAACAATATTTGATTTTTCGTGACAAAAAATATATGTTTGTGCTTACGCACGGAAAATGTCGAACGATAAATCAAAGTGCGATAACAATCATACGATTTTGTAGTGCTGTGAAAGGTCGTAATTATCGATAGCTGTTTTTAAATTGTCGATGGATGCAATTGCGATAGCTGTGCGATTTGTGTGTTAAAGGCCTTCGTTTCTTTGCCGCAATTATCGATATAGGCTTTTATTATTGCTGCTTCCTCTTTCTCAGTTGGGAAGCCGACCAGCTGTTTTTACACAGCATAATTTTTCTTGTTTCGTATAGTGACCGATTCAATTTCAGAATTTCACAACGAAAATAAACTAACACGAAAATCGATAGTGATAGCTAGACCATGGCAGAAGATGTTGGTTCAGCCATGGACCGGTTCTGTGGATCCACATTTTGGGTAAGTATATATTAAATATATGTAACAATAGTTGATGCATAACCTAAACATTTATTACAGGATGTCTATCAAACTTGGAATACATCAAATCCAGATTTTTCACCCTGTTTTGAGCAAACAGTGCTAGTTTGGACACCATGTGCCTTCTATTGGGTTTTTGTGTTGTTTGACTTTTGGTACTTGAAGGCCAGCTTAGATAAGAATATTCCCTGGACCAAAATCAGCATTTGCAAGTTGCTATTTAATCTCGGACTGTTGGTTATAACCGTGTTGGATCTGATCATGGCATTTGTGAAGAGAGGCGACGACTCTGAGCTGCCTATGTACGATCTTTATGTCTGGGGACCTATCATAAAGATTGCCACATTTGTGAGTACCTACACCATTTAGTTGGTTAAGAAATAAGAATGTCGCAAAATAATATAAACTATAAACTTTTTAATTACAGCTAATGCTACTGATATTTATACCGCTAAATCGGAAGTTTGGCGTCCAGACATCCGGGTGTCAATTTATGTTCTGGTTCCTGATGACGGTGCTCTCAATTCCACGTTGTCGCACCGAAGCTCGCTTGAATCATGAGCGTAGTCAGGTCGATCCAGCTGAACCGCATGATTTCTCCTGGGATGAGTATCAGTTTGTCAGCTTCTTCATTTTCTTCGCCTTTACGTGCATAATGCTGTTCCTCAATTGTTTCTCCGACGGAATGCCCAGACAGACCAAGTATAAGCGTGGACCCAATGAGATTCCCGAGTTATCCGCCAGTTTCCTGTCGCGTATTACTTATCGTTGGTTCGATAGCATGGCATTGAAGGGTTATCGCAATCCCCTTGAGGAGGATGACCTGTGGGATTTGAGGCCGCAGGATAGCTGCAAGGAAGTCATGCCAACATTCGCGTATTATTGGAATCAAAATGTGCGCAAAAACTACAAATCCAAAGCAGGACAACAGACGACAGAGCCAAAGGCGCAGTTTGCCAATGGCAAAGTCTCTTTTGAGAATCCGCAGGGAAATGGTCGCAAAAAGGGAATGGCCAGCATTATGCCGGCTATCTACAAATCCTTTGGAGGCATCTTCCTGTTTGGTTCATTCTTCAAGCTTCTCACGGATATACTAACATTTGCGCAGCCGCAGGTTCTAAGTCTAATCATTGGCTTTGTGGAGGCCTATAAGACAGAACCTCAACCGGAATGGAGGGGTATTGTATATTCGGTGGCGCTGTTTGTGCTGGCCAGTGCACAAACCTTCATACTGGCTCAATATTTCCATCGAATGTTCATTGTTGGTCTGCGCATCAGAACCGCTTTAATCAATTGCATTTATCGCAAGGCGTTGCGCATTTCCAATGCAGCACGAAAGGAATCCACAGTGGGTGAAATTGTCAATCTGATGGCTGTGGATGCACAACGCTTTATGGATCTAACCACTTATTTGAACATGTTGTGGTCAGCGCCATTGCAAATTGCATTGGCTCTGTATTTCCTGTGGCAAGAACTAGGACCCTCCGTTTTAGCCGGTCTCGCTGTGATGATCATTATGATACCATTAAACGGCTTCATTGCCAGTCGCATCAAGACCTATCAAATCAGTCAAATGAAGTACAAGGATCAACGTGTCAAACTCATGAATGAAGTCTTGAGCGGCATTAAGGTAAATTAAAAATTAAAATGCAATTTTATTCAAATCCGAGACTGTAAGCACATTTTAACTTATTTACTTGCTATAGCATTTATAATGTAATCGAACATATCATTCGATTTATATTTCCAAAATATGTTAATGTTAGTACTGATAAGTCGTTATAAATAATGCATATTTATTAAGTTGTACATTTTATTTAAAATTGATCTCTTTTACAGGTGCTCAAACTTTACGCCTGGGAGCCCAGCTTTGAGAAGCAAGTATTGGATATTCGTGATAAGGAAATAGCCACTTTAAGATCGACAGCCTATTTGAATGCCAGCACATCCTTCCTTTGGTCCTGTGCTCCATTTTTGGTAAGAATTGCCAGCCAAACGGGCGAAACTTTGAACTTTCTTTGCAGCACTTGTCGTTTTTTGGACTTGGTTTAATCGTGGATTATGTGTCTATTGTCTTGCCCATAAAAAAAATGAAAATTGTTAAAAAAAAAATAAAAGGTATCACTGGTGACATTTGCCACTTACCTGCTGTCCAGCGAGGCGAATCAGCTGAGCGTCCAGAAGGTCCTTGTCAGTCTCGCACTGTTCGATATCATGAAAATGCCGCTCACAATTATTCCCATGCTGACGGTTGACATAGCCGAGGTAAAGACAAAAGGAGAAGGCAGAAGAATGCAGAATGCAGAAAGATCAACCACACACCACACGATATTTACTTCGGCTATGGGCAATCCATCTATTGGCATTGGATATTTTCTAGTTACAACAAACATAAATTAACCCATAGCGAATTATGTATATTTTTCTAGGTATCATTAGTCACATTTGCCACATATGTTCTTATCGATGAAAATAATGTGCTTGATGCGAAAAAAACCTTTGTCTCATTATCATTATTCAACATTCTTCGTTTTCCGTTAACAATGTTGCCCATGCTGATCACCAACCTGGTGCAAGTAAGTTATCCATATGGCACTTTTAATTCTACAATTTCAGTTTCGTTTTCTGACTCAAGCTGAAATTGTAGACAATACAATTTGTGCCGTATTGTAATTGTAAATTATGTACAACTATACTTTTATTTATTTATTATTTGAATATAGCAACAGCGAGAAAAGCAACACAATAACCCAACCAACCATCAGCAGATCCTAATCCTAACTAACTATCCTTTCATTTTTGTTCCATTTAAATGTCCCTCTTAGCAACAGTTTTGACAAGTTAGCTGGGCATTCCATTTAATTTAAAAGCAAAAGCAAAATTCATTGGGGAACTTTTCTATTCGATCCATATCATATACCAACTTTGATTTACATTCATACCCTTGCAGAGAGTATGAACGATATTTCTACTAAATTAATAGTCTTTTATTTATCAAAACTATCCCTAATCTTATTTATCTGTTTTCGAATAACCCTTTTTAATGTTATTTCAGTTTATCGATTTCTATTTATCTACATAGCTGTCAAGATCTTAATATTAACTATATTGTAGAAAAAAAATGCATCTTTTAATAATAATTGTAGTTCTGCAAGGGTAATAAATTTCGGCGGGCCGACCTTATTTTCGTTTGCCTTTTTTTAGAGGGACTTACTTAGATCTCTTAGCTTTTTCTATTCTATTCCAACACCAATCCCATTTCTACAACTAAATACTAACGAGTTCCGTGTGTGTTGATAGGTTTCGTGAATTGTGAAAATTTCTAATCGTTTTATTCTTCAAATAGACGCAAGTGTCCGTCAAACGTATCAACAAATTCTTGAACAGTGAAGAGCTGGACCCTAATAACGTGCAACATGATTCCTCCAAACGTTAGTGATGATTATAAAAATAAAATTGAAAACATATATTAATATATTTTCTTCTTCTCTCAGCTAATCCCATGAGCATTGAGAATGGCAACTTTTCATGGGGTGACGAGGATGACTTGACGCTCAAGAATATAAATATTGAGGTGCCAAAGAATAATTTGGTTGCCATTGTAGGCACCGTTGGCTCTGGTAAGTCCTCCGTAATACAGGCCTTCCTCGGCGAAATGGAAAAGATCTCCGGCAGTGTCAACACAGTTGGCAGATTGGCATATGTACCACAACAGGCATGGATACAGAATGCCACCGTAAGAGATAATATATTGTTTGGCAAACCTTACGATCGTAAGCGATATAATCGTGTCATCGATGCCTGCGCCCTGCGAACCGACATTGAAATTCTCTCCGCTGGCGATTTGACTGAGATCGGTGAGAAGGGCATCAATTTATCTGGAGGCCAAAAACAACGTATTTCATTGGCACGCGCCGTTTATAATGATGCTGATCTGTATCTGCTGGATGATCCTTTGAGCGCCGTCGACGCACATGTAGGCAAACACATCTTCGAGGAAGTGATCGGACCGAAGGGATTGCTAGCACGCAAAACTCGCATCCTAGTTACACACGGCATTACATTCCTGCCCCAGGTGGATAACATTTATGTGCTAAAAATGGGACAAGTCAGCGAAAATGGCACCTACAGTCAATTGCTGAAAAACAAAGGCGCCTTTGCCGATTTCCTCATCCAGCACTTACAAGAGGGCGAGGGGGAGGAAGAGGACATCAATCAAATCAAACGTCAATTGTCCACAGCGGAACCTGAATTACTGGCACCCTTCGAGAAGGCCATCAAACTTGCACGCGCCGAGAGCTTATCCGACTCCATGTAAGTGTATAAAACTAGGAAAATAAGTATATAAATACTGTTAATTTTTGCATACATTCCTGAAATCATACATTATCAAATCTTCAAAATGTCATAATTTATCAAAACTAAATCGATTTCGTTGTGGAATATAAATTCTAACATTTGCTTACCTCAAAATTGATTCAGCATCAATTTTTTTTTTTAATATTACTGTAAATTTTTCCGTATCTAGTAGCACCTTGACCGTTATCTTAAACGGAAAGTTACTACATTTGTGTGAAATATCAATATTTACCCTCTTTTTAAGTCTTCATCAATATTTAAAATACAACTTAGTTTTGTTTAAAAGCTTAGTTTCCGGTAACTTTAGGCGGTGTTTTGTTACACTTAAGCTATGCTGTTGTGTATGCAGTAATTCTTTTACTAATAAAGCTTAAGTTTTATACATGCAATTATAGTATTTCTAAAATATTCTATTTAATATATTTTTCACAGCTCTGTCACATCGGCCGATAGTTTGATGGGACGTGGCAGTCTGCGGAGGCGTCGCGCCGATCGCCAGGAGTCGCATGATTCGGCAGCTTCAGCTGCTTCACTGAAGAAGAAACAAGAGCTCGAAGGCAAACTGATTGAGATTGAGAAATCACAGACGGGAGGCGTTGATTTTGCTGTATACAAACACTACATTAAGAGTGTTGGCATCTTCCTCTCAGTGGCTACGTTGGTGCTCAACTTCGTGTTCCAAGCATTTCAAATCGGTTCCAATCTGTGGCTCACCCAATGGTCCAATGACAAAGAGGTTGAGCATGATACTGGACTTAGAAACATGTACTTGGGTGTTTATGGTGCCTTCGGTTTCGGTCAAGGTAAGTCCATTGTGATACAGTTTATATTACTTTTTATGTTTAATTGTCTCATTTATGTAGTGTTATTGTTATCGTTTCATTTTCGCTTTTTGTTTGAAGTTAAATTTCGCTTTAACCAGCTTTGAAACAGCGAATAATTTTTATTTCTTTTACATATGTGTCGTTTTTTTAAATTAACCTTAAGTTTTTCTTGTGGTTGGTTTATTAATTAATTGTTTACTTATACTTTATGTTTTGCTTTTTATGTTTGCCCGCTAATTCACTCAAAGAATATTTATAAGACTGGCTCTGACAGAACATGTTGCTCACCTTAAACCTATAACAGTTTTTTTTATTGTTTCGCTCTGAACATCGATCTAACAAAATCTAACTACCCTAACTATTCTAACCTATAGGGTATAAGCACACATAAGCATCAGAATATTAGAAAATTAGAAAATTTAATGTAAACGCACAAATTCGTCAATGCTGCACCCAAAATATAAAAATTATGGCATGATCTGAATGGGAATTATTTAGATATTATTATTAATGTCGTAAATGGTCAATTCTACGTATTCCACTTGTGAATAAAAATTCTGTAAAATTGCACAGTTGTAAAGTGTTAAATAAACTTCGACAACTCTTTTATTTGTTTCAATTCTAAAGAAACATGTGGAATCAAATGGTTATTAAATTGTAATATTTAAAAGCATATATTTGTTTGTAACTCTACGATAATTAAGACTTACTCTTAACAATCTAACTCAATTCAGAGCATGTCGAATATATAACTTTGCCAAAAAATTATAGTATCAATGCCTTTTGTTTGTGCACAAAATTATAAAGAAATTTAATTGGTTTATGTGTATTTTTTCCCTCCTCCCCATCGATGACACTATACGAACTTTGCAGTGGTTTTGAGTTTCTTCTCATCACTAATCATTTCATTGGGCGGTCTTCAGTGCTCGCGAACTATACATACAACCCTCCTACATTCGAATATGCGTTGGCCGATGGAGCTGTTCGATACGACACCGCTGGGACGTATTGTTAATCGATTTTCCAAAGATATCGATACCATAGATAATGTACTTCCATTCAATTTACGAGTCGTTTTAAGTCAGGCATTCATGGTATGAACTTTAGTTGATCCATTTAACGATCACAAATCACAAAAATACTCGCACTCGTATATCACATCATTTAACTAGATGTTATCATTAGCATTATTGCTTAATTACTAATTACGATTGCCTATGCATGGGATTGGGAGAAGGAAATTTAGACTGGGAATTATTGCTTGGTTACTAATTAAAAACATCTTCTTTTCGCTAACTTTATTTTGGGCTGCTGCAGTTGCGACAAGTTATTTATCAACCCTTGCCCTCTCCCTTGGCTGCATTTATAGCGCCAAATTTCTGCACGACACCCTTGTGCATTACACCTTGCGCTGGCCTATGGAACTATTCGATATAACGCCACTTGGCCGCATTGTCAACCGTTTCTCCAAGGATGTCGATACCGTAGATAATACATTGCCGCTTAATTTGCGGGTTGCCGTCATGCAACTTTTTGCGGTAATTTAATTTCATTTTATCCCCCCTTCCACAAACGAATTAGGAAGCATATAATTTAAAAATAAAAATAATGGAACCCAAACTAAGAATATGGTTTGCCAATTATTGTTCAACGACAAAGAGGTTGTGTATTAGAATCTTTGTCAAGAGGATTTTGTAACATTTTAATTAACTTCTCCTCATTGTACTTTTTTCTAAAATATAAATTTTCGTAATTGTAAATTTGTTCTCTTAAAGGTTTCATATGTTGAATTTCCTAATTTATGCTTCCTTATTCTCTAGAAATATTCAAGTTTCTTACATCACTACGCGAAAAACTAGGAAGGAATTGGGAAGTAGTTACAGCTGTGGCAGGTTGAAGGTGCAGCAATTCTTCTGCAGAGCATCTTTGTCATTTAGCAAGCTTTTAGTTTTCAAACAAATCAACTTTTTGACCATATTCTCTATGAACAACAATAATTCTATTTATAGTTTTATCATACTTATTCGCAACGTTAACACTGGCTCTTGGTTGCATTATCTGTGCCAAGAAGCTACACGAGCAGCTGGTTGAGCATGTTTTTCACTGGCCCATGGAAATGTTTGATACCACGCCTCTGGGTAGAGTTGTGAATCGGTTCTCGAAAGACGTTGATGTTCTAGATAATACGTTGCCCATGCTCTGGCGCATGCTACTAAGTACAACATTTTCGGTAAATTTTTTTCTTCAAAAACATTAATCAACAAAATTTTCTATGTACACAGCTTTTGCACAAGGAAATGGTTAAGAGATAATATTAAAAAGTAGTTTTTGGGGACTGTTTTTACTATCAAGATAACTTATTAAAATCGTTTGAATTAGCCTTGCCAACTTTTCAAGATGGCACTGCCACTTTTTAAAACATGAGAGGAAAATAAGCAATCGATTAATAAATGAAACTTTAACATGATAATGAGAAAGCGAAAATATCAGTATTAGTTTTCTTAACCAAAACATATTAGTGTAGAATTATCAGTATTAAGATTTCAATTCACAGAAGTTCTAGTCGAGTCTTCAAAATTTCTTTAATAAATTCACTATGGTGTAGCTTTCAGAATATCTATTCTAATTCGGAACAAATCCATTCCAGTCTTAACAATGCATTGAAAAAATAGTCCATTTGCTAACTCTATCATTATATTATAGAATATAGAATACCTATCAGTATTACTCATGCCTTTCGGAACAAAACTCCCAGAAAATTTGGAACATTTGCCACTAATTTGGTTATTTTTATGTATTGTAAATATGTGAACTAACTTGTATTCCAAAGTTGGCACAGTGTTCGTAATACCTTTTAGATGTAGTGCTTGCATGATCAGCATATTTTAATAAATTTTATAATATAAGAGAGAATGTCTCATGGGAATTTATTGCATTTGTAAGTAGTCGAAATAATTTTACACTCGATGCAGTTGTGGCACGCTATTTATCAGGCCTAACATTGGCACTCGGTTGTCTGCACTGTTGCCTGGATGTGTTTACCAAACTGATACGCGTGGTATTAAAATGGCCCATGGAATTATTCGATACAACGCCATTAGGTCGTATACTCAGTCGTTTTTCAAAGGATGTCGACACAATTGACAACGTAATGCCACAGATTGTGTCACAGTTTCTATCCACATGTTTTTCGGTAAAGATCAAGATTAAATATCTATACCACAGCCCATAATAAACCCAATGCTTTAAACCAAAACCTCGCCCATTGCACAGATACAAAAAGATTAAGAAAAACGCCTTTAACTCTGGGAAAGTGCTTGCTATGTACAATATAACCAAAACAGTTGCATTTCTTTATATACATATTATACATCTCTTAATGACATTTACAGCATCATTTGAAAACGCATTTACTTGATTTGAGTCAGGTGACAAACTCAATTAGAACTGAGAATTTCCCTGCACATCTATTTTATTTAAGCTTTGCTTGTTTACTTATTTAAAATTATTTTTGGTAAACCAAAAAATCCCACTCTATAGATGCGCACGTCTTAGAGCTTTAACGAAACACATTGCGACTTTTGAAGCCGATTAATATCGACTAATATATCGAGTAGAGATTGCGATCCTGGTTCGGTTTTCATATTCTTGAAATCAATAGATAAAATGAGTACATACGCCTCCTGTTTATTGAAAAATGTCTAACGATAAATTTGCTCCCACGTTCCGTTTCCATTTCCGTTTTCGTTTGCAATTCTCAGGTGTGTTTGCCTACTTTGCGGTTGTGCTTGTCTACTGCGGCGGCCTCAAAGCGGCCAAAAAAATTCACAATGATCTTTTACATATTATCATCCGCGGCTCCGTTTGCCGCTTCTTCGACGTAACGCCCATGGGACGTCTAATGAATCATTTCAGCGGCGATATGGATGTTATCGACGAAGAATTACCGGGCACTATGGACTCATTTATGACCTTTATTTTTATGGTATTCCCACTTGTACTATTTATTTCATTTTCTTTTTCGTTTTCCTATTTTCGCGTTCGTTTTTCTTTTTGTAGCCCACTTGAGTTACGGTTTGTACTTGCATTCAAAAGTAATGCAAAGTTTTATATATAGAGATTTAAGATTTACCATATTCGTATCCACACATACAATCTCTCTCTCTCTCTCTTCTCTCTTTCTCTATTTCACTTTCTCACATTTATTTACATAATTATGTAGGACTGTGCAATTATGACGCCGCAATCACACTTTTTACATCCTCTCTTAATGCCTCATTTAAGTTGTTTCGACATCTTTACAATAATATCATGCATTGTCCATCTGATTTTTTTGATACGACGACGTTTGGTTACATTTTGACGGAATTTATAATAGTCAGACAATATTAATAAATTCGAACAATCTAACAATGAATGAAATCGTTTTTAACCCCAAAATGTTTGTGAATTGCCTGGTAAAAGTGTCGAGTTCCTAATTAAACCCCTTTGAATACCTTGCAGTCATCAGCTTTATAGGAGCTGTACTTGTCGTTTACATTGCCGGACTTAATGGGGCTATGAAAATCTTTCGGGAATTATTGGGTCACGTTTTGGGCGCCCCTCAGTCCTTTTTCGATATACAGCCTCGGGGTCGCATACTCGATCGTCTGTCCAACGACGTCTACAAATTGGATTCAGTATTGCCCGATTTAATACGTGTCTTTAGTTCGCAAGCGTTTCGGGTACGTCTTCAACAAGTTCTAATATGAATTAAGTTCGTGACTAACCATAATCAGACTAACCAATTTAATATTATTGCAAACATCTTATCAGAGGCACATAGATTTTTCTGTAGACTGTACTTATAATGATTCAGAGTGAATATACCTTTTTTTTAAAAATGTTCCGCATTGTCTTTGTGCTACTTTAATCAATAATTACTTTGAACATCACAGGTATTGCTTGTTTATTTTCGGATTTGCTCATTCGTCTTGGAGCTTTGCAAGCTGCCGTGGAGCTTCACTTACTCCTCTTATGCCGCATATTGCGTCTGCCCATGTGTTTCTTCGATACCACACCGGTGGGTCGTATAATGTCTAGATTCTCCAAAGACATTGATACGCTTGATCAGACTCTTGTGGAGATTTTAGCAGATGTTATCTGGTGTGCATTTGAGGTAATTTCGCATCGTTTACTAACCTTTCCTTTCTCCCAACTCTTCCAATAATGAGAGTAATTGAAGCTTGTATCCTGTTCTATTAATCAGACTAACAACATATACACCTCACTAAACTAACCAAATTTGCACAAACTAACTTATTTCATCTATATAATGCAGTGGTGTCCCAAATGCGAATGTGTGAAAGTGCGATTGAGGACACCACTTATCTAATACGAAGCACGTCGATTCTTTGGGGAGACTGTTATACCAAAATACATCGAAATATCGAAACATCGAATTATTTAAATTCCTATGCATTTCGATTTTAAACTCAATTGCTCTCTACTATTCATGCAAATATGTCAAGCTGTCTTATAAATGATTCTGAATGAATGATTTTGAATATTGTAAAAGTGTCCCTCATCTAGTTCCCTGCAAATCGCAGGTATTTTTTCGTTTCTTATGGATTTGGCGGTACGTCTTGGTGGTTTGCGAGCTGCCGTGATACTTCATATCCTGCTTTTGAGTCATATGATGCGTCTGCCTATGTGGTTCTTCGATAGCACACCTGTGGGTCGTATAATATCTAGATTCTCGAAAGATGTTGATATCATTGATCAAACACTTGTGAGGGGCATAAACAATTGTATCTGCTTTGCATTTGAGGTAATACCCGAACCTATTCTTTATTTCTCTACTTTCCTAAGGAGCAAAGTTCTTAAAATGTCCATCAAGTTCCATTAAAAATGTAACTAACCATAACTAACCAAAATTTTAGAAACCAGCCTATTGCATCTATCTAATCTTAAGCATGTAGATTCTTCAGGTAGAATGTAGATTGTGCTTTTAACTATGCCAAGAATTGTGTTTTCATGAAACTGTCTTAGAAGTTCAAAAGCATTGATCTAATTGATGAATACTTTGCAAATCACAGCTACATTTTCGTATCTTATGGATTTGGGACTACGTCTTGGAGCCGTGCGAGCTGCCCGAATGCTTCACATGTTCCTTTTGAGCCGTATGATGCATGTGCCCATGTGGTTCTTCGATACCACACCTGTGGGTCGTATAATATCTAGATTCTCGAAAGACATTGATATCGTTGATCAGACTATTGTGGAGGTCGTAAACTGGTTTGTCTGGTGTGCGTTTGAGGTAATTCTCCAACGATCTCTTTCCATTTTCCTTATCCTTAATCCTTTTCCCATCAAAGCTATAATAAATAGTTAATTATAAAACATTGTAAATAACATGACATAACAAAATGTTAAACTAACCTCAAAACGCATAAATTACTGACTATTAAATAATACTTGTACTACTTGCATCGGAGCCAGGAGCACTTTAAAATATCAGTAGTACTGTCAGCTGAATTTTTTAGTATATTACTTAGTCATATTGCAATCCTGCAGGTATATTGTCATTTACAAATGTTATACTTCCGGGCCTTGGAGGGCTGCGAGCAGCGACGCTGCTCCATGCTTTCCTCATTGGTAATATAATGCGTGTACCGACATCGTTTTTCGAAACCACCCCAATGGGTCGCATTATATCCCGATTCTCGAAAGATATTAACACGGTTGATCTGGTATTGCCGTGGATTTGGATTAATATTGTATATTTAGTGTACGAGGTAACAATCAGAGTATACTGGTATTCTTATAAAAATCACAGATTCCACTTCTATTTACTCCACTTATACATATTCGCAACTATGATCACCATATCAATTACACCTGTGACGTCTCTGATATTTTCATAACTTTGCTGTATATATGCAGAAATTACCATTTATAAATTTAGAATAATGCAAGTACTTCGCTTGATAGATCTTTTAAATATCATGAATCAATTGGATCTTAATTTTAGCCTCTGACGTTTTTGATATTGCCCTACACTCAACTCTATATTGTTGTATATGAAAACAATTGGATAAATATCAAGTATACTTTTTTATAATAAATTTTATAATTATCCTGGATCGTATTCCACTTCTACTTAATTCCCTTGCTTAATTTCCCGATTCTCGAAAGATGTTAAAACAGTTGATGAAAATATGGCATTATTCATAGCATGCTGTATGTGGTATGCCTTTGAGGTATAGTTTCTGTTATTGCTGCATATTAGGAATTGGTTGTTGCAATTATAACTATATCCCTTTCGATAACTGGTTTGGATATGTACACAAACTTCTTTGTGGGAATATCATATAAATAGATTGCACTCCACTTTTTCTTACTCTTAACTTAACTGTGATTAATCACCATTGATATTGCCCCTGTGACATGTCAATTTATTTTATTTAAAAAAGTAAAAATTTTAAATATACAATTAAATATTATATTAATTATTATTTTTATTCCTTAAAACGAATATTTCGTTTTATTTTATCAGGAAAATGAAAAGACTTTAAAAGTGTTGATAAAGATTCGAAATATCAAGTACTATGATCGTCCGTTCTATCATTATAGATAAGACTCCACTAATATTTTTTACACTTATTATTATTTATTATACTTGCACCTTCGGCATCGCTACTCACTCCCCTTGAAGTCTCTTCTCTGTTGCATATTTTGCTTTTACGATTCTTTGATACCACCCCATTGGGTCGCATAATCTCACGATTCTCGAATGACATTGAAATAGTTGATGAAGATCTGATAATAGTCCTAAAAGAGTGTGTTTGGTTGACCTTTGAGGTAACATGTTCTCTGTTTTATTCCAGCATTCCAATCTGCTTCAAATTAGGACACGGTTTTTGAAATCCCAAAGCAACTCACATATTTTTCTTTCTTATTCATGTTTAATAATTATCGATAGCACAGTTCGATAGTTAACAATTGGCTCAAATCAAGTAAAGCGTTGAAATTTAATCGATTTATATCAAATCAAATATATCTGAATCACATATTAAACAAAACAATTTCCTCTCATTGTTTTTTCAACTAACTCCTCACTTCAGTGCACCCCTTAAAATAACAATGCGTTTTAACGTACTTGAGAATAATAATGTTTATATTTTGGTTAGGTATTCGCCACAATTGTGGTTATTAGCATATCAACGCCGATTTTCCTGGCTGTCATTGTACCCATTGGGTTTATCTACTACTTTGCCCAACGCTTCTATGTGGCCAGCTCTCGTCAACTGATGCGTCTGGAGTCTGTTTCCCGCTCTCCGATTTATTCGCATTTCGGCGAAACTGTCACTGGAGTCTCAACGATTCGCGCCTACACCGTTGAGGATCGGTAAGTGAATACAACAAATGCCATTTTAAATATAAAACGCAAGAAAAGTTACTGGAACTGGCTTAATTTTAATGTTTTTGATATATAGCTTTATTGAGGAATCCGACAGTAAGGTAGACAAGAACCAGGTGTGCAAGTATCCTTCCCTGATTGCCAATCGTTGGCTCGCCATTCGTCTGGAAATGGTGGGCAATCTCATCATCTTGTTTGCCGCGCTCTTTGCTGTGCTCGGTGGTCAAACTAATCCCGGCTTGGTTGGTCTATCGGTCAGTTATGCACTGCAGGTGACCCAAACCCTTAATTGGTTGGTGCGCATGTCCTCCGATATTGAGACGAACATTGTGTCCGTGGAGCGTATCAAGGAGTATGGTGAGACGAAACAGGAGGCTGCGTGGGATCTGGAGGAGGACAAAGAAAAGCCACAGAACTGGCCAAAGGACGGAACCGTCGAGTTCAAAGACTTCCAGGTTCGATATCGCGAGGGCCTTGAACTGGTGCTACGTGGCGTTAGCTTTAACATAAGCGGAGGTGAAAAGGTTGGCATCGTGGGACGAACGGGAGCCGGAAAATCCAGTTTGACGCTGGCTCTGTTCAGGTAAGGGAAACCACAGAAGTGTAGCTGTTTTAATATGAATTAGCAATTAATACTAAATTTTGCTTAATGATAATTAAATTGCACTTTCAGAATCATCGAGTCTGCTGGAGGTCAAATTATCATTGACGGCGTGGACATTGCCACCATGGGTCTGCACATGTTGCGCTCCCGTCTGACCATTATACCACAGGATCCCGTGTTATTCTCTGGATCGCTGCGCTCAAATCTCGATCCATTCAATGTGAAGACCGATGATGAAATTTGGAAAGCATTGGAACTTTCACACTTAAAGGAATTTGCCAAGACTCTGAATGCCGGTCTAAATCACGAAATCTCTGAAGGTGGTGAAAATCTGTCTGTAGGCCAACGTCAATTGGTTTGCCTGGCGCGTGCTTTGCTACGCAAGACAAAGGTTCTAGTGCTGGATGAAGCCACAGCAGCTGTTGACTTGGAGACCGATGACCTTATACAGGTGAGTTCAGACTTTCAGGGAGTCTGGATTTAAATTTATCATATACAAATCTCTTAACGATGTATTAGTTTAGTAAGAATTAGGATGTCGAATATATTTCTTTTCAAAAAAGTTTTGCAATTTTAAATACATACATCATTAGGGGTTTACATAATATTTATATTCCTAGAATCATAACCATTTATCAATGCGTAATTAATAATTATTCTTTTGATTTCAGAAAACAATTCGCAGCGAATTCAAGGAATGCACTGTGCTGACAATTGCCCATCGTTTGAATACAATTTTGGACTCGGACAAGGTTATTGTGCTGGACAAGGGGCAGATTACAGAATTTGCTTCACCCACCGAACTGTTGGATAATCCCAAGTCGGCCTTCTATAGCATGGCCAAGGATGCCAATCTTGTTTAGTATAATACCATTAACAATTACCAAACAATAACGAAACTCATGTAGCAAACAAAAAGCAACAAACAATCCAAACAATACTTAAAACAAACTAGAACTAATTAGGCAACAATTTAACGATAGCTTTAAATCAACTTGGCAAAACTGGCATATTGATAATCAATCGTTAAAGTGCTCTACCTCAAAACAATAGTAGAAAATCAATATCAACAATCACAGCAACAACAATTACCCACCAATGTTTGTATTGGGTGTGCAATTAGTAAATACCATAAAAATGTTCATTAGCATTAAGCCGAAAAGTTCAATAATGCGTTAACAGGTGAATGTATAATGTAAATGTATTTACATATGATTATGTACGTACTTAACTAAGATTTTGTATCATCTCATGTACTTATGTATATGCTTTCTATTATGTACTATATGTGTCTACTAGTATATATGTGTGAATTTACCTGTCATGTCTATTTTTCTATGCAAGTTTACATGAAAAAAATAACCGAAAGTGCGTCCATTTGGAAACTCAAAAAATTGTACTTAAAAATTACTAAGAATCAACCTCTTAAATTTTTGCCTTGAAATGATTAAATCAATAAGATTAGTGCGCAGTAGTAAATAAAATTAAATTTTGCAACATTTTGTAAAATGAGTACTTAAAAATTAAAAAAATAAGTGGAATTGTAATAAGTACAAATAAAACCCAGTTAACCAATTTACATTTTTATCAATGTAGTTTTTCATTTACTACGTAATTAGTAAATTTTGTAGAAGTAGTTTTGCAAATGAAAATATTAAAAATGATTTGTTTTGTTTAAGAAAATTATATACTTAGAGAGTAAGGATTCTTTTTTTTTTATTGATAATGCCATTTCGTTTTTGATATATGAAAATAATTTAGTGTAGTTCATTTCAATCTTCACATTATTAACATTGCGCAAACAACTTGTTGAATCTAGTTAAGGAGTAATTGGGCGACGATGTTGTTGTCATCGACTGGATTCGAAGTGTGCATTCCGGAGCCGCTTTCAAGAAACTCGCGCAGTTCATTCTCCAGATCGCCGCCTGCATGGACATCTGGCTCATCAATTTCCATGGCAACATGATTGGGAACAGGTTGCAGTTGAGGCAGCGACACCGGCTGTTGCAGCAGCTCAGGCAATTGAACTCGTGGTGATGTCGGCGGTGGCGGCAATCCAGCTGTAAATAAGCAAGGCAATTAATGAATAAGAATACGGAAGTTGTTAGCAATGACAACTTACCGTAGGACATGCCCATGGCCTTGCGTAAGGCGTACTGATCGGCAATTGCTGAGGGAGGCAGCTTTTTTGCCAATTCACTTAACTGTTGCGTCAGCTGCTGGGCTGTTTGGGTTTCCTCCTGGCCAGCCGGCTGAACCAGAGCCAAATGCAACGGCAATGGCTGCGATAAGCGCTCGTTTTGAATGAGCCGCAGTTTCTCAATAAGCGTTAGGTTATTGCTCAGGTGCTCCTGCATGCGGCGCGACAACTCAAAGTTCTTCATATCCGTTTCCATGTCATCGAGAAAGCGAATGTCAATTCCCAGTTCCTTAAGCGAGCGCAAACGCTTAAAGTCTAGTC
This sequence comes from Drosophila sp. st01m, assembly GCA_018901795.1. Classification (NCBI taxonomy): domain Eukaryota; kingdom Metazoa; phylum Arthropoda; class Insecta; order Diptera; family Drosophilidae; genus Drosophila; species Drosophila sp. st01m. The sequence continues at coordinate 415,351 of JAEIFG010001638.1, forward strand.
GAGTGTTCTTATATTTCTCGTACTCCATTTCAATTTGTTCGCTCGTCTCGCTAGAGGCCGACGGTTCACTTTGCCTCTGCTGGTGTTGATTGGTGAAACACTTCTCAATCTCTCGCTTCTCGTAGCTTTGCAGTTGCATATTGTAGAGTTCATCCAGGGATTTGCTATGCTCACCATTGGTAAGAATATCCAAAAGACCATTGGCTACTGTGGTGCCATAGTTGGAGTCCTTTGTAAACTGCAATATGCTTTCGGCATATTCAGCGCTGGAGGCATCCCCGTACGTGTGAAGCACCAACTGCGTCTCCTCGGCGCTCAGCGTGGAGAAACGAGAATCGAAGGTGGGCGCAAAACTGGCAAATGGTCCATAGTTCATTGGTTTGACCGGCTTGACGCAATTGCGCTGATCCGTGTGTATGCCATGTATTTGACCACTGCCAGAAGGCAATTTACCAACTAAATCTCCGATGGTGACCACCTTTTCGGGTCCCTCGTTCTCATCTCTAATAATCAGATTAAGAGTAGTGGTACCATCTCTGTGCTGTCTAAGGAATCCCATTTTATGTGCTCGCTGCTTGGCGCTAACACGTTGTTTAGCCTGCTGCGCGGCGCCCTGAACTTGAGCCAGTATTTCTTCGCTGGTCAGATCATCCACATATGGCTCAAAGTGTGTTTTGGGTGCATTCTCCAAGCGCAAAGCACGCTTACGCTCCTCCTCCTCTAGCTGTGCCGACGTTGGCTCCTCCGCGCCTGTCAAGGCGCCCTCATCAGCCGAATCATGAGCGTCATAGCCCGCCAGCTCATTGGAACTAAACTCGAAGCCCAATTCCTTGGCGGTCAGCTCACGTATGTAACCAGAAAGCGGTTTCAAGGTGCGCATCAGATTCTCTGGCTGCAGCTGCTTCATTCCAATCTGCAGTAGCCTCTTGGCTGCTTTGTGGTAAACAGTGTCCACGCGGTTGTAACGCATAGCATTGTCGCAGATTAGTTTGAAATCATCACTGAATTCGCTAAGCGCTGTATATTCATGACCATCGATTTTTTGGCGCATCGTCAAGAAATCCATAGGTTTGCTTATAGTTGAGGAGTAGCCAGGAGCAATGTCATCGGTGACGGGCCAAGCAAAGAACTGATGAGGATCCCGTTTCTCCAGGAAGCGTAGAAGATGCTCCAATAGTTTATTAAGCGGTGATTTTTGTTGTTTCAACTTAAGCACGCATCTACGCGGTTCTCGTCCAGATTCACTGCTGCTGCTAGGAGTCTTGGGTGCCTCTAAAGCTTTTGGTGTCATTGCATTCAAAGAGCTGGCACCTCCAGGCGTGGATGCAGCTGTGGAGCCAGAAGGCGATGGTATAAGCAGCTGAAAAATGAGGCATTAATCTAAAACATCTTATGAAAAACTCAATTCTACTCACATCAGGTAATGGCTTTGTTGGACTAGCGCCAGCTGTCATGCCCATAGAAGAGGACGTGGGTGAGCTGAGCATTTCATCCAGTTTGCGTGGCACTATTGGCTTTGTTACTGGGCAATTGGAGGGAGAATTGTCAGTTGTAATACCGGCGTAATATAAGATATTCTCGGGCAGTGGCTGTGATTGCTCCGCATCATCGTCCATAAAGCTGAAACCATCCTGACTACATTCTGCTGATGCTGGCGCTTGAATCCGTGGACTACGCTGCTGCTGCGATGAGAAACCACTAAAAGCCGCATCGTCTGTAGCAGATGTGACCTCATCGTTGAGACGTTCTTCGGAGCAAATTTCACGATGTCTTTCGCGGCTGCGATGTCGCTTCTCCTTGTGATGCTTATGCTTCTTTTCACGATCTTTCTTTTTCTTCTTCTTCTTCGACTTTTTATGACGCTCTCGATGGCCGAGTTCGCCACATTGCAGCTCCTCGGGCACCGTTGGACTGCCCGGTGCAGCAGACATCATTGCTTCAGCGGCTGTCGGAGGACCATGTCCATCCAATGCTGTTAGGGGGAATTAGCGCTATACTCAGGAGTTGCATTGGAACCCACTTTTAGTATTAGCTTCAGGCCGCGCTGCATCTGTGCTGGATCTTGATGCTGACTATATTCTACAATACATAAATTATTATATGAAAATTTTAAGCATGTGAATTTCACATACCTTCATATTTTTCGCGCCGCTCCGATTTGTTCTTTTTGTGCTTCTTTGAGGATCCCATTTTATATGAACACTACTCTATAGAGATGTCGCGTGTGGTGCGCACAAATTGGGCCAATAATTAGGCAAAACAAAACGTGAATGTACGAAAATAAATGAAAACAAATTTGTTGGCTTGTACAGGCGAGACAGACGCCATGATTTAGGGATGTCCATTTAGTAATCGATATGTATAACGATGCATCGATAGTCTACATACTGCAAAACTATATTTTGTTATATATTTTTAGCTGGCCTTTATATCCGAATGCGACACTTCTTGCTATAGGCATACGAAAATAAAAGAAATACAATTTTTTTTGTACGAGTGGGAAGACGGAAGCCATGATTAAGTAATCGATATGTGTCACGACATATCGATAGTCGATTGTCCATATATTGGAAGTTGCCACACTATTCTTTTTTGGTATGTGTTTGAGTTAAATTTCCGTTAAGTTCGAATTTAATGACGACTGCGACGCTTCTTTGGTGACGACGAATGCTGTCGTTTCGCAATTACTTTACTTGCTTTGGCAACAGTCGTCTTTGTTGCAGCCCTTGCCATTGGCCGAGCAATGCTCGATATTGTAATAGCTGTGGCATTAGTCGGCAAAGCCAGCGGCAACAGCCCCTTTTGCCCTTGTTAAAACCACTGTACAAGGTACGCGTTGATTTCAATGCCTCTAGCGATGTATCCAGCTTATTTTTGATTTTATCGAGATCCTGACGCATCCGTTGTATATCTAATGCAATTGTTTGCCTATCGCGCTGCAATCTCTTGTGCTGTAACAACATATTCTCTAGCACATTTTTTTGCAGCATAACCTCTCGAATGCGCCGTTGATTTGAAAAGGTTTGTGGATTTAAGTCGCTGTAACCGCGCCGCATCAATTGCTGCGACTGTTGGTTTATTCGGGCCTTCATACGTGATATCGGCATCGTCATTGACTTGGTCGCCGCGACAGCTGCCGCTCCTCCCGTAACACGACGTGATTTTCTAGAGGATCCTGTTTTACTTACTGTTGCCGCAACGGGGATCTCTGCTATGGCAGCTGGCACCGAAGGAACTGCCTTTCGCGGTGGGGCTGTAGCTATAAAGTTTTGCGGAGTAAAAATATGTATTCCGTTATGATTAAATTAAAAAGGAATTATTAATATCTAAATTATTTTTTGCAATAATCATTATTTTAGTGATTTAACATCAACTAAACCGTATTTCAGTTCTTACTTTTCATATGCTGGTGTATGCTTGCCATCATGGAGTGCACTCTGGAGCTAACATTTGGCTTCCCGTAAAAGTAACGATCGGCGGGGGGATTTTCCAGCACCAAGTCTGAGAGTGGCCTTTTCCATTTCGGTTGGGGCTGCAAGATTATGATGATTGTTATCTGATTCGCTAATTTCCCTCATCTGACTCTGCAAAATGCTGTCTAAGTTCAGTCGCATTGTCATCTTGGGGCTCGCGTTTCTGTCTTCTGGTTGTTACAACAAACGAATTTTGATTTCAAGAAATATTTTATCCAAAAATTTACGAAATGAAATACCAGGAAAAAATTTAGAATTTTTACTTTTGAATTTATTTTCAACTTTTAGCGTGACATACAGGATTTTGTCACTTTCATCTAAATGAATGTCTTACAAACTTTTGAAACATTTCGCTCGGACTTTTTGATCTCATGAAATATCATATATTTTTATAACCTTACATAAGGTGGTTTAGTGTACACTGCGCGAAGATAAGAAATATCTGAGGAGATACAACCTGAATTACATACTTGACTGACAATCAACTAAATGTGCCCTAGGGTGTGTTTCAAGTGCAACAATTGCTCCCACGAGCGTGCACAAATATTTTGTGACGTTATGCAATTTATGTTTCATTGTAAATAGACATATATGGTACACACTATGTACTCGTGTTGGCCATTTATTATTGTTTATTTCGCTTTTGTATTGGTTGTTGTTATTGGTTTTATGACTCAACTTTTTAACGGCACTCAACACATAAAATATATGTACCTTTTCAACAATTTGTTGCCATCTGCAATTCGATCAGATGCATTTACCGTTACTCTAGAAAGTTTTAATTTAAATAAAAGGCACATATATTATTATCCTAATTATTAAAAATTAATAAATTCAAAAAAAATTATATTTATTTATTATTGTTTTGTATTAATTTTTACGAATATTAAAAGATAAAAAACAGAAAATTTATAGTACATATATATGCTTTTTGAAAAGAAAATAAATAATGTTTTAATTGTATTCCATAATTGTATTCCCTGAAATATGAAAAAGGGTATATTGTTATACGTCTACAGATACTTTGTGCTATAAAGCTATTTTTTTTAGTTATCTGAATTTTAGTTAGCTGTTAAATGTACTCAGTTTTAAACAATTTTAAATAAGTTATATTAACACGTATACATATAATTGCAAATACTTCAACTAGAGTTCAATGTACGGCAGAGCAATGTGTTCGATTCGGTTATTTAGTTTTTGGGGGAGTTATGAATGAGTTATGAACAGGGAAATATCTTCTAACTAAAGTCCAAATAAAAGATTTGGTATGCCAAATAATGAGAAAAAATTTACTTAAAGTTAAACAAGTGAGCGCTTTTGTTGTGGCCATAAACAAGAGTGCAAATTGTTTAAGCCGAACTCGGATAGGGCTGAGAGGTGGACAGTGGGCAGGGGGGATTGTTGTAGGGTTTTGTGACAAGTGAAACCGAAAAGTCGCACCTCATTTTTGGCCCAAAATGAGTTTCGAGTGAACCGCATCAAGTTAGTTACGTTTTGAAGTTTCAAAAAGACGGCACGCGTTCCTATCTATCCGTTTCTATCCGTTAATTGGCCATGTCGCGAAAGGATTTGCTGGAACGGTTAACCAGTAGGTCCTTCTTCTGTTTTACTTTAATTTTCGCGAGCTACTGTATTCAAGCTGCCGTCCATGATGAACTGTCGCAGTGTGAACTTCAAGGCGTCTATAGACAGAGACAGAGTCTCATCGAATCTCCCAATTATCCGGATAACTATCCGGCTAATCGCTGTGTGGATTATGTGATACGTTCGCCCTATCGCTGTCCTACCAAGTTCCACATTCAATTCCTCGACTTTCAGCTTGAACTGTCGGATAATTGCAGTCGCGATTATTTGGCAGTTGGTTTGCAGCATCGAGATGACGACATGGATATGCTTTGTGGTCAAGTGCTGGGCATCAAGAAATATCATACACCGGATGGCATTCTCCGACTGCGTTTCTTCAGTGATGATTCTCCTTGGACAACTGGCGGTGGTTTTCGTTTGTTGGTTACGCGTTTGGCTTGCGAAAACGAAGAGTTGTCGGCACGTGGTCTGGATATGGACGAGGAGGCGGAGGATGACACAGTGCAGGTGGATGCCAAATTGCCTACCAAAAAGCCATTGCATCCACATCATCATCAGCAGCAACATCCGCCACTTCCACAGCAACCACAGCAGCCACATCAACAGAATTTCAGTTTACCACGACAACAGTCGAATTTTGCTGGCTGGCCGGCATTTAATCCGGGTTATCCGACTGTAAATGCCTATCCGTTTTCTAGACTGGGTTATCCGGGAGTTGGTGCCGTTCCAGGTGGATTTTATTTGCCAGTTGCTCAGCCGGGAGCAACGCTAGCGCCGCCCTGCATCAACAATGAGCCACAGCAGCAACAGTTGCTACAGCAATATCCACAGCAACTGCCACAACAGCAACAGCAAAATTTGCTACAGCAATACCAACACCAACAACAACAGCAACAGCAGCTTCAGCTAAACAACAACAACAACAACAACAACAACAACAGCAGTTTCCGCAGCAACAGTTGCAGCAACTGCAGCAGCAGTTACAGCAACAGCAGCAGTTGCAGTTACAGCAGCAGCAACAGTTGCAACAACATTTGCGACTGCAGCAACAGCAGCAATTTCCGCAGCAGCAACAGTCGGATTCGCAGCAGCAACAGTTGCAACCACAACCACAACAACATCAGCAACCAGAACTTCCTGTTATCTCAGAACAATATCAAACGAGCTCCTTCCAACCTCCGGGTGTCCAGCTCAAGGACTACGATGCACAATTTGGTGGTCAAGTGGATCTGTGTTGTATTAGCAGCTTTACACAGTCGCATTTCTATCTCTCCAGTCCTGGATTTCCACGCACTGTTCTCAATGCCTTGTTGCCTGGACAGCAGCGGGATTGTGTCTTCTATCTGGAGAAAAATTCTCTGAATGTTGTCGGCTTACGCATACAATTCAAGTTCTTTGACTTTGGACAGTCGGCGGGATCGGGCATCTATCCAACCCAGTTGCCAGTTGCTGCTGCTGCTTGCAGTGGAGATTTCTTGGAAATAGATGGACAACGATTTTGTGGTTGCCGTTCTGGATATGTGCACAAATCCTTTTGGCCCGAGGGACGCAAAGCTTTAAGATTGCGCATGGGACAATCAGGTGGTGGGAACTCCAATGGCTTCCTGCTGGAGATCTTTCAGGTAGTGACATAGAATTACATCGAAATTAAGGGAGATCTTGATTATCGTTGAAGCGATTTTCCACTACGATAACGCGATTATTTGCTTGATAAGTTATCGATTATTATATCGACTTTTAAGATACATCAACGAGCAGTCTACTTGAACTATATTCCCATCACTGTCCATTTTTCCACACCATCCCCCTAACACTTTTAAACTTTAAATTTAAAATCGTCATAAGTTTGTCAAAACTAATCCAATTTTAATTTGGAGTGTCAATTTGATCACTCTATGGCCTCCAATTTAATGCTGTATCAAAGTTAGAAAATTTAATTTTTTCCATCATTGTTCATTTTTCCACACAATCACCATAACACTGTTTATTAAAGTTTAAATAATCATAATTTTGACAAGACTTAACCAAATTCCATGCAAAAAAAATAAATTTGATCATATTTTGGCCTCCAATTTATGCTGCATCAAAATAGGAAATAGGAAAATTAAATTTTCCTACATACATACAAACTTAACCGATTTTTCCGCGGAATATCAATTTTCAGGATACGGACACGGAAAGCTATAGGCCAGGTGGAGCAGGTTTGGTACAACACGATCCAGTAGGATTACTGCCAGGACCGCCGGTCTCAACAGGACTAAATGGCTTGTCAGGTGGTTTAGTGGGACAGACTGGACTAGGACCAACAGGATTACCCGTTCCCGCTGGCTATCAGCCACAAATTGGCGCCTATCAACCTCAACTTGGCTATCAACCACAATTGGGCCAAACGTCACTTTATCGACCACAACCGCAATCTCCGCTTTGGGCCAACTATCCGTCCGGTCTGTTTAGCTATCCCCTCAATTCTCCCCTCAATCCAGTGATGCCCTTTACGCCATATCGCCAGTCGAGACAGGCGGCCTGGACATATGCACGTGGTCTGGACGCCCAGCAGCCGTCACGTGTCGTGGAAACGAACTCAACACGCAAGGAGTTTTATTACTTTGATGCCGACGAGGCTTTCGCCCGCGCCGCCCTTGAAGATAGGGATGATGACGTTCGACTAACTTCAACTCCAACTACAACTCCAATTCCGGCAACTACTTTTATCCATGCCAAGCCACTAACGAAGCCCGTAACGAAAGCATTCGAGCAGAGCAGCTGTACCTTTGACTACATGGAGGTGCTGCGTCTTTCTGTCGACACTCTTTGGATAACCAAACCAATCTGCTTTGCTCCTCTGCGCAGTTGGTTTGGCAATATCTTTGGTTAGTTTCCCCCGCAAAAAAAATCATAGATGATTGTTTTGAACATATTAACACCAAAACAGATAACGTCGCAGTTTTTGATTAATCTTTGATTTTACAACTGATTTCCAAATACCTAATAAAAGTGAGAAGTTATTAATATTTCTTTTAAAAACCTTTGATATTTTAATTATGTCAGTACCTTATAGAACTGAACATCCAGAATTTGAAATAATTTTTCGTGCTTTAAGAATTCATAATAATATGTTAATATATCATACATATAAATATTAAGAATATAATATTTTATATTCTCACTTGTCTATTCGTCCTAATAGAAAGAGGCTATTACTCAACATTAGATCAAAATATCTATATTTGCATCTATATAAATATCTAATTACCTAATCGTCTATTTCTTAAATGTGTTCTTAAGTTTAATAACTTTAGAATGTTTCTTACTTAGTTAATAATAGTGATATCGCTGACATACTTACAAAAAGATTACCAAATTGAGAAGAATTTAATAAACCAGACATCTGCGAATATTACACCCAAGTGTTGATTTTGATTTTTCAAACAAATGTCTATCATTGTCTAGCACATAAGTGCGACGATTGTATTGCTCGGTATTGGAATTGAGATGACATTGAATGACTAAGTACTCGTACTTTCTCTGCCTACTTATAAGTACTCCCTCCCGAAGGCAGCAAGCTGACTGGCCTGTTCTTTGCACTGTTTGCTTAAGCTATGACTAAGCATCGGGGTCGACACTTCCAGACGACAAACTTGGCATTGAAGTTATCTATTTGAAGAGCTGCTGTTGCTGTTGTTGCTGTTGTTGTTACTGCTATTGTTGCTCTGTTGTTGCTGTGTTTGACAACAACGGAAATGGCGCTGCCAACAAGTCGGTCGCTTTTCAGCTCAAATTCCTCGGACTAAGCGGAGAAATCTTTTTTCACACATTTAACATTATGACGTCAGCAACTAACCAGAAAACAAGAAGCAAGCAAAAAAATTTAATACCTTTGTGAAGACTTGAATATTTCATTTATAAAGTTTTCAACATGCAGCTATGAATTTCCCTAATAGACAAGAAAGCTTAAAATATGTAGGTATGGTATTATCAGACAACAAATCTCATACTCTTATCAGTTTGTATACGAGTCCACAATTAAATAGAGAACTGAACAATATTGTATATCGTTGCGCACAAAAATAATTTATATATTGATATATTTCATATGTTTATTAGCAATAAGATTTCTCGATTCTTACATAGAAGTACATACACAGATGGCATATGCATTATACGAATTATTTATTAAGTATACATATATACACATTGACATTGGTTTTTTTCATATTTATAATTAGGGTCAAATCAGGCTTCAACTTTGGCCCAGTTTCTAGTAAAGTTTCGTAATAATAATAGTAGTAGTAACAATAATACCGACACCGATTGACGCGTTCTAATGATATGACAAGTTGACAAAAAGTAATAAAATCCATATTATTTGCATATAAACCCACACACAATACTAAAAACTTTTATACTTATATTTCGGAATATATACAACACATTTAAAGGGAGATTTCCGGGACTTGTTTTAAGGTAATTTTCTAGCTTTGTTGGGAAAGTTAAGGAGTTGCACGATTAAATATTTAAATAGCTGCTAAGCGCGGGATTTCTAGATAAGTTTAATGTTTAACTTTTGTTATAGTTAGTTAACTAATTGTTAGTGCTTGTTGTTCTCCAGTTTCGCGCCTGACTCTGTCAGCAATGTACAATAGATGCTTGGTATACATATGTGTGTGTTCTAGTGTCTCTGTGTCAGTTTTTCGTGTCTTATCAGTGTGTACACATCGTTTTTGATCAATTTTGGTATCCAGATTTAGCCCAGGAATCGTATATTGGTAAAAACAGCCTTGGCAGGACGCTTGCGATTACAAAAGTTGACCGTCTTGCTGTGATTCCCCTTGCGATTCTCATGCAGATTGACCAGAAGCTTAAATATATCCTCCTTACTGGGTGTGCAGGCATAACGTAGTTCCGGTTCATAGTTGCTGTTGATAGAATTCATGTAAGAACTGATAACGGTAATAATATGCATATTAGAATTGTCGTTCACGTCACGCCCAGTTAAATATATATACATATGTGTATATTTCGAGCGTTGGATTGATTGATAAGTTTGATAAGTTTGATTGACTGTGGATTAGCTCAAGTCTGTGATGTGTGTGTTTCGGTATCGGGTTGCTGTCTACAGCCTAAATAAATTCTTGAAAATGCATTTTAGTAAGTGTAAAATCAAATCTATTGATTTTAAGGCGGGGCTGTGTCCCAAATCGCTCTTCGATTCCCAAAATTTTAAATAAAATTGTACTGCATATATGGAACATTTAGTACACTAAGCGTTACATTCATTCTTGAACTCAATTATGTGGTTCACTATTTTCTTAGAGGCGATTTGAAAAACATACCCGGTAGATTGTCATATTTTCCAGCTACTATTATTTTATCACTACAACTACAAATCATAAACTTTGTAATGGTTCAGGTGATATTTATGGGTCATATTTCTGGTGTATTTGAATTCAAAGTGGGTGTTCAGAATGTGCATTGGGGGAGGAGGAGCGGTCGGGGTCGGGGTCATGAAAAGGAAGTTGCTTACCCGCGGTTCCGATTGTGACGTTTCCAGGGATAGCGACGATAATAACGCGAACGCTTTGGCTTATTTTGGCCAAGAATTAGACTTTGAATACCATTTTCCAGCAGCGGATAGTCATTGATTGCTGCAGCAGTAACTGCTGCCGGTTCGTCCTCCTCCTCCTCCACATAGACCAGAGGCAACGTGTCCAATGTAGGATCCTATAGAAGTGAAATAATGATGGGGTTGTTACTTTAAGCTGCCACTTGACTTACCTCAAGCATTTTCATGAGCAAAGCGGATTTGTCGACTAGTTCCTGCTCAGCACGCAAATCCTCCTCCATCTTCTTCAGCATGTCGAACTTGTTGGCCACCTCGAGCTCATTGTATACCGCATTCTGATTCTGATTCGAATTCGGATTCGCATAGTCTGACTTCTCCGGCGACATGGCCATTCCCAGCTCCGTATTTAGAGCGTGCAACAGTTCTGCTAAATGAAGTGAGTTTTAATGGATGGGAAATACAGTCAGAAACATCTTGTAGTATTTGAAATTAGTATACCCGTTATTAGTAGAGTTCATGGGTGTATTGTATTAGTACATAATATGCACATAATTGCATAACTACATAACATGAATATAAATGCGCGCACATTTACTTAGTAAAAGAAACAGATTCATACAAAAATATACTCTCGTTTTTGATCATTTCAATCATTGATCCATGATCGTGATTAGATCGAAAAAACGCTCACAAACGATCACGAACCATGACGCTCGCATGATCAAACGCTGAGCGGAGCGAATTTCTCTACACGTTCATACCCGTTACAGTTCTCTGGTACATACATTAGTATGTAACAGAATTTGACATATTTTGAAAATAATAGTAATAAAAGAAATGAAATATTTATAGTTCTTGTACGGAAAATGCTGTAAATTTTTGTCTATCTGTTTTAAGTGAGTTAAGGGGTATCCCGAAGTCAGGCAGTCAACCTTAGTGTGCTTACTTGTAATGTTTGCACAAGTTGACGCTAATCCGGCCGCAATCTACTCCGCCACAAACAGGCGTCAAGTTTCCGGCAACTGACATTTAAAAGTTTGACTCGTTTGTTTGTCTGTTCACAGTTCTGAGTTTTCCTTCCGCCGACAACTTTCTGGTTGCGGCTTAAAAATACTCATACATATTAAAATATATACGTGCAAATACGAGTGAGAATGAGTCCTTTATTTACAACGGAAATTGACCGGCGGCAATGGTTACGACAACTGCTACAACACCCACAAACAACCACAAACAACCACAACACCTACAGCAACAACAGTTCCATCTCAAGTCCAAGTCCAAGTGCATGTCAGTTAGTCAGTTGGTTACTCATTCAATTTGGTCATTCATTGTGCTTGACGTTTGCTCGTCCATCAGACGTTTGTCTTTTGTCCCATTTGGCAGCATCCTGACTAGATCCCTGGCATGGACTTATATGCCATCCCAACATTTCATTTCGACTTAATGAGTGGGCTAGTTTCAGCTTACAGCTGGCAATTCATTGATTCTACATTAAAATCGGTTCAATTTTAAGCTGAACAAAGTTTTTGCATTAATAATTGTTAATGTCAAAAAAGATATTTAAGCATGTCAATTCAAATCACTTATTACTTGATTAATATTATAAGTGCTTAAAGTGTTTTACAAGTAACTAATATCAATTGCAAACCTAATCGAGTTCGTTACTGAAAAAGGAATAACAACAGATTATTAACTTAAACACAACCAACAAAAATACAAACATATATTATGCTTTTGTGTACGATTATTGACATAAACCAGACTTTATTTAGTCAAACGTAAATGCAAAATTGCGTCGAAAATTGCGAACATGAATTGTGGGCGTTTTAAGTACAATATGCTAGTGTGTGTATCTGCGTGTGCATGATAATGTATATGTTTATGTCTATGTGGCAGGCTTTCAAAGATAAACGCAGTCCAAAAATTGTGCAGTGACCGGAAATGCCCAACGACCATTCAAATCATTGAATGCCGAATCGACGCCTAAAAGCAGTCTACATTATAAATGAGTACTCATATGGTAACCTGTTGAGTGTGCAGTCAAACGAACCCATACACAGCACACTAATGAGAATTCAAGAGTCTGACGACAAAAAGAGTTTTTCATGTTCTGAGTTGAGTTAATTTTAATATTAAGTTTAAAAAAAGTACTAACAAACACTTCTTTGGAAAACTTAGTTACGAAAATGAAAGTCATTAAAGTTTTTTAAGTATTAGCTACTAATTAAAATATGATTATTGAATAAATTTTGTAGTTATTAAAAATATATAACCAGCTCAGTATCAAAAATTTCCACTCATTCAAACTTTTTTAATTATTAAACTCATGCTTCTACATGTGTAAATAACTAAATTCAAATAGAATCAAATTATTGTTAAATCTATATATATAAAATGCTCTGTCCTTACTGACTTACTGACTGACTAACTGATATATCAGTCATGGCCAAACAACATGTCCTAGAGACTTGATTTTTATTTAAACTAGAATAATTGTAAATAAATTCGAATGGGTATTTTGATATTTTAATTCCACCTGCAAACTATTTAAAAAAATAAAAAACATTAATTTAAATTGCATTAAATGCAAGCTCGCTAAGAAAGCATTGAAAACATACACAATTTTAGCGTGAGCTGCCAAAAAAAAAAATTGCCAGAGAGCAAGAGAGCCATGGCATTTGTTTTTGTGTTCGCTCTCGCATGTGCGTAAGTGCGAGCAAGATCTCGAATGTTGTTGTTGTTTTGTTCCTGCGAACGGAACGGATATATTAACCTTTTAATTTAAATATTTCAGAAAATTTATATATGAGTCTGCGTAATTATATGTTTTGGGATTTACTTATTCGAAATCGGTGATAGTATTACTGTATCTGCGATATTAGTATTTTGCACAGTTTTTCTCTTAGGACGAGTATAAGAAGACATCTGATGACAGTGCAAATCACTGTTAAAATGAATCTTGAGAATCATTGTGTCTCGTAGGGGCCAGCATTGTAACCCTATTGGCGCTTTGGCTCAATGAACGCACAAGAACAAAGCTTACGCAGGGCCGTCAACAAGGAGTCAAATGTCAGGGGTACTTGTAATCCATGGCCATAACAACAAAACAAAAGGTGGTGTCATTTAATCAGGGACTGACTTACCATCGCCAGGATCGTAAACATTACGTTCCAACGTTGCGTCCAAGTGTCGTCGCGGTTGTATCACAACATCTTCGTCTCCTTCAATACCTTCCTGCTGTTCCTGTTGCTCCAAAGCTGAGCCTGGAGATGCCCCCGATGTCTGGGAAGTCAGAAAGCCGATGACGTTACGTGTGCTGGCCAGTATCGTCGTTGCCACAATGCAGAGCGTTAATATGTCGGTCTTCATGACGTTTTCTTGTTTTGTTCTTTGATGAATATGTGTGTCCTGACTGTTGTCCTCGGGCTTAGCGAGTTTTCTTCTCTCCTCTCCTCTCTTCTCCTCTCCTGTCTCTCTCACTCTCTGTGCAGCCTGGAATGAAGATGTGTGTCATGTACATAAGGGTAATTACCATCACTACAGTTTGATAGGAGCCAAAACCCCTCCCCCCTCCCCTTTCTGTCCACACTCCTTGCTTGTGTGGGTGTTTCTGATTTTTGTGTTAAAATATACACACATTCTCGTAGATAAATTCGAACGCACACATGCATAATACTAAAGGTTTAAATAAACAACCTGTTTTATGGCGCTGCACAATGGATATAATTTTATAATCTGTTTAAAATATTCTAGATATATTTAAAGATTGCCATTCCTATAAATCATACACATACATATGATCTTTTCTGCGAATCATACAAATTTTGTATTCTTTTGAACAAATCATTATATGGTAAATTTCTGTTATTCAAACACTATTTGATTAAAAACGAAATATTGAATATAATATTGTATTTTTAATGCAAAATATTGCTAAAATATTAACAAAAAAATGTTGTACGACTTTATTAGTATTATATATTATTAAAAATAAATGAAGTTCACCCACTGTACAGTTCTGAGACAACTTTCACTGCTCATGTTTGCATCTTGGTGTAGTTATTGTTGCTCTTGTTGTTCTTGTTGCTGGTGTTGTTTACGTAATATAAACAGCTTGTTTTTATTTTAAAGCCACCGTCATTCGCATCGTTTCATTTAATTAAACGTGGGCGTGGCAACGCCTTCTAGCTTAACTCCTTCGCTGCTGATTTGAAGACCACGCTTAACTCGTTTCGCCCCGTCATAATCTCTGACACGTCTATGTGCATGGCTTGGTTGCCATTAGCCTGGCCACATGCTTCCTTTTCCCACCTACCAAATTATTATTTTTTGCCCAGCCCTTTGCCTCCCTCCCTCTCGACATCCCTCATAACTTGTAACTTGTGAACCATATAAATGAACTGACTTCAAACTTTTGGCACTTGCGGTCCCGTTTGCCGCCGGGACTTGAGATTTGTTTAATTTTAAAAAAGAACAATACAGACTAAAACAAAAAAGTCTACCATATTTTAATTTAACATTGCTATCAACTTTGGATTAACATTTAAAAATGAGTATAATGTAATGAATTCACAGTAAGCATTATTACAATTTTTAATATTTAAAAAAATTTCAAAAAAAAATAATGCAATAAAATAAAATAACTGGTTTGGGCGAATTTAAGCTAGTAGTATTATAAAAATACCTTTTTTTAATTAAAATGGTTTAAATTCTGAATTTGGTATTGTTCACTCTAGTGACGTTATAATGCAAAATTTGTCACATTTTCGACAACGCGTTGCCACAAATCGATTTTATGAATTTAATTTGTATATGGTTAGAAAACTGTGCAACTCCCAGCTCATTTTGCGGTAAGGCAAACAAATTGACGAATTACTAAACGAACCATGCACAGGTTCCAAAAATACAACGTTCATTTGTGTGTTAATGAACATGAACCAATCTTCATGACACGCCCAACAAATTGACGAGACAAAAGAAAAATTTAGCAATTCGTCTTCTCATTAAAAGTGTCCCAAAAAAATCTTTTTAGCCAATTTCTTGTTCATTGCACGTTTTGATTGAACTTCTATGCAAATTTTTGTGTGTGGGACAAGTGTATATCTTGCAGTTCAGTCAAATTATTTCTAAAATCTTTACATCTTTATTTCATAGCAAGTTATTGGATTAGATTAAAAACCAAATCTCTTCCTTAAATTCGGTGGCTGGTTAGTAAATTTGCATTGAAATCTAATAGTTATTCTTGGAACTTATGTAAATTTTATTGGTTAAATTTAAAAGTTCTCTGTATCTTTAAAGTTATAAGGTTTAATAATAAGGTTTAATAAGGTTTTTGTTGGATTGTTGTTATGAAAAGCAATACATACACGTAGTATATTTAACAAAATGTAATCTTAATTTCAAATATACATAGGTTTTTTTTATTAAATAAGTTGAAGTTATAGCAAATAAAAAAGGTAAGATATTGAAACCAGAATTCGGAAAAATGACTTTGGCGTTGAATATAACTTTATCTATTTTAATTAAGTTTGACGCAATCTGAGATATTTTTTCAGAAGTTTGTCGCATTTCCACGAATTTATTATTATTGGAAAATATTGGAGAATGGTATCTATCGTCACCGGGAAATGTGCTGAAGAAGGAAGGAAAATGCGAAGGGGTTCTTACTGAAAGTGAAGTCAAACATTGTGCAAATAGGAATCGTTGTCAAAATGCTTTAATTAACTTGTTGACACAGAGTCGAAAGTGGCCCCAAAAACATCAAAACATATACAAAAAAAAAAAGAAAGAAAGGAACGGGAAAAAAACAAAACGAAGCAAGAAAAAAACTTATTCTATTTATTGCTGTTGTTATTGTTGTAGTAACAGAGGTCCCAGGGGTAAAATGAAATTTATTAAATAGCCTTAACATAGAGAAAGTGGAGAGAGCATTTGTACCTGTCAACTCGCTGCCAACTCACCTGTTTCGCAATAAACGTAGAGTTAATTGCGTAAACGAGAAAATTGAGCTAAAATAGGAAGTACATAAGTGGAATGGACTAACATTGTAATGGTTAAGACTAAGCGTAGGCTGGTTCTTGAGGGGAATCCCTATCTGGTCACAACTTTTCGTGTAGTGTAAAAAGTTGCTTAATTAGCGTTGACTAAGCCCAAAATGCTCGCCCACCATTTAAATTGGTAACAGGAATCCACTAAAGAGTCTAGCCAAACTTTGTCCCAAAACTTATGCACATGTCAGACAATTTGGAGAAAGGTCCTGCTCAATATTATGTAATTGGACCATCCTTAGCAGAGTGAAACACAGCTGCAATTGTTTGCAAAGGTGAAAACGCTTCATTATTTGGCAGTCAGAAACGTATATCGTATGGTGCTAATTTAAAGATTTTCGTATCTAAAAAAATACTAGAGCAGGTAGAATGTTCAATTTGTCCAATTTTGATCAAGAACAATTATTTTTACTCCCTGATTTGGTGCTCTTCTTGATGTAATAACAGAACAAGAATGATTAAAGAATAACAGAATGAGAACATAATATTGACACTGTTAAAGCTTATAAGTTGTTGTTATTAGTAGTTCGATTAAGTTAATTTTGTGCCCTGGATTTACGTTTTCAGTGGAAAGCAAAAAGTCTAGTCCACAAATATGATACTTGTATATATCATTAAGTTTAACACACACAAAAAGCACTCAGACAGCGACGGATTTCTTTATTTTTGAAGGAAAATATTTTGCCTGCAGTCTGAAACTTAATCCATGTTCGATGACCATGTGGAATAACACTCACAAATACACACACACACACACACGCACACTAAGAAGACACACACGCAGGTGTTGACATTTGTTTTTCTATTTTTCACATTGTAAGTAACTCGGCAATGCATTTGTTGCCTGGGGAATTTTCTTTCTCGAGTATTTCTTTTTCATTTCTTTCATTTGTTTCATTCACTTGGTTAGAATTTTTAGATGGAACCGAAGGGATTTGCCAAGAGCTATTTACTTGACAACATTTTTCGCAAATATTTATGATTTACATTGTTTGATAAAAAGTGCCTCCTTTGATTTATTTGCTTGACATTTATACTTGAACCTATTTGGCAAACTGAAAAGGTGTTCAACTTCATTGTCACCTTAAATTAAATCTTTTGGGCAAATCGCTTAGAGATAAAATTAGTACGCTTTAAAAATACACATTACAATTGGATTCTGTAAGCATTTTGCGTGGTTTAAATTGTGTTTCCAGAGTAGATTAAAAAGTTTTAAGGCCTTTAAATGAATGAAGATGATTTGGAAATGAAAAATATTGAAATACTTGTTAAATATATACCCCATTTATTACTACATTTCTTTTTAAATCGATTATCAGTAAGGGAATATTCTGTAATTTAGGAATAATTTAATAAGGAACTCTAAAGATGTTAAAATTTAGCAAACAAGAGCTTTGAAAAACTGAGAATCAGTATTTAGAATATAGAATTTCTTTGAAGGGTTTTATTTAAATTCCCGAGTCACTTCTTAATTAGAAGCAAGCGTGAACAACAATAGTTATTATTTTGTCGGGATTTTGGATGGTTTTAAAAATTGCAGAAGATTCTCCACAATTTGTCGTAAATAAGACTTAAAGAAATCGACAGTTTAATCCCGATTTGTAATAGTGTAATAAACTCTGAATTTACTTAATTAGGCGAAGGATGCTAACATTTACATCCAAGTACATTTCTCAGTATATATTATATATGTACATATGGTATGTAGACGAAGTGCACTTTGACCTATTTCCTCCATGTGTTTGTTTTTAGAAAATTAATGTGAGTTTGCATTAAATTTTACAGATTTTGGGTAAACACGAACACATGATTGATTCCTTTTCATCGTTTCGCTTGAATTTTTTATATGCGTACACATTTCGGGACTTTCTATTGTTGCCAATTGAAAATCCTTTAGAGCATCGTTGATTGATTCGCACAACAGAAAAGTCTATTTTTATCTTGGACTTATAGTTTTCCATTAACTTAATTTAAACTATAATTTTTTGCAAATCTTTCCATCTCTTTGCGAATAATAAAACTAAAGTTAGTTTTCCTTATTTTGACTTCAAAAATAGGTATAAAACCAAATTAGTAGAAGCTCAGTCAGTTATTTTTTAGGAACGTTGCAAAAATGTTAGTAGAAAATTTATGTTTGAATTATGTTAATTACAAATAAAGTTACTTCTTTATTTAGAAACGATATTCATAAGTTTATTTTTTCTCGATAGCAATGTGCCGGAGACCTAAAGGTTTTGATTTGATGTTTTATTTATAGCTGCTTCAAGTTTATCGACACTGATACGCACATCCACAAATTACACAAATCATTGATATAGTATGAACAGAACTCATTGTATTTAAAGACAAAATTTGCGACAGCGACGGCATTTGTAAGATTTCTCGACGAGTTTCTGATTTTCTTCATGTATATATCATACTGTATGTAGACTTTTTGACTTTTATATTCTTTGAAATTAGTAAATTGTACTACATTTTTGTGCACTAATTTTTTTAAACTTTAAAATTGCAGTTATGGCGCGTTAACTCACTTGGTTTAAACAACTTTGCGGAAAGGGAGTCACTGTATTAGGGCATCTGTTGCTCCTACTACTTGTTGAACACTGCGTGACTGACTACAGGCGCCGACTTCTTTTATAAGGACGAGCATAGCCGATTGCCGTCTCCGAACAGCTTCGGCTGCATCACGAAGGCGAGCGCGCCAAACGAAAAAAATGTGTAAGAGCTTTGAAAAGCTTTCCCTTTCCCTTCACTCCGACCTATGTCCACAAGATTCGGCGACGTTTTTATCAATGAAATATTTCGTCACATTTGCGAAGTTTAGCCACTATCTAAGAAAATTTTGGTAAATTGCCCCACGTCGCCCTTGTTACGATTCCCCCTCCTTTGTAAGTACTCAGAATCATAATAAAAAGTGGCCGCAATTATTTACGCCATAAGATATCGCGCCGTTAAGTAGGCAACAAGTCAGCGTACAAACGTCACTACAGTACACTGAGAAAAAACAAATATTTGTTAATATATTATTTACATGTCTCATTTTTATGGGCTAAGTTGCTAGTTGTTTTTTGTCTTATTTTAAGTAAAGTTAGATTATAAAATTCTATTCTTTTTTTTTGCAATTTGTTTTTTCTAAATGTGTATAAATGAGGCAAGGTGGGCGGAATGAATAGTTATACTGTGGCTAGTCGTTTGTCGCGTCATCTGTTTCCTTGAATTGTGTTTTCAGGTGTCAGTGCAGTCAACCTGGGTTGACTACGCTGCGCAAATCCATGCAATGCGGAAGTAGTTTCCATAACCTCTTTTAACCCTAGCCTGTCTATTCCAAAACTGGAAAACTAAATTATTTATACTTTAATGTCAATTTTTCCCATACATTCCCTTTGTCGATATTATGAAAACTTCAAAATGTCATAACTTTGTCAAAAATGAACCGATTTCCTTCCGCAATATCAATTTTAGCATTATTTTTTCCCTATTTTGATTCTACACCAAAACTGGAAAACTCGATTTATCATACTTTAATGTCAATTTTTTCCATACATTCCCTTTGTCGATATTATAAAAACTTCAAAATGTCATAACTTTGTCAAAAATAAACCGATTTCCTTCCGGAATATCAATTTTAGCATTTTTTTTCCCTATTTTGATTCTACACCAAAACTGGAAAACTCGATTTATCATACTTTAATGTCAATTTTTTCCATACATTCCCTTTGTCGATATTATAAAAACTTCAAAATGTCATAACTTTGTCAAAAATAAACCGATTTCCTTGCGGAATATCAAATTTATCATTATTTTTGCCCAATTTTGATTCTGCTTTTGAAACTGAAAAACTTATTATATTACTTATATATATATATAATATATATATACATATATATATATAGATATTTGACTTTATGATCAAATGTCAAATGAGATGGGCCACGTCCATAAACAACGTTAAGAGCCGTTATATAAAGTTTTATTATTTCTTACACATGCAAATCGATAACAAACAGTGATGAGATCCTAGGAGCTGATGATGGGTAAGTTTGATAAAGGGGAGGATTGGGGTCTAAGGGAAAGTATAATCTGCAGTCAGTTGGCAAACACCGCAGGCGCCCACAAGCGACACTTTAAAGTCAATAGCTGTAAGGTAACGAGTAAGTGAGCACATAATTTGCATTGGTTTCCATACTCAAGGGATGAGGAAATGGATGCATAGAAGGAGAGTGGCGCTGTAAAAAGGCGAGAAGAGAGAAGGGGTGAGGGATGAGGGACACCTAAAAGGCGACCATAGCAAATAAGCACACATGCACACATAAGGTTGCAGAGTGGCAAAGCGTGCTGCCTGGGGCAACCAATATGAGATGATGATATGACGATGACTCTAAAGGAAACCAATAACACTCATATACTGACAATGCAGAATTAAGAGTGTGAGAAGAGGGGGGAGGGGTGGGAGGACAGTATATGGTTAAATTTTCTGTTGGTTATTTTTAGACAGGCATACGTAAAAAAGTTGTCTGTTTCTCAAAAGTTGATTTGTAATGCCGTAAATTAAAGTGGCATTGGGGACAAATATCATAACTTTGACAGTTTCTGATTGAGCTAGTCAAATCAATTGACACCCACCGACAACAAATTCGTCACGGGTTGTAATCTATGTCTCTCCATACTGCAATTGATAAGCGTATTGGCTCAGCTAATTACGCTGAGATTTGTTGCAGTCGTATTCCGAAAAACGAATTCGCTAAGATTGCAAAGACAAAATATGATAATACCACTGAATTAAAAGGCGAAGTATTTTACGGAATAAAATTGAAATAATTAAACACTTTAAGGTAATGCTACGCTAAATGGCGAAATCAATTTGAAATATCGAGACTTTATAAACCCACACAGCCTTAATTTAGCTAAAATGTCGATATCGCTTTGTGAAACACTTCATTTTGGTAGTTCTTATCACATCTGTCAAATATTTGCGTCTGTCACGTGCAAAATTAACTATATAATTAGGTTTCATAAGTGGGTTTTATTATCTTGAACAGGTTACAGATTTGATTAAACTTTATCGACACATATCAACAGGTAAATCGCACTGACTGCTACTGAGATTTCGTATTAACAGTTCTCCAGTGCCTAACAAATTGCTTTAGATAGTATACCATAAATAACCACACATCGCGAAATTTCTAAAATTTTGATCATTTTGACAATTTTTCCATCGTGTTGAAATGTTTGTCATCAAGTAAAATAAACTAGTATTTGGCTAATGTTTGGAAACCTTTTTGAAATAATTTGTACCGTTGATAGATGTGACAGAAATGGATCGTAAATAAATAAAGTAACAACTATTTAACTGGTTTTTAAGCCTCGCTATCAATGTTATCCCCTTCACGGTAACGACTATCTGCTCCCGACTCATTGCCGATATCTTCTGGCACGTCCTCGATCGCATCACCCATTATAATCTGCTCAGCCAGCTGATAAAGCTCGAGTATATTCTGAAAGAGTTGATTTAGACAGCTGTTATTGATCAAAGTTACTATTACACAACAGAAAAATTCACCTTGGCATTGCGTAGGGCTACAATTTTCTCATCCTCGAAGCGCAATTGATCATATTGTTGTTTAGATATCAGAAGTCCCCGATTATACTCATCCTCCATCTCGGCCTGCAGAACTTCGGCATATTCCTGCTTGGCAACCGTGAGACTGATGAGACTCTCACTCTTAACGGACTCCTCCGACACATCAGAGGCATCATCCATATATTTGGTTTGTATGGCTCCCGGATAATCGCCATCCAATGATGGTTCCTTTGGCATCTCAATGGTGTCTCCAATGATGTCGTCCATCATTAAGTTGTCCAAATTTCCAGCCGCACTAACAGGTACAACGATCTTCTTGTCATCCTCCAGCTGATGACGTATACGCAGCTCAGTTTCCCGGAACTTTTGACTACGCAATATGGCAAGTTTGGTAAGACAAATTGCATTTCAATAAATGTAAATTTGCAGTACTTACCGAGCACGCACTATATTCAATATGTCCTGTGGATCTGAAGTGAACGGTTTGGGAACACGCAGTGAACGCTCCTTCATTTTTGCCCGTTCACTTTCCAGGAACTCCTTCAGGTTCTGTTCGCATTCACGCCAATCCTCGTTATGGATACTGTAAAGGGAAGTGACAGAGATAAGTAAAGTTTTCAATCGATATGAAAACACTTTTAATTACGCCATTGTTGTTGGATTTCGAAATTTGAAAAAGAGTTCGAGTAAGAAATTGAAAATAATGAAAATTTTCTGTGAAAATCTATACGAAATTAGTAAATTCAAATAATGTAAGTGCCAGAAACTACTAGCAATTTAAATTTGCGTTTATGGACATCTCTAACATAACTTAATTTTAATTCATTTGTCGAAATAGTTAATAAGGACGATTATTATTGAAATTAAAGTTATGACATTTTGAAATTTTCATAATATCGACAAAGGGAATGTATGGAGAAAATTGGTAGTCAAGTATTAAAAATTTAATTGTCCTTATTTCCAGTTTTGATGCAGAACATTTTGAATGAAGTTCTCGATTTGCTGTTTTTCTTTAATTGCCTTTAGCTTTTATATCTAGAAGTAAGTTTAATACTTTGCAACCAATGATAATCTATTTTCAATAGTTAGATGACCTTCTTCTATGCAATCCTTGGGATTAAAAACCTTGAGCAGCAGTTCAGCTTGTCGACGTTACCGTAATGTACGTTTTTAATGCTGTTGTACTTTCCAACATAACTTTCAATTATACTTTTGCTGCATTGCGACTAAAAAACGTTTAAGCCAAGCTCATTTAGACAGCACTAAGTTGGGATGGGAATGGGTATAATTATGGAGTTAGGGGTTGTCTAACTTACCGTAACAGGTCCATGCCCCTTTCAGCATCCTCGATTCTGTACTGCTCGACGAGGAGCTTCTGTTGCCGCTGTCTTTCGTGTTTCTTGGCCAACATCTCAGCCTCCTTGGCCGCGTGTTGCAATCTCTCTCGTTCCCATTTAACGCCTTGGACCTTTAGTCGCTCGGCGTTCTTCTCGCGACTTGTCTTCAACTGCAAAGAGTATATTTTAAATGAAGTTTCAGTTTATGGATGAGTTGCGGGATGAGCATATAGCTCATTACTCTTACCTTGGAACGCTCTTTAAGTATTTCTGTGTTAGCATCTTTGTTGACCATAAAGATTGGATCGTCGGCCAGCTCCTCGGGTATTATATCCGACTTTCCTTCAATAATCAGCATACGTTCACGCTCCACCTCTTTAAGCTGTAAATTGCAAAGATATTGTAGTAAATTTGATACAGCTAAATCTATAAAATAATTTAAATCAAAATTATAGTACTGATTTCCTTGTGAAATGTTAATTTTATCATTGTTAGGTATTATTCCTAATTCTACATTAAAATTCTTGACCTGGATTCATGTCGACATTATAGTATATAAGTACCTCTTTGGTGGTGTGCAAATGACGAAATAATTAAAATAATAAAATGTATGATAACCTTTTAATATAAATTTATCTGGATCTGTAAGTGTCTGCGTCCAAGCAAAGCGAGAACGCTAAAGCGGGCCCTCTAGTAAATATATAAAAATCTAATTAAAATATGAATTTTTATACCCACTAAAAAGAAAAGTATTTGTTAAATTTAACATGTAAATGCAAAAGTGACGTTGCTTTTAACGCGAAAGTATCGCAACTATAGTTACTCCCTTAACACCTTTGACACGTGCGCAATGCGGTATAATGATAAAAGAAACTAAATGGAATATCGTAGTACACCTTCAATTTCAGAAAAGGACTCAACAGACAGACAGACAATCTAAGTGCACATTTCCGACTTTTTCAGCACTTCAACTGCAGTAAGACAACTCTTGCATTTGTTGTTGTTGTGGTTTTTTCTCGCATGTCGTGTAGACATAAAGTCAAGTTTTTGTGCTTATCGCGACTGTTTAATTTTTTATGATTTTCACGGTTCGGATTTGCTATTTTCATGTCGAGAGCTCATTGAATTCAATTCAGGCACGACTTTTGTCATTGAAAAGTTTCTTAACATTGGCCACGCCCACCACCCAAAAAAAAGGCCAAGAGCAATCTCAGTAAAAAGTAATCGCAACCCATAAAAAGTAGACAACGTGACAACTTCTAAGGGTAATCCTTTTCTTTTGGGAAACTTTGTAAAAATTCAATTAGACGCCTGACAAATTGGCCACATTTGTATGTTGGCTAATTGGCAGAATACTCAAAAGAGGTTAAAAGTAGCAGTTGGTCCAAACTGATGTCATTATTTTTTTGTTCATTTATTAAATTTGAAAATTTTTAATGTAATTATATATAAGTAAAATAAAAACACACAGATAACCGAAGATCAAGTTGTGAACCTAAAAAATCCCTAACTAAAATTCTCAAATTCTAAAATTCGTTGTGGTTTGATAGCTTGTATCGGGATAGATACATTAAATAAGGGAATGTTTTTTTTATATATTGAAAATAACTTAACTTAAGATAGTTAACTCACCTCACGGGCTCTGATACGGGCCAAGAGTTGCTTGCGGTAATCCTCATCGATGCGTTCGCGCAGTTCCTTCATGTAGGCCCGGTCCGTTAACTTGACCACGTTGGTGCCCATAAGACGCTCGAGGCGTGCGCTAATGCGTGGCAAGTTGAAGCTATGGGCCAAGTTAATAGACTTTAGTTTAATCAACGCGACCACAAATTTATGTATTTTCGAGTATTATTTTAAATACGCCTTTTTACGTCCAGGTTATTATAAAAGGAGATTCTACCTGGTCTTCTGTCTGCTATTTGCTGCCCCTCCGTTAACGGACTAAGGAATACGGTCGAAGGATAATACTAGTATTTTTGTTTTTGCACTTGGGTCACGAACTCGCGCCGTGAACACCGTTTTCGCGCTTGTAACTGTTGGTAACGAATGAGGTCGGCCACATATTGTGTTTCTATAGAGCGAAGCTCTGAGCTCTCACCTTTATTTTGGTTGCCAAACATCCAAAACCGAAACCGGCAAACGACAAGGACAAGAAGACGCCGCCTTCCCCGCCCCCGTTGCGGCCAAAAACTCCCTTTTCCTTCTGCCTTAACACCGCTCAGCTACCAACAAAGCGCGACAGGTAAACAAGCGAATAAATGTGCAAATTTATCTAATCAAATGGTCAATGCAGACCTGACAAATGCTCTACAAAAACTTAAAAAAAAACTGGGTTATTGCAGAAAAAAGTATTTTTTGCTTTACAAAATCAAAAGTCTAAATAGATAATATTTCCAATTGAGATTAATGTAATTATCTGCTCTAATTAGAAAATAATTCATATAATCAATCAATTCTAGTTATATGAGTGTGTTTAAAGTTCCATTTACCTCTTGTCAATTTCTATCATTCAATTTTGTTTTTCATTTTTCGATGAACAATGGAAAAACTCGCAAAAATTAGTGTAAATTTAGAAATGCCGTGGGGAGCGATTCACATACAAGTACACAGTTATTTTATATGTTGACATATAATATATCATATAATGTGCAGTCAATTCCTGTCAAATGTTCGCTTGGCTTTTTAGCAGACAGACGATTGTGGCTCCTATGTTATAGACTATTGTCAGAGTTCTCCATTTGATGTGCTCCACATACGAGTGTCTCTGGGTCCTGTCCTTTTCTCTCTATATATGGTAATACATATTGGGCTCACACATGCGATATTAGCCTTAAATGTAGACAGTCATGATAGGCGTAGCTCAAGAAACAAACATATAAATTTGGCCGGATTTTTATATATATCATACATAGAAATATTCTAGAGTTTTTGATCTTTTCTTGGTTTAACCGACAACTGCAGGTACAGTAATTAGTGGGTTTATCCACAATGATTTTGTGGGAAAAAAATTGCTAATGGTATGGAAAGTATTTGCCATGATGCCGACTTTGTGTCATTTGCTGCACGATACAAATTTGAGCCAACATCACAGAGGAGAAAGACAAAGGGAGGAAATAACAAAGAATAAGGCCAACTTTGTGTCGAAATAATGTAAAATTACCTAAATTACCTGCCTGACTGCGGACTGACTGACTAACTGACTGACTGACTCCAATTTCAGATCCAACTCGAATTTTACCTCAGATTATTGGTTACCATAATGGTTTGGTGCTGTGCCACCAAATGCTTTGTTAAATAGCTTTCAACTTTTATTTTAATGTGACTTTGGACCAAGTTAAATTCAATTTTGATTGTGTAGTTAACACCAACACCTATGCAGATGGTGAAGTTTAGTTTTCGAGCTTAAGAAAAGTTTTACTTAAGTTTTAACTTAAAAATAACAATACTTTTTAGTTTGTTTATTTAATGTTAAATAAAAATATGTATTTATGTTTTATGCTAAAATTAAAATAAACTTCGCTGAGTTTTAGCTAACAAATAAATATATTTGACTGATAAAAAAGGATCACTCTTAAAACTTTATGGAAATACGGGAAGAATTTAAAATATAAACTCTGACAAGACCAGTTTATTGAAATCGGAATCTATAATAAGATCAATGAAAATTGATCTTCTAAAAGTTATTCTATTAACTATAATAAATTTCTTTTTTGTTCTCCAATAGTTATCCTCATTTCTTTTCATTCATGCGACGTTAGAACAGTTTCGTCTTATGGATAGTTAAACAGAATACGATTAACATGTACAATACATTTTATCACTCTATGAGTAACCCATTCGAATCGCCCACATGAATCCCACAAGGTCTGACCTCTGACCTCCACACACGTTTGCGGCTTAAAAGCTATCGACTAACAGGTAATAACTGGGGGTAGAGCATATATAAATCACGGCCCACCTGAACGTGCGTGACAGAAACGGATGCATCCTTTACAAATGTCATCGGGAGGTAATAAAAGGAAATAAAAGGATTGTCGGCATCCTGAAATTCCATCCTTTCTTGGAAATTTAACTAACTACGCGACTGCTTCCGTTACATTCCGTTTCGTTTCTCTTCAGTTTCTCTCATACGACCAGTTCAATTGCATTGTTTATATTGCAATTATATACACTTTCAATTGCACATGACATGACAGATTGCCTCCCTCGCTTTCCCTTTGCCTCCTTCCACTACTTATCTCTTTCTTACCTATCCATGTTTCCATGTCAAATAGTCGTAATTTATGCATGTGCGAAATTTATTCGAAGCTCGCATTCGAATCGAATTGATACCCGATTGATTGGAATTTCATTACCAATGTCAATGCTGATGTAAGACATCAATGTTTGGGGCCAGAACAACACTTAACCTGGCTTACAATCTTTGCCTTTACCTGGCGCACATATTGAAAATTGATTGAATTGAACTTTGACGACTTTGAACTGCGTTCGGCGCTTTTGTGTTAAGACATCAAAGTCAACACATTGTAGTAGACACACACATTCAAATAGTACAATGTTTCTACTTCTGCAAAACCATCATATATACACATATACACACACCTCCACACAATCAAGACTCGATTTGTCTATGAGCTGAGTAACTATTGAGCACGAAACTTGATACCTCTCTCAATTTATTACAATATCTTTAAATTCGATACACAGAACTCCGGGTTTCTTTAAATTTTAAGATCAAATTAGAATTACTATTCGAATCTTCGCAGAATCCGTAGATATTTACGAAAGAAATTCACTTTAATATCGCCATAATTTCTTAATTTATCATTTGTCTATTTCGATTTGTCTACGAGCTGAGTAACTATTGAGCACAAAACTTGATACCAGTCTCAATTTGTTACAATATCTTTAAATTCAATACACAGAACTCTGGGTTTCTTTAAATTTAAAGATCAAATTAGAATTACTATTCGAATCTTCGCAGAATCCGTAGATATTTAAGAAAGAAATTCACTTTAATATCGCCATAATTTCTTAATTTATCACATTAGCTGCTCAGAATGTCTAATTAATTTGTGAAAAGAGTCCAAGCACTCAGTATGGTAAACATATATACTTATTGTATGGAGTGTTCTCTGTAATAATTTTCCAATGATTCTATTTATGAGTCAATTAACGGCTTTGGACCCTGTCAACGGAATGTCAAGCGATGGTATTAGTTTTCAGTTATTGGAGAATGGAGCAAAGTCCTTGAGCTAATTGAAAGACAAAGTCGAACGTTGAAACTAGTTGCCGGACTAGAAGAGAGGAGAGACGTGCCGCAAGGGGTTTGAGAAAAGTGTCGCCTGGAAGTATGCAATGTTAATTAATGCGAGCGACGTGCATAAATTTCCGAGCACTTGACATTTATGCGTTTTTTTCGCCTCGTTTGCAGCGCATTAAAATTGATAATTGCAACACGTACCACGTAGGTCCAATAAATGTAGTTGTAGCAAATTGGAAATGCGATTCAGAGAAGTGAGGTTTATGAGTTTTACCTCTCCGGCGGCTCCAGTGTGCACTGCACGAAATCAAATAGAAAATCCTCCTCGATTTCTAAAGCTGCAACTGTCAGAGATTTATGCTTTGACCTCTTTCGCTTGGCGTTGTTGACCATGTTGAAGCGTCCAAAATTGGACATGCTTGGAATAGAGATGTTCCGGATTCCGGATCGACTTCTTAATTTTCTGCTCGCATTAATTTCAACAACTTGCGGAACTTTCAACCGTCAAAGGCGACTGTCGAATGTGGCACCCATCGCCTCGCGATTCTTGTTTTGTTTCGCTCCTATTTCTATCCGTTAAACACACATGTACACACATACTCCCACATAATCACACACACTCACACACTTACACACATATGTAGCATGTGGCAGAAGGGTCGAGTGCCATGTGGCAGCAGCGCGCACTATGGCAAGATTCGGCAAAGAGAGTGCCAAAACCATAAATTTAGACAACAGCACAAATGTAGGCGTGGCATTAGAAAGGACTTAATTCAATGGACAATCACAGTATTTCTGTATTTATTAACACTTAAAATAGAATAAATTTGAATTTTGAATAATTTGTTATCATTTATAAATAATTATAAAATTGTTAGTGTCACGACCAATATAATATTGTCTTTAAAAACATCTTTAAGATGCTAAGAATATACATATTTATCATATGTTATATATAAATTAATCTAAAGTATTTTATTATGTACTTATCAAATAATATATTTTAATTTCTTAATTTTGCCAACTTTAAAGAGCTCCCCATTAGACAATAATTTTACTGGAAATACAAAACTTCTTCACAAATTACTGAACCCAATACTTGATCGAACCATATTAAACTTTTTTGTCAAACGGAACAATGTGACAATTATTTTTGTCACGTACTTTTATAAATGAACCATAGTGCGCTGCGACTACGATTCCCTTTAATGTGGCACGGTGTCGTGTTTCAACATGCCGCAGCGTAGCGCAGTTCTAGGTTCTGGGTTCAGTCCCAGCTCTAGGTCTGCCTCTGTTCGTAGCTTCTTGTTTCTTGCCTCTAGCTCTTGCCTCTGATTCTAGCCTCTAACTCCTGTTCCAACTTTGCTTCGCTTCGCATTGGCAAAGTGCGCGAACTGGCATCGCATGTTGAACTAAGCGTTTAATGTTAGGCTTAATGACATGACACCAATGTCAATATTATGACAAATACACACAGTTGTGTGTCAACAAGTTTGCACTGCAACACTGCACGAAATCAGCTTTAAAAGGTGAATCTAACTTTGTTAGATTACCCAACATATGTTTCCCAACTCATGTTTCTCAATTTATATTTTATTGAGAGCTTACAAAAAACATCACTTTTAGACTGTCGGAGAAAACCACTTTCATTCGGACAGATCCCAAAAAGTATGAGAGAAAACACTCAAATGAGTTTTTGTCAAGCAATGCTTTCTTTCAGTGCATATCATGGCAGAACATGAAAGCTTTGCCAGGTGACGACTCTATTTTTATAATCGTCGAGCCACTAAATAATAGCAAACTATTATCATAGCTGCTTTTTTCTTTCTCCATTCGCATTTTCCATTTTCACGATGCCTCAGCACGATATTCAACCGCCTTCGACTTTCGGTTGTCCTGTACCTGATAAATGCGAAGATTTTATGGTTGTCATCGTTGTACTCGTATTCAATCGTATCGTTTGACAAGTACGGTTAGGGTTACATATCCCCGTCCACACTTTTTGGGGAAGGGTTTTCCTAGTCTCACATTACCATTTGTTGTAGCGGAAAGCAGATAACTATTTCGCTTTATGGCCATGTTTCATGCCAGACAGTCATACAATAATTTTCTCTAATCGGCTCTGAGCGTTGAAATTGAGCAAACACTTGCTGTCTCGTGTCTCGTGTCTCGGAATCGGAATCTGTTCGCTTCATGCAACAAACTGGTAGCAATGCACGTGTGGCAAGCTATCGTGTTGCAACTGTAAGAGTTGCTTCAATTACACGCTCGGCCACAGCCTCAACCTCAGCCTCGACTTGGCCGCAAAGTTGCAAATTGCTTTGGCCAAACGTCTCGACACCTTGACAACAAATAATTCCGATTGTTATTTCTCTTTTGCATTTGAAAGCTACTTGGTTCCTTTGCGGCAATAATAATACGCTGCATTTGCAACGAGCTTAAGTTTGTTTATGGTATATACCCTAACCGAGGGTTATTTAGATTTCTCAGTAAAATTATTGAAAAATTGGAAAATTAAAAATTAATAATGAAAATATTATTCTAAGTTGTATTTCTAAAAGACTTCCTTTTAAACCATGATCGGCTTTAAAAATTAAAAATAAATATGAAATAAAATAAGAATTTAAAAATGTTTCTGTATAAACATAATTAAATAAATTAATTATTCAATAGACACTAAGGAGATTAAGCTATCGGTGTGCTGCAAATAACTTTCTTATTTTTCGTGTACCTGCAATGAGGTGCTCAGCTTAGAGACGCTCTTTGACGGTCTCAAGTCGATGACATTCAGTACCCTGTAGCTTTGATATGGTTAAGGGTATAACAGACTGCTGCTGAAATTGCTAACAAATCTCTCACTTCAATTCCTTCACTCTCTCTATGCCCAATATGTGTTTTCTTAGCTTGTAAGTTTATCTTGCTTTATACATATGTATTTCACGGTCACTTACTTCTGTGAAAGACATTCTTTAAATTTTGCATCGTCTTTTTTGTTGTTTATGACCCGAAAAATCTTTAAATGCTAAAGTAGCTGAGACACCTTAGAGGTCTGTGTACTGGCTAAGCTTTACGAGAGCTTTTCAAGCTTTTTACACTGAGAATTATTTTGCATCACATACACACTTATTACTGAAGCTTGTGTTACAGACAGTTGCTTGTAGAGTGGAAAGAAGCAGAGCAAAAGCTTACACCTAGATATAAGAGAACTGATTATAAGCAAACAGCTTAATTTTTAATAGAAGATGAATATTACAACAATAGTGCAAGTTCTACACAACCAATTAAAATTCGTTCGAAACTCCAAAAAATATTAAAGATCTTAATAGAAAATGAATATTATAACAATAGTACAAGTTCTATAGAATCAATTGAATTTTGTTCGAAATTCCAAAGAAATCTTTAAGACCGTAGCCAAGATTCAGGAGAAAATGAAATTGCTGTAGCACAGTAAAATAATTAAGGAAATTTAAAGTTTACAAGTCAAAATTGTTGATCACTTTCACATAATTATTAACAAGAAAAGTTTAGTATTAAGCTCAAGCTTTTTAGCGTTTTAGTTTTTTTAGGGGATTTCCCTTTTCCGACAAACTTTGTTAAGACAATCGGGAAACGAAGCTTACGTGCACTTCACCAGATCCTGCAGATCCTCAGCGGTTAGAGCGTATTCCGCATCCAACTGGGGTGATTTGTAGCGTCGCTTACTGCAACTGCGTCGCTTGCGTCGTGGGGTAACAACCAGAACAGCGTTACGTGCTCGTAAGCTGAGTGCAACATTATCACTAGATGGTGTTGCAGTCGTGTGTCTTCTGACCATCTTACTGGCGACGGCAGCTGCCTCACTCTCACTGACCCGATCATCCACATACTTGGTATTGACTCCGCTTCCGCCGATAGCTGCAACTGATGCTGTCGCCACTGCCACATCCTCCGCCTTGGTTTTCTCCGCATAACTGTCACGTCGCCAGGATGGTGTGAGAGTGCGTATGAGATTTTGCGTATCCGCGAATCCCTCGTAATTGTAACGCTTGCGAAGACTTAAGCCGGATAAATATTCCAGTGTTTGCCACACGTTCATTTTGTTCGAACGGTAACAGGGCTCGTCTTCGACTGACCAACAATCGTTGCGTGCAATCCTTTGGGCCAAGAGCATCGTCACCGTGGTGCACTTGGCCCCACCGCCACCACCTCCGGCAGGTTTTACGGGTAGCAACCATTCGCTGGAATCGGAGCGAGCAACAGTGCCAGCTGTGATTGACATACGGATAACAGTTTGTTTACGCCGGAGATGGATTCAGACAGAGACGGACACGGACACGGACACAGACACGTATACAGTATATGATTGTTTTATAATTGAAATGTAATTAAGTTTCCTTTTTAAAAATAACTTTTCGGTGGCACCTCTTCTCTCCCTCTCTCTCTGTCTTTCACTCACTCGCTGTCTTTGTCTGTCACTCGCGTGCGAAGCTGCTGACGGCTAAACTTCATTTGAGAGTTGCAACCGGATTCGCAGACGCCTTCGACGTCGGCGTCGGCGTCGACGTCAACGTCGACGTCGGAATCGTGTTGCGTGGCAGTGTGGCAAAAACGCGTATCGTGTTTATTTGTTGCCATATGCAGTCTAAATCTATTGTATTACACTCAAAAGAAAATCTAGATATTCCGACTTGAGCAAAGAAAATAAGAATCATCAAATGATCGTTTTCTTTAAAAACAATTTGGCAATTATTCAATTCTATAAAATTTAAAAACTTTCTAGTTTAAGTGCACAAAAATGTTCCTGTTACTAGAATAAAACATTTATATTATTTAGGTATATTACAATCTTGAAACCAGCCAGATCAGTGGATCTTCCAGATTTTATGACATGGTCTTAAATATTTGATCAAAGTTTGGTTAAAGTATGAATATTGTGCCAGACCATAGATCGCATTTACTTCATTTATAAATATATAATCTATTTAGTATAAATTTAAGTACAATTTTAGATTATCAGATTTGCTAAGTGTACTTTAGTTGAGTTTGAGAATTCGTTTCAATTCAACGCCATTAAAAATAATATCAATCTGATTGACTGACGCGCCAGTTTAAGTACTTTTTGTCGTACTCCGTACTGACACCATTTTCCGTTTTATTTTGATTTCCCTTTTTTGTCTATTGAACACGCAAGGTGTTAGCGTCCCCTACGCCACAACCCCATTCCTCAACCCTATAGAGCACTTCATCCATTAGCTATAACGGTATATATGCGGCTACGCAGCTTATAAAAGCTCCATTAATGGTGGTTCCCCTACCAAAACACTTCGGAGTTTGACTTCAAAAACAGAACTTTACTATGGAATCCATCTACTTTCTTAAACAAAATTCTTCGCAGAGATATGACATATTTCTCAACAGATCGTATATATTTTTTAAAATATCAATGCATTCGTAATTGGATGTATGTTTATCCGTATATAATTTTTGCACAATAATTAAGCTTTTAATCCGATACAAATATTAAATGCAAGTACTTTGAATTCGGTGTAGCCAGGTTCAAGTCTGAAAGTCATACTTTTAGACCTTGAGACCACAATAACACTTCAGGCTGTCCACATAGTCGTAAGAACGATAAATTGTATGTGACCTAGTTAAAGTCGAGGAACCCAGCCAATTTCCTGCCATCACATTTTTCCCAATTACTTGGAAAACTTTTGCCGACAGGTTGTCCAAAAGACAGCGATACCTATATAGTATATATAGTAGGTAGTTGGATGTTCCGATATCGAACTCAACCTATCAATCAAATGCTTAGTTAGCATCGCGTGACTATCACTGCACACATATCATAAGGATACGTGTATATCATAGAACATCAACGAGTATTACGAGTCGTACTCCATAGATTTGCGCCCTTAAACGTTTTATTCAGTGCCAAAAGTGAGTTGAAGATTTGAGAAGCTAAACAAGAACTTAGGAACTCGAACAGGTGATGCAATTTATGTGAGATATTTCTAGATAAGAATTCCAAATGCGGAATTTAATTGCTCCCGATATAATTACTCTGATCAGCAAGATACTATCGATTGTTATTGAACTAACTTGATCATATTTATTATTAAGGTGGCAAAATATAAATATTTGAAAAAAAACTAAATAATTAAGCTTAAATGAAAGGAACATTAAACCATAAAATACATCATTATGTTGTAGAATAAAGCACAATTGCAAAAGAGAATCTTTATATAGCCAATAAAATGTTAACCTCTCAAACTAACAGATCTACCATATCTACCGCATGTAGATATTGTTAGGCAGTGTAATTTCAAGGTGTGGCCACACTGAGCTCAACCGATAAATGGATGCCATAAAATTTTATTGTGTCGCCCACATGGTTGTTAAAGAATCTTAATTGAATGAGAGTTGCATTGGCGCCACTTCGTGTCTGTTTCGATTTCAATCAATGGCATGCCACAAATTTGCCCGCTCCCTCCCCGCCGCCTATATCTGCCCGATAAGCCACACGAGACAAAGCTAATAAAAGGTCCCACACTTTCCAATATGAATATGAAAATGGAATGTGTAATACTCACGCAACAATGACATCGGGATCCTCCCACCATTTCTTCTGTGTGGGCGCTAATCGAAGGCTCACCTGACGCCAATGATTCTTGTGAACCACCTGTGGTTATGATTTACAATACTATCTGCTCCTTTGAAATGTGTGTAGCACTGCATTTACCTTGTACTTTTTGGGATCGTAGGCATTGTGATCCTTATCCGTAAACACCAAACGCGCCATATCCGTAACTTGCACCTCTAATTCACGCCCTTTTACTAAGTTTACAGTGTATGTAGTTTAAAGTTTAAAATACGTATAAGTATATAATTAAAGGAGTGTTATAAATTGTAATGTCTTCTATGTAAACTAAAGATTTTTGTTATTTTTTTTCTGACAGCTTTTTAAAGGCGTGTATTTGCTTTTCAAGAGTGTGTGAAATTGTAATATGTATATTTATTAAAGATTTGTTTGACAAAACTCAGCATAGAAAATATATAGATTTCGCATTATATTGAACATTTATTTGATTATTAGTGATCACATTTATACAAATTCTTGTCTCGTTTCCAAAGATAATCGGCTTATTGTATACAAAAAAGTAAGATTATATCAAGTTTTATTATTAAGCTTAATGGGCCGAATACTTTAAATAGTTAATCTTTTAATATTTAATCTGTAAGACTGATATTAGCATATTCAGGTCTGCTTAAAGTCGGTAAATTAATTTCAGGGCGCAAGTTATAGAAAAAATGCTGATGCAATTTGCTTCAGTTTGTGAACTAAAATAGCTTGTAAGCATTGTCTAATTGTTGATATTGTTCGTAAGTGCTATAGATTGTTGTTGTTGTTCCTGTTGTTGTGTTCATTGAAGTTGGCCAAGAGACAGCCAGTGAATTGATTGGCCGAATCAAATGGTCTGCTTTGACCAACGTCGTGTGGTGTCTTTTGTGGCGTTGACAACTCTGGCTGTTGACTGTGGCTAATTGTGGTGCTGTGGGTTGTACTCAGATATGTACTTGCTAGTGGGAAGGTCAAGGGGGGCGTCGGCATTTGTTATCTGTCTGTCCAGTTTCCGCATTAGCCCGATTGAGAACTGGCTTTGACATGGCTTAATATGCTAAAAAGAATCAAGAGCAATTCAACACCCGAGTTTCGAGCTATAAAAGCACCAAAGCTACTGGCAGATGTCAATTAGTAACGTTTCAATCGTCACACAGTTCACAAATATAAGCAACATGAAGGTAAGTTCATATACTAGACCATAGACTGGAGTAAATTCATATATCCTTTTATAAATCAGCAGTCGCAAAAAAGATTTTTGACTTAAAAAAATCCAAAACCCTTAAGTCGGTATCTGCATAAATCGAAATTACCGAAGTACACTATTTATAGATGAGCTATCCAGTTAAAAGGATAAAGAATTATTTTCAATAATCAATTAAAAAAAACATGCTTCTTAGCTGTAACTAATATTAGTTTATTTTTTGTTATACAAACATTCAAATAGTTATGAAATACTAGAAGTTGAAAGTTATTTTTAAATTTTATTGTATAAATAATTATAATAGAAAGGTAAGAATACCAAAAAAAAAAAAAAAACCAAGGAACAACAAACAAATCGAAAATACGAAAAGATGTTACACATTTTATTTTTTTAATTTGATATATATATTTATTTAGTATCCTAAAAATAAAAGTGGTAAAAAAATCACAAATAAGGTGCTATAGCGGTTATATATGAGGACGTATAATGGAAGTTATATTTTTATTTTGTCAAAACAATAGCTGAACTAACTGCATATAATTTGTTTCTTGTATTACAGTTCGCCGTTGTCGTAGTCTTGTTCGCTTTGGCCTATGGTGTCAACAGCTCGGTGGTGCCACTACTGACCACAGCCCATGGTGCGGTTGTGCTTGGTGCTCCCGCTGTTGCCGGCTCCGTGGCTGTTCACGCCTCGGCTGTGCCAGCTGCTGTGCCCGTTGCCCTTGCCCCCGCTGGTCCTGTGCTCATCCAATCTGGCCCGGCAGTTGTTCATGCCGCACCCGCTGTTGTCCATGCGCACGCTCCAGTTGTTGTTGCCGCCGCTCCTGCCTCGTATGTGGCAAAGACCCGCGGTGCTGTCCATGTCGCCCCTCTGCCCGGCCATGTGCAGAGCGCCGCGTCTGTGAATCTGGAACCCGCACCAGGAACTTGGTGATTACTTGGTGAACATTGACACTGAACAACATCACATATGGAATTGCTATGATATCCACACAAGACCAG
This sequence comes from Drosophila sp. st01m, assembly GCA_018901795.1. Taxonomy (NCBI): domain Eukaryota; kingdom Metazoa; phylum Arthropoda; class Insecta; order Diptera; family Drosophilidae; genus Drosophila; species Drosophila sp. st01m. Next base: position 453,009 of record JAEIFG010001638.1, read on the forward strand.
CCCAGCCATTGACCTTGCCATCGTCTCCTATTGAGTTTCGCGCTTACTTCAAGTCTTGCCTTAGTTTTGTTCTTATTTTTCAAGTGGTTTTCCCACTCGGCTGCAAACTGGATTATTTTTACACTTCTTACCGCACTCTAAGTCAAGCTTTGTCCCTAATCTAGCTGTCTAGTTAATCTTTTCTGGTCAGCTCATTAACTGTTCTCCTACTTTCTCTATTCTGGTCTACTTAACCAAAAGTTGTCATCCTGGAAAATTTCTTCAAAATAATAATGTTTTAAATATGAAATATATTTGTATAATTCTTTTATTAAAAACGAGTTTCGATTACATCAGTGCAATTAATCAACCTGACTCATAGTTGAATTATGGGTGTGAAACCGAGACTTCTGAGTACTCTTAATTGCATTAAACTGGATCAGGGCCAGTTAACCTTGATCGCCAGCCGTCGACACATGATATATTACGAGAGTGCCTTATAGCAAATCAATTCTCGACCGACCACCTATATATGATATTGTAGTCCGGTATAATACAAAATTGTTCAACAATTATAAGACAAAATAAAGTACACCATTTGTGAACTTTAAGTATACAGATCGATTTCTTTTGTTCTTCTTATTATTAATTAACTTATTAGGAGCGTAGAATTACAAGCATTTAAATAGAATCAAAATGTCCCGAATTCCTATTTAATTTAATATAAGTGGACTTTTGTCTGGCCATACGGAAATAATCTACATTAAGTCTAAACTAACAATCAACCAAAATCAGTTCGTTGGGTGTTAGCTTGTGAGTTAAATACCCATAAACTCTTGACATTTTATCTTATATAATGATAACTATTAGGTTTTTAACACCAAAAAAGTCAAAGCTTCATTCGACTTATAAATGAAAATGGTAACACCAAATTCAAGTTTTCCCGCTTTGAACACATACCGAAACCAGTTCACTGGCTCAATTTCCTATCGATACATGTAATTCGAATTGTATCGAAGTGACGTATCGAAGTTAGTTGCATATCGATACTTCGAGTATAGAAAATGTCAAATATCGCAATTGCAAATTTTATTTACCAAAAATTGCACTTGCATCGTGTGAAAAGGGCTGCGCGCCCACTAAGATATGGCTAAAATGTATAGCGTAATACCGGCAGGCTTTGAGTCTGACGATGAGGAGATGGACTACATGATGGCATCATTGAAAATCAAGCGTCTCGAAGATATTACAACAGGTAACTAAGCACCAAAGACAAAATGACACGCCGCACACAGTACTGTGGAAATTCATACAGTTGGTGAATAAAATGTATGCACATAATATGTACATGCATATATTTGTTATTTTATTTGTGAAAATAGTAAATTTAATGAAAATCAATTTAATATGTGCTTAGAAACAGATAAAAGAATGAGAAAATTTGTAAAATGTTTATTTAGTCAAAACACTGTCCACCAACTGTATATTTTTATCGATATTACTATTGTAACTTTTGTTTTCTCATTTCAGGTGCTGGCATCAATGGTGACTTCGATGCCACTTTGGATGGCGAATTTGATCAGTTCTTTAAAGTGTTTCGTGAAAAGTGGAACATGCATAGCAAGTGCATGTCACCGTACATGCGACAGGATCTGAGCAAAGCTTTAATGCGTCACGAAAATCCATTGTTGCTGGCTCTCAAGATCTTTGCCAATTGCCCGGATAGCAGCAATGTGAAGGTAAAGAGTCTCTCGTATTTTGTTCTGGATACGGTATGCAAACTGCAGACGGACATGCCACAGTTGAGCGAACAGTGCGATGACAACACCAGCATGATTGCATTTCACTTTGTGAAGTCGACGGGCATGCAATCCTTGATAAATGCCATGATACAAACGTATCGCATACAGCAAATACGGGAACTTCTTGTGCCCAAGCTGCGGGAGATGCTTGACGATGGTTACTACAAGGATGTGGGCCAATGGTCTATAAACTTGCAACTAACGCATCAGTTTGATATGCTAGAATTGGCATTTCCCTTGATTGCCCAAGAGAAGCTGCCGTTGGCCGAACAGTACCTGGAACAGGCAACACATCAACGTCTGCCCTTTGTCAAGTTTCTCGACTCGCTGCTGCACAAAGACAAATCCGTTATTGAACTCTGCGAGGGCATCTTGAGGTAAGCATTCAGTGGCAATCTCTTTAGATAAGTTTCTTCCTACTGGGAACCAATATTCAGTCATTTTAACTTAGTTTGATTTATGCAGTAACATAAAACCAACAGAAAATTTACAAAAGAAAATTTTTGGTACTAATAAGAGAAAAAAATTAAATTCTAATACATTGTTTTCCCTTTACAGTCGCTACAGAAATCTCAAAGTGTCTCATCATGTGCTAAGCTATCGCCCAGTATCAAAGATTGTTGCACGTCTGGCCAAGAAATACGGCTTCGATGATTCCGTTACGCCCAACTATAAATTCACAAAAACCTGCGGCTATCTACATTACCTGTACCGTGAATATGAGAAATCGCGCATAAATCTGGCCAGTTTTAGGGAGCTGGTGCGTGTCCATGCCTATAACTATGCTTTACAGTCAGATTTGGTCAGTTACCTGGCTGCGGCCAGTGGATCTGGAGGCGAAATGGAGGCCGTCTACTGGTTTAATGAATTTAAGCTACGGCCAGATGATTGTCCGCAAGAAATCAAGTCTCTGATTTCTCAAAATCTAATCCGACAAAAGGAGGAGGCGGAACAGCAGGAGCATCTCAATGAGAAAAGTGGAACTGGAACAAACACAGCTGGCTGTGAAGTGTACCTGAGCATGGATCTTCCTGATGAGTGCCTAATTATTGTGGATACCGCATCGATATTCGAGCGAATGTTGAAGCATTTGCAGTGCGAGCAAATCATCTACATGGACTCCGAATGGATGCAAAACGTATGCGTACAGAATCAACTGTGTTTAATACAGATTGCCACAACGCATAATGTGTACCTTATTGATTGTCTGGCCAGTCGGGAACTGCATGAGGAGCATTGGCGTGCACTGGGCGCCACTGTTTTTAATAATGCCAACATCTTGAAGGTGGGCTTCTCTTTGTTGAACGATTTAACTGTACTGCAGCGATCGCTGCCCCTTCAGCTGCGTCTCCAAATGCCACATCATTATCTGGATCTGCGCACGGTTTGGCTGGAACTCAAGAAGAAGCGAAATGGTGTTGATCTGCCTTTTGGTAATCTGAATCGTGCCGGAGAAGCTCTCTCGGATTTATCAATGCTGTGTCTGGGCAAGAAACTCAACAAAGCTAATCAGTGCTCCAATTGGGCGAATCGACCATTAAGACGCGAACAAATAGTTTATGCAGGTACGAATTAAAAAACAATCACAAAAATTGAGGGACATCAGACATAGCAACACCTAGAATTAAAAATCGTAAAATTTAAATTTACTTTCTCAATTAGTAAGGTTATTATGGGTTTCCTAATTACAATCTTTTTATGTTTCTGTATCAAATTTTTATAAAAAAAATCAGATTAGGATTGGTGTAGTATTAAACATTTTTATGGGTAATTGTTGTTATTTACTATATTACTATGGCGAGTTTTTTGCAATTTTTATTCATACCGCATTTGTTTACTTTGCAGGATTGGATGCACGTTGCCTGTTGTTGATATACCGCTGCTTGACAAAATGCGTTCCGGATATCAACGTGGTAATTGAAAAGAGCATTGCATGCAACAATTTTCTCAGACGCGGCAACAATAACGTTAAATAATTTACAAAGATGTGACCACAAATCATGGAGACAAGGGCTTAGATTAAACTTTAATGTTAAAGTTATTGAAAGCGCGAAAGTATTTGAATTATATACATAATAACAAAAGAGCATAGAACTTTATTAAAACTGTGAATACAAATGATAAAAAAAATACTGTTTTATGTTATTAGTTATTAAGTTAGGCAAAGGAGCTAATATGCAATAATCTTTAATATTTAAAGTTTTTAATCAGTGAATTAATCACTAGTGCATCTCCTGGGCAAATGCACTATTCCAATCACGATCAAAGATGTTTTGGAGATCGTTGCGCAAGGAAGATGTCATCGTTAGTTGTGTATCCTTTAAAACGAGGCCAATGCCCGCGGTATCTGTGAAGTAATCTCCCGACCAATTGGAGGTTCCTATGTAGGCCACTCTATCGGTCACCATGTACTTGTTGTGGTTGACGCGTCCAAAGGGAATTTTCTGTTGGTCCTCATCAGCGGGTACAATGAAACGACGCTACAAATAAAATAAACATTCGTTATAAAAATGTCCTTAAATTTTTTTTAATTGTCTCACAATCTGTATATCAATATGCCGTTTCGAAATGGACAAATCTTGCAGGGAGCGCAGAAAATTGTCTATGCTGGGATCGGAATGCTTCCACCAGGAAATGAGCAACTTTACGGAGACAGCACGCTCCACGGCCGCTCTCCGGAGGGCGTTATCAATCGCTGGCCAGAATTGTACTGTTGGTCCAAACAGAATCAACGGATGGTAATCCATTACAGAAATGTGGACGAATTTCAAAGCAGTGTCAATAGTGTTTAATATGGCATCCAGATCATGGGTGCGTCCTTCGGCAGATAGTGGAGGCGGTGCACTAGCAACATAAGCTTGCATTGTAAAATTCGCAATAGGATCCCTGTTCACATTTAACATCATGGGCTGCTCCTGGTTGTAGTTGGTGGCATAATCGTAGGGCCAGGAATTGGGAATGCGTGCATTGGGATTGCTACCCAGATACCAGTATGCCTTAAAAATCTTGGCCAAATCGTTGGCCAACTGCGGACAGTTCTGACCGAAGACGCCCAGCTCCTTCACTTGAGTCAAGGCACGCCAATCCATATTTGCGCTGCCCAAATAAAAATGCTGTCCATCGACAATCCAGAGTTTTGTGTGCAGAATGCCGCCGCCCAGGTATTTGGGGAAATCCAAAGTAACCACCTCAGCGGCTCCGTAGTTGGCGAGGATTTTAGTCTCCAAATCGGGTGAGACATTCGACGGTTGACTTTGTGCAATGCGTATCTTGATCTTTGGACCATCGCCGACCCCATTGGCTAGCAGGCGATTAAAGATCTCTTCTCCCGGCTTGGTGCTGCTGTGATTGAATTCCGTGTCCTCACCCCGCAGTGTCCAGTAATAAGAACCAATGTCCAGTGTGGAATGAGATATATTCAATAGACGCTTCCACGCATCGAAAGTGCTCATAAATTGGGGACTGCCGGGTGTAAAGTTCAATCCAATGGGAATTGACTCGACCAAAGTTAAATTACAATCGTATTTTTGATTGTCACGATGATGATTAGATCTAAGCACTAATGGCTTTGATTGGAATGCGGATCCGGCTAGAAAGATCAGCAAAAATACAGTGAAAAGGCACATTTGTAGAGCATGCGCATTTTGTCCTTGTACGTTGCTATTGTTATTATTGTTGTTAGCCGGGGGGTTTTCAACGTCGTCATCATGATTGTGCAGTGGTTGCGGTTTGTACATTTTAATTTTGTACTCAGTTTAATTAAATTTGCTTTAACTCTTTAAAAACACAAAAGAATGCAGTATGCATTTATTAACTTCGAAATTCTGGTGTCGAAAAGAATAAAAATATGCACAAGATTACGCCTGATAATCGATTACATTACATATGATCTACATACGTCATAAATATCCATTGTATGCTAGAGGTTTAGATGCATTGATACATCAATACGTTTTCTTTTTTTATTGGCGATAACAAAAATCAAAAGATATTTTAAACTTTTAACTAAGAAAAAAACATTGAAAAAAGTTTTTATAAAGGTGAATTAAATTAAACAGTTCAGTTAAGATATCGATAAGCATCGATGATTTTCTAAAAAGATATCGCAGCTATCGATGTTTCACCACCTCTACTGGTCGCACTGAAACTAAAATCAGCTGATTGTTAAAAATAAGCGTTCATTATTCATTGAATGAATTTCATTCATTCTATTGACGCTACAATAAGCGATTTAATTTAAGGAAACACTTTATTCAGACGTGAGACCAACAATTTAATGGATAAATTAAGAGAACGTCGTAAAATGAAGCAGATCAAGAAGAAGCTCAAATTATTGCCAATAAATCTGCGCAAAAATCAATAAGAGAGGCGCGCAATTCGGCGGGAATGCAACAACAACAACAACAACAACCCCAGCAAGGACAGAAAAAAAATTGCCAGGAGAAAAATAAACTCCGCTTATATGCAACATGATTTCGAACGTGCCGAACACAGTGCAATGTTGGCAGCAACTTCACAAGAACTGCAACAGATTTTGGCGGAGTGCGAAGAGTTGACAGATGTGCCCGACGACTGTACGCCGACAGAACTGTGGGCTAAGGTGAGTGAAAAAGGCACTAACTTGCACTTAAGATAAGATTGCAAAACGTTTTCTGAGAGCATCATACTCAGTGAGTGTGACATCACAAGGTTCTCTCACAGAGAGAGGACCAGTTGAATAAGGGTATAATGAATTAGATTCTTTGAGAGTTCTATTAGCACTATTTGTCGCTTTCGTCACAATTTGTCGATTCTTGAAGATCAGTGATTGGGGTGACCTACTCCGGCCAAAGTTGCTAATTGTTGGCCAGAATGACGAGTGTTATGGTTATAGGAACTGTTAAGTATTACCGTTATCTGTCAACTCGCACATACTAACATACATATATGCATGTTTCAAAATTATTATAGATTGCCATAGCGGAGGGGCGTGCCACAACGGTATACGTGAAACGCGACGGTCTCAGTACTCTCGAAATTGTGGTAAGTTGAACTGATCATATGCTTTCAATTGTACCAGTTAGAAATATTACGGTTCCATTGTATTCGTTGGTGAAATTTCCGCCGTAAATGTAGGCAGTTTAACTTTTTAAAAATATGACCAAACCAAAAGTGGAGCAATTCAAATTAGAAGTAAACTGTATTCAAGTCAGAATAAACATTCCAAGAAGAAAAATATGTAAATATATACTCACATTACATTACTTACCCCAAAATAGTAGTTAGTACTAATTGAACTATGTTAAGCTAACAACTCACATCTTCAGATTAAATTCCTTGTAGCATGGCTGTGTCACCTGTAACTTTAGTTTTTAACTATAAGCCCTCAGTCACATAAAATAAAATAAATTTTCCATGTTGAAGCAAAGTACTGCCAATTAATAATTATCGATATAATTTATTTCAAAAGACTGAAGTAAAAGGGGAATAATTGTTCACTGGAATACACATTTTCTCTATTGAACTTTCTCCTTTTTAATATGAATTATCTGTAAAAATATAGCTTAAAAATCCATTGGTACAGCAATGCATATTTAAAAGAGAAACTAATGCGAAGGCTATAATAAAAATAAATATAGTCTGAGTAGATGCGAGAAATCGGAATTCCATATTTAATGATTTGTTTAATTAACATAATAGCATTGATAAGACTGCAATCGAACTGAAATAATTGTCCTGCTCACTGGAATACTTGTTCTCATTTTATGCTCTTTCTCTCTCTCTTCCTCTCTGCAGCTCTATCAACGCTCTCCAACAATTGCCCAATTGAAAAAAGCGATCGCCTCAATCTCGCTCGCTCAACACAAACGAAGACAGCGTAATGAACGTCGTGCGTTAACCGAAGACAATGCCGGCCAACCCGAAGATAGAGACCGACAACAGGTTGAAGTGGTAGCCGCTGCTGCTGCTGCTGGAAATGAAGCCATGCGACGCTCCAGTTGTGAGTTAGTTAACTCGTCGCTGCGCAACGGGCATGAACATCGCGCGCTGGTTTCTTGGCGCTTTCTATGGCGCTGCTTTGCACTGTTCAACGTGGATACGAATCAGCCGATCGATGACAACGTCGACAACGGACGCGCAACTCTAACTGCTTTGGGCATTGAGAACGGCACCAATCTTAAGTTTGTGCATCGCGTCAAGTATTTCGGTCGACGGCGGCAGAGCTAAAAAACCAAAAAAAAAAAAAAAAAAAAAAAAAAACAAGCGAGAGTCTATTTTCAAGAATCCGTGAAAGAAAAGTGAAGATCATGTTTGATCATTTACAATTTTTTGCCATATTGCTGCTTTTCACGCTTGTGCCGCTTTTGGAAGCCGCCGCTTTTGAGGATGGCAACAACAACAATGTGAAGATCACCAAACAGAGTTTGGAACTCACACAAACGATCAACATACAGCGACAGGAGCTGATGCAACGACAGTGTGACCTCATTGATTCCAGCAAACAATCTATCGAAGATCTCACGGAACTGCAAATGGATCATATGATTGTGGATAAGGAACACAAGCTTCTGTACTGTTATGTGCCCAAGGTACGTGTACATTCAAACCTTAAAAACCTACCTTTAGGCTTAGCGCACACTATAGCTGAAAGCTGACTTTTCATCTGAGCAAAAATCTAAATACACTACACTCATGCCAGTACGCACATTATATCGTTCAGTTCAGCTCTATTCTATCAAGCTCCGCGTTCAGTTCTTCATTCTTTAACTGAAGTGTGCGTTTAGCCTTTAGTCGGAAATTCTACTGTCGAGCAGACGTGAACTGTTGGTACTCTGTTACACTTTGAGTTAAGCATTTAACAAAATCCAAGCTCTACATAAATGAAAATACTTTTTATTTCAAATCTTAGTTTTGATATAAAAATAAAACAATGTTAAAAATTAATTACGTTATATTTCTTGGAAAAATCAAAAAATATTTAATAAATACTCTATATATTTAAACAATTACTCTTTTATTTAAATAATAAATATACAAAGAGTTTTATGTTTGAAATATTATAATCGTAAATGTATATACTTGCCTGTTACTTACATTGCACATGGTCTTAAAAAAAATCACATTTTCGCTTCGTCAACATAAAAACTTTTTTTTTTGTAGATATACCAAAATGTATTTTGTCGAATTATTTTTGCGGTCGTTCTATTCTATTTATCTGCATATCTCTCCGTCCGTTTGCCATGTGTGTTTTATTCTTCCCTTCTTTTCGACTGCCCAGCGACCCTTTGTCTAATGTCTTTCAATCTAAATTTGTAAGTATATAAAAAGCAAAAACAAAACTGGTTCTTTTTATATTTTCTCTTTTATTGCCTGCTGACAACCTGCTGCCATTTCCCATTGTGGTAGCTCCAGTTTTTGCTCTGTTGCCACATGTGGCAAGAATTTGTAAATTTTTATTTGCAATTTACTTAGACGAGTTTTACTAGGCACCTCATTCAAGCTGATTCACATAATCTTAAGCCCGAACCACTTGTGTCTTATCTATAAACCACAACAATCTTTGATTTTGTTGCAATTTTACTCGACGTTTGCCAGATAGACAACTGCAACAACAACCTTCTAAAAACCTCTCTATGATCGTTGCATATAGCGCAATTATAAATAATATAGTCGTAATTGCACTGTATACCCTAGGAAACGTTTTTAACGTGGATATATGCATTGCAATTGTCCATATTTAAAAAAATAAACGAAAATTACAACGATTCTCTAAACCTCTTTAATAAATAATAATACCGCTTTATAATACATTTTACATTTACATTTTATTATAAATAATAAGAATTTATATAAAATAAAAATTATGAAAAATTAATTTTTATTATAATTCATGTTAAATTAGAATCATTTTATGGTTTCTGATTACATCGGTCACAGATTATCACCATGTTGATATCCTAACCCAAGACTTTGTAGAATAATTTATGATATGCAAACTGCCTTTTATTGGAGCGTCTATTAATTTGTAACTATTATTATCAAGCTGCTGTAAGTTGTTGTTTATGAATCAAATTATAATTGCATAGATTCGAGCTGTCTCTCCAAGTCTGTTGCTAATTGATAAGCGTTTCACGCACTTTGAGATTAGCAAATAATCGAAATGACATTGTGGCATTTGATTAGTTATCTGTTCGACCTTATGACGTACAACGGGGGAATCATCAAAGCGTTTGTCTTTTATAAAAATTCATTTCAAAAAACAATTTAAGTTTACTTGATAAGCATTTTTCTCTACTGTTGGAATATAATCGGGAATTTTCTTAACATGATATGGCCTTTTAAATTAAAATTCATATAAAAAAATAACATTAATTCGATAAGCGTTGTGACCCAAGATTGCCTCATTGAATCGCAGGAAATTAAAAATACACGATACTCTCCAAACAAAATAAATACATATATAGTTCCCGAATCCTCGGCGTTTTACAAAGAAATGCCTATATGCGAACTAGTTATTTGATTAGATTAGCCAATCAATCGACAGCCAAAACGTGCTACGTGGAATATTAAAAATAATTTTGACTTTCATGTGCTCATTGCACTTTGAACCATCACTCAACATAATGTGTTAACATACCACTTTTTGGCTCAGATTGCGCCTGTCGGTGAGTAATATTATATAGAATGTTATGACGTATCTCTAATAGTTGGCTCACCTCGAAGTGGCGCCATTTACAATACGTACATGCTGATTAACACTGTGTATACTCTACAATTCTGTGAAAATAAATTTATTTATTTATATTGCATTGTTTATGGGATGTTCGATTTTTAGCAGCATTTAAAGAGACTCTTGGGCGCTGCAAACAATTAAACAAATATTTTTTATCAGGAAAAGAAGTTGTTAAAAATATGTTCAGGGTCTTAAGTAATTGGTTTAAAGTAAGAGGAGATTATTAAACAACAAAAATTTATTGTATAATTAAAATTATTGTATGATAAAGCTGATCATTTTAGCACAGCTTTCATTAAAACGAAATTTGACTAGACCTGTGATGGATACAAAGATTTAAATAGATTCAAAGTGTCTCTTGGATAAATACTAAAAGCTTTTTAACTTTTTCCTAAAATTAAAATGCTGATAAGCAGATGAAATCGATCGCCTGAGGAGGCGTGTCATGATGTCAAGACACTAACGTTTCCCCTCTTTGTACTTGTTAATTAAAAAATAAGTCATAGTCTTAGAGACAGTAAAAGATAGAGCAACCAACTTTGACACACAGATTTCTAAAAATTTTATGCAAATCGCGAGAAACCACCACACCAACCATATTTAAGATATAATGCTAATATTGGTAATTAACGCTATCTATTGTTACAGTCTATCATCCTACTTAATTGCTTTAAGATAGGTTAAGCACAGCGGCAATATTAGCAGATTTAAATCAATATAAGCTCCTTAAAATATGTAGCGTTAGTACCTAATGTCGAGGTCCCAAATAGCTATAAAGTTGAGATAGTTCCTGTTGAACTCATTACAGCATACCTTGTTTTTATTGACCATCGCGTGTTTGTGCTTAACAAGGCTTTTTATAGTCGAAGGAAAATGATTTAAGTTTGCTTTATGATCGGTTGCACACACATTTCTTAATATACGCATTGCATATGAAAAATGCTGAACCTGAACTTTGGCCTATGCACAGTGGTGCGAGACCTATTAATTATTGCAATGATTAAACAAAAACGAGAGTATTGTTATTATTATTTAAAATTTTTTAACAAAATTTGCAAAGTACGTAAAAAATTTTGTTTGGCAATTGTTAGTTGAAAGTTTTAATCAATTTAAGTTTCAAATTGACAGGAGACGAGTGGCACGGCGCCCCACTGTACAGTGTGCACCACTGACAGTTTTTTTTTTTTCTGTTTTTGTATTCCAGCAAAATACAGTGTTTGTTTTTGTAATTTGAAATGTTTTTGTAGCGTTTAATTACACTCGACATTGTCGGTTTCTGTCTGCCCAAATGAAATGTTTAGATGTTTGGTTTAGTTAAGTTGATTTGTTGTTGTTATTATACATTGTTTACTTGCTAAGTGGCCGCACAGTTCCACTAAGAAAGTTTACATTCACATCTACAACAATTAAGCAACGAATGTTTATATATTTCTCTATTACAATTGGTCTATTAAGGGAAAAGGCGTTCAATTCCACAATAATCTCCATATGTAGATCTTTAACTATCCATCTGTTATTTTTTCTGGTTTTAATTAACGTATTTGCATGCATAACTTGATTTTTTAACTACCCTGCTTACCCATTACTTACTTTGAGTATAACATATATAGTAATTACCGCAGTCGGTTCAAATTCCATTTTTGAGACTTTTGTAATCGTATATCTACGTATTATATCTTTTTATTGGGTCATTGTGTATCAAAAATGTCGTTCATGATAAATTGGATACACTTAAAAATCATGTTGATTGGTAAAAAGTACTTGGAATATGCTACATAAATATGTCTAGAAATTACTAAATCTATCTTCATAACAATTTTAAAACTTATGATTCCGCAATCTTCGGGGTTCCCCCTTCATATTCAAATGAATCGATAAAATAAGTTTCTTATGCTGAAAGTGTAAGTTTTTTATACTTAATTATTTGTTGGCATTTATTATCATTTCCGCAAATCTAATCGACTATATCTTAACTCAGAAATTTCACACGTGGAACCTATTACAAAATTCGATAGTGAGTGGTTGTCTTATCAGTAAATTTAAAATAGATCTCGTTTGAATAACGCCTGAACGCTGATACTTACCGCATATGGATGCCCGGAAATGATGATTCATTATACATGTTTTTTGTATAAACATATTTCATAGAAATCCGAAAAATACATCTTGTGGCCTCAATCGGATTATTGTTTATTTAGTTTAAACTGCAGCAAAAAGATTTAACTAAACAAAATGTTTAAATTGTATTTTTAAAGGTGGCCTGCACGAACTGGAAGCGTGTTTTGATGCTGTTGACAGGCAAATGGCAGAATGGCACAGATCCTCTCCAGATTCCTGGCTCATTGGCGCATTCCGTGGGCATGTTTACGAAGTTCTATGATCTCTCGGAGGAGGAACGCGTCCAGGTTCTCAGCGAGGATTACACACGATTCATTCTGGTGCGACATCCCTTTGAGCGGTTGCTCTCCGCGTATCGGAATAAGTTAGAGGGAGGTTCTCCCAGTGCACAATACTTTCAGTCGAGGGTTGGTCGACAAATTGTGCGGGAATTGCGCCAAACTGCGAGCAATGAGTCACTTGAGCAGGGCAACGATGTCCAGTTCGGAGAGTTTATTGAGTATCTGCTGCGACCTGAACTAAGTCGAGTAAATCAAACGGACTACAATGAACACTGGGAGGTGATAGCCAAGCTTTGCAATCCGTGCCTTATGAAATACAACGTCGTGGGTGAGTCTTGATAACAGTCAGTGTGTAACTCTTTCGAAAAGCAACTTTTTCTAATACATAGTATAAAATACAATTCGCATAATAAAAATTTTTGGGTTTGAGAAATTTTACGAAGTGTCAGCTGACATCTCAAAACAGATCAATACAAAAATATAAATGCGACATTATCACATTTTTTTTGAATAAAGTTTCCATTGAAATGTTTTAGGTAGTCTTTTTTCTCATCTGGAGACCAAATTGTATCAGAAAAAAGTGGATTTAATAAGAGCTACATAACCAATACATTTTGTTCTGTGGTGTAATCCTTTAATGACTCTCTCTAATATCATGTTTATTTTCTAGGCAAATATGATACCCTACTCGATGACTCTGCCCTGGCACTGTATCTGTCGGGTACCAAGAACCTCACATTCCCCACAGGACACAAACCCTCCAGCACAAAGGCGAATCTGCGGAATTATTTTGATCCGCTGCCCATTGGCGCCATACGACGTCTCTATGAGATCTATGAAGAGGACTTTCGGTTGTTCGATTACAGCATGGAGGATGTGCTTGGCTTTGAATTCGGCTGATAATGAGAATTATGTATAGAGAATTCGATGCTATAACTCTACTACTTCCATGTCAAATGTGAACATGACGCTTTCCATTGAACAACTTTGTGATTTTAGTCTAATTTAATTAATGACTTAAATATTAGTTAATAATCAATACAGCTGCATGCGAATATTAGTTGTTAATAGCGTTTAAAAATTTTAACATTTTAAGATAGAAGTGTTCATCAACAATTTAAAGTCTTCAATGTAAATAAATAAACCAGCATTAATTGTATATTATTTAAATCGATACAAAATATGTGAGCCAATTAAGACTAGAGATTTCTTAATTTATTGTTTTCAACTTTCAAAAATTAAATTCCAGCTCCTTGTTAATCAGTTGGAATAGTATGTCAATATTCTAAAACTTGTTCTCTATTCAAGCTGATTATGAAAATATCTTGCCACTAGCTGTTCTAAAAATGAATATAGACCATTTTTTAATTGAGAATTTACTCAATATTTTATAATTTATTCAGTCTTATTGATCTCATGGGCTATTTCTAATTTCAGAGTACCCCTTTGATATTTGTATAATAATGTGAATTTATAACATTTAAAATGGTATTTTTGGAATCTTCCTCGTTTGAAATTGCGAGGTTTAAGCGTAGTAAAGATTAAAGAAGGAACTTCTTTTGTTTGTGGGAGCTATCCGACAAAGTTGATATAACCATAAATGATTATTACAAGCTGCTTTGCAAAGTAGATATGCTCCCTGTGAGAAGTGTATACAAAATAGTTCAACGGCGCATGTGCTGTTTATCGCCTATACAGAGACAGCAAAACAGACAAATGCCCAATGAATAAATGAATTTTAATACGCAATATTGTCAATATCAAAGTTCAGTCGAGAAACGCATTCGTCGACATCAACAGCAATTTGGCAAAAATATATACAACAATATGTATCCCCTGTGACATATGTACATGGTTAACAGTAGCGGCATTTGTCAAGCCCCCACAATAATTCAAGGCCATAAGACAATTGATATATGTATGTATGTATATATAGCTGGATAAAAAATTGCTTCGACAAATCACATGATTTCATTTTACTATTCCTGGTTATGGTTCGCACAAAAAATTTGTTATTGGCACACAATTTTTAATATTGTCTTGGTTATTCAATGACGGTTGCGCTTTTTATTCAACAATAACTTACAGTTAAACATTGACAAGACATTCGAAACTAATATTTAATGCTAGCATTGTGTGTGTGTATGTGTTAAAAACAAAAGCATTTGTTGAATCATATTCTCGTTCAATTTTCAGTCCATAATTTTTCAGCATTTCCGCTAATTTTTCTTAATCACTGTAACGCTGTTTGACACTACGGTATTTTTTCAGGGAATACAACGCCTCCACCTCCTTGGCGAGATAACGTCCCTGTGCCAGGAGAGCCACGATCTTTTTGGGATCGCGCTCATCCTTATTCTTTATGAACGCATCCTTCACTTGTTGGCGAAATTTTTGCGGCCCATTAAGGCCGGGATAATCGCGGCCCAAATATTGTAACTGCAATGGAATTTACGCAACTTAGTTTCAGTTTTTTTCCTTCCCCTTCCATGATTCCAATTGCAGCCAACTGCACGTGGATAGACTTTTGAAGATTACTTACGTGCTTGTAGAGAGTGATAACTTTGGAGCGCAGCTCTGACATCACCAGTAATCAAAGGTATTTGTGTAAAACCTAAATGCAATCAGATAACTAAATGTTATTGATATTTGTTGTAATTCACTCGCTGTGCAAATTGTCAAGAATTGGGATGCTCATGAGTAAGTGAACCAAAAAGATTCGCTCTTTCAAAAGAGTGAGTGAACATGTTCCGTGGCTCATTTTGCTCAGCTGTTACATTTTTGCTCAGTTTATTTGTAGAGTGTCTATTAAACAAGAGAATTTAAAACAAAATTAAATAAATATTGAAAAGTGCTGAATTATGTTTATAAAGTATAGAATATTGCAGTTATTTGAATAAAGTTATAGTCTTCATCAGTGAAGTAACAGGGCTATTTTAACTGAGTAAAACTACTGCAAATTTTTTTTAACAATTTGAAATTTAATAAAAAAAATAAAATCATTTAAAGAGCATTTTTATCACAGATTATGATCTAGATCAGATTTTTATGTCTGGCAGCACTCGTCTGACAGGTGGCAACGTCTTTGAAATGTTCGTGTCAGCCGGCCGGAATTTTGTTGGTCTTTTTCGGTAAGTGCGCTTACAGATTGACATTAAATGAAATCTACAATTATTTTATTGTAACGCTAGAACTCGTGGTATTGTAACTAGCTGCGCTAGAATGGCAAGCGAAGTAGAGAAGGCGCAAAACGCTGCGGCATCCGAAGACACAATTTTTGGCAAGATTTTACGCAAGGAGATCCCGTGCAAATTTATCTACGAAGACGAGAAAGTAAGTGCAAAGGGCATCTCATTTATTAAACCCTGCACTTGTAAAGTGTAAGGGGTGTATTTTGTTTGTAACGGGCCAGAAATGATTGGTAGGTCCGAGTTGGTCAAAAATTAGTTTTGACAAAATGAAAATCATATTTGTATTATTTTTTAAATTATTTGATTCTTTTTTTATTTTGAAGAATAACTAACGGACTCTTTAGACTTTAGTCTTACATACCAGTTTATCATTGTTTTTTTTTAACGATTTCTTAATGTTTACAGTGTGTGGCATTTAATGATGTTTCGCCGCAAGCTCCCACCCATTTCCTGGTAATTCCACGCAAACCAATATCTCAGCTATCCCTGGCCGAGGATGGAGATGCCGAACTATTGGGCCATTTGATGTTGGTGGGCCGCAAGGTGGCCAAGGAAGTTGGTCTGGAGCAGGGCTATCGTGTGGTGATTAACAATGGTCAGCACGGAGCTCAGTCCGTTTACCATTTGCACTTGCATTTCTTGGGCGGACGCCAGATGCAGTGGCCACCTGGCTAAAAAAGCAGAACAAAATAAAAACAATATTTAAAGAAATAAAACCATATTAAAACAATATAAAAAACAGAATATACAATATACATAGAAAAGGCAATGTAAATTTAGCAGCGTCTTGTTGGAAAATATTGCTTGAAATCGACGACATTATTTAGGAATTTTCTCAGTTTTGACTCGTTGCGGCTTTTCTCGCCAAAGCTATTTATATCCAAGCAATTGAGTAGAATTTCATCGGTGCCCAGCTGTGTGGCGATTTTTCCCTTGCAGCTTAAACGTCGTGTATTTAACAGATCCAACTTGCTGCCTACCACAAGGATTGGAACATGACGACGCTTTAGAATGGGACGCAATCGCTTATGGCGATACCGACAGATCTGACGGAGAGGCTGATAAAGCCAATCATGCAAATTGTCATGCGTTCTCATATCTAAAAGATCGTACACTAAGATAATGCCATCAATGTGACGGTATAGACGATTTCTGTGCTCGCGGGGCAAACGAAGGGAGCTCTTAAGATCGTAGAATTCTACAAAATATGGAATCATCTCGCATGTGTTGGGAAACTGATGGGAAGAGCTGGTCGTCGATGTGCTCGGCGATGAGGACGATGTCCAGTCGGGCGTTGGGGGAATCCCCAGCATATTGCTGGGATACTCGTGGAGACGAACCTGCACATTCCACCAGACATCGCCGACACTCCGAGTCGACGGTGTTGGCGTATCCTCGCTTCTGGCCAACAGATCAGTAAGACGGGATTTACCAACGCCTACAAAAGTTAAAGATAATAATTAATAAACGGAAAACAGATTGTGAATCCATTGCGAATCAATTGCAATTCACCTGCATCGCCGAGCAGCAATATTCGCACTGTGGAAACGTGTTTAATTGTTTGTTGTTCCATCGTTGTTTCAGATGTACTGTCAACAGAAATTATATTGCTGCAAAAAACTATTGGCCAACTTTGTTTATATTCAATTGTTAAATTTCATTTGGCGCTTCATAAACTTGGAGCTCGTGAGGGCATTTCATCGATAGTTGCTATCGAACAACTCAGCCACGTCGGTCGTCATCGGTCTATCGCGATTTCAACATTCGATAGTTTTTCTTGATATCGCGTGAATAAGAAGTCGACAGTGTGACGTAGTGATAAGCATCCATATCCCGTAAATCGAAACAACCGTTAGTGTACTATTTTATTTATTTATTTATTTGAAGTAGTTGGGATGCTATTGCAAATAGCAGACCAACCTGGAGCTTAAGTCATGGCGACTGAGGCCTTCGGCTAAATTGTGACTAATCTCATGGCAATCAGGGTAATCATGAAATAATTCGAAAGAAAAGTGTTTTTAATGGTTTCAAACATTTGTTTATTCTTTATAAACATTCGTCATTTTTGTGTCCACATCATTTTTTTTTTTGTGTTATTTTTTATTCTACAGACGTTTTTGTTGTTCTGGAGCTTCGCATACATCTGTTAAATGTTTTATTTACCTTTTAAATTCTTTGTTTTTGCATTAAAATAAAATTATATACTTTTTATTTGCAATACAGTTGCATCACACATATATAGATATATGTTTATAATGTAGTATGCAGTATATTTATTTATATATTTCAATCGTTTTGGTTTTTTTTTCGTTTTGCATTCATTCAGTTTGCAATTAAGTTTTTGGTAAGAGCTTTAAAACATATACATATACTCGTATTTATTATGTATGTATATACGATTTTGTTGTTCATTTGCATTCATATAGTAAATATAATTTATTTAAAATTCAAAAACAGCTATAAACAGTATATTCATAAACAACAAAACTCCGAAAAGAGCTCAATGATGTGGTGAGTTGGGTAAGTGGGGTGAAAATGTGTGTAACGCGAGTTGAGTTGAGTTTCGATTGCCGCTATCTGAAATAACGGAAAGTAGTTTAAATTTATATGTATGTACACACGCATATGTATGTATATTAATGCATTATCTATATGTAGACCGTATGCGGTGCTGTGGTGATTATGTATAACTCGTCATTTAACTGTAATTCTGATTGCTTTATATACTATAAAATGTTTTTGTTGTTTACTTCTTGTAATCCTTAGCAGATTTCATGTAAATATGTCCGTCTGTATACATGTATGTCATGTACAGTATGTCAAGTAACTGTTTTGGCAAACAAAGAAAAAAATAAAAAATCAATATGGTACTGATTTTTTAAATAAATGGAAGCTAATACATAATTTTTACTTTAAATTTTTATCAAGCCACTATTATAACGGTGAGAGAAATAAATTGGATGTTTTAATTTGGGTAAAATAGTTACTTGACAAACTGTATGTAGGTATGTCTATCGCTTATGTATTTGCATATGTATGTAATGCGCACGCTATGTGGCCTATAACTCATTATTATAACATCAAACATTGCCCTATATTTTGGATTACCTATTTTTACTTATATATTTGTATAATTTTTTTTTTGTTTGCTTGTATTTGTCATAATTACATTATTTTATTTGCTTAACTCTTTTTGAAAATTCATGGGTGGCATATTTACTCACCACTGCCTGTTTTTTACAGCTTACTCTGCTTAGTACGGCTGTGAAGTACAGATACTATACGTTGAAATCTATTTCTCTTATGGTGAATATAATAAGACAAGTGGTGAAGTGAATACGCCATCAACAAATATTTTATTATGTCCTTACACACACACGCATAATATGTAGGTGCAATTCGCTCTTATTCTTTCTGTTCAAACCTCTCATCTTTTATCCATCATCCAATCGTCTGGTGCGATCTTTATGTTATTGTTTATCGTGATTCGTATGGTGTTGCTAAATGCCTTTATGTCTGATTAATCGAATGTAAATTTATATAAATTACATACATAAATATCTAAAAACAATAATACATGGACTTTTACAGTTTTCGTTTTTTTGGTATTAGTTCTTAACTTTTCTTTGCTTGTCGTTTTTCATTTTTCTATTATTATTAAAATATATATGTATATTATTTTATATTTTGGTTCAACTACTGATTTGTGCTTTTTGTGATGGCTTCTGCGCTGCTTTTTGACTGCTGCGTATTCAAAATAATACAAATACGTAGTACAATACAGTATACACAGTGTACGACTAACGGTAATCATATAGTTCTATATAGTAAACATCCATGCATATTACTAATACATACAGATGTGTATGACTCATTTTTTGGTCAGTTCGTGGTTGGCCCTGTGTATCTATGTATCTATCTGTGAGTGTGTTGTGAGTATGTACATGTACTGGTGTTGATTAGTTACACTGTTGTCGATAATACTGTGAACAGTGTAGGCTCTTGTTAAAATTAATATACCAAATTTAAAAGAAAAACGCAAATTAAATTATTTTGCTTTTTATTTGTTGTTGTTAATATATGTATATGTATTTGCATATATATGATAGATATATATATACATATAAATTTATATAATTTTTTTTATTCATCAGTTTAAATCAATAATCAACATCATTTTATATAATTCCATATAATCTGTTTAATATGTAAGTTATTATGTATATATAGTTTGTTGTTGTTGTGGTAAGTTTGTGTCTTTGTTGCTGTTGTTTATTTAGCTTTGATAATTTACAGTAATTATTTGGAAAAGCAAAGTACGTATTTTTTAAATATGTTTTTTCTATGAACAACACTCGTAATTTGTTGTAGAATTTTTTGCTTGTCTTTAATTTATATTTAAATTTGTAATTTAGATGAATTATATTACATAAATATTTTGCTGGTATTTTCAGTTTGCATTTGTTAATGTTGTGTTTTATTTAAAAAATTTTTTGTGAACATAACTACAAACTGTGAACGGGATTTTGAAGATCCCAAACTACCATTTATCATTAATATTTGTAATTTATTATAATCATTTATATACCATTTGGAATTATTTATTACAGGACAAAAACATCTAATTTAATAGTTAATTTTCCCTTGCAATGTGGAAATAAACAAATCAATTGAAAAATTCATTATGGTCTGCTCTTTTAGTGGAATGTTCATATTACTTATATCATTCGAAAAGATTGCAGCTTGTTGTTATTCATCTTTTTCTGTGGAAATACGAATTTAAATAGGTTTTGTGCACAGACTGCACAACATTATAGAAGTATAATATATATATAAATGTATGTATATTGTTTAAATTTCAATGTATATATGTATGTTAATATATACTTGAATATAATATAAATAGTAATGACTATTATTGTTCTTAATATTTCATGTTTTAACATTTTTCATTTGCTTTAGTTTAGTATTTATTTATGTATATTTTCATTATGACCTAATATGCTCTTCCAAATCAATTATTCAATCATATTTATGATTAATCCGAACAAATACGTAACAGTTGAGATTAGTAGAAACCTTAAGAGCTTTTTGAAGCAACTAAACACAAAATGAATTCAGTTAATGAATATAGAACAGAAGTTTCGGAAGAGTAGAAGATAGTAAACTAAAAGATAGATCAATCAAGTAATGCCTATAATGTGAATTGTTTAATATACGATAGGTATTTTGTCGCTTATAAAGGTTTAAACTGATGATATATTCCGTTGAAATCACGCTTTAAGTTAAACTTTTGTTATTTGCTTTTATGTTCGTCTTTCTTCTGTGTTCTTTTTGTCTTAATTTGGTTTGTTCTACATATACGACTGATTTACCAATACTCAGCGTTGTGTATACGTAACATTAGTCTATGCAGGGGTTATATATAATTTTTACTCGTAATATAATATACTTATACATTTTGTTTTACTTCTTCTTTCATATGTCTGTCATGTCTCATATATATGATGATGTTTAATATACTTACACAGTATATAATCAATAATTAAATATAATAAATTAATTTACATAACAGTTTCTCTTTTGGTATATTCAATGATTTTCTAATAATCTTTTAACAGTTTTCTTGCTAAATTAAAACAAAAGAGAAGTTTTTGTTGTTGTTGGGTTTTAATTGAATAAAACTTAATATTTTAAAATTATAATTTAGTTTTATGTTTTATTTTTGGTTTTTTTTATAGTTATTTGAGTATATAGAGTTTTGGAATTATATTTGTAACATACTCGTAGATTTTCAATCATCTCATGACAACAACAATAGAATGCTATAAATTTTCTACATTACTTTGAAATAAATTTGAGTAATCCAATTCAATATTTAACGATTTGTCGATTAATTTATTTCAGGATAAGTTGGATAATAAATTGCTTTTTCAATGGATAAACCAAAGTAAGTAGAAAATAATTTTCTATTTTCTTTATCTGTTCAACTTTTTGATAGGTGTGTATTAAGTATTATATAAATCTGAATCGATTTTGTGGTTGATAAACTGCGCCGGCAACGATATTTATATTGATTGTTGTTTGTTGTGGGGTCTGTTGAGGTTCTTGAAGATCCATTATAGATGCAATGGAACAGTAAATGATGATGCATACGATTATAATGACGGCTTGAATTCGCTTGAATTATCTTTGGTTTTATTCCGTTTTCCATAATGTCTGACACATAGGTGTGCTGCAATGCAAGATTAGTTTTGAGGTAATTTAATACTTATGAAAACTTAGATACCAAACCATGCTTTAGATCACATTCCGCCTAAAGATCAGTTCATTTAGCATAACTAACCTGGATTCATCAGCCGGGTAGCGTTTACTTCATGTTCTTCAGTATTTCGTCAGTTTCCTCGGGATCCTTCAGGGTATGCCATTGAGCAATGGGTCGACGAGGCGATGCCAACATGTCGGACCAATGGCGCAGCTCAGTTCCAGTTCCCATGCAGCCTAGTATACAGCGTCCAATAGGTTCAGAGGTGCCAATACGATCGTAATCCACAACGGTAACAACAAGACAGATTTTCTACACAATTTTTTTCAGCAAGAAAAAATATTCAATTGGTTAGTCGAATTTCTAGCATATTTCCTTTAACGATTTATTTTGGGGTGGGACTGCTATGCGTTGAGCATAGAACTTTTATTTGAAGAACTTTTTTCTTGGTATTTCAGAGACGTGTTCAAATACGTGTTCTGTTTGTGGGTTTTCGGGGGGAAAACTGTTACTGGTTACAGGCAGATACTACGAATTCTGTATAGGAAAGCATATTACAAAAGACATATAGTTCAACTACAGTCGAGTTATCACTTGTTTTGGTTTAGTATAATTTTTTTTGTGCTCTTTAAGAACATTGTGCAGAAGTTGGAACAGGTTTGTTTTCCGAACTGCTTTCGACGGAGTAGAAGTAAATTGGGGAGCTGAAGAATTTCATCAAAAGTTAAATACAAGCTTTAAGGAGTTTATCTAAAGGCGGGCGACATATTTCAAGCAGTACAAAAGCGCCACTAAATACAATTCTAAAGTGATTTGATATGGTATTTAGCTGTGATTAAATTATGGATGAATCGGAATATGTTTGATAACGAGCACATCATGCATTTGACTAAGGTTTATAAATTATAATTGTATGATACAACAGAAACATTTGTTATCAAGTTGTTAGAGTGAATAGCATATGAAATATTTTGTATTTTGTATGCGGTATTAAGCTGGTATATGTTTATGTTTGTTGGCATTAATATTGGTGATATGCGCAATGAACTTATACGATTGTACATATAGATATCTCTTTTCTTAACCTGCGGCTAATGAACAAATTACTTTTCTTTATATATTATAACATATATAGCATTATATATTGTCAACTTTTAAGCTGCAGCAAAAAGAAAAATGTTCATTAAATACGTGTAAACGAAAATGTATAATATTCAATCCCATTTGTCGTTAAAATGTTTCTTATTTTCACAGATTGTATCTTGGTCAAAATACTACTTGGGGGCAGGTCTCGGACTAGCACACGTAACCAGAGTTTTAAAAATTTCATATTTTCATTTGCGTTTTATTTTTTGCGTTGGATGTTTGTATGTTGTTGTTTTCTATGTTGATACGCTATACTTCTCTGTGGTGTGTTTATAGCTTGAACTTGTACTGTATGTTGTTGTATTTTTTTTATTAATTTTTCTTTTTAAGTTTGTAGTTTTGCTGGTGGTGGTGCGATTGGTTTATTCGATATTCAAATCAGAAGACAGTGTCAAAATAATGTACCCATATTGTGGTGCATTATTGACGCCGCTGAGATAGTTTGCGATAGTTTGTATTATGGAAAGAGTAGTTTGGTAGTTTAATAAGTAGTATTTGTAGTTAAAAGAGTGAGTGTGTTTTTGCATCATCAACATCATTGCTGTGATAACGATCGATAACAAACATCACGTTATCGATACTCGTGCACTGCGAGAGCGCGCCGCACTACCTCTGCGCTCTCAAAATGTTAGAATAACCATAACTACGAGTAGACTGTGTCTGTGTATTCAGTGTCTTTCTCTCTCTCTCTTTTTCTTTTGATTGATTGATTGCTTGACCGATTCAGTGAACAATCTGTAGTTGTAACTACGAAGCGACCTACAAACCTATTGTCATTTTGTCTGTGTCAAAATCAATAGTGAACATATAGAAAAGTACTTGAAAACCAAATAATCAGTTGAGGCTAAGCACAAACTTAAAGTATTGAAAAGAAAAACAATTATTTAGTATTTCAGTAACGTATTTCAATCAAACTACACAAAGTAAAAGCAAATCAGGAACGGTTCAATATTGGGCAACGTACTGCGCTCAGAATTTTGTCTTGTATATTTACAGCCGGAAAATATATCGTATATAATATATATTTTTAAAAAACAAAAGAACATAAAGCAAAAAAGTGTTATTGTTTTTAGATTTAGAATAAATTACAACATTGAACATTGAATACTTTCGGTTTTTTTTTTTAATTTTGGGGCACACATATATTTTGTTTTTTGGGCTATACGAAAAATGTTTGTTGGCTATCCATTTAGTATTTTTTTGGTTTGTTTTTGCTTGTAGAGTTTAAGAGTAAGAGTGATATTGTTGTTATTGGATTACGAATACGAATACGAGTATTCAAAATATGTATATATATATATATATATATATATATTTATATGTAAATATATAGAGTAATGTATATAAACAACAACAATTGCACGAAAGAGGCTAGTGTGGATTTGGGTTCGTTACTTAAACTTTGTTTAGAACATGTTTTGGTTTTGGTTTTGGTTTGATAGTTTGGAAAGGACAGATTTGGTTACAGTTAACAGTTGGGTTGTAAGTAATAGTAGTAGTAGTAGTAGTTGTAGTAGTAAGTAGTGGTAGTTGTAGTAGTAGTAAGTAGTAGAGTAGTAGTTGAAGTGGTTTTATAGGATAGTATAATACATTCTCGCATACTTGTATTTGTTCAAATGGTACTTCAAATGAGAACGACTCATTATAGTAAGGGTTGAGGGTGCATTTTTTGATACTTGTCTTCTTCTTTTTCAAACGTTTGCCATTTTGCATGATTGCAATTTTCACATATGGATCTATAAAATAGAAAAAATTGAAAGAAAGAAAAAGAAAACATTTCCTTTTTATAATAATAAAGTAAAAACTTTTAACTTGATGAGCAGATTTTTCTTTGTCTTTAGTTTTTTTTTATATTTTTACACACACATAAAGAAAAACGTTACGTAAACTTTCGATTGAATATATAATATTGTTTATAAGAGAGAAAGAACAAATTGTACTTTAAAAAAAAACGAAAACAACCATTATCAGATCTGCACAAACGAAAGCTGAAACTTTTTAAGTAAAAATCTATGTTAATTTAATGCATTGGAATAAATCAAATATTATTAAATAAAGTCTTATATGCTCAAAGGTTAGCATTTAAGTATTCATCGTATTGAAATGTTATCGACATATGGAAAATCGCAATAGTCACAAAAAACGAGTTTATCGATACGTCAGCTTATCGATAGTTCAGAATGTTTCCACTTTCGTTTGCTTGTCGACATTTCAAAAATAAATATAGATAGATATATAGTTAGATATCAAGATTAGTTTTACTTTGGAACACAGTAACTCGTTAAACTCAAGGCAGATAACTGATAAATCATAAATCATAACATACGAACAGAATAGTTATAGTTTTGAAAAAGTCTTATCATCAGAATTACAGATCGAATATCATGAAGAGCATGGGAACAAAAATGTCTATTGCTTTTTCAAAACATACTTGAAAATGTTCTTTTGTTTGTAAAAGCCTAGAAGAACTTGATATCCCCGGTATTCGGGGCTTTCTTTTTTGGATATATTCACTGGCAACGTTCTCTTCTTTTCGCTCTCCAACATTGGAGAGCCGAAATACATACATTTACTTGATGCGAGTGAGTTGAATATTAAAATACGAATTAGATATCATGCAAAAGTGTAGCTAGAAGCAAGCGAATTTCAATTTACCGCTAGTACAAGTATTTAGCCAGAAATAATTAAAATTTTGCTATATTCTTGTTGTTTGGTTTGTTGTTTGTTTATTATTTGCCAGGCATAAGTCAAAAAAACTGTGCACAATTTCAAAATGGTAACGTTGCCAGACCAAAATATATCCATGGATTAAATGATATCAGTTTGATTAATAGTTGATTCCTTTTTGTTCTAGCGTACGCGATATTACATAAGAGTTTTATATTGTTAAATATGCAAGTCGAAATATTGCGCTAAATTAGTTAAAAATAATTAAAATTTGTTTGAAAGATCGAAAATTGAAAAGTTTTTCAAAAAGAATTGGGAATAAAGTTTGAATACTTTGCTCTCTGCAAACGTTGCCTTGGCGTTTGCATTTTATTTCCTTTGTCTTAAAAAGTAAAAAATAAATAAAAATTTAAAAATTATTAATCAAATCATAAGCAATGTAGTAACAATAAAAACCATAAATACTTGGCTATAAATATGTAAACATGTATAAGCATATAGTAGATACTGAAGCGTTGCCAAAAATGCATTGGGACTCGAAGAATTGGCATTTTGACAACGCTTTGGTAGCACGTTATATTACCAGACAATCCACCGACGTCCATTTTCTTCAAGTTCTTGGCCTCAAGTATAACAACTGTTAGTTTTCCGGCGGTCGGCACATAACGCAGTGAGAAGCAAATGTCACCAAGCTTTTCCTGTGAAAATACGACAAAAATTAAAAAGAAAATTCAGTAGATTTAGTACTGAGATACATCTGAAGGCCAATCTACAACATTTAACACTTCACATAAAGTCTATAAGTTACAATTAATCACTTTTAATTATATCGTAACCATTGGAGATTGGTTTCAACCGGTGAAGTCAAGGAATATTTTAAATACTTTGGATTCGCTGGATACATTAAATCAACTGTGAGATAACAGTCAGATTCGTTGAATTGCTGATTACCTATTTTTTTTTGGTAATTTACTGTTAATATAATATTTTCGGAGGTGGTCCTATTTGGGCCGATGCAAGTCTTGTTGATTTTTTCGAAAATTATTCAAAAAGGTGTTATATTTACATTTGATCGAATGGAAAATAGTTTCCTGTCATGAGATTTTTTACTGTTTGAGATAGGTTTCAATCGCCAAAGATATGGATATAAATATCTATTCACATTTGCAGAATTTAATAATTGATAGAAATGTTGAGGAAAACTATGGAATGAAATGAGCTCATTATATTAAATAATTATAATAATTGCAGATTCTTGGTTCATTAAAGAATTTTTTTTAAACTTTCTTTTAGAAGAGCCTGTATACAGAATTTTTGGAGTCTGGTAAATATATTTTTCAAAGCTACGATATAGTAAACTAAACAACGCAAGTGAATATACATAAAATAAAGAGAAACTTAAATAAGTAGTATATTATATCTCATATACGAAACAATTTTGTTATACAAGGGGAAAGGGTATTCGGAATACTCTTTACGGTTAACGATATTTGAGGTTTACGAAGTACGTAAGTGGTAAGATAACATTTACTTTAGTTATTATTGATATGTTTAATTATTGACATAAAACGAAATAAGTACATGGAATCACATTTACTGCACGTCTTAGAGCTTCGATTTTGTTAAGTGTGTGTAAATATATATATATATATATATTAGTTGTTTTAAGTGTAAGTAGAACTCAAAATAAGTTTATCAAGAACCAAACCTAAACGAACAAAACAAACTTATTGATATTTTGTATTCGTATTGTTGTTTGTTTTGTTTTATTGTTGTTTACTTGTTTGTTTATTTGTTTAATTGTCGTTTGTACATTGTTTGCATTAAAGCATTTCAGGCACAAACTTACAGTTCAGAGGATAGATTAATAGTTATAATATGATAACACCCAGCTCAAAACTGATATATTTTTAAAATATAATCAAAATGAAAGATTATGAGAGAAAAGTATTATGAGATTGGACGATTCTTAAATATTATATATACACAGCTTGGACTAAGTTCCTTGGAAAACTATATGGACACTGAGGCCTCAAAAGTAAGTAAATCAAAAATGTTTACAGATAGAGAGTTATAGACAGAGAGAGATAACGAGCGAGTATTATTTTTATATTTATGTATATGTACATGAGAGGCATTACAGAGTTTGAGTAAGAATAGTAAATATATATTACAATTTTATAAGAGTTGCACTATTAAATGCATTATCTAAATAATGATATGTATATATTATAAATGTTTATAATATAAACCCTTGGTTGGCTGGAACCACTTGCATTTGTTTTGGTGTATAAATAGGGGATTTTTTTGTTTTTAGCTCATCGATTCTGGTATCGATAACTGTTGTACACTAATCGATTGCCAATTGCTTAATACACTTATCCAAAGCCAGCAATTTGTACAAACTAACCTGGGATTTTTTAATAGAAATTTTTGAATGTATTTATTTACTATATAAAATGTGTGATCTTGTTTTTTTTTCTTTTTTTTTTTTTTTTGAGTATTATTATTAAAATAAACAACCTTATATAGAGAGAGAGCGAGCGAGCGAACGTAACAGAGTGAGAGAAGGAGGTAGCAAGAGAGATAGAGATAGGAAGAGAGAGTTTTTGAGTAGTCACTTACCGCTACTATTTGATTTTGAGTTTTGAATTTGAGTTATTTAGGTTAAATTGAAAGTTATTGGCATTTTTTTTTTCATGGGCTTTCAAAAATGTCTCAGAACGTTGAATGTCAAAATGCTGGGTGAATGTTTATGCTGACCGTAATAGAAAATCAAGAAGTAAACTATAGATAACAACTAAATAAATAAATTACAAATAAAGTATAGAAATCAAAGTGATAAAATAAAAAACTGTTGATCAGTTGTTTTCATTTGTTTTTGACTGTCATCGAAGCTCTGCTTAAACATTACAGCACACAAACAATTTGCAAATCATAAAGTTTTTATAAATACATATATGTATATATATTTATATAAATACAAATATATACATATAATTGCGTTATACAAATATCTGTGGAGACAGAGACACAATTTAGGAACATATAATTACATTTACTCATATATTTCATATATAAATCAAAACACGAAAGAAGCATTATTACAGTTTTCCTTTATAAACTTAAAATTTTTCTTTTATATGTATCTCATATATATATATATATATATATAATTTTTTTTTTTTTAATTTTTTAGTTTTATTTTTTATTTTAACAAACGAAACACAAACACAACGAAAATAACTTGAACACATTTATGAGGACAACAACCAAAGCAAATAACGATATAATTATGACTTGTCTCCCAAGGAGAGAATTGATACTTACATGTTTCCAGACAATTCAATTATAGTTCCAGATGTCGTTTATCGATATGAGTCAAAATTTTTGTTCGAGTAGAGTAGAGTTTTGATTTGGTTTTTTTTTGAGTATTAATTTGGTGAATTTTGAGACACGATTGTTTCGATTTGATTTTATTAGCGATACGTTCAAAAATAATTAAAGAGAAAAATGAAGAGTATATTAAAGACTTTTCAATTGCAGTTCCATTAGAATTTCAATAAGTTTGACAAATTTGAAAAAGAAAATGTTTTGCATCAACGAATTTCTTTGTGTAAAAGTTGTTCGCCTCTGTGCGTGCGTGTGTGTGAGTGTGTCGGTGTTGGTGTAGGTATCGGTATCTGTGTATGTGTTGTTACTATTACATAGTCTTTTATAGAGTAGATATATAGTCGAAAGAGAGTATAGTTCTTTTTAAGCAAAAACATGCAAATTGATTTCTTGGTATGTCAATATATATACGAATATGCATTTGAGTTGTTTCGGTTGCTAATCTAATTGTTAATTATGTTTATTAAAAAGTTTATGATACATATTGTGTGTTATTCATATACCTTTGCAGTTGATTGCGCTTCTCGTTTGTCATTTAAACTTAAAATACGAGTGTGTAATATTTTTGATATCCATTTGTTTAAAATTCGCATAGTTCATATTTATTGAGATTTATACATATTTTTTTTCTGCTATAGATCTAAAATATTGAAGACATTTTCAAAGGTTGTGTGTTACAAAAATCGGAATACTTCTGAACTGTTCTGATCAAATTTAATTTTCAATATTTTAAACTTAAATAGTTTTCTTTATAAACTTAAAAATGAAGTATGAATTTTCCAGAAGAATTGATAAGAAATTTTAATTATATTTTGGCACTCTATGCAATGGTATTATATCTTTGGTTTTCCAAAGAACTGTAATTATTTCTTAGTTAAAAATATTACATTCTCAGGCCAAATGTCTATCCCGTTATTGTGTTTTTGTAGTTGTTTTTCTTTTGTAAGTGAGCGTATGTATATTTGTGTATTGATTACTATCATTTGCTTTGCACAAATAACTTTTTGATCCAATTTTTTAAATATTCTTTCAAATGCAAGTGCAAAAGTGGAATTCTACACTAAGAATAAATTTAGTTTTAAGGGATTTTAAGGGTTTCAATCAGTGCTTAAATTAGGAGATATATTGTGTGTATATATGTGTGTATGTGTGTGTGCGTTGTTGAGTGGGAAATGCTTGTGTCTAAGCTTTTAAAAATGTGTTTAAGAATTTTCTTGAGGGTCGAGGGCCATGCTGATCAAATAATTCATCGATCGATTAATTTGAATTCTAATTATATCTTATGTCACAAATTCTCTCAACAAAGTAATATTGCAGTGTGGTTGTTTGCATTGTAAAATTACTAAAGTTTAATTCAAAAATTCTTAAAATTAATTGCAAAAATTTAACTACAATATTAATGATGCGAGAAAAGATGCAGACATAACAAGAGAAACTTGGTTAACAGCGCGAAAATTCTTTAAAGTGTAGTGGTTATATGTTTATATGTATTATCTTGCGATATAGTTACAGTTTTGTAGGTTGAATTAGCTGTTTACGGTGTTTGTGTATATATATATTGATATATTAATATATTATAATGTTCGGTGTGTTAAGAAAAGAGCGACAGATCAAAGAGACAGAACAAATTGTACATAGTATTTACGAGTAGGAAACAAAAGAAATGTTTTAACAAATCAAGAATGCAAAGTGTTTTTTTTTTTTTTTTGTTTATAACTTTTAAGTATTTTTTCATTGTATTTACCTTCTACAAAGTTCAAGAAAACAAGAGTTTTTTTTGTAATATATTTTTATGTATGTATTGAAAAAATGTTTGATTTGGAGGGGAATTGGAGAAAGAGAAATTGAAGAATTTATTTCAGCTTTGTTGTATTCTGTGTAGGTTAAAGTTGAAAAAAATCATAAAATCTTATAGAAGTTAGAAGAATGTGTAAAGAAATTTAATTTATTTGCTGTTTAATTTTAAGGCAATATTTCATAAACTTTTCAGTGTTGAAAGTTGATCAAAGATTGCCAGAGCATGTATTGTTGTAAGAGTAATTCATATTATTTGTTTACATAGTTGTTAAATGATTTTATTATTTATATTGCATTTTGAACTGGGTGTACTTAAAGTTGAATAAAATTTTGGCACTTTGCTGTCTGTATGTTAACGCAGTTTGAAATTGTTATTGTTATTTGTTATCTTTTGTTGTTCTTTGTTTCTGTTGTACTTTGTGACAGAGAGTGAGATTTGAGGGGGAGAGGGGTATATACTTTTACATTGAGGAGAGAAATAGAGAAAGACAGATATAGATAAAGAGATAGAGAGAGTGAGATAGAAAGAGAGCGATACGCAAAAACAAACATCAAAGTTGGTCTTTTGGTTTCTTTTCTTATTTGTATTTCTATGGCTTTTACTTTCAGTTCTTTTATGGAAATGCGAATTACATACACACAAAACACACAATTTATTTTTATTTGGTATAGGTATCATATTAAGAATACTTTGGTATAAGTTACACAATTCAACACGCTTTGAGTTTTTCTGTATCTGTTTTTACTGTTCGTTTGTGGGTACAACTCAAATGAATTTAAACATATTCAAATTATAAGCAACAGTTGTTGTTTTTGATTTCTTTCATCTTTGTTGTTGTTGATGTTATTGTAGTTTCTTTTTGGTCATAAAAAAAAAAAAAATAGTGAAAATCAAATAAACTTGACACTTAGAGACACACTTAGGTTTGTTACATATTACATATTACATATAGAGTGAAACACCTTCAAGGAAAATTGCCGCCTGTAGCAGCCATTTTCAAAAACAAACAAACAAATTCAAATTCAATAAAAAGAACACAAAATTATAAATCGTATCAAACAAATATAGTATTGTATATGCTGTAGTGTTGTCATGGTCCAATCTCTACATACCTGTCCGCCTTCACCCTCAACGCTGATCAGATCACGCCATTCCTCGATCGTTTGCGCCAAATCGATAGTACATAACGGCACCTTAACCTCACCAATTTGATCGTGTTTTGAGAATCGATCAAAGTCAAAGATAGCAAACACGAGCGTCTTGTTCATGGCATCGGCATATGGTAAACTCTGTACCCGAACAAAATACAATGAATAAAGATGATTTATTAATTATTGTGAGTGAAGCAGACAATTTAATCCCACTTTACAATAGATCGGTACTCGATACTTTCTTTATAATCTCCACCTTCCGTTCCAGAAATTTCTATTTGAAATGTAAATTAGCATTAACTTACCTTGAATGTGAATGTTTCATTGAAGACAGGACTGAGGGTTTTACGATGCACTTTTGTCTCGAATTTCTTTTTCTTATCGGGCAACAGGTAGACCTTCACATAGGGATCCGAAGTACCGCCCATATCCAGGGCGGGCAGCTCCTCGGCCTGTATAACAGTTACGGCCAAGCTGTTCGAATTGAAGTCGTATTCAAGCTGCAATATACACATTATAGAATAATATCCGCAAATTGCGGTATTCGTTCCCATAAAAAAGAAAAAGAGCACAAAATAAACCACATTAGTCTTTGCAAGACTTCAAGAGCTGAAAATATATTATGGAATTATGTGTGCTGCATTATAATTAACTGAGCAATGGATTTTGTAAAGGAATTGGAAATACCAAATATTTTGGAAATTATTAAATTTATTTGTTAAATATTGATTGAATATTGAACAATACTGCAAATATTATGAGCAAGTGATTAAGTTGAAAGTTATGAAATATATATGGTATAATATCTATGTATATTATTGAACTCGACTCGACTCGACTCGACTCGACTTGACTTGACTTGAGTTGACTGGTGTTTCCTTTGTATACAAACGATAATATCGTCAGTGCATTGATCATTTTACAGTATCTAGTATTAGGTTAGCTAGTATTTGGAATTAGTTAGTTGTTGTTATTGTGTTGGCAGGACATTTGCAGAGTTAAGTTTATACTTGGTTACGGTTGTCATTGTAGGATGGTGGAATGGTTTAAACAAGGAAAGCTCACCTTGAAGTTAAGACGTCCCAGTTTTTGCTCGCTCTGTTTGTCCTCTTCGTCGCCTTCTTCGGCATTTTCGGTGAGTTCCTCCATATCAGGCTGAACCTATGGCATACCAGAACCCAATAACTACTAAGATTTGATGGCATTGCAGATACTTACTTTCTCTTTGTATGCCGATCCCAATAACTGTACCGACTTCATATCGACACCCTTCTTACCCTTACCATCTTTGGTTCTTCTCTTCTTAAGGAATCTTCGCACACAAAAGAATATTATACCAAAGACGACCAGGAACACGACTATTATAATGGTGACAACTACCCAAGGTGGTAAACCCGTGCGATCGGAGAGACCCTCAGCTATCTTTTCGCCCACATTCTCAATCTTTTTCATCACCGTCACTTGGGTGGTAGTTGATTCTTTAAGATAGAAGAACAAAACGATGTTTTTTTAAGATCTATTCTATTATTTTTATAGATATTAGTTAGCCTACCCTCAGCCTCAGTTGTTGTTTTTGGCGTTGTTGTTTCCACTTGTGCGATTCTCTGATCTGCTGGCTGTGGATGTTCCTTCATTTCCTGTTCCCGAAACTTGGAGTGATGTGTCGTTTCTTCCACCTTCTGATCAGCCGTCTCCAACTCGGCAGCTGGCTCAGCTCCTGACACAGGCGCTGGCTCTGGCTCCGTTTCCGATATTGAATTTGGGGGCATGTTGTACTGTGGTTAGAGCTGAAACAAATGGAGATTCTAATAATGTACTTAATTTTCTTCGATATCAATTTATGCTAGATCAGAAGAAACTAAACAAACACTTAATTATATTAAACAACAATCAAAACTAGACATGTTTACCATATCCCTTCATATAAGTTTTACAAAATCCATGCAAAAATAATTTTTCCATTTCTTTATCAGGTATTATTTATTACTTTACCCAGTAAATGGTTATTGCCATCTCTTTTTCTCAATTAACTTTTCTAATAATGTACTTAATCTTCTTCGTTATCAAATATTGCCAAATCAAAAGAAACTAAACAAATACTTAATTATATTAAACATCAATCAAGACTATACATGTTTGCCAAGTCCCTTCATATAAGTTTTAGAAAATCAATTCAAAATTAATTTTTTCCATTTCTGTATTAGGTATTATTTATTACTTTAACCATTAAAGGATTTTTGTAACCTCTTGTTCTCAATTGACTTTTTTTTTTTTTTTGCCAATATTTTAGTTTCTAATTGCGCCTTGTCATCATTTATAAATAGCTTCATCGACAAAAGTTGCTCGAGAAATCCTACAAAAGTCGTTGCCAATTTAGTCCGAGCTGAATATCCTTGGAAGCACTACAAATGCGTTGAGGGTGTCAACAATTGCGTGGATGTTTTCAAGCAAAAGTACTTGCGGTTATCATGCCAAGGACGCACTCATAAAAACATTTGCCATTATATTCCTTTTTGAGCAGCTTCCCTCAATTCTTCTTTTTAATACCCTGTGTGACTTTGAAGGGAACCAAAGGCGTTTTATAACTTTGTGCATACGTTTGTTTTAGGGAGATATTCCAATGGATATTGTGTGTGATTAATGCTATTTAATTCAAATCAGTTGCGAGCCTTTTGCAATTCAATATATATTTAATTTTATCAAGTATTTTAATATTTGAAAACATACAAAGTTGATTCACAGCTTCTCTTAGGGTATCGCTTAGCCACTTATAGTAATTCCATCGTTTGAATTCTCGCTTGCTTTATTATTCTTCTTTATAAATTAATTTATTAATGTAAAAACCCAGTTGACCCTTCTTCTCTTCCTGCTCCCCAACTTTGCCTGCTGTGCTGTTGTCTCTTATTGTTTTTCGTCGCTTTTGTTATGACACTCTTTTTTCTATGCATTTCATTTTTAATTAAATATATTTTCTTTATTTACTTTAATCCAAGACGGACAACCTTTAACCTTTGCTGATATTTTTTTTCCTTTTTTCAAATTAATTTTTATTCATATTTCTTGGATTGACATTAAGCTTTTCTGCAAAGGACCGAAACTCGAAAATAATTGGCCAATTATAATTTGAGATGGCACGCAATAAAAGCTTTTATATTATTTATAAAAAAAATCAATCATTTGCTTTTAGCAACTGAGAAAGCGTGAGCAAGTATCTAGTCTACTTTATTGCTATAAACTATTTACCAATATGTATGACTTATGTCGATGCTACTCGCCCTGCATCCAGAAATTCGTTAAGTTTTATATTGTCATGAGCGACATGTCGTATGCGTAATGTTTGATCTAAAAAAGGGACTACAAATTGCTGCTAACTGCTTTTGTGGTTATGGCTTGTTTGCATACCAAATGACGTCAAAGGTAATCGTAAACTATACTCATACACACTCATACGCACTCAGGCATACATACATACACCCACGTACAATTGCATAAACTCTGAAGCGACTGTGTGAATTTTAAATGCAAAGTAAATGGGAGATAAATTTAAATACAAACGCAGAAGAAGTGCGTATATGTGTTTGGAAGTATGTGTGTGTGGGAGTGTATATATGGGGGTGTGGCAAGAGATGTGCTTGGCATATAAGTCTCTTTGCAGTTGTTTGCTTTTAAGCCACCAAAAATTCTTTATTCTTTATTTAAGCCATTGGTAAAAGCTGGTAAAGATACTTGGCATTTACCCTGACCACGCCCCTGTCAGCAGCTGCGGCAAAGACCCTTGTGGCGCCACCAGCGAACGCTCTTGACGACATTTTTTCGCAAATCAATAAATTTAAATGCAAAGTCTATTTGAGCCTCGCTACTCGTAAACACGCTGGAAGCAAGTGCTCTTAACACTCTGTGGGGAGCCTAAGAAAGTGGAGAAAGAATAAGAGACAAGCTAAAGGGAAGTGACATGGTGTCAGATGTTGGGTTCAGTGAGTTTTCCGACGGAAATTGAATTAGGTTGATGAATTGAGACAAAGACGTTTCAATTGGCTGAGCGGTCGTGAAGAAAGCATGATATTTAGTTGCTTTAAAGTCTACAGCTATGAAAGAAAGCATCACACAATTGTGAATTAAACTAAAAACAATTTGGAGAAATGGCATTGATTGTTATGACATCATTCCAAAATAAATAGCAACAGCTTACAGGGTATTTTTATGCTTTTACCCTACGCAACTTTGTGAATAATGTGAATAATGTCAGAAAAGAAGCCACAAAGCAATTTGTAGCTGCTCGAGTTTGCTTCAAAAGCAAAATAAAAACTGCAGCTACTAGATACTTCTTCAGAAAAATGCAGTACACACTTGCACAGACATATACTCTCACACACACACACTCGCACTTGCACTCACAAATACTCACACATGTGCATTTTATTGTAGCATACTTTCGTGCGCCACTAAAACAATTTTTGTCATTTTGCCAGCTCTACTTTTGTGCTCTTAGTTATAGTAGCTTTTTGCTCGCTCAAATACACGCACACACTCCACACATACAGGTGTGTGTGTGTGTGTGAGTTATTTTATGATATGCGTGGTGCCAATGTGTCTGAGACATTTGTGTTAAAACTACGCAGTTTTAGGTGGACGCGGAGCACTTTTGATTATTTTTTCAGTTTGAAAACAGCTTTCCAAGTGCTAGTTGGCTATTTCTTATATTTTTTATTTGGCCAGCACTTTAATAATTGGTTTAAAGGTGGGGTTGTAAAGCTTGAAAATCAGTTAACACATTTTATAAGAGCTGCAAATTAATGGGAACTATAAACAAAATGTAGTTAGTCCAATCAAAATTGACACAGATTGAGTTAAGTTCAGGTTTTTTGTTACTTATAGCTTAAATGAATTTGATGAAAGTTGAAAACATTTTTAGCTGGTATTCACGTGTCTGAAGATATTAATAAGACAATTGTTTTGAATTTGTTTACTTAAATATCAGTTGATTCAATTTGCAAACTTTGTGTACTTACATACTTAAGTAACTTAATTCACTATAGATTTGCTCCACACATACATATATAAATTTGACGACACAAATTATATAAAATTGTACTTTCAGTTCGATTTGTGGACAAGTTTACCAATATGTGGTAGAAAATCACATTTAATTCTGCATTGTAACCTTTCATGTGATTTTCGATAAATAGAATTGTATTTTTTGCATGTGAGTTCAAATGTTATCATAAATTATAAGCTATTCAAAACTCACTTGAATATACACTGTAAAAAGGCGGGCCAAAAATAGCAACAATTGGTTGACATTTCGATTAGGGTTAAATTCATTTAGAGATTAGATAATTTGAGCTCATGAAATAAGCACAGACAGATAGAGAAGATAATGGAATGAAGCCTCAGAGATAGATAGACAGACAGACAATCACAATTACATAAACTGTCAATCAAACTGTCAAAACAATTAAGGCTCTGCAGCAGGCAAATAAAGTTGGTCACAGGAGTATTTACACAAAACAAAATAATCCACACATGTTTTTTATTTTTAAAAATAGGAAAATGAAATATATATATATTTTTTTAAAATTTGTACTATCCATATTCATATTAATATAATTGCAATCTATAACAATTTTATATTTATAACTAGTCATATTTAAAACTAGTTAAATTCGACGTGTGAAAAACATAAACAAGATAAATATTATTTGGAAGGCAAATTTCGGGAAATGAATTTGTCAAAACATTTTTTTACGTACTGTATTTCACCTGAGCAACGGCAAATTAATGTGGAAAATGAAGAGGGATAACATGACGTTGGCATGTATTAGAATTGGTATTAAGTGTTTTTTATTTTTGTTTGGGGGAAATTTTGTGTGAAAAGCAGGAAAACAGGAAGACGACCCTCATTGAAGCTCAGCTCATTAATTGTTAAGCTTCTTCATTTTCGGATAGATTCTGAGCAGGAAACGGTTAAACTTTTTGAAGAGCGCGCGCACTAGCCAAGAGAGAGAGCAGCACCGAGAGAAAGAGAGACAGAGCCGTCGGGAGATTGTGTGACAGAGAACGACAAATGTTTCCCCCTCATTCTCTCTCTCTCTGCGCTTTCTGCGCACATAACCCAGAGAAAGCAACAAGACAAGTAAAAAAAAAATTTATAGAAGAAGGACAAAAAGTAGGCAGACAAACTGCTAACCAAGTTAAGATTGTACAGGCGACGGTCTTCCCTTAAGTCAATGAAGATAGTGATGATGCTACGAAAAGAAAACTTATTTTCCACATCATTATGCTTTTCACTTTCAATGCACAAAAGATGCCATGATTTTATTAGCCAGTTATTTTTGTGGAATCAGTAAGACTTACAGTCACACACACATATCCAAACAAACACTCCAATATCTACACACACTAGTCTCTTGCTCATATCAATATTTTTTTTGAATATTTCTATTGTTTCTGGGTGTGTGTGTTTAATGTCAATAAGTACATACATATGTATGCGTGTTATTTTTCTCTTTGTTTGCTTGATTATTGGCAATTATCTGTGGATTTTATCCTTTGATATAATGAACTTTTATGGCCTGTCTAACTTATTCATCTTTATTCAATCTTCTGCATCTTCATTCCACTTTCTTGTCTGTGTTATGCGTTTTTTTACTTGAGTTTTGTGCATATTTCATGTTTATTTTGGGTTAATAAAGCAGATAATTAACAGAATGCCTGAACACAAAGAGATGCTTAATTATTTAGGCTTATCTATTGGGAAATAAGTTAACTTATTACTTAAAAAATTCCCCAAGAAGCTTCATAATAACCCAGGCGCATAGACATGTATATTGGCAAATAATCAGATTAGCAATTTAATAATTTAGATGTATCTATTAAAATGTATCTTTTAGTTATAATATACAAGAAACAACTTTATTAATAGGTTCCTGAGCTTTGGACTTGGACTATAATTTTATTTGATCATTCTTCTTTTTGCAAATTGCAATGGAGTAGAATATAATTGAATCTTTAAATTTGCATTCGTATTTTTTTAAATGTCTTAAACTCTACGACGCTAAATAAAATAAGAACTAAGAAAACTTACCTTTTATTCAGATAATGATGCCAATGTTAAAATATAAGTGTTCAGCTTTAGATTGTTAGTTTTATATTTTTGTTGAGGTTGTTGTTTTGGTTGTTGAGCAGCAGTTGAACGTTGATTTGATCCGGCAGGAGGACAACGGAAGGTTCAAGATGGTCTTAGACTCGGGCTGCTGGCAGATGACGACGACGACGACGACGACGACGAAGAATCGTGTGGATGATGTGAAGAGGGGGCTGAATATATATATGTATGTGTGTTGTGCTGCTTTGGCTAGTGAGGCCTTTGCTAAGCGCTAGTCTCACATGTATTTCGAACACTTCTGTAATCGATAAGCGAGTTACGATTGACGATTAATGATTAGTTATTAACGGAGAACGATTAACAAATTTTGAATGTTTTATGGTTAAACGCGTGCTTAAATATATTTTTGTGTATATTATGCCAGACGAGACGATAGCGAGCGAAATAGAGAAAGAGAGGAGAGGAGAGAGCGTGAGAGAGCGCAGCAGTCTGAGCGAGCACCGAAAACAGAGCGTATACGTAACGTTAAAAAAATACAATGGTATGCGTAAATATTGATAGAGCGAATCTCAAGCTGTGTGAGAGTGTGTGTGTGGGTGTATGTGTGTGTGTGTGTGCTTGATTTAGGGGAAGGGCAAATTCGCTTTTCCTTTGCTGCTGCTGGGCACGAAGACGTCGTTGAAAGCAAATTCAGGATAGAGATTTTCTTAGAGCCGTTTTCTTTTTATGAGCTTTTCTCATGACACTCACACACACACATACACTGTCAGTGTCACACACTCACTTCGTAGCTTGTGCAATTATTCATATTGTTTTAATTATTTGTTATAAATATTTTCAATTATTTTCGCTCAAAGAAAATCTATTAATTTCCACGCGAACAGCAGAATTTGCTCAGTGGGTCACGACGCGCAAAAAATCATGTGGAAAAATCAATATCGCACACATGCATTTTCACTTTCAACTCAAAATCATTTGGGGATAGCTTTTCACAATTTCCCAAGGTATTTTTACATTTGTTTGCCATTTGTTTTCTCGAAATAATTATTGCAAATTTTTCGAACGCCGAATTTTCTGATACACAAAAAAGGTTTTGCTTTTTGGAGCAGCGTGTGCCACCACAGACACACAACATACACACACAGACATACATACATACATACAAACTATGACAGACGCACACGCACAACACTTTTCAGGCTCTTCGTTTGGCTTTTGCTTTATGTAATAATACAAATTCCATCAATTTCAAATTCATTATTTCAATTCATGTGGGTTTTACTACAAACACATTTGTTTAATTATTTATTAAAATTATTGTTGCTGCTTCTTTTGCATACATATTTCTTTTCACATTTGTAGATTTTTCATTTTGTAGTTTTCAATTATTCACCTTCAGTGCAGCGCTTTTCACTTGCAGTCAACTTCCACGGTCGATGTTCATTCGC
The DNA here is from genome assembly GCA_018901795.1 of Drosophila sp. st01m. Taxonomy (NCBI): domain Eukaryota; kingdom Metazoa; phylum Arthropoda; class Insecta; order Diptera; family Drosophilidae; genus Drosophila; species Drosophila sp. st01m. Next base: position 494,066 of record JAEIFG010001638.1, read on the forward strand.
GTTTTAGTCTATACAGTCAAGGAGCTGCGAGGAAAAAGCCCAGAGACATCGCTCCAATTGCCAGCAAGAGAGCGAAACGGGTAAACGGGTAAGGCATCGATTTTTCCGAGCCAGTGTAGACCGAAGCAGAGCAGAGCTTTTAGAGAGAGTGTCGACTGATAAGCGTTGAGCGAGACAAGCTCACGAAATCCCTTACGCAAAAGCTTTAAGTGTCGAACTAAGATAAATAAATCTATTCTTTTCATATCATATAACTTACTCTTGTTTTCTAAATAAACAGAAATGTTTCTTTTTATTATTTTTGGAATTTATTATAAGTATTTATTGAAATGAGAAATCGTTTTTATCAATCTATATTAAGGGAAGTTCGATTTAAGCACTCAAAGACGTTTAATTTAAGCAGAAATATATTATATTACAATATATAATTAATATTATGAATCACAATAAAATATCACATTGATATCACAGCAAGAAGAATGATTTCATTCAAAAATTAAGTCATCCTAGAAAAGAGTTGTTGATTGTATGATTACTTCGAATATATTCACTTCACGTTTCTGGTTTAAATTTCACGCCAGCCCACGCAAAGCTCTCTCTTTCTCTTTCTCTTTCTCTGTCTCTCTCAAATTCTTTGTGATTCTCCCTAGTGCTTTTGATATGCAAAACATCTGATGGTCAACCACATGTTTGGGCCGTAAAGGACTCGTAATTGAAAAAGATTCGGTGCATGCGTAATCCATCGGATATTTCTCAATGACAATGAGTATGCGTATGCGTGTGTGTGTGTGTGTGTCTGTATGTGTGTGTGAATGATTGCGTGTTAGAGCTTTTGCCTTCAACCCTGCAAGGACATTGTGTATAAGCTTAAGCATAAAAAGCTCACATAGTAAAAGCTGCATATTAGATTTAAAGACAAAAGCTATGCATACATATTGCAAGCACTGGACAAAAGATGGCGCTGGTTCATTTAACTCACACCATAGACCTGGTCAAAATGCAAATAAACAGCCAGAGAAACAGGCATCATTAATGGTCCAGAACTGGCGATGGAAATGGGACTTCCGATGCGCAATTACGCATGGCAAACATACAAATCAGAATCTAAATTCAAATGTGATATGAAAATCATGTCCTGGCAGTAACAACAACATCAACAACAACAGTTGAGCCTCACGCACGTGATCCACTGAAAGGATGAGCCTCAATTATAAATTGTACATAATCAAATAGATTTTGGCAAAATAATTTTACTTATTTATAAAGTCAAACAAACGAACGCATTGCACTCAACGAATTTTAAACTAAATATTAACAGATTGCAGAGTACAGAATACACTCTGAGAAATATGCTATACTACGATTTTAAGATTGCTGCGCACTAAAATTGACTTACTATAATATTTGGTACTACCGAATTGCAAACGTACTTAAAGCCATTTAAAAAATCAAATTTTAATATACCATGTTTAAGTACGAGAATATTTATATTGTTTTGAGTGTAGACAAAGTGGGATAGCTCATTTACATTTCTTGCCCAGGACGTTGGAGCTGTGTCAACAAACGCTTAAATCAAATAATCTATAAATATGCCTGGCTCTTGGCTCTTGGCTCAGTCAATGGCAATGACAACGGCAATGGAAATGCCAAGAATCAAGAATCAGGAATCAGAGACCAGGAACCAGGTCCATCATCGTCTTCCGATTGAAGCTTATTGGACTCTTGGACTCTTGGACTTTTCTCTGTCGGAGTTCGTGCTGAAATCATTATCCTGTTACTTGTCATTAATTCAGCATATCAGTTATTGTTGTTGTTGATGTTGTTGATGTTGTTGTGCTCAGTGCAGCCAGACGTGAAATTAGCAGCTTATAAATTATAAATTTGAATTTAATTGGCTGCTAAGAACTCTATGGAGTTATTCATATGCCTCGAAGTTCAAAGATTAAATTTCAATTATGGTGAAGTTAAATTTTTAAGCAATGACAAAATGTAACGTTCATTAACTTAAGTTTTGTGATTATCAATTTCCTATGCGCTTTCCTAAGCTCCTGTTTATTTTTCCAAATGATTTATAAAAAACTATTTATATATTCTTGCATATCACCTCAAAATACACAAACTATGTGATTCAGCACTCTAATTGCACTCTCTAAAATTCAAAATGTTAAATAAAATTGTAAACAAATGTGAAGTTCAAATGAAAGCGAGAAAAGACTGAAGTTGGTCGTGTGTTATGAGTGGTAATAAAAAGTGACCAAAAAAACAAACGAGCGAATAACCAGAAAAGCAGTTAAATGACAAAACAAGGCCAAAGAATTTCGAATATTTAATGCGTTATTATTAACAGTAAAATGCATTGAAATTGGATGGCTAAATGGAAATGCAAATGCATGCCGTTGGCCAACGATAACGATAAACGATAACGATTATGGCCAGCTGAATTATTGGGCTTTAGTTGCGGTCCACTTGACATTTTAATGGCCAACACTTTAAAGAATCTCACAGTACCTACTCGAAAAACCAAAACCCCAAAAATGGCCACTTGACATCAGTCGGATTTCTGTTGGACTCTGGATGCGATGGATGCGATGGAAATGACCACAGCAATGCATAAACCGATTCAATTGTAATTAAACGATTTCATATATTGCCATACAACGTGAAATTACAAATGTAACCAAACGACAACAACAACAACAAAGTGTGCAACAACCAATTGTAATAATCATAAAAGCAGTCCAAGTGGACCAAAGAAGGTGGGAAGGGGGAGTATCAACATCAACACAGACAACAACGGTTACAACTATTAAATTAATGCTGAAAACAGAAATCAATTTATTTTGTGCCACACAACACAAATTATTTAATGAATAAATCAGAAGGCTGCCAGGCAAATAATCAAGACACACAAACAAATTTCAATTGTTGTGGCATCAAAAAATATATCTAAAATGGTAAAAATATAATAACTGGCATTATCTGCGCCGATAGCCAAGGATTCCATTCAAGGATTACCTTCTGATTAGACATGAATCTGTCGAACCTTCATTCTAAATTGATTCAGTGCGTAATTTATTTATTTATTTGTGTCTAACATCAACTTGGAATAAAATTGTATTAAATAATATGAAAACATCAATTTATAACTTTTTTAATAGTACATCCAATAATAATACATATTTTATGTCAGCCAAAATGCTGAACTTAAGTATGCTTAATATTTTTTAATTTAAATCTTACGCTTTCAAGATGAAAGTTATTAATCTTGCTAGACTTTTGAGCTACATAATTGAGGCAAACTTTTGCTGAAGCACTTTAGTTCTCAGGTTGTTAGGTTCAAAATTATCTGTGTTTAATTTACTATTACATCCTAATATTTTATTTCACTTTATCTTGGGCCTTCAATAAAATTCTTCTTCTTATTAATTTTAAGATATCTCCACGTGATTTGTTATATTCTCCAGATTTACTCCTTTCCGTTGTTTCCCAGAATAGAAATAGAAAAGATCCCGACAAATTCTTTGCAAAGTCAACAGTTTAATCAATCACTTGCTGTGAACAACTATAATAAGGCACAAATCTGGTGACTTGCCTAAGTTTCGTTGCGTAAATTGATAAATCCTTTAATGTTACATGAACACACACACACACACACACACACACACTCAGAAGCACACACGCACCAGTTTTTACGACAAGAAAGCTTAGTTGGGATTTGGGAAATAGAGGGAAGAGGGATGAGGGAAGAGAGGTTGAGGGGGAAACGTGTCACACGATGAAGTCAACTTTCGATTTTGGCGAAATAAATCCACTTTACAGATGTATAGACACAGAGGGGAGTGGGGTAGAACCCATGGGGGTATTTCAATTCCCTGACAATAAACTCATTGAACGGCGCGCAAAGACAAACACGTGCTGAAAGAGATGGCGAATGGGGCACGCCGAGAAAGAGAAAGAGATGGCAAGTGAGTCGTGCTCGAATAATTGAATTCATCAAAGTTAACTTGCACAATTGTCAAATGTTTGCAGTCGGAGAAAACAGGAAGGAGGATTAGAAAGAGATGAGAGGGGAGAGGGGAGAGGGGGGACATCCTACAGCTGCTGTCTCAACATTTGTCGAGTTAGTTTTGTAAAGTTGTTGCCTTTGATGATGATGATGGCAACGGCGACGGCGACACTCGCCCTAAAGAATGGCGTATAAAAAGATTTACGAATTGACAAAGTGCAAGTAGCGGTAAAGAGGTGAACACGAGGCGGAGGACGGGGCACTGAGACTAAGGATGAGCCTAAGAAGTGCTGCACTGAGAGGACATCCGCAGGCAATAGCACACACACACACACACACATAAGCACACACACACTCGCCCCGCACACACGACAAACAACTTGAAAATCCATGTCAGTGTCACGTAGCTGAGTGCCTACAACAATAACGGAGAATAAGCGTAAGAACAACAACAATGAAACACAAAAATAGCAAGCACATTTCACATATTCAATATATCGAACCGAATATACACTCTCTGCAAATAATGCTTGGGATAAACCTGAAAATTATTTGAAAATCCTCAGAAATATAGTTTTAATTTGATTCCATGTTGAAAATTACATCGAGCGAATTTTAATAAAATATAAATACCTCTGCAAAAAGGGAACTGATAAAGAAAATAATGTCACAAGTTCTTCAACAGATAGCAGGGACTTCTGATTGGATTATCAGATATACTATATGTATCTGCAACATCTATAAAGATGCTACTGTTTCTTCAATTTTTGCCTGATTGCTGTCGTTGTTTTTCTTTTGGCTTTATTTGCTCTGCTTGTTGTTGTTGCTATTGCTCGGCAACACATCATCATTATCATCATCATCAGCAGCATTATCATCATCTGGCTCATCAGGATTGCTGTGTATGCTTCATTGGCATCTTTCTGTTTAGGCGGGTGGAAAGTAGAAAGTAGATTGTTCTATTTGCGTTGGCATTGCGTATACGCCACGTGGCACGCACTTGATGAAGTCATTCGTTTTCAATGTTTAATCAATTATGCGACGTTTGCAAATTTGCGGGCTCAACTCCCAAGTTGTTTAAGCTAATCACTTAATCTATAACGAAGCTATACGTCAGACTGTCCACTTTCAAATGGAGCTTGGCTTAAAGCCAGCCAAAAGTGGTTTTGTAGCTGTCCATTTTGGACAACTGCTTCGACACGCTGCAGGTCATTTTTCATTCGGATGAAAATATTGATTTTGACGCCCGTCTCCTCTTCTTTTTGGTCGTCTTCTTCTTCTTCTGTGCCCTGTGGCTGATGTTGATGTTGATGTCTGTTTGTCAGTCTAACGATTGCTTACTGCGGTCGCTCATCCATTTCCATTTCCATCCTGGCCTTTTCCCAGGTAGATTTATGAGTTGTGCGACTCAAATGAAATATCGTTGCCTCGCAGTGGACGCAAATATTTGCTCAGGTTGCAATGCACTATGGGATGAATACATCTTTTTTTTGGATTTAATTAATAACTGCCGAATTTTATAATGCTCAAGTCCATAGAAACTATACGAGTTGTGATGTTGTTCGAGTACTTCAAAATAATTGTTGAAACTATTCTTACATTTATTTATACAATAACAAAAAAAAATTGTCAATTTACCCCATTGTACAGCGGAGCATCTCAAGCAAATCAGTGGCAAAATCAGTGGCAAAGTTGAAACTGTTGCTGCAGCTGTGGCTACGTTTAAATATTAAAGCCAAGTTAAGCGTAATAAGGACATCAACGGACGACAGCAGTCGATGCGGTTTGGTTAGTTGCCTGATTTATGAAGTTACATGTGCTGTGGCAGCAACTCTGATAACTGATAACTCAATTGAGAACAACAAGCATACGCCACGTTGTACGCACGCCACCTTTGGGTCAGTCACAGTGTAGTCACAGTCCAGTCACACTCACAGTCACAGCCGCAGTCACGAGCTTTTCATTCTCGTCTTTGCTTTGCTTTTCTTTATTTTTCGGCCAAGCGATTTATAAACGTTACAAGCATAAATAAACAAGCAGCTGTTGAAAAATTCACAAAGTGAGGGGGGAGAGAAGGGAAACAGAGTAATGAAGGGAGAGGGAGAACGAGATGCGTGAAAGGAAGGTTGACTGGTAACATGTGCCATGTCGTCGTCCGCGTTGCGTCCATCGTTGTAAATTTATTTACTTTTGCTCTTTTATATAAAATATTTTTTAATGCAGCCCGCAGAGTGTTGCCAATTTGTGCAGATTTATAGAGCAAGTCTGGCAAGTCCGGCGGACAGCAGCTTCTGTTTCCACCTTCCACCTTCCCTTCCCCGTCGGCTGTCCTCACTCCTGTCCAGGAAGCAGGGAGCAGGGAGCGCAAAAACGGCGCTGTTGACAATCGCCACAGGAACTGACCAGGCCAAAACGGAACACAACCGAGCAGTGCAAAAAGTAAAGAAGTGAAAGCTCAGTTGTTGCTGTTGGGTCATATCTGATTGCTGCACACACTTTCGACTTTTTCAGTGAGTTTTGATGCACTTGAACATGGCATTTCAAAGCGTTGTGGCAAGTCATTAGGGATAGTCACGATTGTTGAAAGTGTGGCCAATGTGGGGCACATGTATGTGTGAGTCAGTATAACTTGTATTATGAAGTTAAACATTTATATATATTTACATAGTAGAGGGCTGAATGGACGTGCGAGGAATGACTGAAAGCTATCAGGTGTAATTTATTAATTATCAGGCTTTGCGCAGCCGACATTTAAATTTACATTTACATTTATCAAATTGTAATCAGAACAGAAGAGTGTTTAATTTTTAGCATAACTCTGAGTTTTAAATTGAATGGTTAGTTTAAAAACTTATTTTTTAATAATTTTTATAGTTATTATACAAATTGAACAGAAACCTCATTCACATGCTTTTCTCAGGACATTCTTAGTGAGTGTCCCCCGTTTTTGTCGTTTGCCTCTCAGTGTGTGTGTGTTTTGTGTGTGTGTGTTTGTGTGCGCTGCATGTTGAGGCATATAAAGAATTGGGTTTTGTCAATTTGACAGGATAATAGATTTAGTATGTTTGCAAGTCTGTGGCTGCGTCTGTTTTCACTACAGGTTGTTGTTGTTTTATACCAATGCAACAGCAGCAACAGCCACAACAGCCACAACAACAACAACAGTTGGTACATGCATTTATTGTTTGTTGCTGTTGTTATTGTTGTGCAGTTGAGACTGCAATTGGTGAATTGAATTGCTTTTACTCCTAGACAGGATGTGGTGCAATTTGAACTGTTTGTTGGCTTGAATGTGAATATTGATCCTGTTGTTGCTGTCCTGTTGCTGTTGTGCATCTGTGTAAATGGGCGTGAACGTCCCGTCTACCAAATATGAGCACCGGAAATTAGCACAAAACCGTTATAGCAGCCGCCCCACTTCAGAGCTAAGAGATGTTCAGTTAACTGGTGAATTGGGTGGTGAATTGGGTGGTGCAAATTGAATGGACACTGGCGATCCTGACGACACTGTGCAACCAAACCGTGTAATTACTTTCGACCCAGGACACAAATTTGTGCGTATTTGCTTTTAAGGGCAAAGGTCCAATCGCCAGTCGCCGGTCTAAATTAACAAAGGGCCGCCAATTAAAGGCTAATCAGACACTTGACCATTTGACTTGACCGCACAACAGTTTGAGTTTGAGTTTGAGGCTGTTCTCTATCGTATTTATGTGTGTGTGGGTGTGTGTATTCCAGCCAAATGGATTTATGATGCAATCACTAACCACATACCGAATACTTGAAACTTCTCACACGTTTCTAGCCTCAATGCAACGTGGCCTAAACACGAAATCAGACGTATTCAACTGGCAAACTTGCAACCTAACACTGATTCAGATTTTATCCATGATGCTGTGAGTGTCGCTTGGGGCATTATAACTTTGTGGAGTTGCATGTTAAGCAAGGTATTTGGTAGGGATTCTATCTGATCGAGTGCCAGATTTGAAGTGATTCCCATAGGTGAGATCTAATGGAAAAGAAAAAACATAAGGATGCTTAAATAATTGGAAAGACTCTCTTTCTAAGATACCCTTGGTGTAGAAACCAATATAGTAATATGATATATCATATGATTCAAATGATCGGTATTTTTAATTATTAATTTTCAATTATACTAAATGCATTGATTTGATAGAATATTTAATGAAATGAACACTTTTTTTATTAGTTAAATGTATTAAACAAAATCTAAGGGCTTACAGATTTCGTTGTGAATTTGAATTTGTAGCGGTTGTAGCTTTGTCTTGCAACTGTGGTTAGGGGAGAATATGTGTGTGTGTGTGTGTGAGTGTGTGTGTCTGTTTGTGGTGCTCAAACTTTTGCACAAATCGAGCGAGTGAAGCGCAAAAAAATATGGAGAAGGAAATGGAAATGGAAAACGAGGTGTGGAAAGTGCAGGGAAAATCGTGCAACTTTGCTTTGCTTTTGTGTTGCATACTTTTGTGCGCTGTTGCTGCAACTTCGTTTGCGCCCATTTGAAATTCACAAATGTGTGTGTATGTGCGGTGTGTGTGTGTGAGGCATATATTAGCATGACTTGTGCTGCTGCATACATTTAGGAAGAGGGGTATTCCCCCAACAAGAAGAAAATGCACACAATTGCTTATGAAATTGAGCAAACGAAATGGAAATGGAAATAGAAATGGAAAACGCAAAATGCACAAATTCAAATGGCAGCTAATGAGCCCAAGCTAGGAAGCAGAAGAAAAGTTTGTTGTATGTGTTAATTAGAAGTTGGCCAGAACAACAAACCAAATATCATGTAAGGCAAACTCAGCCTCGAACTCAGAGCCCAGTCAATCAGTCAACAGCTTGGCCCACAAACAGACCATTAAGAGTGGTTTCAAATAGCCAAAGCAGGTGGTAGAGAGAGAGAGAGAGAGAGGGAAGAGAGACAGGAAGATGGAGAGAGAGAAAGACAGCAAGAGAAATACCACAGTTTGCGGCGAAAGTAAATATAAAAACTGACAACGAAATTGAAGGCAAATGTTTAGTGCAGAGTTTAAAAAATATAAAAGTGTCCCCCGGGCACATTTGGCAGGTAAAGGTCAGGGAGGCAGAGGAAAAGGAAGGCGCACCTATCAGCTGACACGTGTAAAATGCTGCCAACGGCAGTTTCTCCCTCTCCTTCACTTCCTTCCCTCTGCCTCTCTCCCTTCACCTGTCGGTGTGTGTGTATACTCTTTTGTTACAGTGTGTGTCCTTCTGTGTGTCTGGCTCACATGCAAATTGAAATGGGGCCAAAATGCCATTAAGAGTGTCGAGCAAAGTAACTGAACGAGCTCCCAGTTTATGTGCATTAAATTAAAAATTAACTGTCACCGGGGATATATTGGCACAAGCAACAGGCAACAGAAACAGGCAACTGAAACAGCCAACTTTCGACTCGTTACTCGTTACTGCCAACTGAAAACTGACAACAATTGTGAGTTAAACGAACCTTTTACACTGCTAAATACATATCCACATACAGATACATACAAATACACATACTTGTGTTGTTAATTGAATGTCTGTCTGGATGCTCGAAAACGTTAAAATAAATATTCAACCTTTTGAAAAAATGTCTATGTTAAAAATAAATCTTTGAACAGCTCTTTCAGATATTTTAGATCCTGTGTTTATTACGATAAACCACAGGGACATAAACAAACCCATGTGTATCGTATATTTAAAGAAATCAAAATTAACTGGAGTTGGTTTTATTTTAACCTGGACTAAATAACTGAGAAAGGAAGTATTCTCGATTTAATTCGGTTTGATACTTTCGAAAACTCACTCGATATTTTGCGTAATATTGTCTTGTAATTTTGCATTGCCTTTAATTTTCATTATCATCAATCATTATCCGTTTTTATCTTCATTTAATTTGACATAACCTTGTCAATATCGAACCAATCTCTTTGGGGACTGTCAATTATAGAAATTTGCTAAATAATTTTACTTCAGTTGGGTATATCGAACATAACTTTCAGATTATAGATGGCACAAAACTAGCTATTCAATGTTCCAAATCGTCTTTTCTACAAATATATTCGGTAGATCAGTTAAGATTGGAAATCCACTTTGTAAACCATTTTTTTCGTCCTTCTCGAGGATCCTGTTCAGGTATTTGTCTATCTGGTTACAAGTTTCACTTACATTTGATTTGTTGTTAAGAGTTAAATGCCACATGGCTATTTGCCAACACTTTTGTCCATGCAACAGAGTAAATAAATTAAATTCTTATTTGGGATTTAGGATTGAGAGGGGCTTACATGTGGCAAGGAGGGAGGGGAGGGCGTTACCTGGTGTTGAACGTGCAACTTTCAGCATGTGTTGAGGGGCTTTGAATATCCTTGTTGTTCCCTATACCTTTACCCAGGTTGTGATTGTTGTTATTGTTGCTGTTGCTGTTGCTGTTGCCGTGTTGCAATAACAAACTCATGCTAATTGCTTTGCTAACAACTGGCAACGACAACTTGGACTTGCACTAAGACCAATGCCAAAGCGCAGCAACAACTATAAATATTACTAAAATGTGGCCAACAACAAGGACCTCAAAGTACACCTTGAGAAAAAGTCACACTCGAAAATAAGCTAAACTGATCTGCAATTAATATGAATTGATTAATATATATGCGAATGAGCATACAAATAATTTAACACTAAACAAAATTAAATCTATCTAGACTAGAATTAAGTACGAAAATTTAAGTTTGCCAAAGAACTTAAATAATTTTTATTTAATAACTTTAATATTACTTTTAATTATACTTTAACATGTGGAATAAAATTGGAATACTCGCCCTTAGAATTTGTAGTCTTAGTGAGATATCAAGTATAAAATGTGAATACTGAAGTTATTCGCTCTGTGTAGGACTCGCAGCTGGAATCGAAGCTGAAGCTGTAACCAGTAGCTGCAGTACGTGTCCAAGCTGTGACCTGGCCAGGAGCCACCTTTAATTACGACAGGACGCAGCACACACACACATACCACAATGTACAACTAGTTGCATACTCATACACACACACACTTGGATATTTAGTGCTACAGTTACAGAGTTAAGCTGACCAGCGGATACACGACGATTGACCTTTGCAGTTTAGGACGTTGCAGGTTGTGCGACAGGTTGTGGCAGGTGTGGCAGGTAGGGCAAGCGAGCAACCGACTACAGCTTGAGCTTATAAATTTGCACACGAACCGGCGATAATTGCTGGGAAATGAAATAAAAATGCAATTAAAGTCGACAACGTTGGAAACTCTGCTGTTCCTTAAAATGAGCATTCAATTAAGAGGCGAATAGCGTGAATGAAAAGAAGACAGTTAGCTGGAAAGAGCAAGAAAGGGAGAGAGAAAAAGAGAGAGAGAGAGGAGTAGATGCTGTTGTCCAGGACACGACTGTCAGGAGCATACACTTGACGGCAACGTCGTCGGCATTTATAAAATGATTTTTATCTTTATCAAATTAGAAAGGAACAACAACATGCACAGCAACAACAGCAACAACAGCAACAAGAACAGCACAGATTGTTTCCTTACCCTCATCCACTCTGACCAATTTACAACTCCAGTCAGCCGCATCTACAGTGTCACAGCAATTAAAACTGTGCTGTGGCATTGTAAAGATTACATCGCAATTCTACACAGACTGAATAAGGGATGATGAAGTGAGGGGAAACTCTTAACTTGGGGAAATATGCGTTGGCGTTTTTGCCTGGTCAGTGAACAACTGTTAAATGCTTTGAAGTTCATTCTCAGATTTGTCAGACCTGCTCTGTGAATATATCTGAATGGGAAATGAACGCAGCTTGGGAAACGTTTGTCAGACTCAAACATATGTAGGCAGCTAGACAATGTGTTTAATTTGAATGTCTCTGAAAATTTAATGAAATTAAATCAATAGTTTTCTTTTAGTATTATTCATTTGCTATTCAGTGACTAGAATATCTCCAGCAAGCAAAAAAACGCATTAAATTAAAAAATGTTTAAATTATTTTAAATCTGTCCTTAGGTATTGATTTTTCTTTTGTATACTCTAGATTCATACTGTAGTAACCATTCTGCATCATGTAAGTCATATATTCCATCTAAAATCGCCAGTAAATAGCCATATTTGTCCTATATCCCGTTTTTAGCCGCCACTATAACCTATTATTATTTTAAAGCAGCCAGTGTGCATCAAAATTAACCTATACTCCATCTAAAATCGCTACTAAATTTCATATATACTCTATATTCCTTAAGTAGACGCCAATGAACCTTATATGCCATAAAAATCATTTATACCCTATTTTCCATATATTTTAGCCGTTATATAGCTATATAAACTCTATATTCAAACTGTAGTAACCATTATGCCCCATTTAGAACACGGTAATGTGGACATTTAATATTGAGAAAATGTTTTGATATATAAAGATTCTTTACAATATGATACATTTCATATTTAAATATATGAATATGTTCATTTACAGAACACATTAAACATAGTGAATGTATTTTAACAACAAATCTGTTATGGTATGTTATACATCAAAATACTTGAAAGTAAATTAATTGTATAGAAAAATATTACTAATAAATTATTGATAGTTAGTTTAGATTTAGCTATATTGAATTGACTTCGAAGCATTTGCATCGTCTATTGAATGTTTTTGCAGGTATATTAAAGACTTGGCTTATAAGTGTGGGCAACTTGCAATCAATACTCGTAGTTATTCAAAATGTCAGTCGGCTTTGGCATAACCTTCAAAACCTTTTAAGCGGCTTTACTTGCCCTTCAGTCCCAAAAACCACAACCCAAATTTGTCTCTATCTCTCTCTCGGGCTCCCCTTATTGCATTTGATTCACTCAGCAGAGATGAGTTGTGGGAGTTGGGCGAAGAGAGAGGGTGAAGAGAAAAGAGCTAGATTCACCTGAATTATTTTTTTTGCGGTTCCTTAGCTCAAAGTATTTCACTTGACTGCATTTTGTTAGAGTCTTCAGCTGATGGCATTGGTTTGGCTTTTCTGGTTTTTCGTTCGCTTTGCGTTCGCACCTCCCACTTCTCCCTCTTCCCACTCTACACCCGCTTCACCCCCTTCATCCACCATTGTTGGCGTCATGGATTATGCAAAAAGTTTTTCATTAATGTTGGATTTAGATATTTTTTTCACGCGTTCAACTCTTCCCCTCAGCGTTCTTCCCGTCATCGTTTTCCCTGCCTCCTGCTGGGCTTTTTTCGCCCAGTTGCCTCCACTTTTGCGTTTGGTTGTTGACAATGCAACTTTCCTGCTCCCAGGATACGTTAACTTTTGTCCTGTATTTTGCTGTGCTGTGTTGCGCTGTGCAGCGCAGTAAAATGAAAGCTGCCACAAACAAATAACGACGATATTCAGACAACCAACAACAAGAGACAACAGCACGCGATGTTGCCACATACGGCGACAACAAATTCGTTGCTGCAACAAAGTTACTAACGGAAACTTTTTTAGTTGCCCATTTTCCCAACAATATAAACGTTTTTCGGATCGAGTTCTCTTGTATTCTCGATTTCGTAGAATTTTTAAAAATACGATAAAAATAAAATAATGTCTTCCTCAAAATTTATTAATTGTACATTTTAATATCTATCATTGATTACTTAATATGATTTATTTGCATTTCATAACTAAATTTAGACACACTTAATACACAATTAAATGAATACATTATCGAATAACATTTTCTTCAGTTTGTTAACGAGTATTCATTATTAAAATATTATTTTATATTAATAAACCCACAGTTGAGAATAAATGTAATGACTGAAATATACATAAAAAAAACACCTTCAGATTGTTTCGTGTATAGAAGAGGTAACAAAAATTAAATTAATACAATAGCAATACTATTTCTTACAGTGTATTCTCACATACTCGGATTGAACTCACTTTTGAGTGCAAACTTTTGTGGATTTTTCTTTTCATATAAATAAATTTTTATTTTTATACCCATTGAACATGCATAGTAATTGGGTTTGATATATACATATATCTGTACTCAGCATCATTGAAACCAATTAGACCTGGTTTGCCATTACATGTATCTAATATAAAGTGTAGTAAGGTTTATTATTTTTGTGTATTTTATTTTTAATTCTTCTTTCCTTAAAGATCAATTAGATGTAATAGATAATCTTCCATTCTTTATCATCATCGAAACTAAAAACATTATACAGAAGTTAACTAACAAACTAATCTCCAAAATGATTAACTACGGTTTTAATGTCGATGAACTTTAATATGCAAGTGTGGGATCTTCAATCTTAGAGATGGCTAGAGAGTATCCTTAAGTCATACACTTTTGATTACAGTGTTTTTTCTCTTATTACTTTTTTTTTGGTTTTTCGTATGGTGGTTTGAATAGTTTTGGTGGTTGATTCTTTTGAGACACTTTTGCTGCTTTACAGTGCAAATTGTTGGGTTTTGCCCATTTTACGCAAGAGTTTTTTCGTTATTCTTTTCGTACAGATTTTTGGGAGGGGGTTTTTGTTTTCTTTTGTGGCGTTTTCGATTTGTCTTGCTACATCCGTTCAGCCCGAAGAGCCCCTCTTCATTTCCTGCTCCCTTTTGCACACGCTTCAGCATTTATTTGAGTGTGTAAAGTTTTCTTACTCAAATTTTTTTTATTTTCAATTTTTTTTTTTTTTTTTGGCTTTTTGTTGGGAAAGGGTGTGGGAGTTTGGCGGGATTTGGCTGTGGCAATTTGAGATACTTTTTTCTTCGTGTTCCCATTTCATGCCAACTTTGATAGTTTTGTCAAAAGTTTTTATTGCGATTTGTTGCAGTCGTGTAAAAGTAATGCTACCAAACAGAAACCAGCAAACAAAAACTGCATAAAGGACAATAGTAGCTGAAGAAGATTTTGGAATCCCCAATTGATATTTCTGTATGTGAACGGGAAAATGTGAAAAAGAAATGTTGTTCGAATCAACTATGAAGATGTTGCTGTCTTAAATCGTTCTTAAAGATTTATTAGCTAGTCTCTAGTTTGGTTAGGGTATTTGTTTATATAAGCTCTATTTATTATCACAATTCTCGATGACCACCACATCGCCATAATTTGGCGGAGGTGTTTCCGGACGTGTCGCTCCATTCTCCACAACATCCGTATAGAATCGGGAAGTCGGAGTGGGCGGAGTCTCGGGACTGCCCGGTTCCCGATCGCGATCGCGACTACTGAAAAGATTGCTGCGACTCAGACGCCGTATTAGAGTTGCCGTGTTCTGATTAATGGCTCGATAGTACTGATGCCTTGCCGGGCGTCCGAACAGTCGCGACACAAAGTTATCCTCAGGTCCATACGGTTGTCGTACCAGAGCCCTCGACGGAGCATTACGGGAACGCTGCGGATTGGAACGACGTGGATTACGTGTCCTTGGAGGAGACCAGGTATGAATTGTGGGCAACTGTTGCTCCGATGAGTTCAGCGTGGCTGCAAAGAACAGACAGTCTATTTACTTAAAGATTAAACTAAATATTAGCTTTAAAATTGAGATTGTTTTTTCTTAAAAATGTGCACCCAACTTAAAGCTTTCCGAATTCCTTGCGGGATATCAAATTTATCATTATTTTTCCCCTATTTTGATTCTGCATCAAAACTGAAAAACTTAATTTTCATACTTCACTGCCAAAAAATGTCATTAAAGCTGAAGCACTTTGGTGTTATTAAGTATGTTTTTTAAGTATAATTGAAAACTGTGCATTGAGCTAATTTCATCAACTTTGAAAATTATTTTACAGATGAAAACTTATTGGTTTTCTGGTAATTGAAATGAGTTAACTTAATGACTAACACTCCAGCACATGGCGCAACTGTTTTAACTGTTTTTCCATGTATTGTGGACTTTAACCCGTGCGTAGATTAATCCAGTATTTAAGTGTGCACACACACTGCTGTTGCTACTCACATGTATCTGCATCCGCGGTCTGTCGTCGCTTCTTTCGCAACTCGCAGCCGCTTTTCACGCACAGCGCGAAGCTGATGATGAAAATGACCATACAGATGCCAGTGGCAGCGCCCACAGCAAAGGCAAGTTTCACATCATCCTCGTCAAAGGTGTGCGTGCCCTGGTTGTGCATCTGCTGGTCGAGGTCACCACCGGCGAGCAGCTCGTGACTGACACGCTCCAGGCAATTGCGATAACGCAGGCAAAGTTGTTCCCGATTGCCCTCGCAAACATCGATAAGTGTTGACAGCTCCTCTTCCTCTTCCTCTCCCTCTTCCTTGTGCTTCGCCTCTTGTTGGTCCTTCCCGTCTACCTCGTCTGCCTCATCTGATTCATCGGGCAACTCACGCCATATGGATGCCACAGGCTTGGGTTCATTGGTGCCGCTGTGTTCATCCAAATGCTCTATTCGCTCAAACTTGAGTGCTTCATCAGAGGTTGCCACGTCCAGTTGCACGTCCAGTGGATGCGTCTCTGGTTTCTCCTCCAGGCAATCGCTCATGCTGACGGCCACACCTCTTAGACTCAGCCAAGTGGCGACCTTAATTAAGGCCCGATCGCAATTGAGTGGATTTTCCTCGAGGTTCAGCGAGGCAAGATAACGTGGTGCATGAAATGCATTGATACTGAGTGTTATCAACATATTCTGTGCCAGATCCAACTGCCGCAGCTCCGTCAATCCACTCAAGAGCGAGTTGCTCAGTTGATTGATCTGTGCATTGCGTAGATTGAGGGATCGCAGAGAGCTGCTTCTCAGTAGTGGAGCATCACCCAGAGAGGTCAGCTTATTGCCTTCCAGATTGAGATGAATCAGCTGTGGGTTTGTTTCCAGCAAATGCTCATCCAATTGCTCCAGTCGATTGTAGGAGAGATCTAGCGAACGTAGACGGCGCAGTTCCACAAAGGAATCCACATGAATCGTGTGGATTGCATTGTGTGACAGTGTCAGATTAATCAGATGCACTGTGGTCTGTGAGCGAAGGAAGGAAGATAAGTAAGTGACTCATTCTCTTGTGGGTGGAAATTTGTCCCTTAAAAGATATTTCATTAAGCAACATTTTCTAAGATCTCTACGGGAATCTTTCATAGAATTACTTGCGGGGTTTCCCACTTGACTCACGATTAATATGCAGAGAATAAAATCTGATGAATAGTAGACAAACTCACCTCAAAACAATCGGTGTCAATGTTGGTGATATCATTGTAACTCAAGTCCAATAATTGCACAGTTTTTGGCATTTCAATGCTGGCGCTTATCAGTCGTTTGGCACTACGCAAAACAGAGACAGGGCGAGTGAAGAGCGAGAGAGAGAAAGAGCGAGAAGAAAGATATTTCTTCTATATACTATAGACAACTGAAAACTCACCTGCATATCGCGCGATTCCGTTGAGCGTGAAGATCGCACTGACAGACACTGGGACAGTTGAGTTGTAATTGGGTTTTACTGCGACAGACCTGAAGGACCACACAGAGCAGGAGACCCACATATAGTAATATCTGCTTGAGGCCTAACCACATTTTAGGTTGAATTACACATTGTAGTGCCATCGATGGTTGGGCGTTGTTATTTGATTCACTCAATTGATGGGCATTTTGAAATGCCCTCGATTTCTTCTTTGCCGCCTTTCAATCGTCGACTAACAACTGAAACGAGCAAGACACCAAAACATGACTAAGTGAGGCGCTGCTTCCAGTCAATGTGCCCTATTAGTTAACTACAATCCCATTCATTTGGTTAAGAGCGCAGTTTACACTGCTCACCGAAAGACTTGACTTTTTCTGAATTGTAGCGCAATGTTTCCAGTGCGATAAGATAAGCGAATTGGGGCTTATCGAAACAGTTGTTGGAGGAAGGCAAACGGGTTGTGGGAGCAACCGATAAGGTGGGGCCAGAGGAGACCTCTTTGTTTGCCTCCAGTTGAAAAAATTAAGCCCAGGTGTTGCCTCATAGCTGAGCGACTAGCGACTGGAAATGCTCATTAACAACAATTGGTGTTGCTACCAATTTGTTCTGATTTTACAACCGAAAGAAAACTGCGATAGTTCAGAATGTGTTGCTTGGTATGACAGATAAATTGTATAGTTCCCAAATTCCCAGATTACTTTATCTAAAGTACAAATCATAGCCACACAATTTTCTTCAGAAGTGCAGTAGTAATGCAAGTTTATTTTTTAATAGATATGATAAATAATATTTGGTTAATGATATTTTTAAGTGACTTTCTTTTGTAAAATGCGGCTCTGACAAGCTAAGATATTATAATAGTCTCAATTGACTTGTCTTCTCAAAACAAAGTATATATTTTTTTTTTATATATATCATATATATTGTATAATAATTGTTACACTATAAATTACTATAAGTTTGTTAATACTCAACTGATTAATCGTTTACCATATGTTAGATTTTTGGATCGAAGTTTTTTTCAACTTGATATTTTATATGTCTTTCACATTTTGACATTCTTTTTTCAATTACTGAATTTCAATAGGAATCGCTTTATTTACGTCTGCAAAGGACATTTGTACATGGTATTAAGGCGAATCACATCCGCGTCACTTAAAGCAATTCTCTGGCCCATTAGGCTTTGACCCTCCGGATTCATGGCTACAATCGTTGCCTGTCCATTTTTGGAGAAGGCCATTGAGCTGTAGTGCAGAATGCTGCCGTAGTCGTAGTCCACATCAAAATCACCCACACGATCTTCCTCGTACTTCAGGAAATTTTTCTCCTTACCCTCGATTATGTTTTCTTCAACAATTTGGACAAACTCATCACGATTCGAGGCACATTGCTGATGATGGAAGCCCAAGGTGTGTAGCAGTTCGTGTTGAATGGTGCCCAATTTGAAACAACCACTATCCAATATGGCGGGTTTCAATTTTATTGTCTGTTCACCGCCACGATAACCAACCTTGGAGCTACAGCCAGAGGTGGAGACGACAATATAAACATAGTCCAAGGTCTTCTCAGTGGCAGGAAGAAATCGTATGCAGGAGACGCGCTCAATGATCTTCATGCCTATTTCAATATACGCCACATATTGAGCATCTAAAATCAACAAATATTAGATTGGTAGTCATAAATATCTATTTTTCCAGCACATACCAAAGTCCTTATCAATTTTGTAGTAGACTGTGGCATTCGGCCAGTGACGAGTTGGTGCTATTTCGCCATTTCGCAGAAAGTCCACGTCCATGTCACCTTGAAAGTAACCGGCTGTCAACTCTGGATCAGTTTCCTCCCGTTGCATGTTGTGTGGTGCAGAAGAGACACCCATCCACAGGCAGCCCAGCAACAGAAAGACGAACCTACTCCCCACTCTGTACATTTTCAACTAATCCAATGGAAATTAATATTTTGATTAATTGAGCAATAATTGCAAATAATATTTGGCTTGCTTATCTCGGTCTAATTGAGGTGCTTTAATCAAAAATTGAAAATGCTATTGATATTTTACGACTCCCGAAAATGTTCTCTCGATATCAGTTAGCAAAAGATCCAATGGGATAACGTATGCTACTTAAAGTATTACTGTTTGAAAAGCTGATATCTAAAAGATGATTTTGTTATTAATATGCTTAAAGTAATGGTACAGAGCTTACAAACAAATCGCACATCTGTAAATTTGACATTATTAGATATTTCACTTAATATTTATAAACACAATATTAATGTAATAAATCTGTTTTTGGCAAAAGCGTTCATGCATGATCAGCAAAAGGTTTTTTTTTTGATTATTCAAAGGATATATAGAAAATAAGAATTAAGTCCAGTGCAGTGTAAATTTAAGTTACTAAATAGCATCCAGTCAAATCTTGCAATAAACCAGCTGTTGAACTGGCAATGAAATAGTCATAAAGGGAATGTGGCTGCACTTCAAGATGAATATTCAGGCCACATGCTATGGTAACAAGTCCCGGATTTGAGAGAGCAAACGTCCTGCCGCTTTACACACACACTCACAGATAAGATGGGTTGGGGAAAGAGAGAGCTACAGTCTCTGGTTGAATGAAACACTTCCATCCGTTGCATCTGCATCGAAAAAACTTCAAGTCCGGCCTGGGGCCAGTTGCTACAAGTTGATCGTTAACCAGGACGCGACGTTGACTCGAGGCTACTTAACAGCACAGCTTGAGCTTCCGGTGCTTCAGTCTGTGGCAGACATTACACTCTAAAAAATACGCACATCATTCAATAACGTATTTAATGGATAACCGTTTTCAGATGGCTGTGTACTTCATTCTTAACTTGAGTTCACATCGATTTTATATTTTTAATTCCACAAACTGTCCGATCGTTTGTGCTTGAATACAATCGTCTGTTTTTTTTCCTGAGTGTAGATGTTGAGTCCATGGCTCAGTTGCAGTTGTCCCAGACCAAAGATGTAATGGCCGCAAATCCACTTGTCCCTCTGGCCTCCCCTCGTGTCCTGGCTCCTCCGTTTGCGACTTGCTTCCGTACTCGGTTTGTTGCCTTTAATTTATGACCATGCCCTGGCGCGCCTCAATGACAGACGACGACGACGTCGTCGGCGGCGTCTCTTGTCAGTCGTAGGGCGTGGCAAGTGCTTGCCACATCCGCTGTTTGTTTGGGGCATGCCCCTTGCCCCCCACTGATCGGCATTATGTGAATGCAAGCACAACAAAACGAAGAAAAAGATGAAAATGCAGAACAAACTTTTAACACACATTCAGCGCAGTTTTCGTAGCATCGTCGGAAATAGTTAACTTTTATATGCATTTCAAATCAGAAACTTTTGCATTCAAACTTTATTAAAATTTCGTTTGATGTTCAACCAATTGCCACACATCCCCCTTACCCCTAACCCCGCTCTCCACTCAGACCACTTTTTCCCATTTCAACTCCTTTTTTCTCCAATTCCCCGACTTTACCCCTGCAGCACCTCTGAGTCTGATATTTTTTTAAATCCTTGTTTTTCCAATTTCTATTTGCAGCATTGTCGGTTGCCATTTCCGCATCTTGTTCAGCAGCTTGCATTTTTTAAAGTCGAAACTCGGCATATTTACTTTACCATAGTCTGATATAAACATAAGGTTATTCTTTATCAACTTCAGTCATGTTTTCTTATCCTTTGCTTATTCTGAGATTTCAGGTTAAACTGAGAATATTTAATTTTTAAGCAATTGTTCTATACAATTTAAAATAAAATTTAATTAATTTGCTGTATACAAATTTGTTTTTAGGTATCTAAATATTTAGATGGCTTTGCTCTAATTTTCGACATCAGAGCTTAAATACTAAACAATTTATAATGTCCCATTTTTTCTTAAAATTTTATAATTTGCTTGTAAAATATTTTGTACACCATTTTGAAAATAATCAAACTGTAGTTGATTTGAATTTATTATTCAATTATTCTTTCGACTGATCTTCGAAATTACTTTTAACATTTACTAAGCGTATTGCAAGTTCGTGGGTTCGAAAATAGTTTCTTGTCTTTTTCTTGTTTAAAATGCACATTTGCATTATTGTTTTGACTGCTGGCGCGTTTTTTGTGGCATCATCTTCCCGGCAGCCATTTGGACCCGCAATTGCCCCCCGAATACCCTGTAAGCTTCCTCGGCACTAATGACCGACATTGCTTCCTAATTACAAAAGTTTTGCATGCGCTCGTTGCACTCATCGAGGGTTGGAATTCCATTATTTTTATTTTTATTTTTTCTTTTTTTTTTTGAATTTTAAAGCGTGGATTTTGGAGGAAAGGGCTGTCCAAAAAACTTTACAGTTTATTTTATTTCCTTTATTTAATGTTCGAGTGCTTACAGTTGAGCCTTCTATTTCGTTTTGCGTTTGCAGAAAGAAGGACAAGGACTGACTAACGGCTCCATTAACTGAACGTGGCTGAAACACGAAGAAGACAGGACCGCGTTACACATGTTTGGACAGACGCAGAGGCGGAAGAGTAGGGAGAGGAGATGGGGAAAGGAAAGTAGTAGAGGCAGAGGAGCATATGTCATGTGACACATGTGGCAACGAGTCAGGAAAGGCTTCAGGACAAACTAGAAATAGACAGAGGCAGACAGTGGGTTGAAAAGACGAAGAGGTGAAGGGACTGTTGAACAGTCGGACAGTCCGACAGTGGCACGCTTAATGATAAACAATGCTTGCGGTCAGTTTAACATGCCGCGCTATTACCCCACTAACACTAACTTCACACACTTCCCCCTCTCACACACTCAGCCTCCGACACCCACATAACGAGTGTACAATTTACACACATGCTGAAACTGGCCAACAGAGGTCGCATCTAGCAAGAAAAAATTTGAACCAGTTATCACAAAACCTAAATGTACATGACAAAGTGCATATACACTAGTAAACATAATAATAAATATGGTACGAGTATATCATGAAAATGCTTATAATAGATGAAAAGATCTCGTCTTACTCTGAGTTATATATGAACTTCACAAAGTATGTTAAAAAAAAATATAATATTTAAAAATAAAAGTGAGATAAAACTGTTAAAAATATACACTAGTAAACATAATATTAAATATATCATGAAAATGCTTATAATAGATGCAAAATGATCTCTGCTTACTTTGAGTTTTATATGAAGTTCAAAAGTTAGCTAAAATTAATAACAATATTTAACAATACGAGTGAGATAAAACTGTCAAGAATATATTTGGAAATGCTGTTCTCTTTTATTTTCTTCTCAGCGTTGCAAGTTCGATTATGGAACTAATAAGCCTTGCGCTGCTGTAAGGCTTGTAACAAGCTGGCAAGCAAGGCAAAAAGAGAGAAAGCGACTAAAACAACATGCTTAAAAGAGCAGTAAATGAGAATTTATCCACTTGCTGACCAACGCACCCCACACACACACACATAAACACATTAAGAGCGGGAGAGAGTCGAGTGGGATACACGCACATCGTAAAGTTTTAATCGGATGTTGTCCAGCTTTACATGACGCCATCTACTGGCTTAGAGTGCAATATCCTGTGGCACGCGATAACATCGCATACAGTGTGTACTGCCAATGGTGAACAGAGTGGAGAAAAGTGACAAGGGGGATACACTCACACTCACACAGTTGTGCGTTGTTTGTGCCAGGACAAAACGCTTTTGGTCCTTTGCCGTTTGATGGCATTCGGCATTCTGAATCGCTATGAACTCGAACCACGCATTGCCACAATGCCACACGCAGCCATCCCACATGGCACAACAAAGTGTGCACAGACAGGACTAGACACAGCTTGCCACTCATATTCACTTCCATTCTCATTCCTTTTCCCATTCCCATTCCCATCTCCAAACAAAAGCAGTAGAAACAGTTGCCACAAAAGGCTTAAAAAGTACAAAAATACACAACAAAAAACACTAGAAGTAAAGGCGACGTTTGAGGGAGCCAGAAAATAAGAGACCCTGTTCTTACACGTATGTGAACTTAACTTCACTGCCAATTTTTTCTTCAAATTTCAAGCTTCAAAATGTCATAACTTTGTCAAAAATGAACCGATTTCCTTGCGGAATATAAAATATACCATTATTTCTCCCCTATTTTGACTCTACACCAAAACTGGAAAACTCAATTTTTTATACTTTAATGTCAATTTTGCTGATTTCCCTGTGGAATATCAATTTTATCATTATTTTTTCCCTATTTTGTGTCTGCATCAGAACTGGAAAAATAAATTCTTCATAGTTTAAAATTTACCATTATTTTGCCCTTATTTAATTTTATTTCTATTCTGTTTCTGTGATGATATTTTAGGGTCAGATCTCGAATACGACACTTACAATCTGAAGCGTGTAACTATAACATATTTCTTCAATTTTTATTTCCTTTTGTTTCCAGAGCCAGAAAACGTTATTGTAATATAAGAAAACAATCTCAATGTATAATATATGTAAACTCTTATCAGAAGTGTAGTTCTAAAACGAATTTCTTAAATTATACTTTTAGTCTAAAAACTTATATTTGAAAAATTGTATAGACCTTTTGCTATTATTTAGTACAGGTTACAAAAGCAGCAGCCAGTGGTGTGTGTTGTTTTTTTGCCTATACAGACGGTTGGAAAATGGTGCTGAGGGAAGGCAAGAGGTTGGGGATGGGGAAGGGATTGGGGTTGGGGGTAGTGTTGCTACACGCACACTTGGCCTGACCAATGGCCAAGAGTGTAGAACGTCGTTGTCATTGTCGTGACAGGAAATTAAGATGAATGTGGCGAACAAACTGCAGCTCCAAACTGGACACGGCATTGTGGCAAGCTGCAACGGGGCAAGTGGCAAGTTGAGGAGGAGAAGAAGGATGCGATGGACGGGGAGAGAAGATATAGGGTGAATTAGGGTACTGCAGTTTCGACTGGCTTTTTGTCGTTGCTTGTGTCGTTTGTGTTGTTTGTCGCTGTTGTTTGACGGCCTCTTAAAATATGCATAGCACAAACTGTTGCCACTATCTGTTGCAGCCAAGCCGCAAATGTGTTGCTTCTAGTAGGTGATAGCAGGGAGGAGGCACTGTAAGTTAGTGCAGTGTTTGAGTTAACTGACTTTTATACTAATTACGATATAGCGACTTGATTGAATGTGAAAAAATGAGATTCAGTTTCGCAAATTCCAATCGGAGCACACTCAGCATTTTTTGAATGATTTCTTTGCCTTCAAATTATGACCAAGATCCAGTTTTTCTCTTTTACGATAATTATTTGGTTTCGGTGCCGGTTCCTGTTCCGGTTCCAGGTCCGCTTCCGGTTCCGATCTTACTTCCTGGGTAAAATAGTTATGCCCAGGTTACGCTATAGAGATAGAAAACTTTCAATTGCAATTGCAGTGGAAAGTTCTCTTTCGAGTTATTCATTTACCTAATGTTTACAATTACTGTTGACTTTACAAAGTTGTGAATCTACTCAAATATTTAAGGACAAAGCGATTACATTGTGAATTAGATAAAATTACCATTAAACTTTCAACTGTGTTTCCGTTAGTCTTCTGTTTTCGGCATAATAACTTAATTGAGCCATTGCACGCATGGAAGGAGCTCATTAAAAAGTTTAGCAACTGTCTCCACCAAGAAGTTCCTCAGATTGGTTAGTTATAAATATGTGCGATATAAAGTAAAGCTTGCCTAAATTGAAATCGTCTTCAACTCCACTGAGTTAGAGCTCGAGTTAGGGAGGTCACACTGTTTCTTGGACAAGAGGTATAAGGTATATAAGACATAGTCCCTTTGTTAGATCTCTGTAGTGCTAAACATGGTTCGTTACGTACCTCATTTGACTGACGGCCAACGGGTGAAGCTCTCTTGGCCATTATCTCTGTTTCGACTGAATCACATCTTCTGGCCTTTGGATAAGAGTACCTCATCGAATTGGCGACTCTTTGATTACATACTCGCCTTGCTGGGATGGGCAATTCTTATGCTGCACAACGATGCAGAGTTGCGTTATCTGCGTTACCAGACGAATAATCTGGATCTCTTGCTGGCTGGAGTCCCAACCTATCTAATCCTTGTGGAGGGACAATTACGGAGTATTCATGTGCTGTTGCATAGGAGTCAGCTGTATGAAGTCTTGCACAAGTTCTTCAGCTCCATCTATGTGGATCGACTCAAGGAGCCTCAAACTCATCAGGAAGTTGTGCGGAAGTTGCGTCTAAATCGAGTCGTATCTGCTCTCTACTTGGCTGCAGTTTCCGGCTATGTTCTCGCGCCAATTATCATGCTGGTCAAAAAGCGTAAGGACTTTTTGTACTCCATGATTCCCCCTTTCATGTGGAGTCTATGTACATCTTTGTACCTCTCACATTGAGCAGTGTCTACGTCGCTCTTCAAATAGTCACAATGGCATTTGGCGAAACCGCATTACTCTGCGAATTAATGGCCCATTTGAAAGGTCGTTATGTTTTGCTAAAGCGCGATATGGATGGATCAGTTGAGAAGGTTCTAAAAGATCGACGACATTCTCAAATGGCACAACAAATGCGTGAGGTTCTGATTCAATCGATACGTCGAAATGTGGAGCTGAACCGGTTCAGTGCACAGTTGGAGGAACATTTCACAGTGCGGATTTTCATCATGTTTGCTTTTAGCGCTATTTTGCTGTGTGCCTTGGGCTTTAAGACCTATGCGGTGTGGTGTGTGGTGTGTTTATCTGAGAATTGCATTAGCTCTAATTTGATGCATTGCAGAGTCCATCGGGCACGTACATATTCCCCATTTGGTTTGGTGCTAAGACTGTGGAACTGCTCTCACTGGGTATACTAGGCTCCGACTTGGCTTATGTGGTATTGATTATTATATCTATTTTATATTTTTGATTAGAAAAGTATGAGACAGTTAGGCTACTTTGTTAATTGCATTAATATTTTATTTTTATCATTTGCACTAATTTAATAAGTAGATTGTTAAGATATATTTCTATATTTGGCGGTGATTAACCTTTACACCTAATTAAATAGACAGATTTGCAGAGTACCTTCTACTACCAGTCACAATGGGAACAAGTGCTCTATTACTCCACAAATCCTCGTGAGAATCTGCGACTGATGAAGATTGTCGCCTTGGCCATTGAGGTTAATTATAAACCATTTTACTTGACAGGCTTGTCATACTTTCAAGTCAGCATACAAACAGTTATCAAGGTAATTTTTCTCCTCGACTCACAGTCTCATAATTACATGCTCTGTTTTTAGATATTACAGTGTGCCTTCTCCTACTTTACATTTCTCACCTCGATTCGGTGATGGAGACGCTTTAAATTCCTCTCAATAATTAATAAAAGTTGCAATACAATTGAGCGTTTAAATGAATTAATTTCTATGAATAAATAAAGGATTTTAATAATAAATTGCTTCTGCTTATTAAGTGAGTAAAAAATCTACTCAACTATTTACATATATGGTATGATGAATTAGCCAAAAGGTTAACTTTTAATTGTTCTTGTTATTTTCATGAGATATAATTGAATAATTGAGTTTTGCATGAATGGGAAAAGCTCCAAAATTTATACAGTTAGACAAGAAGAATTGTGACAAAATCAGAGATGTAGACAATTTTTCTAGCAATAATAATACAATGTAAATGGATATTTATATTATTTCTAATTTCATTACTCATTTCTTCGGATTTTTTAACAAGTAAGAAGAATGAAATAAAATTTTCATTGAATTAATCAATGGCTTAAACTAATTAATCAAACATTCGAATTCATGTATTGTCAAATATCTTTATTGACGTACTGTAGATTAAAATGAGAGGTAGTTCCGATTTTTTATAAAACACTGTCCAGTTGAAAGTCTGTTTCAGTCCTGATAATAGTTTGTTACGTGCCTCATTTGACTGACGGCCAACGGGTGAAGCTCTCTTGGCCATTATCTATGTTTAGACTCAATCACATCTTCTAGCCTTTGGATAAGACTATCTCATCCTCTTGGCGACTCTTTGATTAAATTCTCGCCTTGCTGGGCTGGGCAATTCTCATGCTGCACAACGATGCAGAGTTGCGTTACCTGCGATGCCAGACAGATGTGAATGATGTGATTTCTGGGATGCCAACATATCTGATTATTGTGGAGAGTCTAGTCCGCAGTTGGCAAGTTCTGTGGCACAGAGAACAACTCCGAAAGGTACTTGTCAATTTCTTTAGTTCCATCTATGTGGATCGGTATGATCGCTATGAGGAAGCTGAAGTCTTTCTAAACTTTACTTGGCTGCAGTCTCCGGCTACGTTCTCTTACCAATTGTAATGCTGGTCAAAGGTCATTGTTACCAATGATTCTACCCTTCGATGTTAAATAAGCAGTGTTTGGGTTGCTCTGCAAATGGCGACAATGTCATGTGCGACATCTCTGTGAATTGATGAGTCACCTGATGGCTCGATTTCAACTGGTCAACTGGTCAACTGATATGAGAGCTTATCAGCCTTCTCAAATGGGCTATGTGTGTGTGGGTCTGTGTATATTTTTGTATGTGACCTGAGAGTCGAATTATCTCTAATTTGATTGATGGCAGAGTCCATCGGACAGTAACATTTACCTCATTTGGTTTGGTGCTAAGACTGTGGAGCTTCTTTAAATTGGTCAATTAGGCACCGAACTGGATTATTTGGTAGATAATCTTTGACATTTTGTATAGTTTTGTGATATAATCAGGACTACAACAAAAGTAGTTTTATTATTTTAACGATAACTTTTTAAGTAAATTAATTGAATTATAGATTTAAATATGACTCATTGTTTAATGATATTTGTTCGAAAACTCAAATTGAAGAAAATTTTAAATTCATTAAATTAAAATACATGCAAATTAAAAAAACGGCATATAATATTTTCACATGTATTTTTCATATAAATTTACTACTTGTATCAAATATACAAATCACTAATAATTTTTTCACTCCGAAAATGAAATCTGAAACATTTCGATAGCTAGTTCTTAAAAATATTTTCAAAAATTGCAACACTCTAAAAATTATATTTTCTATGAGTTATTTTTTTTTCAGTTTAAATTGTTCAAATCTTTTCCCTTTTGCTTATTATAACGTTGTTAGACAGATTAGCTCACTACGATGTGCTATGAATCACAATTGGAACAAGTGCTGTATTACTCCACAAATGCTTATGAGATTCTGCGATTGATGAAGGTCGTTGTCTTGGCAATTGAACTCGATTCTAGACCCTTCTACTTGGCGAGTTTGGCATACTTTCGAGTCAGTCTACAGACCGTCATTACGGTGATTGTTCCCTCTTCCCACTCTCTCTCCCTCTCTTTCTCTCTCTTCATAGTTTCCTGTGTGGTTACTTTCTTTTTGTAGATACTTCAAGGTGCCTTCTCGTACCTTACATTTTTCACCTCTCTGCGATGATTGTGAGTTTCAGTTTCAGACTCAAACAAATGAAGAGACATCAAACAATTAAATAAATCGTTATTTTTTAATGTTGCTTATTACGAAATGGAGGATTGTGAATTGAGTTGCGGACGGTCGCAATGGGCTACTCATACAAATGATTGTACGTTAAAAGTCAATTATTGGTGAATTAATTTAAATGAAATTAAATTGAATAAATGCAGCGTTCACACATCGCTGGCTGCTGTCGACACCAGTTTGATGTGTGTGTGAGTGTGTGTGTGAGTGTGTGAGTGTGTGTTTGCGTGTGTGTGTGCATTAAAATGAGCAATAAAGTATTCATGATTTCGACTGAAGGCATCGAGTGCAAAAAACTTGCCAAAAGTTAATAAAACTTTTGCCTTTAGCATTTTGAGTTCTTCTCTAGCTCAAAAGCAGCTGATCACAAGCATTGTCATAAATCTAACACGCCTTTCTCCCTGTCTCCCTCTTTCCGTCTGTCTCTTTCTCTTTCTGTTATCACTTTTGCCATGTTTCTATTTCAATTTCCTGCAGCAGGAACGTTTTGGTAAATTAATCCATTAAAGTTTTGCCCATGAAATGAACAAAAGTTTTCACATAAAAATCTCTGCATCTCGCTCACACGCTAACTCAGTCTGCCCCGCTCTCGCAATAGCTGTTGCACTGTTTTTATCTGCGGTGGGTCTCAATGTGGTTCGGGGTTCGAGGTTCGAACTGCGATATGCGTCACCCACATTGATAATTAGACGCAACGCCGCATCCATCGTCCCGCTCCATTAGCCAATTTGCACTTCATTAGCACCGCGTTGTTCGAGCTCTCAACTTACTTAGCACTAGGCGTAGAAAGAGAGAGGGATAGCGGTAGTGAGAGAGTGATAGAGTGAGGTAAAGAAGGGAACACAGAATCTCACTTATTAAGCTTACAGTGGCTTAAAGGATGCTGAATGAGTTTTTATTTGCTCATGATATATTGACGAGCAGTCGGAGCAAATTTGAGAACGTTCCCATATTTCTCATATTCCGGAAATGTATCATAGGCACAGCTTTATTTCGAATGCTGTGACATATTTATAAATACATAGCTTAAGTCCTGAATGGTATTAGCACATTATTTAATCTATAGTTGTCACACACATTTAATAGAAACTGTTTTAAGAGCGTAATCTGTCATTCATCACAATTTTATGGAATCTTGTGCTTAATTTAATGGATATTGATTAGCAATGTCTGCATAATTATTTCCCTTTTACATCAATTTTTTTATATTTGAAAAAATATATTTTTTCCTTGAATAAAAGAAATTTCATTTAATATTAATACGAAAGAATATTTAAAATTCGTAAGTACTATATTTTTGAATTCATTATCACTGTTAAACCAATATTTTTCTCATTAGCAGCTACAAAATTATTTATTTAATTTAAACAGATAAGTAATTAAAGTATTTTTTATTGTTTATCGTAAAGTGACAAACGACAAAGCAAATAGACAAATAAGTAATTTAAACAGCTAAGTAATCTGAGTAATTTTTTGTTGTTTATCGTAAGGTGACAAACGATAAGAAATTGGTATAAAATGCATAAAACAGTTCAGTCGTCGATTAGTTGTTCTTAATTACAGTCGCGAAAATGTTGTGGAAAGTATATTACATATTATTAATAATAAAGGCATTTACAATAGTTTGTGATTCCATTCACATCTCCGAGTTCAATGAGACTAAAGCATTTCTTTTGATTAGTTCCCAGTTAACCGAGTTGAGGTGAGACTTTTAAGCTTAAAATCTACTTAAAACTTAGACTTTAATAATTAATCAGAGCGGAGTTAACTCGACAGGGAAAGTTGTCGAATGAATTAATCAAGTCAGTAGATAGACATCATTTTAAGTCCTATGGACGCAGTTGTGCCGAGGTCAATGACAACTCCAAAGCTCGTGCGATTTACGAGATACTTATTCCAAGCTACAGTGAACACTCCTTTAGAGTGGTCTGCGATTCACAGAGTCAGGGAGGAGGCTGGACCGTAATTTTGAGTCGACTGGATGGAAGTGTAGACTTCTATCGAAACTGGAATGTCTACAAAAAAGGGTTCGGAGATCTGGATGGTGAGTTTTTCTTGGGCTTGGATAAAATTCACGCTCTGACGGCGGAGAAGAGTCAGGAATTACTTGTTCTCCTCGAGGATTTCGAGGGAGTTCAGAAATATGAGACATATGAGAAATTCGGAATCGGCGACGAGAATGAACTATATGCCTTACACACTCTGGGAAGAGCCAATGGAACCGCAGAAGATTCACTCAGAGTGCACCACACCATGAAATTTTTCAACCTTCGATCGTGATAACGATCGGTGGGAAAAAAACTGTGCCGAGACCTATACTGGTGGATGGTGGTATAATGCATGTCACCATAGGTATGATGGAAATTCATTATTATGTCTAACTTATTATGAAGATTGTTTTCACAGTAACTTGGGTGGAAAATATGGGGACAACACCCATGGCAAGGGCATCAACTGGCAAAAGTTTCGAGGTCACGAGTACTCCCTCAAAAGAGTCGTGATGATGATACGGCCAAGGAAGTAAATTCCAGTGACTGTAAATAATAATTGAGCACTTTGTGAAGTTTGATTGAGCGTGGAATATGGCAATATATTTTCTGAATTATGCATATTATGTTAAATTCTCTTATTTGATGTACTTATGCAACATATACTTTATCCTTAATAAAAGGGTAAAAGATTAAAGATTATTAAAATGAAAAGCAGGGTTTTTTTTATTTTCACGTATCTATCTAGTAACGAAAATGCATGAAAATCGGAGTAATTGCCATATAAAAGGTTAAATTCTCATTATTTTATAAGTTACTCAAAAATAATAACTTTTCTTGCTTAAAAACTTACTTAAAGGTACAAAGTTGAAATCTAAAAAATGTTCATTGAAGTGCAATTTAAAAGCTAGGCACTCGATAATGTGCTTGTGGATATAAATATGTAGTTGTATGTTTTACATATGTACATGTGATTCAAGTACATTTGTAGTTTCTATCTCTGTCTTTTCTTATTCTGTCCCACTCTCTCTTACTCTATCATTCTCATTTCTTCTTGCATCGCCCGCAACTCGTAGTGAACTTTTGTGTAAACCACTGAAAAATTTTATATTTATGCTTTGGTGTTGCCAACTGAAGTTGAAAAACATACAAACACCAACCCACTCACACACATAAAGGAATGGATAGTGTGTGTGTGTGTGTGTGTGTGTGTGTATGCGTGTAAGTACAAGCGAATGTAGCTAAAGTTTTAGCTTGTAATTATCATTAGCGATATTGTGTCTAAAGTTTTGAAGCCGCGTATTAAGCGTCCTGTGAGCCACTGAATGCCAAATAGTCTGTGTGTGTACTTATGTTTATGTGTGGGTAAGAGTGTGTGAAAATATGCGTTTGTATGTGTATGTGTGACACCCACAGTTATGCTTCCAAATAGCGCTCACACACATTGAAACTTTTGGCTTTATTTAACTTGGCATTTTGATTTGATTGCACAAAGACAACGCGAACAAGAGAGAGAGAGAGAGAGAGAGTGAGATAGAGAAAGAGATAGAGAGAGAGAGAGAGAGTGAGAAATGAGAGCAAAAGAAATAGAAGGAGCAGCGTTAAATCAAATTAAGCGCACCAATTAAATGGCAAATGAATGGTAAAAAGTTTAAATTGCCAATTTTAATTCTTGTTTTTCCATTACTATTATTATTTTTAAAGTTATATTATATCTTATAATTTTTCGCTTGAAAAACTTAGTCAAACAGCTGACCCTTGCATTAAATGACGTGTCATGCAATATATTTTAATACTCTATGAACAGAAATAATAGATTATAACTGAGATATATTTCTATTTTAAATTGAACCAATTTAAAATATATATAACCGAAAAAGTCCAGAAATAACTCTCAATAAATATTGGATATAAATATATATGCTATAGATTTTTAAATGGTAGGGTCAATACGTCGTATGCTTAATTTAGAAGTGCATGCATTAGATGACGTAGCTAAAGTTCTGAAAGAGAGTATCTCTTAGTCAATTACTCTCATTTGTTGCAGCTTGTTGCGTGGCAACACGTCGTATGCTTAATTCATTTTAAATGCACTTTTAATAGTTCCGTTGCGTAAAGTTGCAAAACGAATTTAATGAAAAGACTAGCGCTGACTCCGGGAGCGATTCCTGCTTAGTCTTCATGTCTTTAGGTCACCTTTAAGGTGCTTCGTTAATTTTACTTTCGCTTGAACTACATAAAAAACGTAAGGCAAAAACAAATAAATCGCAAAATGGTTGAAAGGAAAAATGTAACCAGGCGAGTTCATGTGTGACTGCATTTGTCAGTCTCTGACTCGGATTATGTCTCTCTGTGTCTGTGTGTGTGTGTGTGTGTGTGTGTGTGTGTGTGTGTGTGGCGTGTGCATGTCCGATTGTGTGTGTGCCTGAGTTGTGTGTAATTATGTCTGAGATTATGCCCACAGTCATGGCGCTACCGTCTGTGCGACTTTAATGCTCGCACCGTCAGCTCGTCCTTCTTCTTCTGCTTCATCTTCTTGTATCCCCTTCTTCTTGTCCTTGTGGCTGTCCTCAACGTCAAAAGTTTCTGTGGTTTCCTCGGGTGCGAATCTCTGAGAATGTCTTGCTCTCTCTGTGGCAATGTGCTGGTGTCTTGGTATTTGCTTTTGATTGTGCTTCAATGACATGGGTTGAAAGCGAGTTAATAAGCCTAAAATATTAAAATAAAAAATAAAATAGTTGTGCATTTGCTTCTATAATTACCACAATCAAATTATATATTGTATATATATATATTTTTTTTTTTATGATATAAGCAATCGTTAGAAATATTTAAAGCATGTTTTATCATAATAATAATTTTTATAAAACTAATATTGCTAGTGTAAGAAAGCGTTCATGGCTTATCAGTGCTTACAATCTGTGTTCCTTCTATCGACTTATAATTTTTGCATTTTCATTGTAAAAGTTTAACTTTTTTCCAACTAAAATGATTTTCAAATATTTAGTTGTATTCCGTTAAGTTTTTGGATTGCTCGCAATAATGTTGAAAATTTATAAGAAAAAATTAGAAAGGTATTGAATTCAAATATCAAGTATTCCAAGATTAATTCTGTGATTAAAGCGGTTTTCCTGTGGAGTTGGTAAGGCTGATAGCAGCTTAATTTTTCCTAAAACTTTCAAGCTTTACAAGGATTGAAAACTTGATTAGCTTGTGTCATTGCAGCTTTTGGTTGCTGACTGCTTTAAGTGTGGTCTTAAGATGTTTTGTTCATATGCGCTGCTCTCTGACTTAAGTATTCTCATTTCCCTTTAGCTGCTGATGTTGTGAATGTTGTTGTAGCTGTTGTTGTTGCTGTTGCGTTTTGGCTTTTCCTTGGCTCATAAAGTCGCAGGAAGTTATTATCCTAAAAACTTTACCCCTGAGGGCAATACAAACAAAGGCGTAGCACAGCAACAAAGCGCAACATTCATGTCTGACTATGAAATGGTTGCACTCTCTCCCTCACACACACACACACACACACACACACACACACACACAGATAGAGTGGGTGTGTGCTTTGCCTATGCATGAAAATAGAATGTCATAAAATTAGAACGATCATAAGCATCGGAGCCGGCAACGAACGCATCAAGTCAAGCCAAGAGTCGAGCCAAGTCGAGTCAAAATACACCCACACCATCCCCATACACACACATATACACACACTGAATCTTGGCCAACGCTCTGACTTTTTTACAGCTCTTGGCAAAAAGTTGATGGCCAGGCGTTCTAGTGGCCGCCTTAACCCATTAAATTCTTTTAATACTATTCCAACGATATATTAAAAAACCAAAATTCCCAAGATGATGTTTTTCCTCTTTGTGCTGTTTTAGTAGAGCTAGAGCTTTTATTAAATTTTCCTTGCTCTATTCATTTAAATTTATTCGTTTTTTTAGCAGTTCAAATTACAGTTAATAATTTACAATTAAAAACATACATACCTGGATCAATTTTTGTGCTTTTCTTGAAATAAAATTACTTTAATGGAATGAAATGTTTCTTATTTAAAGTAAATTCATGTGCCTCTTGATTTGATAACTTAACAAATCGGTCTAATTTTTAAAATATATTTAGTTTTAAAATAGTTCTCCTCTTTATATCATGAAATGGGATAATTGTTATTTGTATATTTATTTAAATGCTTTGAACTTTATTTTCTATTCTCATTTGGGCATTGTTTATTATCTTTTAACAATTGTTTGTGTAAATTTTACTAGATAGACTTGTTATCCATCTAAAAACGTTATTAAATATACTATATATTTTTTGATAGCCTTATCTAAATAATCACAATTGTCAATTTAAAACAGGGTTTCTTTTGTTTCTTCAACTGACTGGTTAAAATCTAAGTACTGCGTTTAAATCAAGTTAGTTTAAAGGGCTTAGAGATTGTCGAGTTGCGCGTTAGCACACGGATAAGTTGAGTTTACAGTCATCCTGCTGGCCATCCTGGTAGCCATCTTCAGCTGTAGTTAAAAACGCAAATGCATTGCCTGCATAAATTAAATGTTTACGACTTCCGCTCTCGCTCTCTTTCTTTAAGTGTGTGTGTTGCAGGTGGTTGCTGTTAAAAAGCCAAAATGTATGCGTATTATACGCAGCTTGTGTATGCAACACCCAGCTGAATTCACATACACACACACAAACACAAAGATAGCTAGGATTATGACCATAGCCATGGAGGTCTTTTGTTTGTAACTCTCTTTGTTGTTGTTGTTGTTGTTACCGGTGCGCTAATTTTTAATTACGACCACTAAATATTCAATTTTTAGTGCCAGGCAAAGGCAAAAGCAAACACTTCCTTTTCCGGAGGCGAACTGGGCGTGGCTTTTTGTTTTACGGATTAGCAGTCAGGTGGCAGTGTAAAAGAGATGGACAGAAGGCAAAAGAATGAGAGCTATAGTGCTGATGATTCCCTGGTTTGTTTGGAATTGCAAATGCTTTGTTTATTTTAAAACCATTTTATATCTAGAGTATCATTTCAACTGCAGGTTGTACACAGTGATTTTTCTCTATTTCCGAGTCTGAGTTTTAGAAATATGTATATATATATATATATATATATATATATATATATATATATACGTATATCCGATATGAAATCGTTTTTGCATTTGCTCTTATAATGTAAATCAATTAAAAAATGGATATATTAATCCAATAAGTAATTTAAATATAAAAAAAAGAATTTTATATATAAAAATATTTGTTCTAATTCAAAAGAGTAATTTATGTACTTAATATAATACCATCTGAAACAGTCTCTTTGTTACAAATTGGAAATTTCCCTGGAATTCTACAATTTCCGATCTAATATTTTCATTTGAGACTTCAGCTGTTGAAGAACTTTCACAGAGCATTCATTTATCAGTATAAATTTGTTATCCCTCTGGCCGCCTACATTAAATCGTTGTTTTAAATTATTTGAATATACAGCACAGAACGAAAAAGTCAAGTATCTGCACTTAGAAACGACTTTAAATTTTAATTTGAAATTACTTAAATCGAGTTCTGATCTGCCTTCAAGTGAAAAAGATATGGGAAATTTTCAGTAATGGGCATTGTACGCATTAAGTGATAATAAACATATGCCAAATAATTTGAAGTCGAGAAATGGTTTATTTTAGAAAATAAAAAAAAAACAAAAGTTAAGTATAAAAAAAAAATTTGTTTTTTTTTTTTTTTAAATTTAAGTTAAAAAATAAATTTTAAAATTTAAAAAAAAAAAAAAGGAAATTTAAATTTTTTTATATTAAAAAAAATAAATAATTAAAAAAAAAAAATTTATAAAAAAAAAAAAAAAAAAAAAAAAAAAAAAAAAACTCACGACATAATACTGCAATCAAATATATTAAAATAATATTTTTTGTTAAGCTGAGTTTATAAGAAAACTAAACGAAAGAGTGAAAATCTTATTGTTATAATCACGAATTATTACAATAAAAACTGTGGAAACGGATCATATGTATATACTATATGTATATTACTATACAGTTGGGCGAAATCATTTCAAATCTTAAATCAATTGT
Organism: Drosophila sp. st01m; assembly: GCA_018901795.1. NCBI lineage: Eukaryota > Metazoa > Arthropoda > Insecta > Diptera > Drosophilidae > Drosophila > Drosophila sp. st01m. The sequence continues at coordinate 531,017 of JAEIFG010001638.1, forward strand.
GTTGAATGTTTAAAATAATTTATATTAAATGTTACCACAATCAAATTAAAACATAAATATTTCAAATACAAATTAATGAATTTAATTATAACGAAGCAAAACAAAAGATGCGACCACAATACATTCTGATTCATTTCCATTATTTTCAGACCTACGAGTATATATTTTTTTTGCCAATCTCTCATTCTCTCTCTCTCTCCTTTACTATCACACTCTTTCTTTAATTGTGTTGCTCTTTCAGAGTGTTCAGTATTATTTTATAGTGTGGCAGAGCAACAACTCCTACTATAATGCTCCTCCGATATGTTATAGTGTTTTCATTATTCCCCAGTTTAATGCTGGCATCAGTTTGTACTAAAAAGCAACAAAACAAGGTATTACCATTCGTTAGTTATAATATCGATTCTTGAAAGCGACAATAATTTAGTTAGTATGATAAAGTTGTTTTGATTTTCATTTTGAAACATTGTTGGATATTTTTATTTTTATTTTGGTATAGTTGAAGTAAGGTGCAATATATGAAAAATTGTACGCGGCTCCGCCAACTGGTCGCTTTTCTGACGTTGCGACAGTCGAGCGAGCAAAACTTATCGATCGAAATTCGAAAAGATATTTTATATATGTTTCTTCTAAACAGGTCCGTCGGTTTTGCTGCTCTGGATATAGAGAAGCAAAGAATTCCGGAATAGGCTTAAGCTGTGAGCCTATTTGCAAAGACAATTGTAAGAATGGATCTTGCGTCGCTCCACGTACCTGTAGCTGCCACCAAGGTTACGAAAATATTCAACATAATCCGGCCAATAGGTAGGTTCTATTTTTGTATATTTTTAATTTGTATATAATAAACTAAGTCTCTCGTGTCAGTTGTGCTCCTGTTTGTAAAGGAGGATGCAAAAACGGCGTCTGTATTGAACCGGAATCCTGTAAGTGCCACTTCGGCTTCAAATTGAATAATTCTACCGGTGACTGTGATCCTGTTTGTGGCAACGGTTGTCCCAATGGACGCTGTGAGTCACCAGGGCAGTGCATCTGCAACCAGGGATACAGTCGGGTGGAGACTCAGATTGAATTGGGATGTCAGCCTGTCTGCGAAGTTGAATGTGGCGAGAAGAGAATTTGTGTGGCACCCAATAAATGCAACTGCACTGTGGGATATGCTAAGAAGGACAACGAGTGCTGGCTTCTCATGGATAAAATTGTTACCCAAAAATTTCCGAAAGAAACAGATGAACTCAACGTTGTGAAAAGCTTTTTACGTCGGTGGATGATCGAGCTCGCAGCTGGCTTAGTTTCCGTGATAATTCTAATAATTGCAATTGGGATTCTTATCTCTAGACATAATAACCGCGCTAATGCTGTAACTCGCAAAGGTAAGTAATCTCTGTGATACTCAAGATCGGGTCAGATTGTGGATCCTAACTGGTTTTACGACTTAAAAAGATATCATTAAACCAGTTTAGAGTATCGTAATAAATGCAAATTAATCGATTGAATTTCATAATTATTGGAAACTGTTTGACATAGCTTAAGGTATATAGTGTATATGGTATACCAGTATTTTCTTTTTTGTGTCATTTATTAATAGATTGTCGTCACTGTTTGATTTACAATAAATGCGATTTACTGGATAATGACTCGATTCACGTGTATCAGCATACAACAACACATTGTAATTTAATCGAAATTTTGTATTATTATGGAGCATTGATTAACATTAATTCTTTTTCAGTTTAGGCATATTCTCGGGACTTAAGCCAAGACGTTGACCATTTTTAACTCCCTTCTGAGGAACTTAATCGAATTCCATGTGGCTTGTCAACATTATCATTATATAACCTCTAATTTATATCATCCAGATACAACCAGAATCTCTTATAAAAGACTTCAGACTGCCATTATTTTGTTTAAGTAATTATTTCACTTCTTAATAATATTAATTCAACTTGTTAAAAATATAACCAAAATTTGATGAAAACTCATGCTTTCTGCTTTTTTGTATTAAATCGTTGAGGTAGCTTACCTGTTATAATGTGGTCTTACTTGGAAAAAATAATATATTGTTTTACATCTTGATGATACAAAATAAAAAAAATTTGCCAGCTCCACAACAAATTAGCTCTGACCAGGAAATATATTACGGTTGCAATAAGCTAAAACAGACTAAACCATTTAAAAGCAATTTTTATAGAGCACGATAAACCAAGCACACTGAGTCATAACGAGAATATTAAGAAATTAAGAGATATATGAATCATAAGCAATAAACTGTGTACTTTACATGTTCTAGATAAACGATTTTTATAACAAATTCAACTTCTTATGCGATGTTATCTGAGTATTCACTTAAAAGTTGCGATTTGCATTCTCTTTGTTAAGCCGCATTCAATTATTGGAAAATCATACAAAGTTATTTCATCTGAGAATGAATGTTTCATCAGCTCGATTAAGTCCATAATATAAACCTTACTGCTCTGTCGATCTCTCTCTGTCTCTCTGTCTCTCTTTCACTCCCTTTTTTCACACTCCCTCTCTCTGTGCTAGTCTTGCCGTGATTTCAGTATGGTTTTATAGTGCGGCCGAGCAACAACGCATACTATAATGCTCCTCCGATATTATATCGTATTTTCGTTATACCCTAGTTTACTGCTGGCATCAATTTGTCAGAAAACTGAACGATACAAGGGAAAATCAATTGTAAGTTATATTATCGATTCCAAAACGTGACAATAAGGTAAACGTCAAGAACGCAATTTGACAGAGGTATTTTATTTCTAATTTTGAAACATTGTTGAATATATTTTTGAAGTAAGGTGCAATATATGAAAAATTGTACGCGGCTCCGCCAACTGGTCGCTTTTCTGACGTTGCGACAGTCGAGCGAGCAAAACTTATCGATCGAAATTCGAAAAGATATTTTATATATGTTTCTTCTAAACAGGTCCGTCGGTTTTGCTGCACTGGATATAGAGAAGCAAAGAATTCCGGAATAGGCTTAAGCTGTGAGCCTATTTGCAAAGACAATTGTAAGAATGGATCTTGCGTCGCTCCACGTACCTGTAGCTGCCACCAAGGTTACGAAAATATTCAACATAATCCGGCCAATAGGTAGGTTCTATTTTTGTATATTTTTAATTTGTATATAATAAACTAAGTCTCTCGTGTCAGTTGTGTTCCTGTTTGTAAAGGAGGATGCAAAAACGGCGTCTGTATTGAACCGGAATCCTGTAAGTGCCACTTCGGCTTCAAATTGAATAATTCTACCGGTGACTGTGATCCTGTTTGTGGCAACGGTTGTCCCAATGGACGCTGTGAGTCACCAGGGCAGTGCATCTGCAACCAGGGATACAGTCACCTGGAGTCGCAAATTGAATTGGGATGTCAGCCTGTCTGCGAAGTTGAATGTGGCGAGAAGAGAATTTGTGTGGCACCCAATAAATGCAACTGCACCGTGGGTTATGCTGAAGAGGACAACGAATGCTGGCCTCTCACGGATATAACTCGAACTTCAATTAAGGCCGTACAAGTATTTCCAAGAGATGTAGATAATTTCAACGATTCGATAAGATTTTTACGTCGGTGGATGATCGAGTTCGCAGTGGGCTTAGTTTCCATCATAATGCTAATAATGGCAGTTTTGGTCCTCCTCTCTAGATATAGTGCGACGTACATATGCGACGAGACTTGCCGAGGTGAGTGATAAAACTGACAGCGATAATTCCAAACTTGTTTAAGCCTATATCTCAAATAATGTAAAATAATCGAATTGACCTTAATATAATCGGAGACAGTTTTTCATGAATTAATTTATATTCTCTTATTTCAGAAAATGTGATGAATTCTGAAATGGAGAGACTTGCCGAGGTGAGTGATTAAACTGAATGCAATAATTCCAAACTTATGTAAGCATATATCACAAGTAATGTAAACCAATCGAATTATTTTTAATCTCTTATTTCAGAAAATGTAATGGATAATGAAATGGATAAACTAGAAAATCGTTCAGCATTGTGTATAAATATTTATACCAACGGATTAAGTCTTTTCTTCTTCATTAAATACTCTAAGCATATACTTTCAGTTACAATTTGACATTCAAAATTTATGTTTATTTAAGTTTGCCACATTTGGGAGTAGTAATTAACAGTACATCCTTTTAAGTTTGAGCACATCTTTGGGACTTAAGCCAACACGTTGACCTATTTTGACACCCTTCTGTAATGGAATTATCGTGGGTTTGCCGTTTTTGGAGAAGGCAAAGGATCCGTAGTGCATCAAACTATCATAATCATAGCCGAGATTAAAGTCATTTGATTCATAAATCTGAAAGTTTGGTTTCTCCTCTTCTCTGACATTCTTTAAATTAATTCTTACAAACAGATTTCTTCTGGGATCATTATGCATATGGAGAAAGCCCAGAGAATGAAGTAACTCGTGCTGTATAATTCCCCGGGCCTTGCAACCATCGCCTAAATTAAGAGTTTGCTTTTCACCCAGATATCCAATGTGGGACCAACAGCCGGATTCTGTTTTTTGTAGAATTACTTGCGGTTCTTTGAGGTTGTAAGTGCGTCGAAATCTCACACAAGTTTGGAACGAAATATCTGCCATTGCCGACATTATTGACATGTAGTCAGAGAGAGCTTTGGGTGAATATATATTATAGCTCGTTCAATGTGATTTAAATACCTTGGGGCACTTACTCAGTCCTTTGCCAATACTGTAAACTAGTGTGCTATTTGGCCAATAATAATCCGACCAAGGCAGTACATTGCGGAAGATTTTGTTACCGTGCAGATAGTTTAACTGAACTGAACTCAATCTCATGTCGTTCTGCGAATTTGATGTATTCATCAAGGTGTTTAGCAATATAGCCAAGAATAAGTATCTTAAAGTGTGCATTCTGATAATAATTCGTGAATGAGGAGTTACCATTGGTTTTATAGACGTTAGCTCAGACTCACCAGAGTATAGAGATAAGAAAATATATTTTAAGAATACTTATATTGAATTGGTTTTCTTTTCTGATAAGTGAGGGTTTATTAACCTCAGTGTCGTGTGGAAAAAAGAATCAATAATAGATTGAACTACAATTTGTCGGTATAAATAACATATGCATGCAATCATTTGTTGAGTTTACTGCAATATTGCATTATTCGCTGAACTTTAACTTGGTTTACTGATAATCGATTTTCCTCTTTATAAAACTCATCTTAATTTTAAAGCTAGGAGATTCAAAAATATTTTCTTCTTTAGTCTAAGCTTACGCTTTTTGCATTTTGAAAATCCCCTATGTGGATTTGAACTTGTTAACCAAAGTATAATGATGAATTATTGTAATTTTTAATGAGTCACATATGAAAAAATTACATTCACAGCAAATGGAAATTTACTTCAAAGTTCTTTTCATATTTCCGCATTTCTTTCACAACTTAATGATGATAAATTTCATTGCCTTATTGCAATTTACTCATCGGGGTTCCTACTCCATCCGAGCTGCCTGCCCAAATTTAATCAGTTTACTGTGTTGACAAATGCAATTAGGTAAACGCTTCTGTTGTTGTCGTTTCTGTTAAGATTAATTTTGGCAACGTTAACGACTGAAACTGAGATTCGAATTTAACCAATGACAAAGGTTGACAATAAAAAGGTGTCATTAAAGGTCATGACTCGGCAAGAAAAACAGGTATAAGAAAAGGGAAATATAAACTAAGACTTTACTTTCCCAACTGAAACTGAATTAAGCGCCCATTCTTTGTGAAAATTTATTTATATTTTAAGAACAGCTAAAAGTATGCCAGAAAAAGGTAGACCCCTTAATGACAGCGATAACAAAGAAGATTAAGAAACCAAAACGGGGAAGTTCATTGATGATAACTACTAAATGCGACTACTCTAACAAAAATACAAACAGTTTTTATAATGGAAATTATTTGAATAATGAATAAAAAACTCATCACAAAAATAACGTTTCAATTAAATGATCTCTAAAACAATATTTAATATGATGTATGTATGGATATAGATGAATTTAAAATTAGTTTTTTAACGCTCGTTTACGTTAAATTTGCGATTAGATAAGATCTAACGACTATTGTCGGTCAACTTCCCAGACCATAAATAAGAGTAATAAACTTAAATGTGTATTGTATCGTAGGGGAATGGCAATTAATTTATTGGTCAGCACATTCCGAGGCTGCTTTGAAGAATTGTGTCGAACTGATCGACAGAACAGTCGCTCGTAAACTTTGCAATCGTAAACATGAAGTTCCTATCCATAGTCCTTTTAGTCTTTACCTTTACCAAGGACCTCTCAGCAGCCCCAACTGCGACTCGTGTGGAAACAGATCCCGAGTTGACTGCAGGCTATACCGAGGGTGATATGATACTCGGCGAGGAGAGAAATGGTTTGATCAATGAGACTTATCGCTGGCCCGATCGCATTGTCTACTACTACATCAATAGCTACATTGGTAAGATTCTATATAACGTAAAGTAATCACAATAAAAAGTTCTCACCATTCCCCTATACAGATCAGGAGCATCGTAATCATATCATAAGAGGCATACGCATTCTCGAGGCGAACTCCTGTCTGATCTTTAAGGAAGCAACTAGTGACCAGAAGTATTATGTGAATGTCACCTCCGAAGATGGTGGCTGCTTTTCCTATGTGGGTCATCGTAATCGAGTTCAGCAATTGAATCTGCAGAATTATGCTCTGGATACGGGCTGTTTCCGTCTGGGAACGATTGTGCATGAATTCCTTCATGCCTTGGGCTTCTATCATCAGCAGAGCACCTGGAATCGGGATGAGTATGTGAGAATTGCCGAGGAGAACATTCTCGATGGCAAGGCAAACAACTTTAACAAATACGACAATGTCACGGTGGATAACTATGGCGAGGATTACGACTATGGTAGTGTTATGCACTATACAGCATATGCCTTCTCCAAGAATGGAGAGATGACCATTGTACCTTTAGTGGAGGGTGCCCAGGAAATCATGGGACAGCGGCTGCAATTGAGTACCGCGGATATCAACAAATTAAACACAATGTACAAGTGTCCGAGGAATGTCTAAATGTCTAATAACAATTACGATTAACTGAAAAGTGATTCTGAGAAAAAATAGTTTGATATTGGATAGTCGAATGTGGTGAGGTCTTATCAAGTCTTATCTTTGTTGTAGCTCCTGGTCATCGATTAGATAAGATCTTTTGTAAGATTGTTGTATTTATTGCTTACCATCCATAGCTCTACGTTATAAATTAACAAAATTGCAATTATATTCGCTATAAAGATAAACCCTTTGTTAGTAAGAAACGGTTCTACTGAATATAATTGCAGTTTAGAATCAGTCTGTTGTAGTCTACTTACGTGACAACATGAAGTGGTGCTTCATAATAGCATGTATATTGCTTAGTACTCCCAAGGATACTGGGGCAGTTCCAGTAACCAACCCGGAAATGGATCCGGAATTATCTGCGGGATTTTTTCAAGGAGACATGGTAATCGAGCCCCAACAAAGAAACGGTCTTCATAGTGAAACAAATCGTTGGCCTGATCGGATTGTCTATTACCGAATAAATAGTGATATTGGTAGGTCGAGGTTGAAATTTTGGCAATATTCCGCACCTCAATCTGTTACTTGTGTCTAAACAGATCAGGAACATCGCAATCACATACTACTCGGCATTCGCCATATTGAGCAAAGCTCCTGCCTGGTTTTTAAGGAGGCATCTGAAGAGCAACCTTACTATGTGAATATCACTTCACAGCCAGGCGGTTGTTACACAGCTGTCGGCTTTTTGAACAAAGTTCAGCTGCTCAACCTGGAGCCTTATCCTCTGGACACGGGGTGTTATCGCTTAGGCACCATTATCCATGAGTTTCTTCATGCCTTGGGATTCTATCATCAGCAGAGCACCTGGGATCGTGATGACCATGTACGAATTGCCACGGAGAACATTCTTAAGGGAAAGGAGCACAATTTCGAAAAATATGAAGAAAATTTGGTAGACAATTTCGATCAGGACTATGACTATGCCAGCCTTATGCACTATACACCTTATGGATTTTCCAAGAATGGAGAAATGACAATTGTGCCCTTTGTAGAAGGTGCCGAGAAAGTTATGGGACAACGAGTGCAACTAACTAAAAAGGATATTAACAAATTGAATATTATGTACAAGTGTCCCATACATGTTTAATACAAAGTCATATCATGTAACATTAAATCAAGACAATAGTGACTATAAACCAGAACTTTCTAATAATAGGTAGTATTTTTGCCAGATAAGATATTATTATATAGTTTTCCGCAATAAACTTTATGTATCCTCCTAATCCTCCTTTCCCGACATTTAATGAAGCCCATAAAAAGTATGCTACAGACAACATACAATCATGTTATCTACTCAAACACAGGGTGACTCAACTGCTAACCATACAATAAAATTATGAAGGCACACGTGCTTTAATGACTATTAAATTACATGCTTTACTTTCTGATAATTACAATCGGTCAATCTTTTGTTGAGATATCGCTTAGTTATTTAAGCACTTTTGAATTGAAAAACCCCCTCTTACTTTTGCCGAAATCGGAGTAAAATTTAATTCGACAAGAATAGAACTGAAACTTTAAAGTAGCTAATCTGGTTGGGCTGTATTTGGCGGATGCCGTCACTCGTTTTGAATAATGCTTGAAGATTTCATAATATATATTAAATCACAGGAAAGAGCTAGAGTAAGCTAGTTAGGAGGGAGAGAGAAAGAGGGGAAAGGAGAATGGCCATAGTTCTGCTTAGATAAGAACCATTCAAGTCAAAAGACAATAGTAGGCTTACTTGTTTTGCGAAGCGATTACTCGTGTTTCCGTATCGTCAACTTATCGGGCAGTATCGGCGGCAATTACTCACTCCTCGACATCGGTTACAGCGGGGGGAAAATAGAAATTCATTGGACACTTCAAAAGCTAATCAAAGTGTTGATAATAATGATAGTATTTTAATTAATGCAAAAGTAAGACAATTGACGCTGTCATTTAACAAATGACGTATGCAAAATACAAAGAGAGACCTTTGGGACCTCCCAGAACTGAAAAAAGAAAGAAAGGGGATAAAAAATGCATATAATTAGCTGTACTCTAGTAATAATGAGTTGGCAATAAGTCATACACAAAGAAGGTTGTGAAATGGGGTATAAACTTAATCGACTATGGCAATTAATATTTTGAGAATGAACAATAATAGTGAAATTAAAAAGTTCAATTTACTTATCATGAAAGATCCGAAAAAGTTGTCATTTAAAGAAATTCTATAAAAAGAAACACTTATCAATTTCTCATCTTCATTTTTTATAACTTGTTAATAAAATGAATTGATAAACTTATTTTTTTTATTTAATTGAGAACAATATACAATGTTGAATCTAAAGAAAATATTTATTTAAAAATATAAATATTTCGCGGTTGTGCAAATTGTTGTTGCACTACTTTGTCATAGTTAATTTCAGTGTTTCCCATTTGTATTATCTGAGCACAATCGATTGCTTGTATCTAATCATCGGACTGAACATGGCCAGTGGCCAAAGCAGATATTTATGTCCAATGGCTGTTCCATACATGGGTTAGTTAACGTCGAGCAACGTCGCGAACAAGATGCAGTCCCTATCAAGTGTGATTCTTCTTGTGCTCTCCATTCAATTACTAGAAAGTGGAGCTCTACCGCTGCGCTGGAGTATAGATCCTGAAGAAACCGGAGGATATGCAGAGGGTGACATGCAGTTGACAGAGGAACAACAGCTAATATTGGAACATGGACCGAAGGAACGCAATGGTTTAATTAGTGCCAGCAAACGTTGGCCTGCAAAGCTTGTGATCTATCGAATATCCGAGGACTTTGATGTTGCTCACAAGGAGGCGATTCTCAGAGGAATTCAAACGCTGGAGGACAGCTCTTGTCTAAAGTTCCGAGAGGCCACGGATGAGGATGTTGCCTATGTAAGAATTACGGCCAATCCAGGAGGTTGTTACACCGCAGTCGGTTATCAGGGACAACCGCAGGAAATGAATTTGGAGATATTCCCCATTGGAGAGGGTTGCTTTAGACCCGGCACCATTCTTCATGAATTCATGCATGCTCTGGGATTCTATCATGAACAGAGTTCGGCGCTTCGCGATGATTATATAAATGTGGTCGAGGAAAACATTGTGCCCGGCAAGGAGTTTAATTTCAAGAAATATTCAGCGAGTGTCATCACCGATTTCGATGTCGGCTATGATTACAACAGCTGTCTGCATTATCGACCTGGTGCCTTCTCCGTGAATGGCAAAGACACGATAATCCCCTTAGACAAGACAGTCGTAATTGGACAACGGAGAGGCCTCAGCGAAAAGGATATTGATAAGATCAACATCATGTACAAGTGTCCGCATCTGGTCTGAGTTCGAACTCGAGTCTACGAGTCTTTGACTTTGTATTATATTGTGTTAAGTAATATTACAAGTATTATAATTAGAACAAAGTGTGATATTTTCCTCTTCCTCTTTCCCTCGATTCAACCCCATTCTGTGGTTCTCGATACTGTAATCTTTGGATGTATATTTATAATTTGCAGCAAAGTGAATTGCGTAAATTAAACTTAATACTTACTATACTTATTTTACGATAGCTCTCTTTGACTTTTATGTTTCCTTCTATACTTTTTTCTAGGTTTTTTCTTTTGCTTTTGCAAAATATTTGTTGATAAGAAGGCGGTATTATTCTTATCTCAAGTGTCGAACAATCGCAGCAATTGGCAAAATGTAGTTAAATGCGTGTTTAGTGCTGTGTCAGGGACACAAAATCTGTGCCATCTCAATGAATATGGATTGCAGATGGAGATTGCCTCCATGAATAATTTTACCTTCAATTAGACGTAGGAATCGCAGTGGTTGCCTTGGGTTGAATTGGATTGGATTGGGTATGATTGCCAGTATTTCAGTGGTTGTGCATCTGCCTGTTTGCTGTTGCTCGTAACCACGTGGACATGTCTTGGGCTCTGTAATTGCGTGTTCCTAATGCGATTTATATGCGAGATGCAAATGTCGAGCAGCTGCTGCATTTATGCATTTTTGGTTGCCTATCTCTGTCTGTTTCTTTGACTCTTCCTCTGTCCCTGTTGGTGTCTGTCTGTAAAGGCACTCAATTCTCGCATTTTGACAGCGCTTGTTAAGACCATAAATTTGATTTTCGTTGCGACGACATGTCGCCTCGACACTGCCAATGTCTCTTCCTCTCCCTCATTTGCATTGTTTCATTTGAAATTAAGAAAGGACACACACGACACTTTTCCTTCTCTCCCTCTCACTTCCCCTCTCTTTCCCACTCTCAGTGTGTGACAAAATTAACATAGCCTAGAGACAACGAGCTTCACAACGAGCTTCACAGAGACGAATTCATCTCTCATTAAATTACAGGATATTTAACAGAAAGTTGAAAGTATAAGTTTCTACTGTGCAATCATAATAAAACGTTTGTGATTGTTAGACAACAATAAATTCAACGAGTACACTGTGAAAAGTGCCTTTATTTATTAATTTATTAAAGTTTGAATTCGAAAAATCCTATGCTACATATTATAAATTTTATATGACATATCAAAGTTATGAAGAATTAACTAAACCAAATGACTTTATCTAAATTAGCTTTCCCTCACATTTTTGTGAAATACTTTTGTGAGGCATTACTCATACTAGGCCAAGACGGTGGGTAAAGCCCAATTGACGGTTCGGTATTGCCCCAAAAATGCTAAAACTTGTTGTCAAGAGACTAGGAGAACCTAGTCAGATTTTCTCGGTAAAATTACTACTAAATTACAGAAGTTATCATTCTTAATGTAAAAGGGAAAGTTTATTGGCAATTCGCAACGAAATACCTGTGAAATATTGCATCTGATTATGGCCACAAAGTTATAAAGATTTGAGTTTAAAATTAATTTAATAAGGCGTAGTGCCTCAAGTGCTTAATGAATGCTAACAAAAGCTATCGAAGAGATTTCCCACTATAAAGTTAATACTATAAATTAGTTTGCACTTTGCACCCATGATAACACTTGATATTTATGACTGCTACTGTAGTCACATTTGATTCATAAAGATATTATATTTGGTTTCAATTCGATTTCGAGAATATATTTCACTCTTATGTTTCCAAAAAATGTTTTGATTTATGGATGATACATAAATGTATTATAATCTAAAACATTCCATGATGCAGTAAAAGTCCCTACAGCGTTAATCGATGCTCTCAAAAGCGGGCAACAATGATTTTTAATTGACGCGTCTAAAAGAATGCAACAATTTGTCGAAATTTGAGTTTTTAAATGCGTTGTTTAATTGGTTGACGCATAAAAGTATGTAGCAGAAAATAATTTTAATGCGAGCTGAGTCTGAAGCACAGCTATGGATCCATAAATAAAACCATTTGCAATTGCATTTTATATGCAAATCAGACAACAGCTACAACAAAACCAGAGACCACATATATTCTTGTTTTTTTTTTGCACTGGCCTTCTGATATTTTTGGTTTGGCTACGCTTTTTCAATAATAATTCAAATAAACGAATAAGTTTTGCCAAGCAGGGAAAAAATCCTGTTCGTGGTTTTGAGAAAACCGCAAAATGGTAAATTTTCACACACATACACATATCAAACGGAGGCAACAGCAGCCACATGAAATATGAAACAAATTGTTGCAATTTCCCAGAAGCCAGCGGACACGCAAATGTGACCAGCCAGAAAACGGAAAAGAAATAAAGAAAGACATTCAGAGGGAGAGAGAAAGAGAGGGTTGAGAATTCTGCGTCCAGAATACGACTTGAGCTCCTTGCGCTGGCTGCGATTTATTGCTGACGAATGCGTATTCAATTTTAAAGCATGGCATAAATGATTTATACATTTGATTTTATTTTTCACGCCAGCCTCTGACTTAGCCTGAATATATGGGAAATCAGTTGCTCAAGGATCTTGGCTGCTTTTCTGTTATGGAAAAAGTCCTTTACGCTTCCGTGTTCGAGCACAATTTCCATCGTTCATATTTATGACTATGACGTCGTAAAAAATTATGCTTTAATTTGATTATGATGCTGAACAGTTGCTTCCGCAAGATGCCCACACACTCACACACTTGTTTGATTGGTCTCACGTTGCGTATACGCAGTATACGAGTCTGCTTAAAAATTCGTTAAAAAGTTATTGACAAACGCATCGCACAGCAAATGAAGCTTATTTTGAGCTCAGCTCCTGACTTTGTGTAAAACAACTTTTGCGATAAGCCACAAAAAATTAAAAAAAATACACTGACTTGCACTTAGAGTTACGAAACCAGCTGAATAAGAATCTTACCATTACATTATTTTTTCTATCATTATTCTACTTATTTATTTATAAATTCCCTCTGTCGTTATTATGAAAACTTCAAAATGTCATAACTTTATCAAAATTGAACTGATATCCTTGCGAAATATTAAATTTATCATTCTTCTTTTTTGTCTATACCTTTTGTCACTATTATGAAAACTTCCAACAGTCACAACATTGTCAAAAATGAACTAAGTACTCTTATTCCAAATTTCGTTATATAGTCACTAAGTAAGTGAATTACAATCGAATTTATAAAGTTGTTCGTAGATAAGCAATAAAGAATTGTATATTTCAGTTAAAATTTATTTTTATATGACTTTCATGCTAAAAATATTTTTAAGTTAAAATATACAATTTAGTTGTATTTCCTGCATCATTTTCGCTTCAACAAACTTAGTTTATTAGCTCCTTTCTCAATCCACCTACGCATCGCAGCAACATTTACATAAACACCTGGATATTGAGGATGAGCACAACCTCTACCCAGGGAAACAATGCCGACTAGTTGGTCATTATAAACCAATGGACCACCCGAGTCTTTTTTGCAGGAATCCTTGCCGGGAGCGGCTGCACAGATTTGCTTCGCAGTGATCCTTACGATATCCATATAGGCCTGACGACATTTCTCACGAGACACAATGGTTACATTGACACTTTTTAGTTTCAACGGTTGGACTTCACTTTCAGTTATTCCCCAACCAGAAACGATGGCTGAAGCTCCATTCTCCGGCTCTGACGAGGCCAGTGAAATGGTCTTGACACGGTCGTTAAGTTCTAAGGGAGAACTCAATAGCAACAATGCGATATCATTAAATACTCCTTTGACATTCGAATATTGCTTATGTATGTATATGTCAGACACCTGAATCAAAGAACCACCGATGTTATAGACGTCGGTGCCAGCACGTACATGAATGTTTTCAGGATCTTCATTGTGGACACAATGGGCAGCTGTCACAACAATATCTCTGCGGTAGATGGCGCCACCACAATAATGAAGTCCCTTCGTTTGCAGGGAAACTTGATATGGAATTGTCTCTATTGATGTATCCACTCCTCCAAAGATCCGACCGCCGACTCCATTCGAAACATTGATTCGGTGTCCGGAGATTAAAGTTGCTGCTGAGAGCAATACAAACCATCTAATAAACATCTCAAGTTACTCTGAAAGCTAAAATGATTTTCACATGTGCTTTTATAGTGCACAACATTGGTAACGAAAAAAGGTCTTAAAATAGTTAACTTATTGCAGGTTTATCATGTCGTAATTCTACTGAAATATGCGTTTTTTAATTAAAAAACTGGCTGAATACTTTCCGCTCGATTACTTACACGTCCTACCCGATAAGACCAAATACATTGTTAGGCTGCTATGGAATATTTTGCTAATCAAAATTTGTTGCAAATGTTATACAGTATATGTTAGAAACAAAAGGAATGCTTCTTTAAATCATTTAATCTAAGAAACGAATGTTGGGCGAAACAGTTAAACAAGAAATGTAATATTATTTATTAATTTTAAAACATTAGTTTTATTTAAATATTATAAACAAACTATGTAAATTTATTTATTTTGCTTCAATTTGTATCGAATTCGTATCGTTAAATTATCGATAATATACTAAATAAAGTTCAACTAAATACTATTTTCGGAATTTTTCAAAATTTTTTAGGTAAAACTTAAAGTTGTTTGATTAGTGTATAAATCACTTGAGTCCCTTTTTACTATGTATCACATGTTTTTTAATATTCTAAGCTCTTGCTAATCTACTCACAGCTGTAAGTTAATCATAATGTGAACTAATGAATTTGCAATTAAATTTCTGCAGTAACGACTCCCCCTTTTTTCAACTGTACAGCAGTCGCAGCTGGGTTTGTCTTTTGTACGCGCATTAAAATCTTAATTTGAATATGTAACGGTTTGTCTATGCCGCTATAATCACTATAATCTCCATTTGCTGCCCTGTCTGTGTGTGTGTGTATGTATAGAGGGGGATGTGTCCATGTGTGTGTTAGTAAGCATCATGTTAATTTTAAAAGGTAATTTCGGCGTTGAGCTTATTATGCTCATTAAGTCATCAACAGCAGCCACAGCAGAGGCGAGCCAGCACCATCAAACGGGCCAGGACCTCTGCCCAGGACCAGGATCAGGGCCTCGGGATCAGAACATGTATGTTCATGTGCCCGGCACAAAATTATAAAGTGCACAGCTGCAGACCGCAAACGCGTGCATTCATTTGCTGTTGTTGTTTAGCCCCAGTTGTTATATCTTCTCCTATTCTCCATCCTCGTCCATCTCCTCTACCTGCCACTGCGGCTCTTAGTACTTCATTTTGTTTTCAATACCTGTAAATACCCTGTAACAGAGTCATGATTTTTGCAAATTAAATTGATTGGCATAATTACACATTTTTTTGATGAGTACTCGGACAGAAGTTCTTAAGGGAAATATATTAACGGGAAGACGGCGCTATTTTGGTTTTCTGAATCTGGACAATATTTTTTATAGACTAACAAATATATATTTAACACATACAAAAAATTTCTTTTTCTCTTCAGTATTAATTTTGACTCCGAAATATTTGATATGTTATTGAACAGAGTTTTAGGCACAGGGTATCTTCTAGTCGAGCAGCATGCCTCATTTTTTTGTGCAGCATCAGCGGCTGGGAGCCAGTACATCGAGCGTGAATTAATTTTTAATGATGTTGTGAACTCTCCTGCGCTGTGAAAACGACTCCCATTTTGTCTATCCCTGAATGCGTGTCCTTTAATGGTGTGTGTGTGTGTGTGTGTGTGTGTGTGTGTGTGTGTGTGGACAACACCGGATGTAGGTCATTTCAAAAATTGTTTGCTTTAAATTGCATTTGCGTTGCGCCACGTGATGACATGCAGCGAGAGCCGCATGAGCCACAAGTGTTTTTATGGACACCACCACGCACCACGCAACCACCAAGCACAAACCATGTCATCATGTGATATGATATAAGCACTTCGAGTAGAGAGGGTCTTTGAGAGGGGGTTAAGTGGGGAAGGGGGAAGAACGGCACAATGACAGGTTGTGCTAGTTTAGCCATTAGTCAAGGATGGCTGCAAATACGTATCACGTATACGACGAGTGGGTCAACTGCCTTATTAAAAATAAAAATAATATTTTGCTGAAAATGCAAAAATTAATGTATATAAATAGATGGCAACCTTGCTTATCTCATGTGCAATGGTATGACACTTAAATCAAACTTTCTTTAATATAAAAATACTTATGGAGAACCTTCATCTATTCTATATTTCAGTAGTTTATCTGTTGATCAAATAAATAGGTTTTTATTTTGAAAAATTAATAAAATATCGAATATACTTCGACAGTGAACAAATCTCTTTCTATTGTATAACTTTAAGACAGGCTGCACTTAACTGAATTTTCATCGAAAATCTTTCAATTCATTTTGTTGATTTGCCCATTTACCTGTCACTGTTAAAGCAATTATCCGATTAATTTGCATGCACTTTCGTTTGTACTTTTTCACAACTGCTGCCTTCGATACTCTCCTGCTCTCTCTCGCTCTTTTTTCTCTCTCTCTCTCTCTCTCTCTCTCTCTCTCTCTCTCTCTCTCTCTGCTTCCCTCTATTTGAACCCCTTGTGTATGACAAACGTGTATAAATCAAAATGGATTTTATTGAGGATGCCGCTGGCGATTGCAAACAGTTCGTTGGCCATTTTATTGCCTGATCCTTCGATTATTTAATGTATATTTTTTTTTTGGTTCTTATTGTTCTTTGGCTACTTTGCAACTTGCTGTTAATTCAATTGTCCTCTCACACACACGCACTCTTTCTCCTGTGAAACGGTTTATGCAAATGCAATAAATTACATTTTATTATGAAAAATTTAAACGCTTGACGCCCTTGGGCATGTTTGTCCTCTGTAGCAGCAACAACAATAGCAACAAAAACAATCCATATAAATCCAATTAATTGTTATTTTATTTGTTTATTGTATTTTGATTACGCCACAGCAACAGCAGCATTAAAAAATACCACGAAGCACGGCATTCTCCGTCTTTGCATTTTGATTTATTACAACATTTTATTTATAATTTAATTAATAAAATATTTAAAGCAATAAATGACTAAGAACTAAAAAATTGCGTTTCATAAAATATTTTACAACTGAAATCAATATCATCTCAATTTCGCCATTAATAACATTCGAAGAAAATAATTATGTTTCCAATATAATTGAATAATTTTTTTTGAAAGGCTTAAACAAATGACACAGGTAAGAACTCGAAGGAAAATGATAAATTTTGAATTAACTAATTTATTAACAAAATTACGAATTACCAATAACTTTATGTATTACTAGAGGACCCGCTTTGCTCGGACGCATCCCAAACATTAAGTTTTAGAAGTATTTGTATTAAAAGGTTAATATATTATTGATATTGATAATTTAAATTATTTTGTCATTTTCACACCACCAAAGAGGTAAATGCATATTTCATTTATCGCCCTTTTTCAACCTAGTGGCGCCATCTATTGTTAATGGCGCCAACTGACGCGAACAAGCATTTTTAATTCGCTTTAAATTCATTTTTTTTAATTTTTAAAATTAAATTGCAGATGAGAATTAAAAAGGGATTCTATTTCGATCATATGTGCTCGCAGCCAACTCAGTATCAATTTATTATGTATGTGTGACAAAGAACGCATTATAAAATACTCTTCTTCGTTCACAGGAACAGAATAACAACAGCATTCGCGATCTTGCTCTTGCACTTACGTGCTTGCGAGAGCGAGCACAAAAACAAATGCTTCTACTTTGGTGCTTAATGGATAAATGTATAATTGATGTCCAACCGTTCTCAAACTTATTCTTAAAGCTCTAAAAGTCTCTTTAAATGATAACTGTTCTTCAGTTTCCACCAACAACTCAACCTCACGAGCGGAAAACTATTGTAGGTTGAAATATCCCTGACATTGTGTGAAAATCCATTAAAAACCCCGAGCTGCAAGTGTTTAATGTTATCAGACTTGTAGAGTACTTTTCAGGGTACTTGTTAAACATTTTTTGTCAGACAAGAAAAGTAGAGAGAGGAAAAGTAATTGAATTTTCGTATTCAAGCATTTGTAGTAACATTTCTCATGTGTTTATTTCTTTTGCGTGGAGGTTTTCAGAGTTTGCCACTTAATTGCCAGTTCTATACAAATGATGTGGTTACACCTATCAACCCCTTCCCCTTGCTGAAAGCTGCCTTAGCCCCTCTGTGACCCACTCGTAAGTACCCACATTTGGGCTGTCAGCCCACGCAGCGTTCATTTATCACCTGTAAATCGGGTTGTGCTTCGAAGCGTATTTTCATACAGTTAGTCAAAAGTGTGTTTTGACAAATTAAAAAAATTGGTACAATTTCACTTGTTACTTTCACATGAATTTTACTTCTTACAATAAAGCTATATTTATTTTGAAATATTAAATATACTATAAATTTAGATATATTTGTATTTAAATATATTGTTAAGTTCAAACTTCATTTATTTATTAAACAAAAATAAAAATTGATAAAATAAGATGCATAAAACTTTCTTAACTAACTGTATGTGTTATTCCTACCCCCTGACACGATTAAGTGTCCCTAAAAACTGCACCTGATCCTTCTCTATGAGACGCAAGTGAATAAGATAAATTATTATTTTAATTGCGTTTAAATTACACGTTCAACGCGGCGTATACGCAACAATTTTAAAAGCCTGCTTGTTGCCACTGCCCTTTATCGGGTGTTTGCTGTCAAAGCTCACCCACTGTTAGATTAAGGGCCACCTACAGAGTTGACCAGCATTTGGGCGACAAGGACTATGAAAGCATTCAACAAAAGTTTCATATTTACTTGTTCTTCTGGTTTCTTTCTTTTGCTCTGCAGTAGAAACTCCGGGGAGTTTTGGCCTGGCTGAGACTCAGACTGTCTCCTATGTGAATTCACCTGCATTTCATCTTATTTTTTTTTTATCTTTTATTATTTTTGGGCCTTATAATTGCCAGCGGCACCCGCAGCGTTTCGGGTAACATCAACAGTTGCTGCTGGGGCCAAAAGTCAGCGGCAATTTATATTCATGAGTTGTTGTAATGTGTTATAAGTTGGCATTGTTGCTGTCGCTGTTGCTGTTATTGTTGTAGTTGTTGCCAACTCCCTTAAGCATGCTTATTCTTATCCGTGAATAAAGTTCTCTTATCGCGGCTTATTACGCTCCAACTTCTCCTCTCTTTTCCTCCAGCCTTCTCCGCAAGCAATTCGTCTGAGAATCTGCTTTGTGTTTTGATTTCATGTCTTGACTTGTTGTTGATGTTGATGTTGCTGTTGAGGTTATTGTTGTTGTTGTTGTTTACGTTGTTGCTGTGCATATCAAGCTTGTTATGGCCGCACGCAAAATGACTTTAATTGTCATGCTAATAATTCAACGTTGGCGACGAAAATTGGGCTAAGAACTCTAGCACGTATTTAGCCACAAATCTTTTGTGGCTTTAAAATTTGCTGGCTTCCAGGCACGCCGGAAATAATTGCCAAAATATAAACTAGTTATAAATTATTAGCATTGCACATGGATGAAATGGCAGCCAAACGGAGCTGAATCTCCAAATGAAGGCAACAGAACAAGAACGAGAACGAGAGACAGACAGGCAGACATTCCAAGAGCATCCTTAGAAGCTCAAGCTGTAATGGATAAACACACACATAGATACACACACACACACAGATAGACACACTCACACTTGTCGACTGGCATATTTTATAAGTCTGCGTTGTGTGCGGTTGAAAATTTAAACAAAGCCAAGCCACAAAATCACACAAGGATCCTTTTTGCCTTGCCCTGAATATATCCTTGAACAACTGCCCGAGGCAGACACACATACACATACAAAGCCACACACACACGTCCATTCACACTCTCACAATCGGGTAGTATTTGAAATTTATATACGCTTACGTTATACTTAAATTGAATTTAAACGATCGTTGGAAAAAATACTTACTGTAATTGAATGAATAAGTAGTATACTAGAAAGAATAAATTAGCAGTTGAGACACAAGAGCAAAATTAAATAACAAAATCTAATGAAGAATACAAAAATTCAATATAGTTTAAAATCTCAAAAAACTGTTTTCAAAGGGAAGATGTATTGAATTGACATAACTATATAAAAATATCTTTATTAACGACTAACAGCCTATTCAAGAGTTATGTTTAAAACGCTTGTGTATTCTGTAACGCCTTGAGATTAGAGTGTCTTCGGGAAGAGGTTTGCTCGATAGCAATATTCTCATATTCTCAGACTCCAGGAAAGTTCTGCTTCCTCGTCAGCAACACATTAAAGCAGCTTCATTGTTCTTGGCTAATGTTGTTGTTGCTGTTGTGTGTGTGAGTTTGCGAGTGTAAAGTGTGTATGAGTAAAGTTTGTAAGCAGATAAAGTCATTTGCTTTGATATCTTTTACTAATTATTGCCAAAGCGGCATCTAAGCCAGTTTTCTACACAGCAACAGCAACAACAACAACAACAATGACGCCAGCAACAACAAGCATAATAAATGACAACAATTCAAGCTAAATGCGGCAGCTTGAATCCTTTTTAAATTTTTGGGAAAGTATACACACATACAGCAGACCACACACACTTGCTATAGAGAGAGAAGGAGATGGATAGAGAAAGAGAAAGAGAGAGGGCAAACATTAACAGCACATTATGCCTGGCTTCGCATACAAAACAAACCTCAGCGAAGCGTGGCGCCAAAAGACACCTTTCTCTCTCTGTCTCTCGCTCTCTCTCTCTCTATCTGGCTGTCTCTTTCGTTTTCCCTCACTTTTAGATATTGAGCTGGGAGTTTTTCTATTTCTGTTGTTGCTTTAAGCAACGACAACCAAGTGAAAAATATGAAGAAATTAATTTTTGTGTTTACATTTAAGCGAATCTCGCAACATTTTGTGTGTGGGGAAGAGTGGGGAAAAGGTTGAGAAACTGAAATGTTTGAGATTAAATTAAAGCTGCTGAAATGTTGTCATTTATAATTTGCACAATTGCCGCTAATCAAATTTCCCAAACACTGAAAGCTGCTTGCGTTTTCCTTTTGCTTTTCCTTTCGAGCCAAACGAGTCGAGCGAAATCTTTAGATATTTATTTTATTATTTTATATTTTGTGTTAGCGCCTCGCCCATTTAATATGCCATAAAATTTCAATGGCAGCAGCAGCAGGAAAGTGGAAGTGGCAGGGGGAAGCAACAGAGGGCGGGGTCAATGGGGTTGCTATTTGGATGTCTGGTGTTTGGTATAAGACGATAAAATAGACAAACCTAAAAAGCGTGTGGCGTGTGGCAAGCGTAAAATGGCATGTGGCAAGTGGCATGTGGCTGACTGCAGCATATATATATATACAGTTAGTCAAGAAAGTGTTTTGACAATATGTGAAATTCAAATATTTTCTTTTGCAAAAATATTAGGAAACTCAAATAATGACAATTTTTTTATTAAAGGATCAAAATAAATACATTAAATTTTAAATTTTTAATAATACAAAATCGTATCGTTCCCTGAGTACATCAATTGTTATGGATATTTTTTTATACTCCATATACAGTTAGAAAGTGTTTTGACAATGTGTAAAATTCACACATTTTATTTATTTACATTCCAATTTGTCCGTTGTTCTTAAGTCAAGTAAGTACATTTTTTATTTGAATTTTTGGTGTGTCAAACGACTTACTTGACTAACTGTATATACTGCATATATCCTGCTGCAGGACACCCACAGCAAAGCAGTCATTGTAACGAATCTATTAAGTGGAAATTTATTAAAGCAACAAAAAACGAAAGTCAAGTTAAGCCATAAAATGTTGTTTGTTTGTTTATTTTTGCTTGTGTATGTGCCACACACTCAAGCACACATACGCACACACACACACTCACACGCACACATAAACACACTCGGCAGTACATAAAAATATCTAAAATATATAGATGGAAATACAATCCGAAAGTCAGCCAATAATGTTGGAAAGAAAATGAAGAAGATGATGCCTTTGACGGGCGATGATATTTTTATTGCTACGACAGCTTTGCCTTATTTTTTTTTTTCCACTGAACACGTCTCACACATACACACACACTCCCCACATTATTTGAATTTTAAATTTTTTTGTCATAGAAAGCGGTTTTTAGATGCGCATATATTGCCGATTTGGAAAGCTGTGCATCGGGTACTCGGGCGTATGCGTAATATTTGCGTTTATTTTTAATAGATTTGTGCATATTTTGTGGATATTATCTACGGCTTTTGAGCATAACTGCATTGGGCTGTGATTTGTACTATGCATAAGCAATTGATTCAGATTTCGGAAACATTTTGGAAACTTGATTGATGGTGGGAAAGTCGTCGAGAGAAATAAACTTGATTTATGGCCGATTATTAATTTAGTTGTTAAACATATCTAATAATTATTTTCCTGAACTTAAGGCTTGTAATCAATGAGGGGAAGAAGCTTTAAACGGACATTCAATATTTCAATGCTTACATAAATTCAGCTTGAAATGTGACGATGCTTTCAGTACGGAATGAAAGTCGCAGTCTGTACAAACCACAATAAACAACGTTATATACTATATATACTACAGAAACCCATCGACTGTTATCATTTTGATTACAGTTATAACCTTCTGTCTGCCACTCATCAGACAATCAAATCAAGCTAATTTCCGTCAAGTTCCCAGTCCATAGTAAATATATAAATACAATGTCTGGGACTCGAGACAGCGCCAATTTCACTGCTCAGATATTAGCCAATATTGCCAGAGGATAGATTTATTTTGGGACCGCCCACACATATAAACATGACTGAAAATTAAGCAATTTCCCCTGACGGTTCCAGACAAATCATGACAATTTTTAGAAATCGATGAAAAGGTATTGAAAATAGAATCGTAGTCAGAGACGTTGGGAAGTCGAAAACATTTATCTGTCTGAACAGCAAAAAGATAAAAATATAAATTGTCAACTGTCTATTAATAATTGCCTGAAGATTGGATAGCTTTGAGCACTTATGTTAGTTACCATTCAATTTGAAAGTTCCATCAACATGTTTCCCAATTGTCCAAGTGATTATATTTTAAATTTAAATTTATATAACGAACTTGCAAAATAAGTATTAATAAATATTTGTTTGAGGACTCACTTTTCAATATATAATGTCTATTGGGTACGTTTTAGTCCGTTGCATTGAAGCGGTGAATTCTTGGTACTTTGCTTCAATAAGTTTCACTTATTTATGAGGTTAATGAGTTTAATTAGTCAATGTATTGAGTCAATTGCCAATACATTAAAAGTCATAATCTCATTTGATAAATATTACTGCATTTTTATTAAGCTCACATCCTCCCTCTCACTTTGCTTCGCACTTTGTTTAAGCCCCAGCGAAAAAGAAAGCAATGTCTGCAATAATTTTTGCATTATACATTTTACTTTTCATAAGCTTTAAGTCGACTCCCAAAAGGATATCGCGCTGCTATGGAGGTAATTTGCCAGGACCAAACAACAGAAGGAGGGAGGGAGATCGGTGTAATCAGTAAATGGTACAGAGAGAGGGAGAGAGAGAGAGAGAGAGAGAAAGAGCGGGGCATAAATGTGGAGTCTGTGGTGGAAGTGAGAAAGAGACAATTAAAAATCCATTAATTTGAGTAGCGGCAACCCATGTAAAGCTACTTATACTTATATCACTGGCTCCCCTCGACCACGCCCACAACCCAAAGCCCACAACCTACAGTCACTGCGAATGGAAATTTACATTACATTATACTCGCATTTAAATAAATTTTTGCAAAATTAAAACGTAATGCATAAAAGAGGCGAGGAGCGCAACTTTATTGCTGAGTGTATGAGTGTCTGTGTGTGTGTGTGTGTGTGTGTGTGAGTGTGAGTGTGGGTATGAGAGTGAGTGTCAGTGAGTGTATGAGTGCATTGTTGATGCATTGGTCCAGGCTCGTCGTTGTACACAATTATTTATGTGTCGCACATTTAACTTGTACATGGCAAAATATATTTTGCATTTACAGAATGCACTTCCATCATTATCCAGCAAAACAGAGACAGACAGAGAAGTGTGAGGGAGAGGATCAAGTGCTGGACCGGATGCTGGGATGCTGGACACAAGGCTTGGCATTGTTTTTTTGCCTGCAGCCTGTCTCATGTCCTGCTCCTGATCCGAGTCTCGTCCTGGTCCTTCATCCTGATCCTCATCCTGCTTCCTCTGCTCCCTCTACTAGCACTGCGCCTCGTCCTGCCTCTGGCCGCGTCTGTGCGGATTAAAATGCATGGGTTCATGAAGTGGTCATCTGTCATCTTTGCGGTAGGAAGAAGTTCGCATGTTGACATTGTCGCAACAGTTTATACTTACATACAATGGACGCACCACTCAACCACTCAACCACTCACAGCACCCACTCTACTGGCAGCTTGTTATGCTGTTATGCTTATTTTTTGCAGACACTGTTGTTCCCTCAACTGCAGTTGTGTGAAGCGGCATATGGACACCAAGAGGCTGAGAACTGAGAACTGAGAGTTTCTGGTGCGAACTTCCTATAGAAGCCGGATTAAATATGGCTTAAAAGTCAGTTGACACGAGTTGGCCATTTCTCGTTGCCTTTGGGCCCAAATTGTGCACTGCTGTGAGATAATAAAACATTTATGCAGATAGCCAGGCCAACAACATCATTGAAATTAAGTAAAACACGTATACGCACTGCATGCCAAAGATTGAGAGCAACATCTCCTCCACTCAGTCTCCCACTCTCTGCCTCTGTCTCTGCCTCTGATATGGGGTAAATTGTCTTTAGATGTCATTAAAATTAATTGCAGTGAAACTGACAGACAGCTAGTTGGACAGAGACGGACACACAGAGAGAGAGAGAGAGACAGAGAGGGGAAACTTTGGTAGTCTCGAATTAATGCATGATATTGGCTAAAGTTTCATGCATCTTGACGTTTTAGCTATTTTGAGATAGTTAATGAGCAGCATGAAATGCGAAATGTCGATTAATTAAATTTTGACTAATTTAATTAAGTTGTAATCCTTGAATTCCCAGTCAATATGGCAATAGAAATTTTAACTTAATCGTTTAACTTATCTTCACAATGGATTCACATACAATGTGAACATTTTTCGTGGTAAATTTCGTGGTCTTTTAAAGCTCACTTAATATTAAAAATTGGAATTTGCGAGTGTTAGGAAATGTGTCTCTGGTCTTTAATTGAAATCCCTATCACCTTGAAAACGCTGCAAGATATTTCATTTGCTTGATTTCATTTTGAATTTTGTGTATTCAAATTTTGTTTTATTTTTGGAAGCCGACTATTTTTGAGCAAATTTTGTGAGCATTAACAAAAAGTCTACAACTAGCTGTGATCCATCAGAGATCCCCAGGTCCTTCCCTCTGCTTTCCACTTCCCCTAGTCATAGTTACAACAATGCCTCGTTGCAGGGCATGTTGCATGTTGCACAAATGTTGTATTACGCTCTGACATGCAACATGAATATTCACTTTGCACCAGACCGGATAGGATTTAGGATACAGGTGTTTTGCAATGGGCGAATGTCCTAGTTGCACCTCATGTTGTTGCTGTTGTTGTTGCTACCTTACCGAAATTTGCATCTTAATCTCTGCCGTCAGCGCCGTTGTTGACATGTGGCAGCCAGAGTTGTCCAACAGTTGGGGCAAGTAGCAACAAATCGTCTGCTTAAGCATAAACTTACAGGAGCCAGCCATGTCCAGTGTCCAGTGTCTTTTGTCCTGGGCAGTGCAACAGTGCGACAGGTACAAGGACACTGACCGTACTGCCTGATTGTTGTTTAGTTTTGCAATTTAAATCACATCTTTAGGTGCAACTCTCTGACATATGCACATAGTACACTTCAACAAATTTATGTGTACACAGTCAAACTGGATTTTACAACTGTAAAATTAAATACAGAATTAAATATATTAGACTTTGATAGGTCTGATGACACACTTGAATGTCAATTCTAATATGAAATCACAAATGTGGTTTGACTCTCTAGATGATACAGATTTTAGTTTACAGAATAATAAAGATGTAATATAGATCAACTTTTATATTAACAATCAGACATTTGCAATTAAAAAATACTGCCTAAAATGAAGTTTGTAAGTCAACAGATTTTACAATTTCCGAACATTTTTCTCTAGGTGTATGTGTTTTACGATTTCCATTGCTGTCCTGTCTGTCCTGGCTATCAGTATAAGACATAATTGGTCAGCCTTAAAGTCTGCGGTCATATCCAAGCTGCTTATGTCGTCTAGTCTCGACCCACAATGTCAATAAGAACATCAGCGTCAAAAGATGCGTCAACTGATACATGAATCTACAGTCGAACCGCCAAAATGTGTCTTCCATTTGGGCCAAGTGGCTGTTGGCCTTACTCGATTCTTTCTTATTTTTTTAGAGCAACTCAAATGAAATGTAGATGCATATCCATGGCCTAAACTGTGTGTGTGTGTGTGAGTGTGTGCGTGTGTGTGAATGTAAATTGTATAAATGTGCGCATAAATTTGCGATGGCAAAATTTGAAATTCCGATTTTCGACCAGATTGGTAAACAATTTATGTAAACAACAAATGCAACAACACAAGGACGGGCAGGAGTAAAATCTGTTTCAGATATCTCACAGCTGCCGCTTCAAGTGTCCTTTGCCACTTGTATGTTTACTCCCCTCCCTCTCCCCCTTCCACTATATATATATATATATATATATATATATATATATATATCTCGTTCTCACTCGCAAATACTCTGTGTCTCTCTTTCACACTTTCTGGTGTTGTTGGCAACATGTAATTGCGTAACCCTTTAGTTAATAGCACCCTTGAGTACTCGAACATGGTGTTGTCCTGGTTGTCCTGGTTGCCCTGGTTGTCCTGTTTGTTCCTTTGCATATGGTTATGACTGTGACAGAGGGATACAGAGAGAGAACGTGAAAGAAGGGGAGATTTCGACCTAACCACACTTGCCCATCACTTTTGCTTATCTTAAGTATTTTACTTATGTCCTGATGCCTGTCCGAATGTCTGTCTGTCTGTCGGTCTGTCTGACTGCCTATCGCCAATGAATCCTCCGGAGACTTTGCGACCATTTTCAATGTTTGCGCTTACACATTTTCCATTTTCTATACCATTTACAAGTTGCGTGCGTTCTATAAATGATAACTGCTCAATTTCTAGACTTTTCCTGCTTGATAAAGTATTTTCCAGTAACCATAAAATCCTGTTGTTTCAGCTCAAACTGTTTCTATTATTGTTATTACCCAGCAAGACCTATTTATGTATTTAGAGACCAGAAAAAACACAAGTCAAAGTATTTGCTGTGAATTTGGCATTCTTCTGGAAAAGTGTCTTGATTTAAATTGTTAGTAGAGTTGCCTCGATTCCTAACATGTTACGTCAAAAAATAATAATAATAATAAGGAAACAATATTATTTTATTTTTATTAATTTAATTGCTAATTCTTGTCTGTCTAAAAGGTCCGTGAATAAAATTCCTTTCTATAAGTTGAATTTATTTAAAAAGTACTTGTTATTTCGACTATTAAAAATTTGAGATTTAACATTTGAAAAATTAGGATGCTCGAAGATTTTTTGAAAACAACTAAGTTACATAACGGCTCTCAAAGATAGTCCGTTGCCATTTTAGATTCATTCGTGCCTAAATGCTGTCTTCAATTTCGCAAATACAGTTTGCAATAGGTTGTTAAGTGAAATTGCATAGAGAACGATTTTAGTAACATACAGTTTAGCCCGTCACACACACACACACACTACTGAAAATGATACTGCATATGTATGTCTTTGGTGTGTTGTGCTTTTTTTGTTGTTATTGTTTTTCGAGGCAAGTCTGGCGACTCAGAACATGGATGTCCAAGCTGAAGTTGTTGTTCTGCTGTTGCTGTTGCTGTTGCTCGCTGGCTGGCTGCTCGAACAGCTTTACGTGCTCGACAATTTGCCATTAATTGAAAACAGATTTGTCGCTGAGATTGTATTGTCGACAGCCATCCGATTTCCGTACAAATTAATTATGGCTGCCATTGACAGAAGCAGCTCGATTGCCGTTGCCTGCTCTCTACTCGGGAATCTGGGAGTATCTGGCTAGCAGATACAGGGAAAATATACAGAGAGAGAGAGAGAGAGAGAGATAGAGAGAGAGAGATAGAGAGAGAGCGAGACAAAGATAAAGCGGTTGCAGAATTTAATTTAATTTTATGAAGTAATCGAAGTGAAAGTGAACTCATATGAACTCATTTCCAGCTTTCTCCAACTCGGTTAAATGGTGCATTCAATTCGAGTAAAAAAGGAGCTAGAAAGGTAAATAATAACAATAGTAATAAAAGTGGTGACTCTTTGCCGGAAACGGATATGCCAGCGACGGATATGCTATGTCGTGAATGAGCAAATGGGTAGGGGAATCCAAGAGAGAGGAGGAGAATGCAAGGAAGTCTCGCTGCGTGACATGTTAATTGAGCAGAAATTTTTGTTGTTTGTTGCAGCACGTGTTCAGCTCCTGTATCCTGTCTCTGCGTGTGTGTGTGTGAGTGTGTGTCTGAAAAGCGAGAGACAGCTAGACTTTCACAAATATATTGTGCTGGCCAACTGAGCATATGTTTGACACTCTGCAATTGCAAACTACAATTACAAATACGGTTTTATTGTTATTGTCCGCTAAAATTTACACACAATTAAGCCTCGACAATTAAGTATTTTTATGGCCTACGGCTCTATAAATAAGCATTTCACGCTTCAACTCTTGCACATTATGTTAAAAGTGCCATAAGCACTTAAATCATATATGTATAAAATAAATAATAATACATATTTTTGTAAAAATGTGCTTAACGTTTTATAAAAAACGATTATTATGGATTGCTTTAGAGGGTATCCCAATAATTAATTAATAGCTAATTATTTATATATAACACTTGCAATTTTCAGAACTTAAGTACGAAAATTAATATCAAACTGGAGCATCAATTTGGATGATTAACGGTGATCAAAAGTCATGTAAATACAATCTTAAATAAGAATATATTTTGGTGACAGTTCCGGTACTAAAAATAAAATGGCAAACATCAGTTAATTGTTCCAGTACCGGTTACGGAATTATTTGTGGTATTTAAATATCCAAAATCTATCTAACTATTTATTTATTTATATTTATAAGTGAGTTCCAAATTGACGCCTGTGGTTGGCCAATTTATGATTGTTGACCGGAAGATTGACATTGAACCATTCATTGGAGGAGTCATGAGTCATGACAGTTTGACTGTGCATGGAGATGAATAAATTGGGGATACACACGAATCAAATGAATGTAGTTAAAGCAATGCAACAAATTAGTTTTAATTTTTAGTGTTATGCAAATAGAATTATCGTTCGAGCTGCTCGCACTTTGAATTGTGTTGCATGAAATATAATGGTTAAAAGGAGAGCATGTTGAACAAACGCATACACGGTTAGATGGATAGATGGATGGATGGATGAATAGAGGGACGGACATATTGATTTGTATCCAAGCGCCAACTCAACCACGCCCCCGAGGCCAAAATGAGCAGACTGAAAATTGAATTGTTTGTTTGACGGTTCAACACAGCTCGAGTATTAATGTCAGTGTGTGTGAGAGTGTGCTGTGTGTGATTTTAATTAAAAATTGATTTAGCTAAATTTGCAAATTTGCATAAATTAAACATAACTCTACGGTAAGCCAACCAGCCATTGCATACATGTATTTTGCATTTGTGTCAGTGTCAATAAATTAGAAAAGATTAATTGAAAAACAACTAAAAATCGTTTAATCAATGCTGGCTAGACGAAAAGATACCTTACGCATAAGTAGGTCAACTCATTCAGTCTGATCATTTCAATACAATTTGAGTTTCCCTTTAATTCATATTAATATCAAAGTTCATATGCACGAGATACAAATGTATCTCAATTGATATTATATATCCTTAATCGATGACGACATGTACGAAGTTTTTCTTCAAATCATTAGAGCCTATGCACTTCAATTTACAGGGTATAAATATATAAATTGTTGTGGCAGCGTAATAAAAACAAGGTACTCAGTAACGAAAGCCATTTCATTGCAAGTTTCAATTGCAATTACGATTGCAATTTGCATTGCAATTGCTTTAATTCAATATTTATCATTATTGCGAAATTGCATTAGCAAAAGTGTATTAAAACCTGTATTGTCCACTTCAGATATGACTGTATCCGAAGACTAATTTTATTTAATTTCATTAAATATACAGATTATTTGCTGTTGCATAATTGAAAAACATTTAAGTCGTTTAAGTTGGCCCATTCTAAAAGTGCCAAAAATATGCAAAAGTTGCCATTAAATGAATAAAAAGTGAACAGAATGGGTGTAAGGAGGTAGTGGAGGGGGAGGGGGAGGGGTGTCAGCTCTGAGGGGTAACAATTTATTGCGGTGCCATGAAATATGGCAAAAGTTTTCAAATGAAGTCAGTCTGAGGGAAACAAAACCAACAGCGTAAACAAATGAATGAGCAAGTGAATGAATAAGTGAATGAATGAATGAATGAATGCCTGAGTAAGTGAGTAAGTGAAGGAGCGAGTGAATAAGTGAACAATTGAAATCGTGTTGTCAGCGTGAAAAACTTTTAATAGATCTCCTTTTCAAGATTCATTTGATTCACACTCCAGCAAATAGATGCAAGCGAATTAAACATAATATCCATATTCACTCAGTCAAGTTTCTTAACGACGCTTATTAATATAAATATACAAATGAAGAGAATTCGAACTTTACCGTAATTATAACTGAAAGAGAATTAAGAGAATATTAATTGAAGGTAAACGAAATTTGATGTTAAATACTTATACAATACTAGAGGGCCCGTTTTTTGAGTTCTCGCTTTGCTCGGACGCACAAGACACTAACGGATTCAGAAATTTTTATATTTTAAGTTTAATATTATTATTATTTTTTTTAATTATTTTATTTTCACACCAGCAAAGAGTTATTTAATCAAATTGCTGTCCGACAAAGTAAAATGCATTTTGTAAATGAAGTATACTTAAGCAGTATTTTAAAACTTGTAATATAACCTATTTTATTTGGTTTTCACTAATAGGACCATCTCATCTTTCATACAAAGCAAGATCTCGAACCAAACGTGAAAATTTTTCTACTCATGTCCTTCTTTGTCCTGATAAAGTGATACAAATTATGCTGATGGCATAATAAGAGACCCAGACAAAGGTCGAGCGGAGGGATCATTTGAATGTGTTCACTTTGGGGTTTTGTCGAGTTTTTTGCTTGTTGATTCAATTTGCTCCCTTTTAACGCCTTCCAATTAAGCCATTTCCCATTTTCCCTGGACAAGGCACGGGATTTCGTCCTTTGCTGATTTTCTTCAATCTCCACTTGCCTACGTTTTTTTTTTGTTTTCCATTTTCCTCATGCCATTTGCATTTCATTAAATTTCTTCTTTTCGTTTCAATTTCATTTGTGTTCCACTTTTATTTTTTTAAACACTATTATTTCGTATGATTTTCTCTTTTCCTCTCAATTTCATTTGTTCGGCACAAATATTTATCGACACTTTGTATGTTGTTTATAAGGCGTCTGCTGATGCAGCTGCCCTTGTTGTTATTGCTGTTTCTGTTGCAGGAAGAAGAGAAAATAAAGTGGAAAAAGAACAAATCACCTGTTGCTATTTGAATAGCAAACATACAAAAACAAAATGAAGAAGAAAAACTCACACCTTTTACCTCACACTTTAACATGTTTAGTCGTTATATGGGAATGGACTTTGTTAGTTTAAGCCAAATAAACTTTACGCTCATCGATGCCAGAAACCAATTTAAAATCAAATTTTCTCCTAAGGGGGGAAACGAAGAGCGAGAAGCTGGGAAAGAGAGAAGAGCTCTCAACTTGGCTAAAAGTGCAAATTAAATAAAATCGCAAAGTGGCAAGAGACTGAAAAATGTAGTCCATGGACGTTGGCCTAAAAGCTGTAGAAGATCCTTCAGTTGTTGGTCACCAGTTGATGATGTTGTTATTATTGTTGTTATTGTTGTTGTTGCTGTTGTTGCTGTTGTTGCTGTTGTTAGCTGGCGCTGATTGTCTGTGATTGATTTTAATCGCCTCAAGTGATTTCACTAAACGATTCAACTTGGAAATTGGTTACTTTGCATTGCGACAATGTGTGTGTTGTGTGTCTTCGTATTGTGTCTGTGTCTGTGTCTGTGTCTGTGGGTGTGTCTGTGTCTGTGTCTGTGAAAGCGAGAAGGACTGCTTGTGTGTGCAAGGGGAGTGCTGCTTTACTTTTGGTGCTGACTGTTGCGCTTCCGGCGCATTTGCTAAACAACATCGAGCAACATTTGCTCGGTTTACCACAGCACATTTGCCTACGAATTCATCAAGTTGTTGTTGTTGTTGTTGTTGCCACTGCTTTGGTTATTATTGTTGTAGTTGTTGCTGCTGTTGCCCTATAAATAAATGTAAATATGCACATACATTTATTATACACACAATCCTAACGGGTACTCGGTACTCGACCTGCCAAGGGCCATTTAACACTGCACTACAAGTTGCACTTTGCGCTGAAAGCAATTTACGAGTGCGAACGGCGTTGCCAGACCAAGTGAAGTCTTACTTCTTATTTATATCCCTCACCATTTCTGGATAAATTACATTTCAATGTGGAGTCTATGGAAACAAATCTTTTATTTCACTTTATGTGAAATCGGTTTATTTTTAAAGATCTTTGACAATTATATCTTTGAGTGTGAACACTACATATTTAAGTTTCATATATAATCACTTCGAAATAAATTTATTTCAACTCGCTGGAAACTAGACCGTTGAAAGTTACTTGAAAGGCTCTACATATATTATAGGGTCGAAGACGCCCTATTACATATTATTATTTTTCAGTAAAGATTAAAAAGTGGTAATTCTCCAATAAGCCAGCATCATTTTGTTAAATACCTAAATAATCTTCGATGATGGCGAATAGATCGGATCAGTTGTAACCGTAGAGTTAGATGTTCTCTTCATGCAACTTGATTGGTTGTAAGCCTCTAACCCAGTGACACAATTGGGCAGTCAATCAACTTGTGATCCTCGAAAAATAATCGTTGCTTAAGCTGCAGTTGCAGTTGCAGTTTCATTTGCAGCAATTGCCACAGGCTGTGGCAGCAGCAAAGGCAACATCAGCAGCATCAGCAGCATCAGCAGCGTGGCCAATTTTTCAAGTCAGGGCAATAACAAAGGCCAAAAGTTAAGCGCCAACTGTCAAGTCAGGTGATGCCACACGGCTAAAACACGACTAAAGGCAGGGGGAAAGGGACAAAGGGAGTTGCCACTTTAATGAAAACTTTTGCTGTGGCGCTTAGCGGTTTGGCAACTTCAACGGCTTGTGGCACTTGCAACAACAACAGCAGCAACAGCAACAAGAGCAACAAGGGAGGGTAATCAGCCATGTTATGGCAGTTTGACAGTTACTGCCTCCACTTTTCTCTCTCCTTTGTCTACACTTAAAAAAATATGTCATTCTTACCATGTCATACCATACCTGAAATTAATACGATTTGTTTTTAAACGTCAATGTGCTATTGCTTGGATAAATTCTTAAATTAGTATAAATCAAATTATAATTTAAAATTCTGACAGCTATAAGATTTGAAGGAAACTTTGTCGGAATACGTCAGATAAAGATTTTAAATTAAGCTAGAATGATATGTTAATGATATTGCTGGAATAAATTCTTAAATTAGTACAAATCAATTTACAATTTTAAATTCTGACAACATAAGATTTAAAGGATACTTAGTCAGAATACGTCAGACTTTTCACAGACTTGAATTAAAACTAATTCGAACTTGAAATTAGAATGATATGTTAATGATATTGCTGGAATAAATTCTTAAATTAGTACAAATCAATTTACAATTTTAAATTCTGACAGACATAAGATTTAAAGGATACTTAGTCAGAATACGTCAGATTATTCACAGACTTGAATTAAAACTAAATCGAACTTGAAATTAAATTGTGTGCTCTGTTTTGTTTAACCCGAACCTAATCTATATTTATGACCACTGATACTTTTTAAGTACAGAAGTATTAATTACTTTTCTGAGTGTAGAGTCCTGGCTGTCTGTCCTCAATCTGTAGACTGCATCCGTGTTCCGGCTGTCGTGGCTCTGTACAGCGGTAAGGGTTACGGTTACGGTTACGGTTACGGCTATGGCAATGGGGATTACGGCCTTGCGATGCACTTGAAATAGTTGCTGTTGCTTTCGTTATTGTTGTTGTTCCCGCTGTTGTTGTTGTTGTTCGACAGCAACAGGATAATCTGCTTGGTCTGCATCCGCAGTCTCATCAGCGCCATCATCCTGTTTGTCTATCTCACTGTGATGTGTGTGTGTGTGTTTAGAGGTTGTGTGTTTGTATTGGTTTCGTCGCCTTCTTTGTGTTTTTGAGAGGTGCTCCTTTTTTTTATTTTGCCCTAATAAAAAAACTCTACACAGTGCCACAAAACTTTGTGCAGGGCTTTTCTCGGTTGCATTTTTCGGTTGCCGTGTTGCTATTTTTGTTGTTGTCGTGAATTTGTTGTTGTTGTTGTTGCTACCTTTTGTGTTTTGTGTGTGTTGTCAGCCGTTTTGTAGGGCAGCTTTTAGTGGCTTCATTTGTTTCTGCCTTTGGTCTCTTTGGCATTTTAAATCAGTTTGTTCTGTCGTGGTGTGTATTGAAGGGATGGGGCAACATTTTTAGGGGGGATGGGTGGAATTTAATTAACACAAGCCTGCTAAATACAGTAACGATCGGCTTAAATTCAAGTTCCTATCACAGTTGATATGGGTTGCTATGTGTTTTTAAATAAATAGTTATGTACTGTTAACATAATTGGATCAATATCTATCGTTTCTTGAATCGAGTTGCTTCATTTTGTCTATTACTTTCAATGGCTTTTATGTCTTTATTAACAATTTTAGTTTGGCTCTGCCTTACTTTCCTTATAAAGTTTCGTGTTCATTGTTGTTCCTTTCTGTTCTCCATGCCGATATTTCCATTTATTGTGATGTTCGACTCAGTATCTTTTCTCGTAAAAAATAATCTTTATTTTATTTGATGTTTTCTTATTTTTTTGTCTCATCACTTTTGCCCTGAATATTCTTTAGAATTTCTACAGCTTTCATCAATGCATAGTTTGCGGACATCTCAGAGGATCTAAGTATAATCAGTATTGAGAACCCTTGAGTTTCTTCCCTTCGCTTTAGATAGTACGAGTATCTGGGATGGTGTTATGAGTACCCTTCGGTGCCAGCCAAAAGTGTCAGTCTTCGCTTCATTTCCGGCTATGCACATTGCACATTATCCTTGACACTTTCAGCAGCTATTTGCACTTTGCTTTTCATTTCATTTTTCCCCGTTTTTCCATAATTTTTCACATTTTTTCCCCATTTGTCTTTTGTTTACTGAATTATCAGTGCGCTCATTACCCGCAGCGCAGGGGGCGGCAACTCGGGAGTGGGCGTGTCGGTTGCAGTTGCCGGTTCAGTGTCCTTAACCACGAGAATGCCGTGGGGATTTATTTGACATTGATGCCTTGACTTGCTGTTGAGAACTTGTTGAATTTTC
Organism: Drosophila sp. st01m; assembly: GCA_018901795.1. Classification (NCBI taxonomy): domain Eukaryota; kingdom Metazoa; phylum Arthropoda; class Insecta; order Diptera; family Drosophilidae; genus Drosophila; species Drosophila sp. st01m. The sequence goes on from JAEIFG010001638.1 coordinate 567,142, forward strand.
GACTTTAGTTTGGGCTAAGCAGATTTTCTCGCCAAGGATATATGCAAGCTAATCAATAAATGCTTTTCGCGCGCGTAAAACTATTTTTCAATTTGCGTGCTGGCGAAAGTTTCGTTTTAAGCAGCAGCTGCATGACTGTAATGCAACATCCATTAAAATGGACGAGGCACATTAAGCAGGCAACACAGAACACACACACAGCACACACAGCACACACAGCACACACACACACACACTGCACATATATATCGTGTATCGTATAGTACATCGATTGCCAATATTGGCAATTGGAATGTAAGAGAGGAACAAGAAAGTCAGAGGTTGCAGGAGGAGGCAGTGGAGAAGGGGAAGAGGGCCAAGGACATCAGCAACAAAATGTCGGCACGTTCTGCAACAAAGCACAGCCTGTGAGAGCTCTGCGAAGAGAGGTGAAAGAGCTGTGTGAAAGTGTAACAGAAACTGTAACTGAAACAGGTAGCAGGTCGCAGGTAAGGCAGGTAGCAGCTGCCTCCTGACGCTAAAGTGCCAACTTATGGCACACAAAAATGCTTGAATATAATGGCCCAAGCGCCTTTCCCGTTCACTGGTGTTTGCTGTGGGCGTGGCATGCAATTGTGGCGCCACAAAAGGCAGCAGCAGCAGCAGCAGCAGAAGACACAGAAACCAACGACAACATGCAAAAGTGGAACGTGCAGCTTTGGCATTAAGTGGCATGTGGCAACCACAGCAAGGACACTGATAATGATGAAAAAATTCCTCAACACATACACACGACACACACATATACACTGAGAAAACTTTTGTTCAATTTTGAAAATCGCTGTTATATTGAGCAAAACATTCTACTTATTTCCAGAATAAGTTTGATCTACTTTAAATAGAACATAAATTATATAAAAGTTTCAATATCCCAACGAAATTTGAGTGTAATTTTGTTGAGTGTACAATTTGTCTACTGCCTCGCTTGGCACACACACTGACGAGCATAAAAATTGCACTGGCAGCCCGAAGACAGTGACAAAAAGCCACTTGCCAGGCCAAATATATATGTGAATATATATATAAATAATGTGTGTTGGCCCCCCCTTACCACCCTGGGCAACCCTTTGCTCATGTGTTGGCTTGTTGCACAAGCTTCAGAGTTGCCACCTGGCCAGCAACAGCAACAGCAACAGCAGCTGAAGGTGAAGCTGCAACTGAAACTGAAACTGAAACTGAGGCAAACAGCAAACAGCAAACGAAATCGACCTTGACTGACAGCTTGACATGAACTCGACTGCTCCCAGCAATGCTGTGCTTCCTGCCCTCTCCCACATCATCTGACATACACATACAAACACACACACACCCACAAATACACACATTTCTCTCACACACACAAACACTTTATTTCAGCTACATTGGGCTCATTATTTTCGCTTTAGCCGGTCAACAGCAGGAGTACAATGAGAGAAAGAGGAAATGAGACAGGTAATATTAATGTGAATGTGTGTGAGATTGTATTTAAATATGTATATATGCGTATGTAAGTGTGCGTGCTTCTTAAAGCCGCCAAACCGCAAAGAGCTGGGCGAGGCTGTGGTTAACAACTTAAACTGCTTTTAGGACCTTCCATATTAATGCATATATAAGTAGTAATTTAAAAGAATGCAAGAGGAAAAACTGACTGATAGATAAATAAAATACTCATATGCAATTAGTTGAAACTTCTTGGCATTTCATGAGTGCAATACGCATTTTACAGATAATGGGAATGTCGAGATGACCTTTAGTTATATATGTGTAGCATTTGTTGTGTCTTTTAACATTTCTACTTACTTGATCTGTAGAGCTTTGTTGGACACAACATTGATATTGATATAATAATTGCATTCACAATGTTCAAGTAATAAAAATCCGCTTTATGTGTGTTTTTGCTTAAGTGTTACGCAGAGAGATCTCACATTGGAAATCGCGCTTAAAAGTAGGCAACATTTTTTAACTGCTGTGTGCCAATGTGTGTGACGTTGTGAGTGTGTGTAGATGGGAGTGTCAACTAAAAATGGGTGGAGAACGAGAGAGAGGGGAAGGGAATGGGTAGTGGAGCGAGAATAGAGCCCGCATGTAACAGATGTCATGTTGGTGAGAGGACCATTGTAGGCGCTGCGTGGAAAGTGGAAATTGAGTTAATGGTTCGGGGCTAGAGTTCTCGTTCTGGTTCTGGTTTTGGTCCGTGTCAAAGGTTCATAAATTCGTTTTAATCCTGCTTTATGGCGACATCACATCGAACATGAACTTTAACGCGACGACGACGATGGCGATGACGATGAGGACGCGACTTCATTTGCATTTTACAACTTCATTTGTGCGAAGCGAAATAAAGGAAATAAAAGAAATGTTTGCAATTTTCACACAAAACCAATTGGAACGATTTGCCGTGTGTGTGTGTGTGTGTGTTTGCATTAAAATTATTGTTTAATCTTGCCAGCTGACCGGGGCGTAGCAACCAGACACGCCCCAATAGAGATGGGGCAGAAAGCAAATGTCGCGCGACAAGCGACAATTACTTTGAATATTCATTCGCTGCCCACCCCCTCCTGACACGCCCACTTGCTGATTGGTGCCACGAGCCGGAAATGAACATTTGCACGGCTGTCGATTGAACCAGTCATTGACCCCCCGCCCTTCCCTTTCCATCGCCAAGCCATTAAAATTCGTTTTGTTTTGTTTTTTGTTTTTTGTTCTATTTTTCGTGTTTTGTTTCAATTCTCAACTAATTTATTAATAATCTTTTGTTTTATATTTGAGTTTTAGTTTGGTGACACTCTTAAGTGTATTGTTGCTGTTGTTGTTCTTGTTTTTGTTAATTACAATTTCTCGTTCTTGAATTGAGTTGGCGTTGATTAATTTCCCGTTTCTTCAACTTTGTTTGGATTTTTGCATAACTTAAAACTCTAATAAAACGTCTAACAATTAAACAATACCTCATTCACTCAATCAATCAATGCCTGCAGTCTGTGCCAACTCAATTCCACTTATAATAAATATTATATTATCTTTTAATTATAAATATTATTATTATCATTTAATTAGATCGCTTAAAGTACAAAAACACTTTTAGTTGGACTAACACGAGAGTTTCAGGGGAACTTTTTGGAAAGAGAGGAATAGATATGTTGCGAGATGTTTTTAAATAGTATTTCGCTGGATTGTGAAAGGAGAAGGAGAAGGAGGTAACCGGGATGAGAAGGGAATATGGGGTAATGTCTATACACTTACATTGTGACTGACTGTAAATATGCGTAGCGAGTAGAAAGAGTGGAAAAGTGTGTGTTCTATAATACAACAGAGGGGCTGGCCTCTGAAGCCAGTGATAAACCCCAGCTACCTAATCCTAACTATGCGAATTTTCAAAAGTGATGCACATAACCTTGCAGAGAGCTTTTATTGGCAATTAAAGTTCATAAATTATTCCTTCATTATAAAAATTCTATGTTGATTTTTTTTTTTTTTTTAAATAATACTAGCGAGTCAACAGATTAATATTCATAATGAAAAACTATTATACTTCCAATGGATAAGTTTCGGATCTAGTTAAAATTGTTGGTCAATTTTCTTTACTTTTGATTTGTGACCCGTTTTTTTTCGGCGATTTATTGGGTTATGTATTATTAATTTGCATTAGGCATGACTTATAAAATATTTCAATTATTTAAATAAAAATGGAATTAGTAAACTGAAGAATATGCCTCGAATCGAAAGATCTATAAATGAAATATGTATTCTTCATTTTTTTGCGATATAGAAAGATGAGATTAAGAGATTAATGAAATGTCTATTATTAGTTTGATTTGTGTCTTTCTAATAAGATTTCAATTCGAACAAGGAATATATTTTTTATGCCTATTTTAGAGCTACTTCTGCCAGGCTATGTGATCTTCGGCAGTGCCCGAAGTCAAATTTGGTTTAGTGGCTTATTCATTGGCTGTACACAAGTTCGATTAGCTCTTGAAGATATCCTGGCCGGGTTGGGGCGAAGAGGCGCCGCCATTGCCGTTGCCATTGGCCGCACCCCCCGCACCACCCGCACTTGCCTCCGCATTGAGGCGCTTCAACATCGCGTTGCGGTGCAACCAATAGGGCGGCGGATCCGGAGGTTGTCCTGGCAGTAGAGTTTTCGCCTTCAGCGTGGATGTTTGTGGCTTCGGGCTGTGCGAGGCGGTTGCCGCGCTGTACATCACAGGATCGGCGAGTTGGGCAGCCGACTGGCCGATTGCCACACGGAGTGGCGTCTCCTTTTTGCGTATGGTATCGCAGGTCTCCTTCATCTTGCACAGCTGATCCTGCAGATTGCGATACTCCTCGAGGAATCGTTCCAGCTGCGCCGCATGATAATCATAGGCTGCCACCGACGAATTGGCCGCCCCCGCCGCACGTGTCGCCAATGCCGAGAAGTCGAGCAGCGGCGTCGCAGCGCTGCTCAGGGAACGCTGGTGCTGCACGGGGGAGGAGGGCAGGCTGGGCTTGTGATGGGCACCCAAGTGATGGGTATGCAGTCCGCCCTTGTGGACACCGCTCTGCACCAGATTCAAGAAGCTATTGGCCCGTTGTCCTCCGCCCGTGTAGGTTGTGGTGCTCGCGTAGTTCGCATAGCTCGACTCCGCCGAGTAGCGTCTGCCCAATCCCATGGCCTCGTTCAGGAAGCTTCCATCCCCCAACGTGCTGCTGCCGTACTTGCTGGAGTTGTCCGCCAGCAAAGGCGACTGGCTGTCCGAGGAGTTGCGGAAATACTTTCCACTCTGCTTCAACTTCCTGGGCAGCGTACAAAGTCCCCCCATTCGTGGGGGGCGGATAGGCGTGGCCGGCTTGTGTTTGCGCCTGAGCCTGAGCCTGGGCCACAGCATACTTGGCAATGTCCAAGAGATCCGGGTAGTTGCTGTCGAAGAGATCGTGTTCCTGGCCATCTCCATTGCTGCTGCAGAAGACGGAGGTGGCCATCTCATCCGCCGCATGATTGCCATAGTGACTGTAGGGCGTGGCAGTTGAGCAGGGCGTGGTGTTTGCGGTCGGAGCTGCTCCGACTGGTTGACTGTGAGGCGATGTGATCTTTGTGGTGGCTATGGGCGTGGTTTTCCATGTTGTGGCGTAGCCAGCGAGTCGAGCAGCTGCATCTACTTGACTGGAGATGGAACTAGAAGCGGAGTCGGTACTAAAAGGAGAAGTAGAGAAAGTCGACGATTATCAATAGGAGGTGTAAAGAGAGAGAAAGAGGGGAGAGAAGCATTCGTTACTGCCTGACTTTAGTACTGATTTTATGTCTCTTCGTTTATTCTTATCCGCACTAATAATATTTCATTGATTTTTAACAACTTTCCTTGGCAATCCCAGTAGCTATTTCTGTTGAAAACGTTGCTTTGGTTCTTTTCTTCCGGCCATAGTCATTCATTATGTAGCACACGAGTAGTACTTGGAATAGTGTAGCCATGAGAGCTGCCAATCAGCGAGGGTGCCCAAAAATAAAACACTCATACGCCGCGTGTGGCAGGCAACGCATATTTCGCGCATCATTAGCACGCGCCCAGCTCAATGGAGGAGAGGTGGGGAGGGGGGAGTGGGGCACACTTGAGCGGAAAGTGGAAAGTGTCAAGTGTTGCCCATAATACGGACGGATCCGGATCCGGGCGTGGCAAGCACTCGAGCATGACAGCTCTTTGACGGCGCAAGCTGCAACAGGACAATTGCCACTCGAAGTAACGAACCGCACGGAACAAAAGCAACGACATGTGTGGCAACTAAGAGCGGGGTAGAAAGGGGTGTGGAGGGGAGGGTTGCCAACTCACAAAGGCAACGACATGTGTGGCAAGTGGGAGCAGGGGCTGGGGTGTGTCGACTTACCCGCCGATGTCAATCAGACGTGGTATGTGCAGATCCGTTTCCTCCACTGAATTATTCGCAGCGGATGCGGAAATGCCATTGGAGAGCTTGCGCTGTGGCAACTGTTGTGGCAACTGCTGTGGCAACTGCTGTGGCAAGTGCGGCGGCTGCAACTGCAACTGCTGCTGTGCCTCGTCCTCATCATCGTCGCAGTGCGTCGACACATGCAGGTAGTCGCCATTGCGTCGATTGCCGTTCCCAGCACTGGGATTCACAATTGCCGCCTCATTTCCATTTCCATGTGCGTGCCCTTGTCCCTGTCCCTGTCCCCCCGCATCGGGAAGCGGCGTCTGGGCGGCCCGCAGATAAGCCTGCTCCTCGACATCGTGGAAGAGAGCAGCACCAGTGGCACTGCCACCACCGCAGCTGGCACCACCACCCAAATCGGGACGCACTCGTGCGGTCATCTCAATCTTCTCGTAGCTCTCGCTGCGTCGCACGGGCGGCACTGAGTTCCACAGGCGCAGCTTGCGGCGCCTCCGCAGCGAGCAGAAGCAAATGGCCGCAAAGGAGGAGCCGACGACAAAGAGCAGCGCGGCGAGGACGCCGAGGAGGACGATGCGCACGCCGAGTGGCGCCTCGGGGGGACGACGCGACACCGCAAGCGTCACACTGGCCTCCACCTTGCCGGCTTTGTTCTCGGCGGCACACGTGTAAATGCCCGCATCCTGCATGTCCGCTGTTAGGATGGTCAGATTGGAGGCATTCCTCAGCATGTTGACTACATATGTCTTGCGGCCCTGTGTGGCAGCTGCCGTGCGCGGCAGCTCCTCGGCATCCTCGCCCGCCCCGGCCGCACTCAGGTTCGCAATGAGGCGGTTCTTGAGCAGCCAACGTACCGCCGGCTGTGGCACGCCCTCGACATAGCAGCTCATGGTCACATTGCGTCCCTCGACGCCATGGGCAGTCGTATCGGTTGCCACAATCTGCGGCACACACGCAAAGTCGTCCACATCGAGCTTGTCCCAGGCACGTCCCGTTAGGCGCGGCGGCGACTCGCAGGTGGGCGGAATGCCACTGGGGATATTCTGTTGCAACATCCAGGCACGCAACGGTCTCAGGGAGCAGCTGCAGTTCCAGGCATTGCGTGCCAGCTCGAGGCCATGCAGCGAGGCCAGCGATGTGATGGTGCCTGATCTGACCTCACTCAGCCGATTCCCGTCCAGCTTCAGCCATTCCAGCGTGCTCTCCAGTCCGGCAAAGGCGCGCACAGCCACGCTGGACAGACGACAGTCGCTGAGGTCGAGTCGCACCAGCTGGGGCACATGACCGAAGGCGTCGTCGGGCACTCGACTGATGGGATTGCCGCTGAGTCGCAGCTCCCGCAGCTCCGAGACGTGGTAAAGCGAGAGCGAGGGAATCGCCGCCAGTTGGTTGTGACTCAGGTCCAGCTCGACGAGATTGATGAGCTTTCGGAACGCGTGACGTTCAATGAGACGCAGTCGACAGCGGGCAAGATAAACCTTCTGCAGATTGAGCAATTGGGCGGAGGCAAAGCTGTCATCGGGTATGGTTTGTATGTCGTTCCCACTTAGGTCCAGCAGTTGGGTGCCCGCGTCGAGGGGCTCGGGGATATGTGTGAGGTTGGCGTTAAGGCACAACACGGACTCCTTGCCGCTCTTCCACTTGCACTCGCACACCGATGGACACTCGGCCCGCAGCTGGCTGAGGCAGCAGAGCAGCCAGAGCAGTTGGCCCAGCGGTATCGGCGGATGCAGTCGTCTCTGTGGTCTCTCCCTCCTCTTGCTTCGTCGCCTCGCACCTTTTCGCCGCCTTTCCTCTTTTCGTCGCACCTTCGTGGACAGCGTTCGCTCCTGGGCGCTGTTATCTCTGGCTATGTCGCGGGGCCGTGATCCTGATCGATCCTCCTCCAGTGTCGCTGTCGCTGCTGCCATCGCATACTAGGGAAACTGAACGCAACTTCCAAACCGAAACGGGCTACCGCTCAGCTGATGTTGCCTATCAAGTAAATTAGATGAAAAGAAAGGAGAGAAATATTTGCTTAATCCATATGAATCAATAAGTGAAAACTAACAAATGTCGTAGCTTTGTCAAAAATGAACCGATTTCCTTGCGGAGTACCAATTTATCATTATTTTTCCTCTTATTTAATAACAGAAAATGACTTTTATTTGACATCCCTGTCAATTCTGTCTTGAATTCTCTTCTCTTTAATTAGAAAAGAGCACACTTTATCCATTAAATTCCTTTAAAACGTAACCTATTGAAAAGTGCTGGCCTATATTATTTTATTATTCCTCTTGCATTCTTGGCAACAATTGACCCCCCTTTTTGTTGTGCCCCTAATGCGAGATGTGTAATGCGGCTGCCATAAACTTGGAGCTTGTGACATTTTAATAAGCCCTCCGTTCACGGTGTACTTCCATCATAACTGTCACTTGGTGCAGCTGCATTAAGTCATAACAACACCAGGCCACCAGAAGAGGCACAAACGAGTCTCACTCCCGACTTATGGACTATGTCTGTAGTCTATGTAGTGGCACTCGCTTCAATTTGTTACCCTCTCAAAACTGTGAGCTCACTCGGGCTTTTTATCGTGCAGCCCGCGGCTTTTATTTGACTTGTCTGGCAACCCTACAACTCCTCGCTTCTCTCCCCTGCTCTTTCTAGTTGCGGCCTGTGTTTGCGGCATGTTGCAATTATGGACGAGCATGCAAGTAAAGTAAGCAAAGCAAAGCAAAGCAAAAGTAAAGCAAAGCAAACTCAAGCACTGCGAGGCACTGAGTCCCTTTGCCGGTTAATAATATATAAAATTTGTATGCAGCCAACGGGGCGTATGCACAACATAACAACACAACATTTTAACATATCCGCTTTAATATTTCAAGCCTGTGAGACACTCTCACCACTTATGATTAAAATTGGCTTATGAAAACTTTTAGCTTATTTATATGATACATATTATGGCATATTGTAACTTTTTTAGATCACAATGAGGGAGTGAAGTTGTATATTGGGAAGAATTGTGTGAATACAGAAGGCTACCATTAAATCTAATATTTTTTGTTGAATTTAAAGCAGTTGTAAAAATTTAAAGCTACGAAAATTTCTATTTACTTAGACGAAAACTTAACAAAGTCTGGTCCTACGTTAATAAATGAAGGCTCTTCTGCTTGGTGATATATGCAAATTATTGAATTTAATTTGCATAAGGATTATGTGTGAGGATTGAAGTTGTCTCATTTCTCGAGCTACTTATTTATAATGATATGGGAATATTTAATGATAATATTGTGCCTCACTTAAAGGAAAACAGCTAATTGTTAGTATGTATTTCCCTTTTTATTTGTAGTGAGGTGAAAAGTTTGAAAACTTTTGTTGGGGCTGGCTGTTGGCTGTGACTGTTAATGGCAGCAGTTGGGCTGCCAAAAGAGTTGCAACAAACGAAAACAAGAAAAACAACAAATATTTTAAAGCGGTTATGCAGTTATCCGTAAAACGGATTCAAAACAAAACCGGAAGCCACAAAGCAAACAAACGCTTTGCAAAAACCGCGACAAGTCAGCGCTGGAGTGGAGGGGAGTTCACAGAAAATGGCGACTAATGCAAGTGTGTGTGTGTATGTGTGTGTGTGTGAGAGGGTCAATACACTGGACGGCGACGTCGCCGGAGCATAAAATGAAGTTTTTGCATGTTGCTAAAATACTCAGCCGCATTTTTTGCGCCACAGACAACAAACACAAGTTGAGCGTGCTGCAGACAGATAGAGAAAGAGAGAGAAGCTCTGAGAGAGAGAGAGAGAGAGAGAGAGAGGGGGGGGGGGGAAGGGGGCAACAATGAAGCACATGTGTGCGACATTGTCGCCGTTGCTTCGACCGTTTATCATATGAGCATGACGACACCGTGAAGTGTGCAACATGCAACATGCAGCACACTCTAAAAAAAAATGGATATTCTAAAATAATTGTAAATTACCAATTCCTATGACAACTATATGAGATAATAGTAGATTTTTTTTGTCAAAATATTTAAGACCATCATATGTGAAATAGCTGTTTTAATTAAGATTAAAATTAATTTAAATTTGATAATGTTTAGTTCCTACAGTTCAAGATACTAGTGTATATAGTATGCATCGATCAGTTAAAGACTTGAATAAGTTTCATAACATACTTGAACTTATTTGTAAGAAGTTTGCACTGGAAAATCCGTTCTTTACATGCGAAAATCTAGTTATTTTTTTTGAGTGCACCATGAACTATGCAACATGCACCATGCAAATGTGACTGTGACAACGAATGTGAATGCTTTTGTTGTGGCCTTTGTTGCTGTTGCATTTACTGCAGACACTAATCCTATTTATGTTGCATTGCAGCGAGGTTAATAATTTTATTTACAAACTGCCAGTGGCACGTTCCATTTAGTTGCCGTTGTCGTTGCCGTTGCAGTTGCAGTTGCTTAAGCTGCTTCTGAATATGACACACGATACGTGCCTCGGATTCGAGTTTCTTTTTGGTATTCACTGTTGCACTTTATGATTTACTCAAGGCAATGACCGCACAGTCTTTCCTTAATATACCGATTCGACAGACAGACAGACAGACAGAGAGACAACAGAGAGATAGACGACAACTGAGCCTAATGAATTTCATATTAATATCTTCGGCCATTTGAGAGTCTTTGAGATAAATAAGTTGATACATATCTACAACTTGTGCAGAAATGTGATTTCTGTTAATGTCAATGTTCTTTCAGGCACAAACGAGCTAAGTAAATAAATACTTAGGCGTGCTAAAGAAAATAGAGCATATACGACTATAGAAATTCCCTGAATACTATGCTAAAAGATTATTTGTAATTAAACTTTAAATGTCCTATTAAAATGTGAGTATCTATAGCCTGTTTTATTTCATCTTGGAAAATCCTGCGAATAGAATCTAATTTAAATTGGTAAATTTAATATGGCCAAGAATAAAATCTGAAAACCGAAAGGAACCTGAATATATTTTTCGACTGCTTTACGTTAAATAAATCAAAAATATAGAGATCGCAAAATGCTCCTTCAAGATTTGAGCATCAAATCTCTTGATTTTTTACTAGATATAATATAAGTAAGATTAAGAATACAATTTTTTGGTAACATTTTCTTAAGCTTTTGCCAAATGATTGTAGTGGCAATATTCCCGACATTTTCGATAGTTAAAGGGCATTCAAAGTATTAAGTGACAGCTGCCAAATGTTTGTTGACTTTTCTTTGGAAGCTCAGTGATTTCTGGCACACACTTTCGCACTCTCTCCATCTCTGTCTCCGACTTCTCTCTTGCTCTCGCTTGAAAGCAGATTTTTTTGGCCGGTCTACTGTAATGTAAAAATAATGTCCTTTTTAGGCCGCATTGATTGCAAATAAATTACACACATTTGGCAGCAAGCGCCAGGAAATGGAAGAGGCTCTTCGGCTGAAACTGAGACTGAGACTGAGGCGAAGTCGGAGAAGGAGATTTGTGATGGGGACTGGGAACAGTCAGATTAAGTGCCTGAAGAGCCGATGTTGACTTCATAAAGCTGTAGTAGAAGTAGAGCTACAGCAAGAAAAAAGACAGCAATAGTTAAAGAAAGCACAACAATGAAAGTAGATGAAGAACAAAAACAACAATAATTGCTAGCAAAAATGGCAACGCCATTAATTTTACTTTGGCGCCGACGCCGTTGAAACTTTAATTAGAAAATCCTGGCAGAGATTTTGTGTAATTTTCTTTTGATGCTGCTGCTGCTCAGCCACTGATAATGAAGTTCCTTTCCTTTTCCTTGTACTTTTCTTGTTTCTGCGTTCACACTTCCGGCTTCATTATGCGCAAATTATTTTAACTGCACTTTTGGCTCCCCACCATCTTCCCGCTTCCCACTTCCCACTTCCCCCTCCACTCTCCTTGCTTTGGTGGCTGGGTAAATATTTTCAGTAGCTGCAGCCGCATCTGAGACTTTGATAGCGAATTCCCTTGGCCCAGCTCCTTAGCGAAAAGTAATCTTCCCAGTCACCCCTCTCACCCACTTTCCCCCTCTCTCTGCTTCACTCATCTCCACAGTCCACTGTTCACTGTTCACTGTCATTATTCATTTTTGTGTGTATTTCTTTTATGCTGTGTAACCTTTACCGCATTGTTTCTAGTCGCTGCCGCAGCTGTAAAGCAATTTTCGTAAGCATAATAGACTTTCCCAGCGAAAAGGGCAAAAAAAGAAAACTGTAAAGAGAGCAAACAAAATGCCATAAAAATGACAGGGGGTAAAATGGAGAGGTGAATACCGCGAGAGAAGTACAAAAAAAATAAATATAAAAAACAAACTGAAACAGCAGCTAAGCGTTATTTCTCAAGGGGCACAAAACCGGAGGATTATGTCGAGGGCTTAGCTGACTTTGCTTTCTCTCTCTCTCTCTCTCTCTCTCTCTCTCGCTCTCTGTCTCTCACGCTTGAATTGTGGTCAGCCTGTGTCGAAAGTAGGCTTAGTCTTATGACTCTGGCTATTTGCGCACTGCATTTTGTTTGTCCTGCATCCTTGCAGCGTTCACTTTTCGCTTTTCACTTATTCAACCCCTTCGCTCTCATTTCTGAGAGCGTACTTCAGTTCCTGTTGTTGTTTCGCCTTTGTCAACAGTTCTATTGCCATTTGTTGTTGATTTTTGCTGCCTGGGATTGAGAGGAGCCAACGGCAAATTGTGATTAATGTTAAACGTGGCGTATACGTAATCAGCATACAGGCAGAAATGTAGAAAGCAACGCTCTCTTAAACGATTCTTCAACAATTCCTCTTGACTCGGCAATTTTCCCTCTCTATGCCCAATAATTGATGAAGTATTGTGCCCACCTGGCGAAATATTTATAGCTTAAACGGGTCAACTCAATCGATAATCATATTGAATTTAATGCTTTGAACAAGTTGTTGTTGCGCACGACATTTCCAGGTTGCAATAAATCACTTGAGTAGCATAAGTCGAGTACAAAGATCTCAACATAAATATGCTTTGCATCTAAAATATTTTAATTTATTGCATAAAGTAGAGACAAACTTCTGCCATTCGATTGCCTATTAAAATAACGTTTATCTTTCGACCAGTGTTGAACAAGCACATAAAAAACATTCTTAAGTGCTGCTCAATATTCGAATAAATTAAACAGTCCACAGCCATTCACAATTGGAGTGAGATTCCGGGAGTGTGTGTGTCCTATTGAGCTATAAATGTAGAAATAAAAGTTAAATTATAACATCCATCGAAGAAGGCATAGACTACCTTTTGGCTAAATGCCCCTCGTTCCACTCTCCTCTATCGTGACTTGTCCTGCTCTATCCTGTCCGATCAAGTAGCTAACGTCCCGCAATAACCAATAATACCAAAGCTAATAAAAGTAAACAACCCGACAAAACAAAGGCGATTCAACCACATTCACAACAAGCTGTTCAATACCCGTATAAACAGTTAACACACTCACACACACACACACACACACACACATACGCAGATAGGCAGATATCGCATACGTTTACAATTTCTAAGCATAAATATCAAAATACAGTGGGTACTTCAATTTTACGACCGGAACGACAAGGTCGTCTCGTCTTTTTCTCTTTTTTTTGAGTCTTAAGAGGCAACTGACAAACGTGTTCAATTGCCGCAATAAAACTTCCTGATAATATGTGAAAATCATACAAAGCACAATATTAAATTAGCTCAAAAGATGTGAATAGAATGTGCCTATATTCGTTGGTCTGTATGAGTGTGTGAGTGTGACTGTGAGCTGTGGTAATAAAATGTCAGGCCACAAAAATGAAAAAGAAGAAAACAGGAGGCGTAACCTTTGAAGCTGATAAGCAAATGCCGCAAGGAATCCCCAAAGGTATGAGTGCATATTGTGAGTACGAATTTGAGTACGAGTACGAGTACTCGTTACGCATGGTGGAAGACAATCGCATTCTGATTAAATTATGGAATCCCTTTAACTGAAATCGCCTATCAAATTTCCATTAATTTTTATGGTTAATGTTGATTATTCGGAGCGAATTTAAATAGGTCAGCAAAGAGGTAGATGCTGTCTTTATACATGTAAACTGTAATATAATAGTGAAACTTCAAAACTCATTTCAAATGTTATAATAAAATCAACACGTTTGATTTATGTTGACAGTAATTAGTATATTCAATTTTAAATTTTATTTTCAGAATTTCTAAATATTATACTGCAAATTATCAATATTATGAATAAACAACAATAAATCTAAATCAACATGCATTCTAACAATTTGAAAGGATACTTTCCTATAGGAAATAAAAATTCATTGAATTAAAATATAGATTAGTTCGACTTTTAGCTTTTGGCCAGAAAATGAGTATTAAAGATTAAACTAACGTAATTGCATTTTATTTGTATTTGTTTCTAATTGTCTTAATTGACATTGACTTTTATTTTATTTTCATCAAGTCCGAAAAATTGAACTGAAGTCCTCATTTATTTAATGGCATTCGTTTGTCTGTGTTAATTGCAGATGTTGTGTATTCAATTGATTATTCATTCAAATATTGATAGAGTTATTTTCGAATGATGCATAGACAATGACATTTCACTATCTCACTATCTCACTTTCTCACTTTCTCTCTGCCAATTTGTCAGATGAAAACAACGCATCGCATCGCATCGGTTTATTTATTTGTCGAGTGTTTTGGACACAGAAACTTTTCGGCGGCCAAAAGTTTTGCACTAGATATCGGACAGAAAAATAAACCTAAGAGTGACACACATAGACAGAGAGCGAGAGAGCGGGATACAACCATCACTTAGATGGTGTGACAGTTATTGATTATTTAGCCAAAGTTTTGACCATGTTATGTTTCTCCTACTCTCATCCAGTTCTCGTCAGGCAGAAGCTGCTGGGAAATCAACAAAATTGGATCGCGTTTCGTTGGCCAAGTCAGCTGCTAATTGTTCAGGTGGCAACTGGCAACTAAGCGACTGCAACTTTAATGGCAATATCCAAGCACTTAAAAGGATTTCAGATCAGCCAGAACTGCCAAAGTGGCAAAAATTAACAAAGCTGGAACTTTAAGGGAGCCGGAAATTTGATTTGCTTATACATATTGCCTTGCAGCATTTTCTCCGGCAATCCCCAAGCCATAAAAATCCATTTGACTGCAACATTTTGTTGCATTAACCAAGTCAGTTTGTGCAGCTAAATGCATTTCGTTGTATACCCAGGATCCTGCAAGTTCCGTGGCTTTCAACGCGCTCAATAATAATATCATAGATTTTCGTCTCGCGATTCCTTGACTCGATTTGCACTTGAATCACAAAAGGGTTTCCCAAAGCAGAGGAATAGGAGTAAAGGGAGGAATGCATTCTATGACAATAGAACCCGTTTTTCGGATGATTGACTCCTGTCGACTCGTCGACTCGTCGAAATTCCAATGCCAATTTTATTCCATTCCCGTGTTGCTGCTGTGCAAATATTTGCAATATGCAAAGTTACACAAAGTATTTGCACAAATAAAACAATTGGCAAATCAAATGTGATTTCGAAATACGCCGAATATTATGTATGTCATGCCTTATAAATATTTATAAGGCTACGAGCAACACAATAGTGTAAAAATTTAAACTACATTTTAGTTTAGTTTATCTTTTAAATTAAGTCTGAATAGATTGGGCTTCCAGCTTCCATTCAGTTTAATTCAATTAGAAAAATCTAGTAAGAAACAAGGGACAGGGAATCTCTGAAGAACTGAGCTAACAATGTCCAAGCAATTAAACAATTAGCAATAATGATTTTAAAAACATTGATGAACGTGGACTTTTTTATGATAGAAAAAGATTCCTAAAACAGGACGGATTAAATATATTGCAAATGCGAAAATCTGGGCCACCACTTTTTCAAATGATTTTAATGAAATTAATTTTCTTATTTCTAAGCTAGTTTTGTTCATTTTCTCACTTGCAAACAAAAAATGGTTTCATTTCTGCAAATATTTACAGGATTTATGTTATTTGTGCTATGCGGCAACATTCCAAAGCAAAATTGGAAAATCTTGTAGAAATCTTGTAAAGACAACGGCAACAGGAGCTGATTGCATTTCCTTAGCTCACCTGGCAGCTGTTTTCAATTTCCCTTTCGCCATTGTTGTCTCCTATCTTCATTCCCCTACCTCCAACCCCCTATCGCCTTTCTCCTACTCACGCTTTTCGTCTTTCGCGTATTTAAGGAGACAATATGGCTGCTGGCATTGAAAGCAGACGTTGACTTTTCCAATTGCAACAGAGCCCCAAAGCACTCGACGCAACATTGCTCCGAGATCCAGTTGCATTGCCTCTCTGTGGAGCCTCTTTGCCTAAGTTTGATTGCTTCGGAAAACTTTGGGGCAACGTCAACGCGTAACAGATTTTTGGTTGAGTAGTTCAGTGTGTGTGTGTGTGAGTGTGTGTGTGGGCGTGTGTGTGTCCTGATTTATTTTCCATTTGCACTTCTCGCTCGCTCACCTCGATGTCGTCCTTTCAGTTCAATGACAATAATCAGCCATGTGAAAGCCTTTCTTTGATTATTAGCGTTGCTCTGATGAAACATTTTCCAAAGTTAAAAGCTCGACGAAATCAAAAAGATTTTCAACTGATTGATAGCTGTGAACTGGTTTATATTGTGAAGCTAAACACGAAATATATTTTGAAGAGTATCCATATATCAAAGATACACATATTTCTTTTCTTTATGTTTACAAATATCTAAAATTAAACAAAATGATTTCCCATTTTTTTTAACACAATTATGTAAACTGTATAAGTATTTAAGAAGTTGTCTCACTATTCTAGTTTCTTTTTATTTGTTTTTATATTTTTAGATATTAATCTGCACAATCTAACAAATCAGAAATAGAAATACAAAAGACAACTTAATATTTTGGTTCCAAACTACACATTCAAATCAATCAATCATCTTTTAGAGCAATTCTAAAGTAAATATCCATAGGCTTATTCCAAGTGTATAAACATTTTAAATTATTAAGCGCAAGTACGAAGAACGTGATTCGCGTAAAAAACACTGCTTAACATTTATTTTCATTACCAATTCAGAATTGAATTATTTTTTTCTCTTTGTTCGTTTCACCTGCATTTCGTTGTAATGAATAAAATACCATTACGAAAAATATTTGAGTTGTAGCTATATTAAATGTAAATACGCGTGTATGACACTCATAATAAAAAATATTGCGGACCAGAGAATGCAGATAAATATCATAGCGATGGATTGGCAATTTCGCTAGCGAAAAGCCTAGCGAATTGCGACTTTACATGACCCGTTCCACTTTCCCTGTTTCCACATTGATATAATTTTATTTTAATTTATCTTTATGTTAGTAGTCAATTAAATGCATCGGATTATGACAAAATCTTTGTGATTTTTATTAAATATGCAAACATTTGCATAGCAAAAATTTGCATAAAAAAGCGTAGAGAAACATGTCTCTTTTTTATTAGTTTTACTGGCCACTAGAGCAATTTATAATAACTGGCTATTTTATGGATTTTACGGCGACAATCGACAGGATAAAGCTAAAACATTTCACGACAAAAACTAAGCCCGCATAAAGCTCGTTGAATGAAACAGAGGATAAGCCTGAAAAAGAGGGACATTGTGGGCAAGGGGGAGAAACCGACTGTGAGGGGGCTGCGGGAATAAGCCATATATTTAATGGCATTAGTTTGACATAAATTTCAAGGCTTCAATTTCCCCATCCTCCCCCCTCCCCATACATATATTCTATTTATGCAGAATAACAAAGCGCCGAGCGTAGAGTATTTAAAACTGTGATACACTGCCACAGTGAAGCTTACTTTAAGTGAGCCGCAATTTATTCAGAGCAAATTTGCATTCGAATCAATTTGGCTTCGCTTTTAGGCAGACTTTACTGTAGCGGTTCGCTTGATGCATGCATAAGCCAATATATAGTAAATTTTTAATACCTTACACACAAAACTAGCGCACACCTGGTCATCCATCCATATATAGTACAACAACTTTATATATATATATCACATAGCCTGTTCTTTGTTTTTTCATCCGCTGCCTTTCTACTCACTTCTCATGTGCTTCTCTTTCTCACTCTTTGCTCAGTTTAATAGTTTATCTGCTATTGTTGTTGCCTTTTGTGTGTTGTTATTGAAAAGCATTTGGTCATCAAATATGTACGCAGCCCTGGATATATATGTCCATATATATATGGGCATGAGGTTGACTGGGAATTCAGGTCAGTAGATCAAAAATTGCAAAGACAACTCGCTAAAGTTAAAAACACTCTTCCTTTGGAGCGGAAACAGAATGTTTTTGATGTGAATGTGGACAAGTGCTGCAAATTCAGTTATTTTATAGCTAGCTTGTATTCAATGAATTAAATGGAATGTTCTAGGCTCTATTCTGGGTCTATGTAAAACATAAATTTCGACCCCAAATACTTAGACAAAAAATGAGGATTTTCTGAAACTCAGATATTGTATCACATTATATGCGAATTTCAATATTTAAATCAATTTCCCTAAGTAAATATTGTGTTTGTTGATCGTTGCATTTTTCTTCCAACTTTAGAGAATATTTTATTGAGTACTTTCGGCTAAACTGTTGCCAACACTAATGTGAACACAGTTGCCATCCACATGTGTTCCACTTTCTTTCTGCCTCTTGCCTCGTGTTCTCGGGCAAAGGTCAAGCGTGTAAAAGTTGCAGCAGCTGTTA
The DNA here is from genome assembly GCA_018901795.1 of Drosophila sp. st01m. Lineage (NCBI taxonomy): Eukaryota > Metazoa > Arthropoda > Insecta > Diptera > Drosophilidae > Drosophila > Drosophila sp. st01m. The sequence continues at coordinate 585,778 of JAEIFG010001638.1, forward strand.
CCGCTCCTAACTTGGCCCTAAATCAGGACTTGGCCCGTACAGCACACACACACACACACCCACACACTAATACTAGTAGGTAGTAAGTAAGTTTATCGAGCATCAGCTTCAATTGGGCGCCACACTAAAGAGCTTTAAATATTTGGTTGGGCCAAAAAGCCGAGGCAATCGTATGGTTTTTCCTCTTCCCTCGCATCCACAGGCCAATCCCATTGGCAATTCTGCAAGCTCAATCCCAATCCCAATTCCAATCCAAATCCCATTGCCATCACCATCAGAATCAGCATTCGTTCTGTTGCATTAGGAGCAAATTTTGCTCACAAATGAAATGCATTTCCATGCATTTTTCCCTGGCAGCCACATTACGGCGAAAGTGTTATAGATGCGTGAATGTGTGTGTGAGAATGTGTGCTTTGTGGGCAAAATGGAGGCTCGAAGGGGTCTATATGCCATTATGCAGCACGAGCGAGCGTTAAGTGCTTTTTCTTATACCCATGAAATAAGGAGAGCGCATTGTTTGTCCATTTATGTGGTGAGTGGTGAGAGGATTACGAGGATAGGAAATGAGGAAGAAGGCTGTTGCTGCCTTTTCTGAGAGGCTTATTGAATGAGCTACACGCAATTGATTCCAACGAGTCGCCTGAGAAATGCTCTATAGACTCTTTGCAATATGTCTGCGAGAATAAAAAAATATTTGTGAAATTGCTTTGCATTACAAACAAATTTAAGTGGATACTCAAAGTATTTTCAATGCTTATTAGTTAACGAGTACATTTTTATATTCAGCATTACATGACAGTTCATAGATGGCAGTCAAGTATTTAGGAACTGTTCGGAAACAATGGATCTACGTATGCACCTGGGAGTTCCAAGAGAATTGAAAGATTTGCTGTGTTTTGTTGTTCCGTGTTGTTTGGCGGGGGCATAATAAAAGCCACTAAAAAGAGTAAACAATTTGCGCGTACAAAAAGCCTCAGATCAAATAAAGAACAAGCCGGAGAAAGTGAAAGAGAGGGAGGGAGACATGTGTTGAAAGAGAGAGTGCAGATGGAACCTATGAGACCAGAGAGAGAAACCGAACAATGCAAATAAAACAAAAGCGACGCTGCCACACGCAACAAATGCAAACAGAGTTGAAAGTCACACACAGACACACACACACACATTAGAAAATACACTCCCACACAACCACTTTCAAAATAGCTGCTTTGTCGTTGTTGTTGCTGCTGTTGCGGTTCTGGCTTTAATCTAACAAATCTAACAATTTTTAATTATGATTATAGCCAAACAAACACACACACACAAGTGCAAACAAGTATTTTATTTAATTTCTTCTGCCAATTTACATAGCATAATAACAGCAACCAAACCAACAACAAATACAACAATAATAACTGCGAGTTACGACAAATTTGTTCCATTTATTTTTCATAAGCAAAAACCTGCAATAATAAACGATTAAATAAAACAAGGCATGGCTGCAAGTTTGCACCTCTTTCCTCACCTTTTACCCCACTGTACCAATCAATCCCCGTTTTACAACACTGTTACGAGCTTCGCTAACAGTTATTCTCGCGCGTGCCATTTTTAATTGTCTGAATCAATCCGCGCTCGCAATTTTAATTAAATATTCAAATTAAATGTGCAAACAATCAAACCAAACACACACACACACACACAGACACATGCACGCACACATGTGAGCAATGAAATTTAATATTTTCTGTTATATTTTGTTTTATTTTAGCGTAGTAAATAATTTCAGTAGTTGCGCTTGTTAGTTTTTCTTTGGCTGTAGCTGCTATTCATTTGCATTCATTAGGACTTTACCCTATCCATCGTTTTCTGCCTCTCTCTCTCTCTCTAACTCTTTCTCTCTTTCAGTATGTCAGTGTGTGTGTGTGTGTGTGTGTGTGTGCAATTAAACAAACTCGCAAAGGGGTGAAGGCAACACGTTGTTTGTACGCAAAGTCAAGGACAATTTTCACATTAAACGTGCCAAACACAAACTCACAGGGACTCATAAAAAAGGCTGTTAGCAACAGGAGCAGAGCTCGAAATCAGGACAATCAAATGGTATGTGTGTGTGTGAGTGTCCTTTTAAATATGCATGGCAATGCACATAAGGGAGTGAAATGCAATTCAAACAAACTGATTAAACAAACGCGCTAAATGTTGCTCCCAATACCTTAGAAATTCCTTGAATACCACAAAATGTGCTGATTTAATTAGTGATGTTAAAATATATCGAACAAATTTTGTCTCAATTGGTTTTAACGATAAATCGAGTTTTTTAATGGCTTCTCACTGTCCCTTCTTACTTTCCCCATCACGCTTTTTCAAAAGCTTTAAACTGTCATAGCTTTGTCAAATCTTAACCGATTTGCAAGCCAAATGTCATTTTCAGTCTAATTCAAAAATATATTAAATTCTGAATGAAAACTTAAGAGTTCAAATTATGTTTCCTCGCTCTTCACCTTCTCCTTCCTGATGCTATCGATAACTTTAAACTATAATAACTTGCAAATCTTAATCAATTTTCGCTTTTTTCCTTTATGGACTGCCTAATTTATTTTTCACATTTCTTTGAATAGCTTTCAATAGATTAGAGTATTCTAGTAGCATTGTGTTGTGAGTGCAGCTGGCTATATTTTTAAATTACATTGTGTGCCTATTTTATTTGCACAAACAGCAGGTGATAAAATATTTATACTGCACTTAAACAAATTTTGTCCGCATCAGGCAGTAAAGCAAATGTCCTGAGAATTAAAAAGAGAGAGAAGGAGACGGATCGTATACCAGTCTATTGGGATTTTGTACAGATTCTTTGTCATTTTAATGGCTGCCTTGGCTTACCTGAATTCTATACTTGGAGCTAGTTGAGTTGGTCAAAGGTCAACTCAAGTGACGGTCTGTCACGGTCCTACAATTCTGCACACATTTGCAATTCTCAGGGCCTTTCGGAGGCTGGCCTAATTTCAGTTGGAGCTAACAGAGCACAACAGCTGCCAAATTCAACCTTTGACCTTCAGGCATTCTAACAAAATGCTCCAAATGTGCCCAATCATGATGCGGTTGTTTAATAAACGCCACCAGATGACCAACCAGGCAACCAACACCACCGCCAGAAACAATGGCACTTCTTCTCTTTCTCTTTCTTTCTCTTCTGTTACTCTTCCATCCCAGTTTTGGGCCAGCGAAAGTCGCAACAGCCGTTAAAGGGCAACCTGCAAACCGGACGGCAACTTTTGATTAATGTTTGTTAGTTTTCCTCGCCGGCAAATTCATTTGTTTTAAACAAAATGCAGCATACATAAGCGAATGAAAGAGAACGATTGAGTGAGGGAGAAGTAGCACAGATAAATAGATAGATAGAAGAACTTTAAACACATATGAAACTTCGTAGTACTATACCATGTTTTTATTTTCATTATTACTCAGCAAGTTGCTTTCAACTATTTCACGTTACTGCGCTTTTTCTCAAATTGACTTAATTTTAAGGCAGTCGACAAGAAAGTAAAGAATTTTGAAATAGATTTTAAAATAGTATTCAATTAAAAAGTTATTTCTAATTTAATGTAAATACAAATAAAGTCTAAGACTATATAGATAAAATACCTTAAAAGTGATGTAAACTTTGTTCAGAAGGATCTGCATATATAACCATTATGCAATCTTAGCTATTCTCTAAAATTAAATCAATGCTTATAACACAGGGTATTTCGAAGTTCAGCTGTATCTTTGCTGTCTTCATTTTGTTTTCATAGCTATTTGTGTTTTTGTTTGTGCGTTGCTTTGTTTGTGTTGCATGCGTTGAGTTTATGCTCCTGTGGATCCTCCCCTTCCCCTTTCCCCTTCTATCCTCTGTCCTTCGCCCTCTAACAGACACTTTCTCTTCCTCTGTTGCTCTCTCTGTCACTCTTTGCCTCTTTGGCTCTTTCAAACAAATTTTATTCGCAGTTCATTCATCTTTGCATTCAGCAAACGCGCCAAATATTTTTTTGATATATTGACTTGCAAAATATTTTGGCTTTACATGTGTCTAACACACACACACACACACACACACAATACACACACTCTCCCCAACACACACGCACATGTGACTTTTGTGTGTGTAAGTGCGAAATGGTTTCAGTTTCGTTTCAGTATATTTTTTTCCTGTTTATATTTTATGTCTATGGTTTTCTATGAAAAATCAAACGACCCACAAACATATACACACCCACACATGCACACACAACATACGATTGTGTGTGTGTGTGTGATGTATTCAAGCGTAAAGTTAAAGATTAGAAGTACAAGAAATTTTTTTCGATTTGGATACTTTTTGTTGTTCTTGTGGGTTGTGAAATTTGTAAAACTAAGCAGCTGCCAAAATGAGAAGTTCAGAAGAAAAAGAAGAGGGTAGAAGAAGAATTGGACAGCTCACACAATCACACTTAAGAAAATCAGCATAATACAAAACTAAAGAACTGAAGTTGATAGTTATTTCCATTTTTAAAAATCTTTCATAAATTAAGATAACTTTCATAAGTTAAACAAAGATTGTTTTAAATAATGACAGATATTTTTTAAATTTTAGCGCGCTTTTTTAGGATACATTTTTCTGAGTGTAGTAAATTTTTGTTTGTTTTTTATTTTATGCTGCATTTAAAATGTCATTATCAATGGGCAGAGTCCGAAACATGACCAAGGGAATTGAGGGGGGAATGACTTTAATACGCATAGCTGAAAATCTTTAAATAGTTGTTGTTGCTGTGCCGGTTATTGTTTTTTTTTGGTTGTTGTTGTGGTAAAACGTGCCAGGATAATGGCAAACGAGCTCGGTAAAGCCTTAGCCCCCAGGAGGGGTTAATGAATGCGGCACACGAGGCACGAGCGTTGAGCCTGCGGGCACTTAACCCATTGTTGACCCCTCTCCAAAGGAGCAGGGTTACCATTATGAGATTGTATGTATGGTTGTGTCAGAGAAAGCGATGGAGAGAGAAAGACATTTTATATTACAAACTGAGCGATAAGATAGCCCATTAAATTAAAACTGCTGCGGGTAATCTATCTCTCTTCTTCGCTCAAACTATTTATTCTCCATTGTGAGGCATTTATTTATTTATTTCATTTTTTATGGAAATCGGTTTCAATACAAAATCATTGTGCAAGTGGACAACATATCTTCTATAAGAATAGTTTTAAGATAATTCTTAACTTTAATATCAAATTTAAAAAGATAATAATTAAAATTATTTAAATTTAAATTATTTTACATAGCATCAACCACTGTCTAACGGAGCATGAACCATTTAAAAATTGAGTTGCATGGCAGCTCGAAATGCAAAGCTCGAATTCGAATCGCGATGGTTCTCGAAATGCAAACGAAACACTCGAAAATGTCAAGTTCACCGGGCGTGTAAAGTGGAATTATGTCAGTTTCGAAGAGGAAACGGGGAAAGGGGGCAGATGTGGGATGCAGAATGAGGCATGCAGCATGTCGCAGTTCTGACTCACTGACTAATCAGACGCAACGTTGTCGCTCGTTTGCCATCGTCATGTAAAGCGATATTTCAGCTGTCAGTTTATGATTCAACTATTTCAAATCAAATCAATGCCAAAGAACCTCACCCATCGATGTGAATGTGAGTGTGAATGTGTATGTGAGTGTAAATGTGTGTATGTGTGGGTGTGAAGAGGGTTATGATTCACTGCCAATGATTTATGTTAAAAGGCTCACACACACACGGAGTAACACCTTTCTGCGAACATCAGCGAGCACAGGAAAAATAATAAATAGCATTTCAAATAAAATTATTAAAGCAAGCATATGTTCATTGTTTCATTAATATAGAGAGGTATCCCAAACTACAAACAAACAATCTATAACTCATCAGATATAACCGATAATTTCAGTTAAGTTGAAACACACCTTAAGGTGAGTTTGAAATCTGTATGCACAATTTTAAGGAATTCTAAAGTTTGATAATTAAATTTTGAAGTCCTAATTCTTATTTTAAAGTCCGTTTAAAATTCTTAACGCTCTCAAAACGAAATGATTTTAACCTCTAAACATGTTTTTAAGCCTGAAGAATAAAATAAATGTAGACAAGCTACAAGAATTTCATTGCTTGACATTAGAGTATAGAAAGAAGGGCTGAACTTTTTATTGTCTTCACTGCATTCCCCTCTCCCTGTTCCTCTCCCCTTATCAGCATGGCAGTCGCTTGTGTCGTGTGAGTTTTTCCCCCGTAAATTCACAAAAATGAATCTACATTGCAAATGCAAGCAAAACGAGTGTGGAGTGTGTGGAGAGGGAGGGAGAAAAAACAAAGCATAAATGTAGCTCAACGCATTGTGCTGCACATGAAAGGCACAAACGAGAAGCGAGAGGAATGCAAGAGATGAGAGAATAGAAGAGCGAGAGGAAACTGAAACGGGGAACACAGCGAACTGAAGCTAACGAAGCGTAAAGTTTGCCAAGCGACTGCCATTTGGAATGGCAACCGGCCAAGCGGGCCAATTCTCTCCTCTACCTCTCCCTCTCCCCAACCCACTATCGCTTCTCTTGGTTTCTCTCCTCTCATTCAACCGCAATTCCCGTTGAAGCCTCTCTGTGTGTTTGCCTTGTGGTATTTTTTATTAAATATTCCTAATAAATTATGCAAAATTCTTGTATTGCATGCAGAGACAACCAAAGAGAGAGACAGCAAGAAAGAGTAGGAGCGAGAGCGAGAGAGTGCTATGGTCAAATCAAAATGTTTGCACAACTGTAGAGGGACAGCGCGACGGAGAGAGGGGAGAAGAGTGGGCGTGCCATAACTATCAATAACTTTTATTTTGGTAAAAATGCCAGCAGACGCAGCACAATGAACTCTTCCTCTTCCGCCTTTAATACAACATAAAGTCAAAGGATGCGACGAGATCTTGTATCTGTATCCCTCCGAAACATCTCTCTCTCTCTCTGCTCATGTGTCCTGTATTGCGATAATAAAATAAAATTGAAATATGGTTGGCAATTGACTGAACGCAATGAGTGGAAATTGTTGAATCGCCTGCGTTATGGCAGCGTGACGAAAAGCAGGAAAACGGGAAAGTTGTCAAGGGGAACGGAGGAAATCATCGAAGGAGGAAATGTATATGGAGTTGGTTGTGTGTGTGCCATGGTATCCTCTCATTCGAGAATTTGTTCAAACTGCTGTAAACTGTCCCTGATGAATGCGCCAATAAGTAGGCAATGGTTTTTTTTATGATGCGACAGCAGATGTTCAAGTTGAAACCATTTTGAATCAACTCGAAGAGCACAATTGAAATTGAAAGTTTATTGAAATCGATTTTGCTTTGTATTGTATCAATAAACAACTTAATAATTGTGAACCTATATGCAACTCTCAAATATTCTCTTATTTATTTATTAGCAAACTGTTCCAACTATTATTGTAAAGAATTAATTTGAAGAATTCATTTAAAACTTGTTTTATTATTTTATATTCCATTTACAAATATATTTTATTTATTATTTAGATTTTTGCATGCAACAATTGTAGATGCTTTCGCCAAAAATTTATAGCTCAATCCAAAAATTGGTATGCTCTGCTGCTGCTTTGAGTGTGCAATGAATCGAATGAATGCATTCAAATTGTAGACAAAGTCACGTCAAGTTCTGCACCTTTGTTTGGCTTTGCGCACTTGAATGAGTATGAAATATAAGTGGAAAAAAATGTGGAAGAGTTGAATGCAAAGAGCGAAGGAGATGAAGATAGACAGTGAGGAGGGGAGAGGAGGGGGTGGTGTAAGCCGCAATCAAGTTGCAACATTTAGGCAGATTTTGCTTTTGTTCTCATCATCATATTTATTTGCTTTGCGCATTAAGGCAACTTTTATGCCCCGAAATTTGTTGAACAACGAAATGCGCTTATGAATAAACAAGTAGACAATACACCCTCCAACACACACACACACACACACACACACACACACGCACACTCGCCGTAAGTTAAGTAACACGCAAGCACGCGCACATACACAGATTTATTATGTGAAACAAATCACTCATACGCCGTGCTGTCGGCTCGGCAAATGTGAAACGTGAAGTGGCTGTCAGGGATTTTCACAAGAATATCGTTAATTTTTAGTCGAACATCAACAAAAGGAGCATAACAACAAATGTTTTGTTTACTTGAGCTTTAGTTTCTTCTGACTTCGGGAACACAGCGAGAAATAAGGAAAGCAGAAAAAAAGAAAATAAGTTGCCGCCTGCAGCTTTATCACACCAGCGAATGCCACGCCCCCGCCTTTCTTGAAATAAATATACACACCAAAACAACAACAACATCAACAACAACCACGAGAACAACGTGAACAGCACGAAAATCTTTATCTGATTTAAACGTTGGCAACAAACGTCCTTCAACCTTGCTCTCCTACCGCCCCGCCCCGCACCTTCTTTTGCGCCCACCTATGGCCACCCTAAGGGGCAACATTTTGCGTGTCTTTGCTTTAGTTTTCCTCCTTGCCTCCCCCTCTTCCTGTCTTAGGTGCTCGACAAACTTATGCTGCCTGTCGCTGGGCCCAGCTTAATTTTCACTCTGTGGCAACTTTAATATTAATCATACGACCCGCATGCCCAACACACACACACAGCTCAAGTTTGTTGCGGTAGGACTAGTTTCTATTGACTCAACATGTGCGAAGTGGGTGGTGCGGTGAATTCCGTGTGGTGCTGAGGGTGGTGCGTGGTGCGGGCGTCGCAGCCACAGCGTCAAACGCCAAAAGTTCTTAGTTAAATTCGTCGTTGGCCCAAAGTTTTCTCAAGTGGCTCATTGTGGTTAGCTGTGAAATGTTGACCCACAGACAGACAGCAAGACAGAGATAGCAGCAGAACAGACAGGGAGGGTGAGATGGCTGTTAACTGGAGCGACACTTGCTTACATTTGACAGCGACAACAACAACAACAACAGCAACAATGTCTCATGCTCTTTGCGGTCTTTAGCGCTGCAAACTTGGCAATGTCCAAAAACAACCAAAAATATTGCAGCTGCAATAGGCAACAACAGTTTCAACAGCAACAACGAGAACAAGAGTGTAGACAACAACGAAACAACAAACAACAAACAACAAACAGTAAAAATCGTTGTCATGCAAAAACTTTTGGTAAAGAAAACGCAAATGATTAAGTGCGTCGTGGCATAATTCAAATTCAACAAGACAAGACTGCTGGGAAGGGAAGAGCGCACAAGGGGAGGGGGTGGAGATGACTGCCAGAGACGGTGTATTACAGGGGGGCAAAAGGAAAGGAAACGATGTTGGCAACTGAGTGGCGTTGCAATTGAAATGACATTTGCCAACTTGACTAAGCTGTTGAGAGTTAATGAATTGCGACACTTCTTGAAGGCAGAGAGAGAAAGATAGAGAGACATTTCTCTAGTGAACAAGAGATACATTTCTCAAATGAGTTTGTGATGGGCTCTCAAAACTAATGGAAAACGGAGAATAATGGAGAAAAATTACTGAGGAGAGCTTGACTAAAAGAAAATATAAGCAGATCTTGAGAGCAACAGGATTGCCTTCTTATAAATAGGGATACAAAAAGAGTGAGCTGGAAATCCATGTGACTGAAATGCAATCGATGTAAATAGAAATTATCTTTTCTATTTACTCTCAAATTAAAGAGGAAAAGTACCAATCAATTAAGAAGAGAATTAAAGCAATATATTCATGACTTTATAAATTTTGATTGTACGATAAATTAATTAGATCAGCAAGACATTTGCTAAAACTTGTGACAAATTAACATCTATTACGATTCTATATGGAGCATATTATCAACTAATTAAATTATTTTGTCTACTAGTTATTATTTGTGATATGAATTTATTATATGACTAACAGCATATATTCTATAGGAAATTTTTTTAATGTAAAATGTACCTGTTACTTTATACTAAATATATATTCAGTTAATTGAAAAATCAATTTTAATCTTACTTAATATACTTATATACTAATCAAATTAATTTTATACAGTACATTTTTTTACAATTTCACTCCTTAACAGTTGAATAGTGTATAATATAACATAAGGAATGCCGAAAATATTTAAAGATCATGTTGCAGCTTCACATCTATTAAATATTAAATCCAAAGATCTGTCCGAAACTATTCCTTCCCCCCCCGTATATAATTTAAAATTTCTTCTTAGCAAAATATCTTGAGTTGAATTTGCCGAGAGTAAATTCCTGTAAGTCGATTTTTCCCCCTTTTTCACCGCCACTGACCATAATCTGGGCACTTTCAACTGATTCACAGTCCCAGTCTCAGTATAAGTCTCTTTTCCAATCTCATTCTGATTCTGATTCTCAGGCAGTCGCAACTCCCATTGCACTTGTTAGTTTAGTTTTTTGGTTTTGGTTTGGTTTCGGTTTCGTTTGGTTTCCTTAGGGTTGGGTTAAGTTGGGTTTTCTACTGTTTAGTTCCAGGGTTCTCATGTTTCTTGCAGATTCCAGAGCTCCACTCTGCCCATTTGTTACTGACTACAGCAAAAGCAACAAAAAGCAAACGAAGACCACAAAGTTTTGCTGTTTAGCATTTCAACACAACACAACACAAAAAAAACGCACAAGTTGAAGTTGTTGCTGATGCTGTTGTTGTTGTTGTTGTCTGAGAATAACAGCAATTAATATGTATCTCTTACTTGGCACGCTTTATCGCTGCTTTTTCCCCTTTCTTTCCCGTCTTCCGCCAAACAGCAGCAACAACTGGAATTCTGTCAGAGAATAAGAAAAGTTTATTCTTGTTTTTTGGTCCAGAATTTTGCACGTTTGCCATTTTATTTGGTGCACAGTTACACATTACAACCACGCCCCCTTTTAACTGCCTCTGCCCCTGCAGTGCTGCACATTTTGGGGCAACTCCAGTGATTTATGACATCAAAACGGGGCCTGGGAAAGTTGATGCTGCAGTTGAAGTGCGTATACTTGATATTCTGTGGAAGGCGCAACGAATGCGACTTTTAAACTGAAAAGTGGCTTGAGAAACGGACACAAGAAATGGGAGCACACAGACAGAGATAGCAAGAGAAGGTGGATGCTTAAGAGAGTGGGTGGGAGAGCGAGATAAAGAGATAGAGAGATAGAAATGGCTAAAAATTTAATTAAAATGCACATTTGTCCTTGACAGCATTTTATACTTTCTGCGTACTTAATTGGAATGCAGTCGGCAATGCCGAAGTCAAATGACACACTTCTCTCAAACACATACAGTTAGTCGTGCAAGTGTTGTGTCGAAATAATTATTCACATATTGGTTGAATTAAATTTTGTAATTCGTAGTTTAATTCCATTATTTTGTAATAAACTAAAATGTTAATCCGCAAAAATAGATATCAATTTTTAGCTATAGAAATTCTAAAATTTTTTAGACTTTGTCAAAACACTTTCTTGCCTAACTGTGGGAACATGCATGCATTCGTTAAGATGCGGCTGGATATGCAAAATGACAAACGCGACACAAACTTGGGTTGCTCCAAAGACCGAAAGACAAGCAGAGTTTCCTCCTTCTCCCTTTTCCGAACCACCCGCTCTGCTCCATTTAGCTAGAGACACGCACCAGCTGCATAAGTGTGTGTGTGTGTACGTATACGTGTGTGTTTGTTTGTCTGACTTAATTCAGACAACTCTCTAGTGGAATAACATAGACAAGAAGACAAGAAGAAAGAGAACGAAAATTAAAGTTGATTATGATGCAGACTGCGTAGGAATGAGACAGACTGACTAACTGACTAAGGGAAAGGAAGCTAAAGCGATAAATCCTTGCCACGCGCTAATTGAACTGTGTACCTGGAGAAATGGGTAAATGTTTAAACTGGTTACATACCATATTTACAGTTTGCCAAAGCTGCTTCAAATGGTGTCAAAACTTTTCAGAAAGTTACGCACAGCAATTAGCTGCGATTAGATAATCCGATTAATTCACTTCGAAATCTTAAAGCAAATGTTGGCAATTTAATTAGATTCTACATATTTTTTTGTAAGCGAGGAGGAAATGACACTTTAAGCAGAAAGCGAAATTAATAATGATAAAAATTATAACTCTAAACCTGCAATTATTTAATGGAATTGAATTGAGTTAAAAACAGCATTTGAATAAGCATTTTTAAGCTATCATTAACATATTTCAAATCATACATACATGAATCAATGTATAAATCTAAATATTAGAGAACTTAGTCCTGTTCAATTGGTTGTTGAATATATTGAAGACTTAAATGCCAATCATAAAGTACGATTTAGTGTCATTTGAGGCTCTGACAACAAGTGACAACATGCAATTTTAGATAATTCTTGTGCTTTCTTAGTTTACTTTTCATTTATGAACAGGTATAGATGAAGGGACGAAGAGTTCACAGGGGAACAAAGACAGTAGTCGCATTATGCATAACTAACTAGAAGGATAAAGTGTATTAGGTGTGTGTGTGTGTGTGTGTGACAACTAATATCCATTTGGATGTCCTAAGTCGTCTGTTGGCCAAAACAAAACGTATTAATGCGGAAACGCATTTTGTCTACTCTTGTATTTGCATTTGAGTTTGAGCTTGAGACTTGCACGTATTCTATATTTACCTAAAAGACTTAGAAAGTGAGAAAGAGATAGATACAGACAGAGAGAGAGAGAGAGATTGTTGTGCTTTTTATGTTAGAGGGCATACAAAAATTTGTGCTAAAGGACTTTTGCTTACAAACGAGCGAGCAGGCAAAAAGTGCAGAAGAATTGCATTGTTTTTGCACTGAGCCACAGTCAGAGGAAGAAGAGAGTAGAGAGTACAGTACTTGATAGCAAGTATAAGCCAGGCCAGGACACAGACATGCAGGCATATGCACGTGCAAGGATATGCATATGTGTCTTGGCAAGGATTTGTTTTGCTTACTTCATACTTCTCCATCTCCTCATCTCTGCTCTTCTCCTCCTCCTTTTTTCTCCTGCTTTCAGCTGCAGATGATGAGCCTCAGATTATATGCACTTACAAACGACGCTTTGTCTCCTTTTGAGCCCAGTACCCAACAGAATCCATGACTTACAAATTTCTGAGTAGATCTGTCACTTAGACCACAGACTTTACTAAGACTAGAGCAACTAAATTTCCTGGTAATATTTTTATGCTTATCATATATAAAAGAAGACATCTATTACTATATTTGTTCGTTATTCATTAGATGTGGATTCTAGGTAAATACAGATAGCAAACATTAAAAAAGAATTTTATTATTTCTTTGACTATAATTTATGTGTTTATTATTCTTTATTTCGTTCAATGTTTAATTGTTTGCAAATAATGCATTAATATCAATAATAAAAATATAAGAAATATTTTAATTGTAGTCAAATAAATATATTTGCTACATTTCCAAATCAAATACTTTTTACTGGAATAATAATTTGATTTCTGACAAAAATGTACACATTTTTAAAAAATATTTGTAATACATTTTGCAATATTTGTATTCTTATACTGGGCATTTGACAATCGAGGACTTTGACTGTATCGTTCCTACTAGTTTCCTCTCATTTCTCCACGCTCTCCACTTCTCTTCCGTCTCGCCTGCTCCAGGTCTCGTCTTCAGCTCAACATGTCTTGTCATCCTGCCTGATACCGCCGAGTCCTTTATGTATGTGTGCGTGCGAGTGTGTGTGTGTGTGGTGCCAACAGGACATGCATAAGTGGCCTGTCTCTTCGTCCTGGCTCAGCACAACTTTTGCCTGGCTTTTTATTTATATTTACTCTTGATTGTTGCAGTCGCTCTTCTGCACTTTCTGAATCTGAGTCTGAATCTGATTCTCCTGCCTCTTCTTCTTGCTGTCTCCTGTTGTTGTTGTTTTAGTTGTGTTTCCACTGTTGTTGCTGATGTAGCTGCTGCTGCAGACAAGTGCAAACACAACAACAACAACAACAACAACTGCAGAAAAAGGCAAATTTATCCCGACTGACTGCATTTTTTGCTCTCAAAACAATTAAATGCAACAAACTTTCGCATTCCCTCTCTCATTCCTCAGGTTTTCCCCACTCACTTTTTCTCTGCACTCAGCTGCATTTTTTATCAAATTTACTTGGCCTTTAATTTTGTTGTGCCAATTTTAATGCAGTTTTTATTTAGCTTTTTTTGGACGCTGACGTCAGTCACAGTCAAATTGACTGTCACCGAGGGAAATGACAACGAGAAGGGAGGCGTGGAGCAGAAAGGGGAAATGAAAATGGCGGAAGGTTGAAGGTGGAAGGTGGATGAACGAACATGTCACTATCAGAATGATGTTTTAATGGGCTTTCCAAATGCCAACAAGTCATGTGCGAGAGTTTAAAAATGGAAAGCTGTGAAGAGTGATGGTAAGTGATGAGGATTGGGAAAACGTAAACTAACTACATTTGATATTGTGAATGCCAAATAAGCTAATGGCATTTGTAGAGAAAAGTTTGAAGGTCAATTTGAGTAAAATATATTAAATGCAGACAGGACTTCTCAGCTAATTATGCTAATCACGAAGTTTAGCTATTAAAAGACTAACAGATTATTTAATTTAATTTATCCATTATACATCAAATTAAATTCAGTTTCTCTATTCATGTTTTTGGAAAATTTAAGACGGTAGATTAATAATTTGATTCAAATATGATTATATAATCATTTATTTGATTTTGATTATAATACTATTTATTCATTACTAATAATAATAATGAAAAAAATGTTTAATAGTAATTTAATTTAAATGTTCAAATTTGCATTAAATAACAGACTTCTATAAAGTCGTATTTGATTATAATACTATTTATTCATTACTAATAATAATTATGAATAAAATGTTTCATAGTAATTGAATTTAAATGTTCAAATTTGCATTAAATAACTACAGACTGCTGAGAAGTCATACTCTATAAAATTTCTTGTTAAATGTGGACATTCATATTAATTAAATTTAATTCAGCACCGGTCCACTAAGAATTAAAGTTGAATATAAACACTACGAGACAGTTCGAATTTCAGAAGCTTAAAGCATTCACTAAGTGTGCAATTCAAGACTATTTAGTTAATTTCTTCAACGCTTGAGGTTCTCAATATTTGATGTTCAGCTAAAATGGATAACGTCAGAATAATATATTGAGGAAGTGGAACAGAGTTTGTGGCAAAAGCTTAGCCACGTTCAATTTGTTGGCTGCTTGTGGCATTTGCCGGATATTTGTTGCCGCCGCCAGCCACAAATAGCATTTTGTGTCTATTTTAGTGAAATTTTCCGCATAAACGGTTTCCCAAAATGGAGGAGACTCCCAATCCCCCCTCCCCCCCAATAAGGAAAAAGAGCAGCTGGTGACTCCTGCGGAGATGTTGCTGTGTATGGCAGCCACCAAAAATGGCAACTTAAAATGAAAATTATTGGTTCAGTCGACGCGCGAGTTATAAAAATAGCAACTGGCAGCCAAAAAGAGCCGACAAAAAAATAACCCAAGAGTGCCAAAAAGAGCCGCAAATTGAGTTGAACGGTTTTGGGTTTGCATATTGAACGCAGAGTGAGGAAACGCGCAGAGTGAGAGAGAAAAGAATTGAAAGCTTAGGGGTTTGGCCTCAAAGCAAAAGCACGCCCCATAGTTTTTGGAAGCTCTGCTCGTATTTTATTCTTTGGCTGCCATCGATTTCAATTGTGTCAATGCGATTGTCCGTTCAGACCGCACTTCCTCACTCCTCGCTCCTCACTTCCCATCCCCTCCTTAGGGGAGGGGCTCTCTCCCACCCTGTCCTCGGTTCCGTCTGCGACTTCAAAGCGCCGCGCAATGAAATTGACACCCGCAGCGCTGGCAACGCTCGAAATTGAAACTATGAGCGAGAAAATAAATGTGTAACGAAATGGAAGCTGCACACGCCCCACTCAACCACCCAACCACCCAACTACCCAACCACCCAACCATCGCCTCAACCACCGAGAGTAGCAGCCAAAAACTGAGTTGCTCCCAATGTGGCAATAAAACCATTTTAATGAGATTCACGCTTTAAATTTCGCGCTTTATTTACGTGAGTGGCGACAGGAGGCGGCGTGGGCGTGGCAAAAAGGCAAACTTGCCCCACATCATCATAGTCCATATCAAAAACAAAAAAAATTGAGTTAACTTCATTATGTAACTCAAGGGAAATTTTAATTAAAAGCGTGCGAAAGATTTAATTGATTATACTCAGTGAACCAGTTAAAACTGAAGGGGTATTTATGGCAAAGGGGGAGAATGGTGAAAAACCAGAGTGGGGAGTGCAACGAAGCCCAGCTATATATATTTATTTTTATATAATTAAGCATATTTCTTTTTTTAAAAATTAAACGGACTACAGTTTATACAGATTTTGGGTATATTTAATATTCAGACAGCATAATAATTAAAAAACCAAATGAAAATGTTCTGATAGCAGCCAAATGTTTAATTTATAAAGGGCATCTCACAGTCGTGCAGTCTTCAACTGCCACTTTTTTTGCAAAATAACTACTGCAATGCTCAAAAGAATAGTTCACTGCTATATATTAAAGTATATTTATTTTTTAAAAATGGAAAAGGACTACAGTTTATACAGATTTTAGGTATTTTTAATATTCAGACAGCATAATAATTATATAACCAACTGTTTGTTTTTCAGTAGCAGCCAAATGTTTTGATTGTAAAGGGTATCTCACAGTCGTGCAGTCCTCGACTGCCACTTAATTTTATTGTGCATACGCCGCGTTGCACCGGCTGACCAACTGACCAGCTGGCCATTGACGAGTTGCTTAGCCCCAGTGACTTGGCAAATATTTTAACAAGTTTGTTAAAACATTTTATGAAAATTGCGGCCACATTTTCACAGCGCAGCGAGAGGGATGGACAAGTGGGTGGGGGGAGGTAGGAGCAAAGTTAAAGGGCCTCTAAAATAAAAGTTTACACAGTTAATAATAAAACCATTTACTATGCAAATATTTTGTCAGTCCACTGGCCAGGCTGAGGGCAGCTGTAGAGAGGCCAAAAAGAAGGAGAGAGACAGAGAGAGAGAGAGAGAGGAGAGAGTTGTGAGAGGGGAACCCATCTCAAGTCATTTTTAACGCTTAACATATGAGAACTTGAATTTGAGAATGCAAAATGGCAGCTGGACGCAAAACAAGATGGCAGACGGAAGACGGAAGACCGCAAGCGAGACCACAAACAGAACCCCTAGACGTCCTATTTCAACCCCAACCCCAACCCCAAAGCGGAGTTCAGTCCAGTTGAGTTGAGTGCATGCAAATGTGTTTGCAATGGGTTAAATATGCTCCACAGACCCTCAGCTACATTTCGTATATGTGCACTCTCTCTCTCACCCTCCCACTCATCCCTTTCTCTCTTCCATTGCTGACTTTTTGTTTGCCCTGACTTTGAGTGAATGAAGTGCAGGAGGGGATGTGAGGAGGAGCAGCAGGAGGGTAGCCATGAAAAATTAAAAAGGGATTTTGGTGCCGCAGCTGCTAAAAAGCGTTTGAATAGTAACTTGAACAACTTTTTTTCGGCACAGCTCCAAGAGACAGGGGAAAAGATGAACATCGGAATGAAGGGGGACGGCCGTCTGTCAGCGATTTCGAAAGTGCTTCCCACCATCACCATCCAAACATCCCACACACACACACACACACACACACACACACACAAACATCAATGCTAAGAGATTGGACATGTGCTTCCAATTCAAGAGATCTCCCAACAAAGTTACTTTTTAAATAGGGGCAAAGTTATCTTAATTATTTGTAAATGCCGTTTAGATGAATTGCGGCAAATGAAAATTTTAATTCAGCTTTTCATCAAAATTCTCATGGGAGACGTCAGCAGCAAAAAGTATGAAATGGGAATTAATAGACAAGGGATGGAGTTCATTTCCAGAGGAACACCTCAATTATATGGTATGTTATATGAGGCAATTCCACATGGAGAGCTTTGTGTGATAAGATGAAACGGGATCAACACAAACATTTTACGAAATTACTAAAGTCTGTCTCATTTATTTAAAATATATACTACTCTTAAATGTAAGTGAAATTGCCACGTTTTATATGAGAATAACTCAGAAATATTTTTAGCATACTTTTCACTTAACTGCTTTAAATTTAAAATAAAATATTCCCTAAGTATGCATTACAAATTTCAGTGCAAAATTAAATGTAAGTGGATTTGGAGTGAACAAACTTTTCCCCTATTTTTTGGAAATTATCTTTATCAATTGTTTTCGTTTAAAAGACTTGGGAAACTGTTGTAATGACATTCCAGTAGACAAAATCGTGTAAAAATCGAGCTGGAATGTAACAAATTCAGTAAACATCTTTCGTTGTTTCGCAACTTTGTTGTGCATTGTCTTTACACTGCTTAACGTAGCAACAAATGTAAAACTTTTGCGTTTCTCGGACTTGCAACTTTTCGCCAATTGAATTGGCACTCAGAAAACGTTCTATGTCCGAATTTTAAACCCAATAAACTGCAGGCGGGGAAAAACTGTAGTGAAAACTGCGGTGAATGGAAGCGGGGGAAGAGGAAATTGGAATACAAAGCTTACCTTGTGCAATAATGAAAATTCGTTGTAAAAAGTAGTTGGCAACTCGTAAAAGTGTTGCCAATCGTTTCAATTGCTGTTGCTTTGCTCTCTCACTCTCTATATTGTTTATTATTATAGCTGCTTCTTGTTGTTATTGATGTGGATGTTGTTGTGGATGTCGATGTGGATGTTAATGTGGATGCTGTTGATCCATTGATAGCTGGTTCAGTTGTTGTAATTGTTGTTTTTGTTGTTCTTGCTGTTTTAGAAAAGCGTTTTAGGTTTTTATTGTAAGCATGAATGAATCGCATTCACATTTAAATTCACTTTACTACTCGTTTTATCACTCACTGGGGCTTACCCCAACCCTCTCTCCCCCCTCTTTTGCTGTGGTGTAAATTGTTTATAGGCTTTGTCAAGTTTATTGTTTGTTATATTTACGTTTAACTGCAAATATCTGCGAAAGTACAACAACAACTGATGTGCAAAAAAAAAATACGAAATAATCATAAATGGTATAAAAAATTTAATACGCCATTTTTTAAACTCCGCTCATCCTCTATATCGTTATGGCATCGCATATGTCAAAAGATTTATGGCCATGCCAAACTGCCAGAAGGAGCTTATTTTCCATTCCTCCCTCCCTCCCCTCTCTCTCTCTCTGACCCTGACAGTCTTCCAATGTATAATGAATTATGCAATGAAATTTGTTTCATTTATCCAACACACATCAACCCACACACACACACACACACACACACACACACACACACACACACTCTACTGAGGGCAATTGAAATTTTGAAAGATAGCCCCAGACAGCGTTATTGTATTTGTTGTTGCAATAAATTCAAGTAAAATGATTGTTTAATTTATGAAAAGTATTTGTTGATGCCACGCAGATTAAGCAGCGACTTAAGCTTGGCTGAAAATTCGCACTTGAGCATGAAAATATGCCTGATTATGGCAGGGGAAATGTAAGTGGGTGCAACTCATTTCGGGTTGCCTCTCTGCATTTGTATCTTCTGTTCTCCTGTTCCCATTTGGGCCTCGAGGTCGACGCCCACCTTCTCATCAACATCTTCCTCTGTTCTGGGAGAAAAGCAGGGACGCAGGGAAGAAATGGGGGGGAGAAGAAAGGGGGGAGAAGACGTCAGACGTCGCTGCTTCCTGTGCTTCCTTCCTATGATGAGGGCAAGCTCAAGCGCTTGAAGGATTTCCCTTTGGTTGAGGCCATTCGCTTTCTCTGAATGTGGCTTTGTTCAAGACTCGTAGCTCTCTTGCCTTCCCCTTTCCACTTCCTCCCCTCTAGACATCTCAGCCCCTAGATTTGGCTCTGTTTTTTACTTATTAGTCTCCGTTTTGCAAATATTTGCATACGAGGCACGTCTCAGTCATTTTTCTTCAACTTATTCTTTTATTTTTGTTTCTTAACGTTTCCTTCATTTTATTATTATTGTTCTTCTTCTCTTCTCCTACTCATCGTTGTTGTCGTTGTATTCTGCCTGTTTTGGGTACGTCCTTCAAAGTGCAAATGCGAGATTCCTTAGCACCACATTAAAAGACGACAGCAAATAGCAGAAAAAAAAAACAACCAAAAAGAAAAAAACAAAGCGAAAATGCAGCAACAAAAAGTTATATAAGAAATGCTTTAAATTATGAAAAATCGTTTAATGTTTGTCATTTCGAGCTTTGTTTTATTTGCTGTTTACAATTTTTCAGTTTTCTTTTCTGGACTTTCCATGAGGTCAGTTCTAAGTGGATGACACACTTAATAATTGAATCTGGGTTCAAGTGCGTTTGGAACGGTTAACAATTCAAAGCAGCAACTTTAAAAAAATAAATATATGTCATATTACGGGTCTTTCAAATATTCCAGGAACTCTCAATAACTTCAAGGGAAATTTCAAAACTTTTTACTATACTCTGTGGTTTTTCAAATATAAATACCGCGAACTGGAAGTTGTATTAAAGATGTACTTTAGCCCTGACTTAAATGAAATATAGAAATATTTAAAAAACATATTTCACATATTTACTTTAAAACACAACATATGTGAAATAATCGATGTCAATAATTGAATTAATTTGATTTAAGCAAATTTTCGACTCATTTCAGCTAATTCAATTTAGGGGATTCCCCTTCCAAAATGTTTTGAATCGATGATCTTCTTTATAGACCCAATTTGTATGTTTTCCTCCATCCTTCGGAGAGAAAGAAAGAGAGAAACAAGCGGGTTGCAAATTTATTTCTCAGCTTCCCTTTTTTTAGAGGATGAGAAGAGGTTGCCAGGGGTGGGAGTTGTCAGGGAGGCGATCCCATCAATTTGTAATTTGTAAATTAAATTGGCTTTTTGCAGCCAGGCCTGCTGCCTTCTTTTTGTGGTTGCCCCTTTTTGTTGTGCGGTATACTTTGTTATTGATGTTGTTGTTCTTGTATTTGCTCTCGTATTTTTAACGCAAAAAATGCGAATTTATCAAATTGATTTAAGGTTTCGGTTGATGTTGATGGCATCCAATTTAAATACCAAAAATTAATTACACATGCTAAAAAACCACACACGCACACACACACAGTTTACACACAAGCACACACACACAGTTTACACACACGCACACACACACACTTTGTCACACGTGCGAATTTTGTGGTTGTTTTTGTTGGTTTCTCACTCGCAAAAAGACGTCAACACAGACACAAGACAACAACGTTGTTGGCCAGTTTGACTATTGGCAGTTGGTATTTGGAATTTGGTATTTGATTCTGCCTATTGCCAATTCTTGTTGGCCAGGCTAAAAGTGCCGCAACGATATCGCCGCAAAACGAACTTGGCCACGTTTCCGAGTTGACTGATTTGAGCTACGCTGTTGGCCAAAACACGAGCCCACTGAACGAGAACCATAACCAGGAATCGAATAACGAAGTCGCCTCTCGCTTATCACACAAACGACACGAAGTCGCTACTCGTCTGTGTTGAATTTCCCTCACGTCGTGTCAAGAGAGAGAGAGAGAGAGAGAGAGAGAGCGGAAACTGAGAGAGAGGCTGTGTAGCTGTGCCGGCTTTTGTTGGTGTGTGGTGAGTTTTATTCATTGGTGAAAGCTTGTTGAATGTTGCAAGTGGCAAGTGGCAAGTGGAAAGTGGCAACTGCGAGTTGGTTATCAGTTCTGTGCTGCACTTTTCCTATCGTCAAACTGCAACAGTCTACTCTGCCAAATATCTCGACTCTGATGAATGCCCAAGTGAAGCCAAGTCTGACAGGAATATGGCCAACTTACTGACATAATGTTCTCAGGCTGTTCAAACTTATTACTGGTCTATGTGGTATGAAATGCCAGATGGACATGGCCATAAACTCAGTGGACCTTTGAAATATGCCTCGGCTCAAAGTTAGTTTCAGTTACCACAACTTTCATGTTTATTATGTAAATTTATTAATTTTATTTACTATCAAGTAGATTTTAATAAATTTATATTATTTATTATAATGATTCGTAATCAAGAAAGTATTCGAGATTTTATGTGGACGTAGTCTTTCGTAAAATACAAAATAAGAGTAAACGGTTTATTTTTTGTTTAATTTTCTTCTTTGTTACTGAACCTGAACTTTCAACTGGCAGCAAGTAAATATTTTGTAACACATGCAACGCTTCAAATGACAAAAAACAGCTTTAATTATATTTCTATGATATGGTATTGGGTTTAAAACTTTTTAATAAAAATTGTTAAATGCATTACACTTACTAAGCTAATGAAAACATCTATAATCTATTTATACTCGGTATTTAATTTAAACCATTAGTTATTTGTGATTTTTTAACGAGATTTTGGCACTAATATTCAAGGATAACAAAAAGGTTAAATTAGGAACGATAAAAATATTTGTTGATTTTTTGTTATATTATAAGAAGATCGAATGCTGAATTTGATTCCAGTGTTAATGTTCTCTCTTGCCTAAAGGGATCTTTTTTTTTGTGCAGGGTATTTATAATAATTCGTAGAGTATATAAGTGTAACAGAGTTTTCAGCTTAGAGAAAGCTTTCATGAAATACAATTCATGTTTAGGTCTGACTTTCATCTGGTTTTAATCACTGAATTCTTTGTTTAAGCCAACACTTGACAATGTAATCACTTTTAGTCTCGATTCTCAGCTGTAGGTGTCGCTTTCATCTTAAGCTCAAGCTGTTCCTTGTCAGTTTTCATTGCCAGATTGAAGACTTGGCCAGTTGGCCTCCTCTAATTGATGGACTGCCGCCAGTTTCTTCCCGTTTCCTGCCTCCCCTTCTCGTAGCTCCTTGCCACAACATGTCCAATGTCCAATGTCCAATGTCCACTGTCCACTGTCCACTGTCCACTGTCCATGTCCTGTTTGTCAACCACAATGGCGACTTCCGTTGCAGCATCAGCATCATCATTGTTGTAGTTGCTGTTGTTTGTTGTTGTTTGTCTCTGTCACTTTGGGAACATTCATTTTGACTTTCATGCGCTTGTCAACTGGCGGCTAAGAGTGTTTTGTTTTCGACCACTTTATCGTCCTTTGCTCGTCGTCCTTCTGTTGTCGTAGTCTTTGTTGCTGTTGTTTTTTATTCTCTTGTCATCGAAGCAAGCGAAGAAATTCGATGCAGTTACTCGACATTTCAACGTTCAACGTTGCCTGCATTGACTTCGAGACCTCCTCAGCTGCTAAACAGGCCAAACTAATTACCTCGCATAATAAATCAGAGCTGTCATACTTTGCTATTAGTTTGACACCACCACCCACAATCGGCTCCCTTGGTTATTGGTAGCATTTATGCAAATTGCCAGCAATACGAGAAAGTTGAGAAACGAGAACTCAGAGCTGAGAGCTACTAGATAAGAGATACGAGTACAAGTACACTGATAAAAAAGGGACCATTCTAATATTTAAGTTTTAAATTCTATTAAATTATTGTGTAATTAAAATCACATGTGAATAAAATGACAACGACACAACATTTCATTTCACAAAATTTCAAATTATCCTCTAAGAAAGATATAAATAAGAAACATCGTAAAGAACCTGCCTATCAAAAAGTTATATGGTGCTTTATCAATGTAATTTTTAAATGGTTTAAGAAATTCCGGGTTAACCCATTCCTACAGCAAACGATTAATTTTATCCCGCAATTCCGAACTTTTTCTCTGTGTAAGAGTACGAGTTGAAAGAGAATTCGCCGATGCATGCCTGAGGATAGCCTTTTGCATTATTAATTGCAATTTGTTAGCGTTTTCCTAGAATTTTCTCCAGCTTTAACCTAATAAGAGACATACACAGACATATAGAATAACTACTGTGGTCTGGACTGATTGTCCTCTGGACTAGTTTATATATGCATAATTAATTGATTTCCATTGAAAGAGAGCACAAAAGCGCAACTGACACATTTTACATACATTTTACAATTTCTTGAAGGCAAAGAATTCTTCGAACAACTTCTTACTCACTGACTTGGCATGAATGATGATTGAGCTTAATTGTTATACAACAAATTGTCAAGGAATTAGTTTGAAAAATGCAACGCCGAAACTCTTAAAAACTATCGTCAGACTATCGATAAAAAATGCTCACGATGCTCAACTATAACAATTTATTCTTAATTTTTGTTCAGCTCTTACAATTTAAAATTTCGCTGCATTCAATAAAGCAGAAATGATTGATTGCTGTGTAATGAATATTATTGGAGTATGAAGTAATTAGCTATGGTTCAACTTACCGCAATTGGCGAAAAAAGTTAACTTTCTTGCGAACTTCGGGAACAATATGCATGTGATCGTCGAGAAACTTGTAATCGGTTCCAGTATTCGGATCAAAGTCGTTCTTCGGCAAGCGATTGAACATAAAGTCGGGGGTTCCCCCCTTCGGTTCGAGTGGCTTGCAACGCGATGGATATGGTTGAGTAAACTCCCGCATATAGCCAGATGTCAGCGGTTGTACCAGCTCCTCTTCAGTGTCGATGGGGCCATAACGTGGACTGCGACGATCGATATGCACATGTATATCTGATAAGATGTATGCTAGTTGCATGCTCTTACTCATCCATATTGAAGGACTGAAAGTTGACCAACTTGTGCTCGGTGGTACATATTGTACGCTGTGGTCGAGATCCCTGTTCCAACATTATCTGTGTGGTTGTCTTCATGTCCGAGCTGTCCATCTGTGGCACCCACAGCCTCGTCTTCCTCTTACAAGCCATCTTTGACTTGAGTTGTGTTATTTAAATACTGTACTGTACTTTTGAGAAAGCTCAAGATCGTGTTTCGTTTACAAATGTTTTTCAAAAAAACTGCGAATCATACAATATTTTCAAGCTGTTTATGACAGTTTTCTCACAACATTAGACTTAAAATCTGGTAGCCAAAGCAAAGGTAGCTTTATAGCAATTGGAAGTCTCAGAATCAAGAATTTTAAGCTACTTGCTATATAAAGAGTTAAATAAAATTAGATAAATAAGATTACAAATATGGAATTTCAGAAATCCAGTTTTTATGAATATTAATAAATTTAAATGCAGACTCAAATCATGATAACGATATTCAAGAGTTAAATAATACTCGAAACTTGAGATTAAAAATTTCAAAATCCATAGGTTTCAAAATAGAAGCAGTTTCATCACAAACGTCGGCATGGGAAACAAAAAACGGGAAACACAATAATTAAATCAGATCATTAAGCAGACAAGTGTGTGTATCAATGAAATCTCTGGTGGATTTATAACAAAGCCTGGCGAGTGTCCTGAATAAACAAATGTAATGAAAATCGCACAACCAGTGGGTCAGTGGGTAAGCTGTTGAAGGGACGCTGGGGAGAATAGGGCGAAGAGAGAGAGAGAGGGAGAGGTGAAAGAGAGAGAGAGGAGGGAAAAGGAGTTATTGCAACAATTGCGCATAACAATGCATTTGGTTTGCAGCTTTCTCTCTCATTATGAGTTGCCATCTTATTTGCTTGCGTCGACATTAATACGGGCTAATTAAACAAATACTGTGTGTGTGTGTGTGCGTGTGTGTGTGGGTGTGAATGAATGTGCTACGTGCGTCTGTTTATGCATATCATATGGCTTATATCAACAATCGACAGCGGCATCGATGACACCAGCGCGTATACGTAATGTCGAACAACATAATGCGAAAGACACACGCATACACGCAACACTGCGAGAGTGAGACAGCTGCAGAGTGTGCGAGTGAGATGAATGCAGGGCATGGGGTATATGTAGCATAAATTATGGTCCACAATTTTGCATGCGTTGCATTTTGCAGCGCATAATTTGCATTTTTAAGCATTTTCTCAGTGCATTGGGCATAATTAAAAGCGACCACAACAACAACAACAACAACAGCAACAGCCACAATATGCAGCACGCAACATACATCGTGCAACATCAGATGCAACTCCGACTCTGACTTCAAATAGAACTGGGAAACTTACTTTAACCCTTTTCCATTTGGACTGGGTGTGTACACACTGAAATGCAATTATGGCGACAACATGAAAAAGAAAGTGAGTTAGTGAGAGAAAGAGAGAGAGATAGGGAGAGAGAAATGCAAGGAGAGAGCTGGTCTTAAGCTGCTCACCTTAAAGATTACACAGTTGACTGGGCGCTCTTTGCGAGTTGAGGCATGTGGCACGAGGCACGAAGCACGAGGCACGAAGCACGAGGCAGCAAGCAACTGTGGCGCACTTAACAAATTAATGTCAAGCCACCATAAAAGTCAACAGCTGGTTTTTGCCTGTGGGGCAGTCATAGCTGAGCATCGAAAGGGGGCGTGGCACCAAAGTTGAGTGCAATGTCATGCTAAGGCGTACTGAAAGTTACCTGCACTGATAAAAAAAAATTAATTTCCTCGACGTTTTTTTCCGGCAAAAATTTAAAATTTTTTTAAATAAATTTTTTATTTGTGTATTATGTTTTTTTTTAGTAGTCTTCTTTTAAGATCTAATGAGAAGTTTTTTTTATTTTTATTTTAGAATTCAGTTAATTAGATTACTTTCATTTATTTGATTTTATACTTTGCATTCAGTTGCAATTTTTTAAAGAATTCAAGTTGTATAACAAAAGCTTTGCAGTTATTCGTTTAGTATATGTATTTTAATACTTCGTTTTTAATTGCTGTTTATATTTTAATTTTTCTCTATAATTTATTAAAAAAGAGAAAAATTTAAGGAAAGTTTCGAGTTCTATAAGATGTTATGATTTTAACAGTGTGTAAAGCGTAAAATGAGGCAAAGGTGCAGCGCGTGCAGCCGACGAACGAACGGGAAACGGAAGTTGCACTCACTTGGCAACATGTACAAATGGCAACACACACACACACTCTCTGACACACACACGCTCACACAGATAGAGACACATTCGCATGTTTTAAGCGCTGTCTCACTGAGATTTTGCGCTTGACATATAATTTTTATGTTGCCAGCAAAGCTTAACTGTGTGCGGGTATGTGTGCGTGTGTTACTGTGTGTGTGTGTGTGTGAGTGCAACTTGCATTCATGTACATCCTGTGTGCAAATGGCAAAAGTTGTGTTCAACTTTTGATGGTTGAGGTGTGAAATTTACGAGTCGCGACTCACGACGATTTGCGGCTCCAAATGGGCATATAATTATTATATAGAGCAAAATCCCAAGGATGCACACAAAAAGGTGTAAATTATGTAGTTCTACTTTTAGACATTAAAGGCTGAAATTACTGCCAAGCAAAAGTTGACTAAAATTTGCAGTAAACTAATAAACAGGGCGAGACTAAAAACCTCACATCAAACAACTTGAAGTTGCCGATTGTCTGCCTATTTCTATATGCATATACACATATATATAAAGACATACTTTACCGTCAATTTTCCAATAATACATTCCCTATGTCGCCATTATGAAAACTTCAAAATGTAATAACTTTGTCAGAAATTAACCGATTTTCTTCCGGAATATCAAATTTATCTTTATTTTTGCCCTATTTTGATTTGATATTTGTATCAAAGCTGAAAAATTATATATTTCGTCGTTTACTGTCCTTATGTAAACAATACTAAGAGTGAACTAAAATACAACACCAAATACACAAAAACATGTCTAAATTTATAGTATGTATATAAATTCGGTTGAGTGGAATTTCATGAGCTCGGAATGTTTTGCTGCTGCTTCAAATGAACTTCCTGACCAAGAGCAGCAATGGCAAAAACGACTTCACGCCACTTGGAGTCAACGATAACAACAACAACTACAATCGAGAAAAAAAATGCAGTTAAATGAGCGGAAATGCAAAATTAACTCGCCGCGAAGCGCAGAACAAACAAAGAAATTGTTGTACAACTACGGAAAAAAATAGAAGAAAGGAAGAAGAAAAAACAAAGCAGCAAAATGAAGAGGAAACAGAGAACGAGAGTTGCCAGAGGGATGAGAAATGAAAAAATTAAAAAAAAAAAAAAACAGTCCCAACAAGAATAATAAACGTTGCCACTTGGCCAAATTTAATGCAAATATTTGGCCAACCACAAAGAAAATGCCTACTGAATAAAATTAATTTTTAGTTGCCACACAGAAATGGAACGAGGTATTTTTAAAATAGGAGTATAAAACTAGATAACTGTGGAATCTAGGCTGCTAAAAATACCCTTCCAGACCATTCGATTGCACAACTTTCCAATTAAAGGTCGTCTAATGGTTTCTTGTTGTTATTCAAATGATGATTGTGATTTAAATAGCTTGCAACATCAGATGCTGCCACCGTTTCCCCTTTTCTGTCATCGATCTAGACTCTTCATACCTCTTTTCAGTTCTTCGTCTGCGTTTTTTAACTGCCAAAAGGTTCTTTGAGTAAATCCGCAAATGTTGAGCTTGATAAATAGAAAATAGAAATTGTAAATGATTTATCTTTTGGTTGTTGTCTGTGACAAGTATTTGCAGTAAGCGAAAAGTGTATTTAATTGTGGTGCTTGTTCTTGTCAGTTGGCAGTTGGTAATTGCCGAATTGAAGGAGGGCAGAGGAGAGCAGAGACATAGAGAGTGAGAGAGGTATATGCTTCAAAATGAAACAAACGTTTTACAATATACAAAATAACAATAAAAATCGCATTAAATTTATGGCATTCCAAAAGGGAAACGCGAGTCGAACTAACAGCAACGTTAGCTGCATTTGCTGTCTCTCTCTCTGTGATTTCCCCTCTCTTCCCGCACTTCTCAAACTGGCATTTGGCACAGACTCGGCATCTGCTACTTGGCACTGACTTCTGGCTGACTTCTGAAGGAGACACGGCAGATTGGAAGACAGTCAGTCGCACTGACTTTGCACAATTAATGACGACGGACAGGCGGTCGGACGGACAGCCCAGGACCGGTCCAGGACCGGCTGTTGCCCGGCCACGCCCCTTTATATATTTCGGGGGCAAAGTCTCGCGCAATTATTGCGGCATTGTGTGAGAAGCGTTGCCAAGTGTCTGTGTCACCGCTAAATTTAACATAATCCTGGAATGCTCGCTCATTTAATGCTTCCATTTCGGCAGCTGACGCGGCACACCTCCTCCCCACTCCACCTCCCACCCCCTTGGGGTCCTTGAATGTCTTTGTCCTGCGGTAAGCCTTTCTTCTGCCGCGCATAATTAATTTCACGTTCCTGCCAGAAATATGCGCCAGCATTGCGTCCGTCTCTGCTTCACTTTGATTTGCTCTGCATGGTTGCCTTTTTGGCCCTATTCTGCCTCTTCTTCTTCATCATCTTCCTTTCTTCTTCCCCTTTTTCTGCTCGTTTGTGTTACTGTTGTTCTTGTTGTTGTTGCAGCCTCTTAAGGGAGTTTTGGCAACCGCCTTCAATCTTGAGGCAGCCAACTTGAAAGTCGACTGCCAATTGGCAGTGCTCAGTTGGCCCACAAACGAGTCAAAGGCCAGACAAAATGGGATAATGTCATCAGGACATAACCATTTTAAGCATCTAAATACTTAACAAAAATAGATGTATAGAAATTACCAATTATTTTAATTTGTATAGTGAATGGGCAACCAATATCCCAAGCATTTCGGTTTGTCCCACTTCTGAAACACATATCATAAGAGACCGGCTAAAAGTAAGTTCATTACATCTACAAGTGTGCTAAAATAATCATCATAATCATTAATATTTAACAACTAATACAATATAATGCACAAATACATTGTGCATCAAAATGTTTGTGCATTTAATATCTCCATCCTAAAAGTTTGCAACAAGCAACGATTAATTAACGAAATTCGGCCATTATAAAAGGATGTTCGACAAACTGGAATCATTTATTAAACAATCCCACTAAAAGCATACTGTATTTATAATAAATTTAATTAAAAACTGTTTCCCAAAAGTAGAACTCAGTGATTAAAATGACCATCAGATCTTTTAAGTCACCTGGATGTTAATCTGAGCTTCCATCACATAGTTACACATACATAGCATGTGATTGCATTTCTGAAATATTATAAAGTTGTAAAATGCATTATTCGAGAAATTCAATCACACTTAATTCATTCGATTCGTTCGTTTCATTCGCTCAGCATTCATAATTGTTTCACAGCTGCAGCCGATAACAATTTAAATCCATTGTTGTCAATAAACAATTATTGCAATTCCAGCAAAACAAACTTCAGTGGCACCCCTTATTTTTTATTCGATGGGCAACTCTTGAAGAGGCTGGGGTGTGGTGCGGAGTGGGGGTGAGAAGGGCATCAGCCCCATTAGCCACAGGCGGCAGTCGACAGTCGGCAGTCGGCAGTCGACCGTCGGACAGAGCCATGGCCTAGACCAATGCCAATGCCGTTGCCGAATCGTTGAGCTTTTTATCTTCATAGAAATGCCGCCAGACAAAAAACGACAGATAGACAAACAGACAGACTGACGAAGCGAAATTCATTGCAAAATGTTCAAAAATGGTGCAAATAAAAAAACGAGCAACACGCAAAATTGAATGGAAATGAATGAGAGATGGGAACGGGGATGGGAATGAGGATAGGATTGGGGATTGGGGATGTCATAGACAGTTTGTGAGAGGAGCACTAAATAAAGTTGCAGTAAAAACTATTAGAGAGCCAGCCGCGTGGCAAACAAAAAATTCACTTAAACTGCCAGAATAACAACAACAACAACAACAATGCTTTCAGCTAAAAAATAAAAGCAACTAAAATTTGGCTATATTTGCAATTGGGGGAAAAATATAGCGACAGTCGATAAAAAAGCAGACAGCAGTCGGAGGAGCTGAAACCGAAACAGAAACAGGAAATTAAAAACGAATACTGCAAGTATATATCAATATTTGTGTGTGTGTGCGAGTGCGATTTTATCTGTGGGAGAGTGTGTGTGAGTACACAGCGAGAAAAGTAACTTGATCACTCATTGAGATTCAAATTACTAATGTGGAGTATTTTTTCAAGCTATTGGTTGAAGTACACTGTGCAATAGCACAATATATTAGAATGAAAGAAATCTATTTAATAATTCACTGTGTTGTTCCTACGATTAATTGTTAGTAATTCAGTAAAGGTTATAAATATCGAGTACAATAAGTTCCAGCTCATTGCAACTCGATTTAAGTGGTGCTTTTTCTCTCAGTGTATCCCACAAATGTCTGGCATCAAGAGACACTATGAAGGCGATTTTAAGTAGAGTAACGCACAAAGTGTTTAATTCAATAGCGGACAGTAAATGGGGACAGTGGCAGTCAAAAGTTTTCGCTCTTACCTTGACTCATAAATTTATGTGTAAACTTTTACAGTCTCCCTTGTCTTGTGTGTGTGTGTGTGTGAGTCTGCAAATTATGCAATTTTAACGCATAAATTTCAGGACTCGACTAGACTCGAGGCCATTGGCCAGAATCAGAATCAGAATGAGAGGGAGAGCCAATGTCGGAGCATCGTCGTCTGCCTTCTGTTGGCCCATAACTTAGCCAAGTTCACGACTGTCTAATTAAAGCCAGTCCAACGGGCGTAGCCTCTTTCCTCTTTCCTGTCTGCAGCTATTCAAATGCCTTCCGTTTACCATTTTGTACCTAGATACTGTTAGTTGTAGACTATTTTATAAGTCGGACAGTACTTACTTCTATGTATATGTTGTGACATGCAGTTTAAATTTGTTTTTAAACTCATCATTAACTTTTCTCGTCAAATTAAGGGAAATATTTAATTAAATAGTAGTAAGTAAATGCTTAATCAACATATGTAACTTTGAAAGAATTTAGGTAACATCTCGAGGGTATCTATTTGTGTCACACTAAGTTATAATCAATAATTCTTTATCAGACCTTTGCTGCAAACTTGCACTTTAAATAAATAGAAGAGAATCGTGTGGTAAATTACAATAGCATTTGTAGGGTATCTGTCAGACGTTAGCATTTCATCTGCTGCATTTTGAATTTTCTATGGCTTCTGGCTCGTAAACATAAAAGTTGGCAATGCTCCCCGGAGACAAATCAGTTTGATTTTGATTACATCTTTTACGGCCTTTGGCACCTTATAACTTCTTCTTTTTCTGCCACCTGAAGCGACCGCCTATCGCGACCCGCCAGCCAGACAGACAGCCAGACATCTGCTTTTGGCCAAGTTCATATCTTGGCTGTCTGCCTGTCTGTGTGTTTTTAATTCTTACAACGTTTGTGTTGCCTCAACTGCAGTGTACCTTATTGCCACGTGTTTTTGTATGTTTTTCATCATGCTCTTCACTTTTATTTTGTGGAATAAGCTCGTAAAACTTTTGGCCAACAACAATTTGAAGAAGTGTGTAGAAACTTGACTCGTACTTGCGGCTGTTGTCAGTTTTTATGAGTGTTTCGTGCCACCAACACAAAAATGATGGCCAAAACAAAATGATGGCAGAAGGAAAACACTTGTCCGCCTTAAACAACGTTTTGTCTCAACAGTGTAATGTAATGAGCAGCAAGAGTAGAGAAGAGGAGAGGGATGTGGGTGGGAGAAGAGGCTGCTTAAAGCAAACGGCGTGACAACACAGACATGAAAATATTTAACCACATGCAGAAAGGCGGCAACAAAAATGCCATAAAGACAAATTCAGTATTTATTTTCTCCTTCCCCTTCCCCTTCCCCTTCTCTATCTCCTTTCCCTTCCCCTGTTCCAGCTGACCGTGATGTGTCACACAAAACGCTTTGCAATTGAAATGTCAATAATGTTTTATGGCATTGCAGTGTAATGCTTCAAAACGTTCCAACTTTTGACTGTGTTGCACTGAGAGAAACCAAAAGAATTATGATACATATAATTTTGTATTTTTAAGATAATTTTACTTCTTATTTTCAGTTTTAAGTCAAATTAAAGGGAAATTTAATTACAACTTGCATTTGTACTAAGCAAATAATTTATTCCCTTCCAAATCTGTTATGATTTTCATGTTTTAAGTGTAGTAACATAGCAAATATTTTCATTTTGACATGCAACAGCAATCAAAGGCAATGGGACAGTGAAGGGCTGGAGAGATGCTGAGGGGAATAGCAATGGAAAATGGAACTGTGGCAGGACAAGAGGCAAGTGCGCCATTTTGTGGCCTGTCTTGTGGTGTTGCCTGAAATTGGCCAGCAAACAAGGCAACAAGCAACAATAGACAAAGAGCCAGATAAATAAATACAAAAAGAGATAGAGACACAGAAGCGAAGGGAGAATGGGAGCGAAAGGGAGAGGGAGACAAAAACAAACGCCGAAATCCAATTCAAAATGCCATCAGACATTCTAATTTCATCCATTTCTCAATACAATCAAGTGACATTCGCAGAGAGAAGGCAGAGACGGAAGGGAGAGGTGGAAAGAAGGTCCTCTTTCGGACTTCCTTATGTCACATAAATTCCGATTGTGATAAAGCGAAACAACAACAAGACCAACAAGAACAACATCATGCAAATGGACCTGACAGACTGTGCCCCAAAACAATTCTTGAGTCTTGCCTCTTCGCCATAAATTGAGGCCACAAAATTGAATTTTGGTCAATGATTCGGCATTCCCAAATCCCTCCTATAAATTCAGGTAAGGAACAGAAACTGTCAACAGTCAGCAATCTAAGGCATTTTCTGAAGTACTCGCTCATTATGACAATTGCAGTTAGTATCATTAATGCATCTGAGAAAGATACAAAGTCTAATCAGAATGATAATCAGAATGTCCTCTTGTAACTTCTATTATCCCATCTGTCTGCATTCGTTGTGAACTTTTGAGTCACCGACACCAAAAGAGCCACTTGGGATATCTAAGTGCATTTGAGCCAAGTTTCCGCCGATGTTCAGAGTCATTTTTGTGCAAATTGTATAAAATAAATATGAATTGTCCTGTCACCCCAGGGCTAAGGAGTAAATCGTTAAGGCCTGCCCTAGGGTTCAATTTGGCAGTCTGCGAGATTTGCATTTAAATTTTGATAGTAAATGGTCGCAAATTGAATTGAGTTGCCACGCGAAATGTTAATTGGCATCATAAAGCAATGGGGTCCAAGACAATGACAGCCCCCAATTAATTAAAGTTGCAATGCCAACAGCAACAGCTACAACAATAACAAATGCAACTGCAACTGCAACAACAGCTAACAATGAAACATTGGCATAGAAAATGGTTGAAACGCGTCTAGAATGCAATTAGAAATTAATTGTGGCAATAATTGCATTATAAATAAATCTCAACGTATGTGTGTGCGTCTCTTAAATTTTTTTTTTTTTTTGTGTGTGTGTGCCAAATGGCAGTTGAGTTAATCAGGCAGACAGCCGGCAAGTTGATTTAAAGCCACAGCCAACGGCGCGTATGATTGATTTATCAGCACCGCAGCGAGAGAGGGGCAAAGAGAGAGAGAGTGCGAATTATAGTCAGAAGTGAAGATAGAGGGGAAAGTATTATTACGTTTTCGCCCGTGGCATTGTTTTCTATTTGCTTAATTCAATAATTTAATTGCATTCTCCTTCCAGTTTAGTAGACCCTCTCCGAACTCAAGTCGAAGACTTTTAGACCAAAAAATTCGCATCCGAAATAAACTGCCATAAAAATAGAGATACAAATGGAAGGTAAAAATATAACAACAAGAAAGGTTACCTGCAAGTGAGAATGCTGCAAAGCAGCCTGGCCAGAAGAGAAGTCGATGCCAAGAAGGACTTTTGGCCAAAACGCGTGGATTTGTTCGCTTTAGGCAGCAATTTGTGCAGACAGGTTGATAGTTCTTCTCCAAGATTCTCGCAACACTTTCGGCATTGCTATCCAAGGTGAACAAGGCTCGCATTTCCTCCGCACAGTTTTCCAGAGATATATTCACTTGAGCCTTGTGAGATTCGCTCCAATCTGCAGCTAAATCCCCTGAAGGATCCTCCACAGTTTTATCCGAATTATCGGATTGATCTTCCTCGGAAGATGCCTCAGGTTTAGCCATGTAGTTGACTATCATTACACAAGATATCGGATTGCCTGGAGCTGGCTTCATCAGAATAGTTAACTCAATGGTGTCGTATGCATCCAGACTGCCTGTTGCAGGAATCACTTGAATGAGCTTCTCATTGTCCACATCAATTCTGTAGACCATATCCTTGTCGCTCACATTCAGCAGACTCAGCTGGCGTTTTTGGTTGTGCGGAAAAGGAACTTGGAACTTTACGTTCGTCGGGGATACAATCAGCTTCTCATGGACTTCCATTTAGAAGATGTAGAAAAATATACAATTCCTATTTTAATACTTCCTGTAATACTATAAATTTTATTTGTTAATATTCAAGCTTACTGAGTTGAAAAACTATTTATCTTGAATTATTCTAATTAGTTGATGCCTTTAACTTTCAGATTCCAGTAGGATTAAAATATTGGATTTATTGATGTGGAGTATCAAATGGTTTAAGAGCTTTCAGATTAAAGCATTACATTCTATTTATTGTGCTCAGTTTAATCATATCAGACACAATCAGTACTGTTAGTCCCATTGTCGTAAGTCCCTGCTACTTAAATACTAAATATTTAGCCGCATCTTTAACTGCATTAAGTCAACAGACATTCAGCTAATTAACTGATGCAATTCTATTGAGTTATGTGACTTACATGGTTGGAATCAGTTATGATCTCCCTGTGCGCATTATGTAGATTGTCCGTTCGAGTGTCTGTGGTAGTATTTGTGGTAGAGTGAGTAAGTATCGATAGCATTATTAACGTCAAATGCCCAATAAACGCCTCGAGGGTCCATTCAAGTTACCGCAATTTTGCCAGCTTGACCAAATTGGTGCTACCCTCGTCTAATATTTTTTACTAACTAAATGGCCAGATTGAGGAGTGTCCTGTCCTCGCACAAT
This sequence comes from Drosophila sp. st01m, assembly GCA_018901795.1. Classification (NCBI taxonomy): domain Eukaryota; kingdom Metazoa; phylum Arthropoda; class Insecta; order Diptera; family Drosophilidae; genus Drosophila; species Drosophila sp. st01m. The sequence goes on from JAEIFG010001638.1 coordinate 621,603, forward strand.
GTCTTGTGTCCTTTGTCTTCTCTCCACTGTCCTCTGTCCGCTATCCGCTGTCCGCTGTCTGTTGTCCATTGTCCGCTGTCAACAACATTTGTACAACGTATTTTTTCATCTTTCTTTCTATACAGATTTATGAAAAAAGTAGCCGGAGAAGAAGGGAAAAGCGAAAGCATTGTTATGCCAAGACAGCCAGGACAGTCGCTGACAGGCAGGACAGACAGGAGACAGGAGAATGAGGAGAGCAGAGTGGTGAGTGGAGGGGGCGGAGAAAACGACAAGTTTTGGACGACAAAATGCTGCGTAGTTGAACGCAGCTGCTTCAAAAATATAATAAATAAATAAACATAATTTATAAGTAGCAGATTTTTTACGTCTGCGTTGGCATAAACGCCTCAACACACAGTCCGCACACTCTTACACCCACACACCCTTACCCACCTTTTTTTTGTGTTCCCTCTTCATCTCTGGAAATGAATGCGGTGTCATCTTTGAGGGTATTTACTACAGCAAAGCTCTGAAACAAAGACAATGACAACAATGATTTCTTTCTCTATAGTTGAATGACGAGAACCTAAGCGTAATACAGCCGTAACGTAATACCCAGCAACGTAAGTGTGTTCCACCTAAACTGTAGCATTTGTGGCATGCAACAAGTATCTCGTTAAGTTTATATGCAATACCTTTAATACTTTAACTTACAAATATAATATTAAAGAAAATAATAGTCTTATAGTAAATAAATGTAATAATATTATTTAATTACTTAATATTGAATTTTATTAAAATAAATGCAAGGCATTTTTCGTTCATTCTCAGCTCGAAAATCACCTTTAATCTGACCTTTAATATTATTATTCGCTGTGCAGTTCGAGTTGTCAAAAACAGAGCCAACTTCACGCCCACGCTGCTGACACGCCCCGTCTTTTTCTTTTGCCTCCTTATGAAGGAAAGTCGAAATAGAAAACAAAGACATTTCTGGCCGAATGGCAAACCGGAAGTCAAAAACACAAACGAACTAAAAGCCGCGCACTCAGCAACAGCATTTCATATACTTATAGCACATACACACACACACACACACTGGCCCACCCACATGAGCGAGTGGTGAGTGAAGAGGGAAGGGGGATGAGGCGATGGGGAGACGCCACATTCAAATGGTTCCATATTTCTTAACAATTTAGGACACCATTAGCGAGAAATTATTACTGTGCGACGTCAGTGAAGCAGAGCAAAACCAAGGGATGGAAATAGGGGGGTGGAGGTAAGAGGAGAGAACAGGACCAGGCCAAGCACTGGAGTACACACATAAGCTGCAGGGGAAGTGAGTACAAAGGTAAGGAAGGAGGTCTGAATTTGGCGGGCAAAACGACAACACAGTGCCATCCAAACAAGAGGGCAAAAAAAAAAACGGAGCAGGGAGGAAAAAAACCTAGGGGAGTTTGGAGAGGGGACCTGAATAATTACAAAGTCTATTTTTAAATTATATTTTTACACTACTGCTTTCTAAAAAAAAACTTTCGTAAAATTTTTTATTGTTATTAAAACAGTCAAAAAAAACCGTTGAGAAAAGAAAATAATCACATCGCCCGAGCAGGGACTTGAACCCTGGACCCTTGGATTAAAAGTCCAATGCTCTACCGACTGAGCTACCCGGGCACATGTTGTAAAGGGAATTTGACAAGATGCATAAATTAAGATCATAATTAGAGCGCATAATATGTGAATTTGCTAATATTAAAGCCCATTAAATGGCATTATTCCATAATAAAAAGTTTGATCTTGTAATTACTGAATATTTTTAATGTTAAAGAATTGTCGAAGAAATGAAATATTACTTCCTTTATTGTAGCTTGTTCCAAGTCGGATCAGTTGCATATTCGTCTCTAATTTTATTCCATTCTTTTTATCATCGAAATTATTAATCTGGAAAAATGTTTAATTCATTCACGGGGTATTTAGGGTATTTAAGTTTCAACATTTTATCAGAAGTTTATTCTTGTTTTCTTTCATGTATTTTTAGTATTTTTTGCATTTTTTTGTCGCTCTGTTTCTGGCAACGAGCGGTAAACTTGTGTGGGTGCTTAAGTGAACCATTAGCGCCGCGCGTCATTAAGTTGTTTCCGCTTCGCGGAATTCTTCCACTGTTTTCAGCCGGGCTCCAAACCTAGGCCTGGTTCAATCTCCCTTTCTCAACCTCTCCATCCCTCTCTGTCTCTTTCTTTGTGTGACTGTGACTTCGACTCCTATTGGAACTGTGGCATTGAGTCACGTGCCGAGGCTTCTAGGCCAGGACATTAATAGTCTATACAATTTTCCTACTTTTTGTATACTTTCTCAACGCAAACACCCACTATGCTTAGTGGTTCATTGACCAGCCACCAAGCGACCCACAGGCGTCTTGATTTATGTGCTCCGATGTTGTCTGTCCGTTTAGTGGTGCCATGTAATCATTTTAAGTAGGCTCAACATGTTCTCCCGCCTTGGTTCATTTTCGCCGCAATTAAATGAGTTTAGCAAATTGATGGCTTCACTTTCAGGCTCAGAGTTACAGTCCCACTCACAGTCAGAGTAAGAGTCTCGGTTTCCAGCTCAACATGGCAAACAGCATCCGTGTCAAGCACAAAATTCAATTAAACGCAAATCAGTGCAAAAATCACATGAAGCAACGCCAAACAACCAACATGAACTTCACACAGAGGTTGTTGGAAATGAGCAGGAACAAGACCAATAGCACAGCTCGTTCCCCTTGTCCACTGCCTCACGGCAACCACAGGCAACTGGCGCACAGTGGTTCGTTTTTTTAAACCGATATCTGAACTTTAATCAAGTTACTAGAGAAAACCAACCAAAAAGCCAGTAATATTTGCTCTGAATGCTTACAATATGCATACATTAACTAGAGGTTAAGTAATTTAATTTCCCTCAAAGAAAATACGATTTTACTCTAGGAAAATAATTCATATACTACTGAAATTAAAGAGAATAAATAAAATATTACAAATTCATTTATCACTTTCTGTGGAATAGCATCTTTTAAAAAAACTAATGATTCTTTCGATACCATCCAAAATCCTGCATATTATATTTTATAAGTTTTACCCCACAATCGAATTGCCCACTCTTTTTAGGAAAGACACTCTTGAGAGCTAAACACGTTACTCTACCAAACTGCTTAGAACGTTTTACTCATTTCCAACGAATTCATTTAATTTTTTATGTGTGTCTCGTGAACTGGTGTCACTGTGCAGCGTCAACAAGCGAGCAGCAGGATTCTGAGGCTATCATCATCCTGTGCTGGCATTGCACCTTTGTCTAAGCCAAGCGGCACTTAAGCGCCACACATGCTCACACACACACGGACGCAAACACACGCACACACGCAAATCAGACATGCAACGGTA